>JAESVG020000011.1:0-655012 GCA_017309325.2 Elsinoe batatas
TAACCCTAACCCTAACCCTAACCCTAACCCTAACCCTAACCCTAACCCTAACCCTAACCCTAACCCTAACCCTAACCCTAACCCTACTGAATGAATGCTTCTAACCCTAACCCTAACCCTCGCCTCTTAACCCCGGTAGAGAAGGCACAAGAACTTTGTCGCCACTGCGGACAAAGTTACTCTTTCGGACACGAGGATCGTTGCCGGGCGCGTACGCGGCAAACTAGGGTTAAACACGACCTTATTTGCCACGCACTAACCCGTGCAATTAACACAATACCGCAAACGCAAGCTGTATTAGAACCGCGCGGCGAAGAGAATTCCGATCGACGTACCGACATAAAAATCGATAGGCCGACCGGAACGACCTTTATCGACGTTTCTATTGCATCCTTGACGAGGAATTCGGCGCGGACGACCCCCCTCGAAACCCTTAGAGGCGTAGAGGAGGATAAGAAGCGAAAACACGCCGCCTTAGGGCGCGGGTTTAAGCCGTTTATTTTAAGTCAAGGTGGCCTCCTTGGGAAAGAGACAGCGACGACGCTTAGGAAATTCAACATTCCCTATCCTACGGCACGGAACAATGGCTATTAGGCTATATATTCAGAATCTAGCTCGTATACGAGCTAGAAATTGGGCGGGATACTTTGTCAACTAAAATTGACAATATCTCAGGGAGTTCTTATTGGATTTTGCTCGTTTTTAGTTTATTATATGCGTAAAGAGGTGGACTAATTACGGTGTAAGTTTCGTAGCAAGAAGGCTACTCGTTGCTGTGTTATTTAGTTTTGCCACCGATTTGGATAGAGTATATCATAGTGGAACTCACTGAATGAATGCTTCTAACCCTAAACCCTAACCCAACCCGACCTAACCACCCTGACCCTAACCTGTCGGGGTGTAACTAGGCTCATTCTCTTCTCCTCGAAATTCTGCGCATTTTGCACCTTGTTTTATCTCGTTTAGAGCTGTTTTGGTGGAGTTATCGCCGGTTGAAATCTGTCATTCTGTCGTTGTGCAGAATTTGCAGTGCAAAATCGGGTCTTGGCGAAAAAATCCTACCGGAAGAACTTCAAAATTCGACCTCTGGGACAAAACCATCGATATCTCAACGGCGCGACTAGCTACGGCTACGAAACCGACACCATTCGACTCGGTTTGCGATTCCGTATCGAACGGTACTACGAAAGTATCGCTAGCGTGATTGCCGCCGCCGCTAGAAGCGAAAACAGCCGAGAAAGAGCAAGGGAAGAAAGCAGAGGATATCTCACTCATTTCGAGTCTTATTCACGTCGGAGGACACCTACGTAGGAGCCTTTCACTAGGTGATCCTACTCGACGTCAAAAATAGGCAAAGGGTTCGCCTATTGACTCCAGAATTCGACTCGAAACTACCCTACCTTATCCTACCTTCACCCTAGGATATTTCGACTATTTATCGACATTTCGACCTGTTCGACCTTTGCGGGCATCTACGGAGCTAGACAAACGTCGTCGACGTCGAATCGTCGTCGTAGCTTATCTAGTTCTCGAGATATCGCCGAAAACCTGTCGATTTCCCTCGATTTCTCTATGCCGATTTCTACCCCTTCTATTTCAGGACACCCTTGGGATAGGCTGCCGCTTACACTTCAAAACCACACCGTATATGAGGGCAACCTGAATGGCAGCTATTAGCCCAAGGCATCGCTGATCTTACCGCCTTCTTACTACCGTTCCTCTACCTTCTATTCCGGACTTCCCCTGAATATCTCGGCTATTCCTCGACATTTCGGACCCGCTGACCTTTGCGGGCATCTACGGAGCTAGACGTACGTCGTCGATGTTAAATCGTCGTCGTAGCTTGTCTAGCTCCCGAGATATTGCCGAAAACCTGTCGACTTCCCCCGATTCTCTTTTGCCGACTTTTACCTCTCCTATTTTAGGATACCCTTGGGATAGGCTGCCGATTACGACTTATAACATACATGTATGGAAGGGGCAACCCGGATGGCAGCTATTAGCCCAAGGCATCGCTAATCTTACCGCTTTCTTACTACCGACCTCCTACCTTCTATTCCGGACTTCCCCCTGGAATATCTCGGCTATTTCTCGACATTTCGGACCCGTTGGACCTTTGCGGAGTATCTACGGAACTAGACGTACGTCGTCGATGTTGAATCGTCGTCGTAGCTTGTCTAGTTCTCGAGAGATTGCCGAAAACCTGTCGATTTTCCCCGTTTCTACTATGCCGACTTCTACCTCTTCTATTTCAGGATACCCTTGGGATAGGCTGCCGATTACACTTCTAAACCACACCGTATATAAGGGGCAACCCGAATGGCAGCTATTAGCCCAAGGCATCGCTGATCTTATCGCTTTCTTACTACCGATCTCCTACTTTCTATTCCGGACTTCCCCCTGGAATATCTCGGCTATTTTTCGACATTTCGGACCCGTTCGACCTTTACGGGGCATCTACGGAGCTAGACGTACGTCGTCGATGTTAAATCGTCGTCGTAGCTTGCCTAGTTCCCGAGATATTGCCGAAAACCTGTCGATTTCTCTCGATTCTCTCTTACCGACTTTTACCTCTTCTATTTTAGGATACCCTTGGGATAGGCTGCCGATTACGACTTATAACACACATGTATGGAAGGGGCAACCCGGATGGCAGCTATTAGCCCAAGGCATCGCTAATCTTACCGCTTTCTTACTACCGACTTCCTACCTTCTATTCCGGACTTCCCCCTGGAATATCTCGGCTATTTCTCGACATTTCGGACCCGTTAGACCTTTGCGGGTTATCTACGGAGCTAGACGTACGTCGTCGATGTTAAATCGTCGTCGTAGCTCGTCTAGTTCTCGAGATATTGCCGAAAACCTGTCGATTTCCCTCGATTCTCTTTTACCGACTCTTACCTCTACTATTTTAGGATACCCTTGGGATAGGCTGCCGATTACGATTCAAAACACACATGTATGGAAGGGGCAACCCGGATGGCAGCTATTAGCCCAAGGCATCGCTAATCTTACCGCTTTCTTACTACCGACTTTCTACCTTCTATTCCGGACTTCCCCCTGGAATATCTCGGCCATTTCTCGGCATTTCGGACCCGTTAGACCTTTGCGGAGCATCTACGGAGCTAGACGTACGTCGTCGATGTCAAATCGTCGTCGTAGCTTGTCTAGTTCTCGAGATATTGCCGAAAACCTGCCGACCCTCCCTTATCTCTTTCCCTCGACTTCCTTCTCTTCTACTTCGATATTTCTAGGTTCCCGGTGGCCGATTACGACTCGAAACACACATGTATGGAAGGGGCAACCCGGATGGCTACTACGGACTCTAGGAACTATCGACTTTACCGCCTTCTTACTACCGACTTTCTACTTTCTATTCCGGACTTCCCCCTGGAATATCTTGGCCTTTTGTCGACATTTCGGACCCGTTGGACCTTTGCGGAGTATCTACGGAGCTAGATCTACGTCGTCGATGTTAAATCGTCGTCGTAGCTTGTCTAGTTCCCGAGATATAGCCGGAAACCTGTCGACGCTTAGGATTTCACTTCGAACGCTTATTTCTCGGTCATTTCTAGCCGAAATGAGCCCGTTTTTGCTGCGTTCTGTTCTAAAAGAGGTGTAGAAAATATAGTAAGAGTTGGAAGTTGTTTGCTTTTGATTTGACTTCGTCACTTTCGTTTTACTACCCTTTAGATACAGGATATCATTGTAGATCCTCTGAATATATATGTTTCACCCTACCCCAAACCCTAACCCTTGGATTTTGCTCGTTTTTAGTTTATTATATGCGTAAAGAGGTGGACTAATTACGGTGTAAGTTTCGTAGCAAGAAGGCTACTCGTTGCTGTGTTATTTAGTTTTGCCACCGATTTGGATAGAGTATATTATAGTGGAACTCACTGAATGAATGCTTCTAACCTAAAGACCAAGGTGGGCCTTAAGCGAGGTGTGCACTCTGTCATTGGCTGTGTCATGTAGGCCACTATACATTCAAGCAAATCGACTTCATCAATCCTTGTTCTCTGTCACAGCAGGCTGACTAACTCTTTGGATCGTACAGAATCATGGCCTTCTGCTCCCTAGACGCTGTGCTACTTAGCCTATCGAGGCGTCAGAGGAAATCTCGCACATGGCTAGCCTGTCCCTCACAATCTGTTGTATCTTCCGAAAGTCTACGCGCCTATCCAAATGCAATCGCTGTAGACAAGTCAGGATAATGCCTTTTTCTGCACCCGCCGACCTTCAACGTCTGGGCCATTAAATCGCAGATGAGCTCGATATGGCAACATGTGCAACTTCCGCACTTGAATGTCTCCGAGTTTTGTGGCTAGAGTGAGATGGCCCTTCTTATTTCAAATCCTCAAGTCGTGCATGGGTAGGGCGTTGTGACGAAAGAGTTGTGGATAGTCGTCGTTAGTCCTCAGCACAAGGGAATTTCAAGGCACTCTAGTTGATCGAAGTCACAGACGAATAGCATGATTGAATGCTGCAGTTCATGTCAGGACCGCAGTGTCGACTTGCGCTGAAAATTCCATTGCGCTATGAAGATTGGTCATTCGAAACGCCACTCATATCCTCGGTGTTTTGGCGCGGCGAAAATAGACTGTCGACTTTCTCTTCCGTCAGATGGTCCATCACTTTCTCGAGCCAAGGCTGATATTTTTGCACCGACCATTCGAGGAGAAGCAGCACCGCCCCGGTAACTTTCAGCACTCCGCCAATCGTCTTGACGTCCCCAATCATGCTCTTCTCGTGCAAGATTGTCTTGTGGTCCTCTGTACGTTCTGCAACCAGATAGTACCATATTGGTCCTTGTACAAAGAGCATGGGGAGCCATGGAAGGTGGATGCTATCACCAAGCTTTTCTTTCTCGGCGGAAGTGAGCGAGGACAAGATCGATTCAAGGCGCTTGAATTGCATTGCCGCAGCCACCATTAGTTGTCGACGTCCAGTGCTCTGACCCTCGCCCTCGATCTTAGTTTCAATGCTGACACTGATCGGCCCGGACGAGGTCAATGCATACTGAAGATGGTTGTAGTCCCTGATCCAATTGTGTTCCGGAAAGAGTTTCCTTCGATTTGCTGCAAGCTTTTTCGATGCCCTCAACAGGATAACAAAGTCGACTACTTTGCTGAAGACAGTGACCGGTTCTCCCGTACGAATCTTGAAACGCTCATTGGCTTTTGCAGTGGTGACGTTCACAGAGGCCACCTTGTCGGAGTGAGTAGAAAGACCAACCGCCATGTTGAGACAAAGAGTCTGAACGTCCGTGTTCCATGCCGTCTCTGGAGCCTCCTGCTTGGAGCAATGCTGGGCCTGAGCTACAATGACGTTGACCTCTCTCAAGGTTGGATCCAAACCAAGCCTTCTGCGAGTCGACTGCGCCTGACACATGACGTAAGGCCGCTGGAACATGCGTTCGCTGGGAGACTGACTCTTGATGTCATTCAAGAGGACTTGTCCAACAAGATCATGGCCGTCAATAAATTCCTCCATCTCTTCAAACATTTTGCGAACGCCGTACCGTTCAGAAACTTTGCGCAGCTGCAGAGTGCAGCTCTCCATTGGTTCTGGAAGATCTTGATAGCGGACTGCTTTGATAGCAGAAGATGAGCTGGTGGCGGTATGATCGCTTGTAATCGACTTGCTCTTCTTGGAGGGAGACGTCGATTGTGTCTCCCCTTGAGAGCCCGCCCGATTCCTGCCTCTGCGCTTCTTCGTTGTTTGTGTAGGTGTATGTTCCGGATCATCCACGGCCATTTCCATTGCGCTATCTGCTCTTCTCTGAGATGAGCAGCCTCGAGGGTCTGGCTGATGTGCGATCGCAGAGCGTCGTCGACGTTTCTTACTCGGGGGTCGAGGATGGTCGTCTTCGTAGTCTTCTCGGTCGGGAGAACGTGCGCGTTTGGTGTCGTCAATCCACGACTGAACAAAATCAATGTAAGGCATGAGTCCGCTTGAGTTTGCGCACCAGCATGATATGTGGCACGAGGATTATGAAGGGCAACTGGAGACCAAGACGGGAGTGGGAGGCATGGCCATGTTGGCGTGGAAACGTCATTTTGTGCGGGGCCGAGCCCGAGATCCAGGGACCAGGCTTTCAGTCAGATTGGGCGGCCGCGGCGGACCGCGCCGTGCGGTCACGCGCCGTTTTTTTTAAGCTTAAAATACCGCCAAGGCCGGGGTGGCTCGTTTGAGGCGAAATCGACTGTATGCTTGTTCGCTCACAATTTTTCGCCCCACGTGGAATGATTCGCGTTTGACGGCAGGGCTCTGCCTGCAAAGCAGATTCGTATGGCAGCAAACGACGCAATCTCTGACGAGGAGTTGGGCCTCGGGGCTCCTCCACGTCGACCTGTGACAACAACACACCCTCCGTCCTACATCCCACATGCATCAGGTCTGTCTGCGTGTTAAGATCATCTGTTGTGATATGTATTCTTACTTGCATCGATGGGCGCCCCTGGCTGGCTGGACGGGCAGATTGAAAGACTGGCAAAGCACAGAGCATGTTCGTTTCGATTGGTGTTGTGGAGCGAGTCAATACGCATGCTTAGTCGATTGATTGATTGATTCATTTCTATGCAGTGTTTCTATAACAGGTCGTCCTACCAGAAGCCATGTCCGAGAACGCTGTTGTTTGATCACCGGTCAATGAAAGCCTGCAAGGACGACCAGTGCGCAGCTGCGCAAGCGCGTTTAAATGACAACAGGCCGAGCGTCGTTGAGGTCCGGCTTTGTCGCTTCGTCAAGCAAGGCAAAGTTTTCTTGAGGTTGACTTTGCGATGGCATGACGTGATTGGTTCTCCCCCGGTCACCATGGGAAGCTTGTAATATATCTCAACCGCCACGCTTGCATTGATGTTATACTTGTCCGGTGTTCCAGAGGGGGTGAGAGACGTCTTCGTGCTCTGAGCCGGGCACCCTGGGACCACAGAAAGCCTCTCATGTGTTCGATCACCGCTCGACCCTTTCTCGATACCCAGAACGGTGAAACGGCTTGTGCCGCTTGTTGACAATGGCGGGTTTGTGCATGGTGCAGATGCAAGTGTTGATCCACTTCGGGTCTGCGACGACCAAGGCGACCGTGACTCTCATTGAAGCATTGTCGTAGGACATAAGTGCGGTTTTAATCGAAGATTTGGAATTGTCTCTGGCTGCCATCTCAGACGGAGTCGAACGCTAGGCCCGCGGGAACGCATATAGGTGATCGGGGAGTATACGGCCAATGAACTCGGCCATGATGCAACCGAAAGATGCGTAGACGCGATCTAATTCTGCACTGCTTGCGATGCTGGGGTACCTTTCTACAGGGACCGTCGCGTCGAGACGCCAAAAGACGTTGACCAGGCCGACGAGGAGCCTCGCTGCTCGGTCCAGAAAGGAACCAACTCAGTTAATTGTGGATAGAGTGCGGACATGTGTGCCCCAATCTGGTCAAGTGGTGTCGATCTTGCTCGGTGTCTTAGAAAGTCCATCATGAAGCCCGAGAGCACAGAAACGAAGCTGTCCGCGAACGAACGAGCTTGCGAATCCGAGCGCATGTAGCTCACGACAGACGCTCGCAGGTGCACTCGGCCATCTGCATAATTCGTCCAGGACACAGGATAGTTCCGCCGTGGAAGTCATGCCCTCGACCATGTCGTCGATGTCCCGCAGACGCAGGAACTCGTGTTGGGGACAGGGACAAGGATGTCATCAGACGCCGGAATTCGCATAGTGAATCCTAGTGGTTTATAGCCTCGAGTCCAGCTGGCGAGGCCCTTCTGCTTCGAATCTGATCTGTCGTCGAGTCTGCAATGCTCCGTCGGTGGCTTGTTTGTGTAACCCTAAAGTCCAACCCACATTCCCGGTCTGCAGAATTGCAAGTCTGAGGCGGCAGAGAGGGCCAACCAGGATGCCACTTTGAATGGCTCAGCGAGCGTGGGCGCTTGGTGATCAGCCGTGTGACTTGCCTCGAGGGATGCACTCCGGCTTGTGGTCCCCGTACCGTACCCGCATGATGATTGTGACGGACAAGGGGTGGACATTGCAGGGTTTATGTGAATTGTACTAAGCGATGTTTACCCAAGGACACCAGCCAAGCGCGAGCCTTCGCGGGGACGACGGGACGTCTCCGAATGGCAATTCCCGTCCACCCCTGTCGTGGTACGCCAACGGATGATCGGATCATCAAGTTCTTCGCCAGGGGATGTCATGTCGGCGCGGATCCTCAGGTAGTGCGCCGCGTGGGGCCATGATTACTCTCTGATCGCTGCGGCCCGTCGGGGGAACCAGGTCCACTAGTCAGACGACTCTTAGAGATCTATCCACTCAGCTCCTTCCCAATGCCGTGACATACAAGACGACATGACAAGCAGATGTAGCAGCTTGCCATTGTCCATTGAGGCGTGGTGGTGTAGGTATTCATAGGCGGATAGCGAAGCACTTGCTGCAGCACCCAGCACACAGCACTCCTCTACCTCAACCATCTGAACCTCCACAGTCACGAGGATGCTTCACTTCTGGCACGCCGGATAACATGGCGTTCTAAGCCCATGCCGGAATCAAGCTGCACAGATCAATGGGTTTCGAACACGAGCTAGGTTAGGCGGGTGGAAGAGATCAAGTGTAATAGATATGGTCTGCAGAAGGATGGATCCCCATCAATCGATGGAGAAGGGGTAAATTCTTCATCTAAGCCACGATACTTGTGCAAGTATCCGCTGAATAGGTAGAGAACGTCACAATGTGGCCAGGCCGATAGAGGAGTTGCTTCGAACTGGGTAGATGAGGACGAGCTCGGTTTACATCTTGGTTGCATCGAACTGGTCTGGCTTGCTCCGCTGGACTCTGGCATGTATCGTGTGTCTCTGCGCTTGACAAATGTTCCTCGTTGGTGGTTATGCAAGGTGGAAATGTTGCCACCTGCTTCGACGGGAACGAGCTTATGCTGCAGGGTCGTACTTCCCGAAGTATCCTGCGTCGCGTTGGCCGGACTTGTTCACTGACCGCAACACATGGCTGGCAAGCAGAACTCGCCTCTCATCGGACCAAAGCGCCAGGCGTCGGTGCATGGGATTACCTCGTCTGCCACTGGAAGGAGATTATCTGGCGCCTTGACGATCTGCGTGGCCACCGCCTTCGTCGTTGACGACACCATCGCCTTTAGCACCCGCGTTGTGTCCCGCGTTGTCGACACCAAGACCTTCGTGGCCATCACTAACGCAATCTGCGGCGGCAGCAAACCCTTCAGCGATTGATTCGCCGTTTGCAAGTCTTACCCTCTTGACACCTGCCATGGAAATTGCATCTGGGGCATGTCGGATAGCTTGGGAGGTAGATTGGCTGGTCGATTTGTCGGTCGATAGTGAATTTGGAAGTCTGTAGAACACAAGGTCGAGTATGATTTAGCCGACAGTGCTACAGACAAGGGAATCGGATTGACGCCGGCGAATGAGGCGGAGTCTACAGATGAGGTGTATCTTCCTCGATGAGGTGTATCTTCTTTGGGGTTCCGACACTGGACGACACTTTGCAGACGCAAGCCTCTCCCGCTCTTCTTCGGATCCTGTTCCCCATCATCCGGCGCTGACTGCTCATCACCTTCGATAACGTCAATCTCGAACTCCACCGCTCCGTCCTAGATGGAGAATGTATAAGCGAGGTTCTCAATCGTCTCTCGAAAGTGACCCGGGTTGGTGACGGAGTCGGACAAGAAGATTCCGTTAGCCTTTTGTTATGGTATTTGCGGAAGCTACAAATCAACCCCTCGGGCGAAATATTTGGATCTGAGATTGAGCGTTTCCGGTTGTCAATTCGTCACCCACGGCCTCTCTGAGATTTCTTCCCAAGTGATTTTGGAGGTCAGGTCCGAGAGGCAGATGGTGTGTACGCTTGATTTCCTCTTGGGAAGTGGTCCGTCATTACGCATGTGAAAGCTGTCCATAGCTAACGTGTAACATGACTTTCTAGGACCCACCGACGACAGTTCTGAAGGGCTGGGCGGGCCGCATCAACAGACATGTTGAAATACCATTGAAAGCATGAGATTGGTCAGCGCTTCGAATGCCGTCGACGATTTGGAAAGCGTTGTCGATGAGGCAGCCCCCGAGGTCGACGGGAAGAAAGACTTCTTGCAGAAATTGGAGGTGAGCTTGACGTTGTGCTTGACGTTGTACACTCAAGCTCTACTCCTCTCTACCCTACTGACCTGAGGTCGACGACCGTCAGTCAAACGGTCCTGGTGCCGGACCATCAGCCCGTCAAAGTCTTTCCAATGCACATCTGTTGCCCAGCGCCATACTTCCTCAAACACAGCGACCAAGCCAAGCAGAGTGGCTCGATTTCTTGTCCCAAGCCGCAGACCGGTGATCGGTATCATATGCATCCCATCATCGAAATCATACCACGAGAGATATGGAGTCCAATCATGACCGATAATTGTCCAGCTTATTTGAGGTGCAAGACCATTGTCAATTTGATCCATACAAAAGACATCTCCTGTTAGGAAACCGAGCTTGTGTCGGATGGCGCTAGCCTGCCATACAGCAAGCTGTACTTCCGCATCTTCGCTGCTACCACCTTGGCGCTTTACTTCTATTGGAGCGAAGAGGGGCAGAGTCTGCGTGAAACTATCGTTCATGTGACTGAGAGGAAGAGCATCGTGAGACCCTGAGATGCGACAGGATTGTTGCATGGCTTGAACCCGCGGAGACTCGATATCAAAGGCCAAGGCAAAGTCGGTTCTTTTGTCGAACATTTTTGTGAAGTGGGGGACTTTGTCCGTGTACTGGGGTAGGTATTCGACCTTGTGGGTTTGCGAGCGTCTGTAACAATGTCAGCGACGTGCAGGCACGTTGGCGAAGCTGCCTTGTACATGTCTACCACTTGGAATTCTCCCTTGGTCGTGGAGCGCGCGGCGCGCACTCTCGATAACATCAAGAGCACGTCGCGAACGATGTTCATCCAGCTGGCCTCATCCTGGTGGTACTTATCGCTTCTGCCTGCTTCTAGGAGGAGTTTGTCCATGTCTCTGAGAAGCTCATCCTCTGTAATATCTCCAAAGGCAACATCACCGGGAGCATCACACACCAGCTTGCTCCGCTCGACCATGTCCAGTTCATCGTATATCCTCTGCGTCACATATGGTTTCTTCAGTGCTACCGTCAACTCGCGCCAGAGCTTTGTGACAGGAGCATTGCCCGGAATGGCCGTCTCGGCTTCAACCTGGACTGATGGAATGGATGTTCGTAAAAGGTTGATGATCTTGCGAGCGGGACTTTGCGATCTTGAGCGAGATCGCGATGGTGTTGGCGCCTGGAAGGTCGGAGGAGTCGCCATTTGTACGTCGTAGACGTTGCCAAATGCTTTCGGTCTCTTGGCTCGTCGTTCTGATATGTCTTGTGTAGGGCTGCGTCGCTTCGAGCTTCGGCCACGCGGGGGTGTTGTTGATTCGGAGCTATATTCCATAGATGATGCAGCAATCGCAGTCGCATACATGGACACTTGAGGGAGCAACGCGACGTGCAACAGGAAGATGCTAACCCTAAACTTGGTTGACAAGAACTCCGCAATTTATGCCAAGACGAGTTTCCCCGCCAACTTCCGCCCGGGCGAGCAGCAAGCCTGGAGCACGCTCTTGGCATATTTAATCATCCCTGGAAGATGCAGCAAAAGGGACACGTGGGTAATCCATGATGAACAAATACATTCTCCTCCATCTCGAGTCTCATTTCGCAGATAGATCCATCAATTGCTCTGCTGCCATTGATCCATGCACAGAGCATGCCAGTCCATCATTTTACACATGCATGCATCTTTAGCATCCCACCACCAAGTGTCTCCTGTCCTCTTCACTGATCGAGTTGGCGTCTACCAATGTGATGCATGACCCTGCTTTGGGCCGCATGCGATGATCTTGTCCAAGACTTCAAAAAGACAAATTGCCAGACCGTTGGACAAGCATCTTTATGCCGCGAAGTGTTATGAGCAAGTCGGACATCCGCAGCTTGCTTACAAGCCAGATTGGTAAGCTATTCTGCTTAGTCGGCGGAGAGATGTGGCGATGTATAGTGGTCATACCGGCTACATCCTGCCGGGTTACAGATCCCCCGATTCCTATCTGAAGATGATGTCGGAGCCGATTGCTTCTCGGATGGGCCAGGCTAAGTATTCAAACACTACCGTTGAGTATGGCTAAGCGACCGGTGTTTGGATGACGACTAATCGTAATTCCTGCATCGTAGAGCGACATTCTGATGCGACGTGCGCGACAAGATTTGCTGTGATGTCTCGGTAACGATAGGTCAATACGCTCGGTCCTTTGATAGACTCGAGTCATTGTTGCAAACTTACTGAGTTGACGCTGTGGAAGATTATCGACTGCCAATTTCCACAAGCTGGGCTCCTCAAGCGGCAAATGCCTTGCCTTGATCAGTAGCAATGCGGTCGCATCAGACAAGAGTGATGGCCAGATCTGACGCATCTCATAAGAAATGGTAGGACAAGCACTCGCAAGCTGAACAGCACTGGCCGTCAGCTCGATAGCGACCTCGGAAAGTAGAGGTTGGCGATTCGGCGTGTGATGAGCAGCCACGCCAACGTCCTCCCTTTCATATACGATGCAAGTCTGACGTACTATTTGCATGTAGACCATGTCCCGCACCTCTCTCGGCAGTCAAAGGAAAGGGAAGGTCATCTTAGGCCATGGCCCCCGAGCAGATTCCTCGGCTTGATATCCGTGCACCTCTTCATGGACTTCGGTGACGCACTCGTGAAGGTCGAGGTGTAGACTTCGAGATCGCGGTCGCGCGTTGTGTAGGAGGATTGTGGTTTTGGGCTCCATCATAATCTCGAAGCATCGTGCGTGCTGTCGTCCGGAATCCTGTTGCACGGCGTGTACTAGACATCGCCTGGTGTGGCTGTTGTATTGCATGTCCACCAGCGAGCAGAGACGCTCCTCGGCGATTCGCCCGAAACGAGCGACGACAAGCATGTCATTGTTGAAATGAACCGAGATGATTAGGCACGGAACAAAGGGGACCGAAGCTGGCGGCACTCCCCAATTCATGAGCAAGCCATCTGCCGAGCACCGGTGACCAACATCCCCCACAAAACCTCACGCTGCTTCCTCGCATACAATACTTGCCATGGAGCTCGGGAGGCCCGATCGTCCTCGTCGAGAGAATGAAGAAAGAGTAGTAAGGATCGAGAGCTGTGCTGCTCTGCACGCGAAAAGCGGATATAACCATACCTGGTCAGGGACATGCAAAATGAGGCATTCGACACAAGCAGACTACGCCCAGCGGTCGCCATTGTCTACCGGCACGCACTCATGCTGTCTCCTTGCCTGTCGTGCTACCGCACATAATGTCCCGTCTCGCTGGCGCGACAACTCTGCGTGGTAGCTACCCATTATCAGAAGACTGCGAACGACTTGCCTGGGAGATCTCTGGCTCTGGCACTGGCCTAGTTTCTCTGCCTCGCAAAGGGGTCGCAATGAATTGCAACCGCGACTTCATCCTCCATGACTAAGACACTGTACACACCAAGCCCAGCGACTAAACCCAGGGCGGTGGGCGGCTGCCTACCATCGGGAAGGAGATCCAGACGCGTCCAGGAGCTACCACTGGCTTGGGATTTCCAGGTCAGCATGGTTGGTTGGTGCCCACAATGTGCAGAGAACTGGACCGTGAACACAAATTGCCAGTGATACCACTGATATCATATCAACGCAGGTGGCCGCATGAAAACAGCTATATTCACCCGACTATCGATTTCCAGCTCGTATTGTCATTTGTGCTCCGTGGCTTCATACTGTACGGACAAGTCGACCGCCGCTGCTACACATGGCGGACCCTTCCGTCGATGGTAGTGTGGTCCGATATCCGAGTTTACTGGGCTCGGGCGCAAAAGTAATATGCAGAAGCGTAACGGTATAGTCTGAGTGTACCGTATCTTTGTCCGCGATTGTTTCTTCAGGTCGTCGAGGCGGTTGCCTCGGATCTCCGAGTTGTTGCGGCCGTTGTGGGAAAGGATCGTATATTTCATTCGTTCCTTATGTGTATTGTCAAGTCAGTTCCGACCATCACATCAGGGGCGAAGTTCATTGCGGAAGACATGGTTGACAGATGCACTAATTGCCGAAAAATTGTATGGAGGCGTCAGTGAGTAGAGAATGCTGCTGATCAGAATGCTACCATTAGGATTTGGCATGGCAGTCGTGGAAGTGAACGAAGATGGTGGTGGAGTATAAAGCTTGCTGGGGGCGAGCCGGAGTCAGCGCTTTGCTTGCCAGGCTTGGGCTCCTTCCGATGACAGTACTTGTCACCCTAGAGGCCTCTTTAACGCGGCTTCAAAACCAGCAAACTGATCATACAAGTTGAGCAAGCAATATCGACAAGCATTATTGGTCCAAGAAGACGGCATACATGGATCGGGATTAGCATCGTCGATGCAGGACTTGAACAAGCGCCTGCAGCGCAGTCACAGAAGCGACACAGGTCTGACGGAGACACTCCTTCAACAAAATCAGACACCATCCACAACGAGCAGATCCGGATTAAAAAGAAGTCGGAACAATCACAGCCTAACTCAACATATGATGGCACGTCACTCGATCCAACCATTCGAGACTTCGTACGTCGCGCTTAAACCTCATGCACTTCGCACAGACACTGCCAGGGGACTCCTTCAGCCGAACAAAAGACTGGTTTTCCGGTTGAGCCCATGGATTACAGCAGTACAGTTACTCGTCGCCGAGTTTCTGCGGATACGAAAGCCACAGCCGCAGACTCATCCTAACACCGGTCTAAGAGTCTAGCCAGTGAGTCAGATGTTTCAGCAACTGTGCCCGGGCATCGAAATCGCGTACCGGACAATGTCAGAGGACCGTATCCCAACGGAGGCGCACAAGGTATTCTCTTCAAGATATCCCAATTCCTAGACGCGTAGGAGGCCGCCATCAATACAACTGTCAACATCAGCGAACTCTTCCTACTCGCCCTGAAATACCTAGTATCTAAAGGGACCTGGATCATTTCTGCGCTAGGACTGTTGCTTGCCATCTCTCACGCCTTGATTTATAGGGCTATAGCCTGGCGGGCCACCCACACGGGGGGAGGTAGCACGAAATCAATTAAGAACCTCGGGTTAGCTCTCGTTGTGCTCGGACTTACTACAGGGACACTAACGAAGGAACCCCACCTGGCTGTCAAGATTCTGGAACCCTGTGCTATCGTACTCACGTTCCTGCTGCAAAATATAGGAGTGTCTGCGCTTAACAATACTCAAGGTTCCACACCCGAGGAGCTATCGAGAGATGCCAGCTTGGAAGCAGGAGAGATTAAGATACTCCACTTCAAGGATTGCTAGATTACCCTGCAGAGAGCTGGGGAGAGGACTTGGGCATAGACGAGGAATATAGCACCGACAGAGCATCATCAGCGTCGTCGAGAGTGCGTTTCGGAATGGAAAACCTGCAGGAAGAGTCGAGAAGCACAAACAGACTGTAGCAAAGCCTCCGACTGTGACAGGCGAACAAGTTAGCGACTGATTTCTTGTGCTCGACGTGAGGAAGACGATTTGACGAGCGGTACGTGATTGATTACGTTCTCCTCTTCGGAACACTCAGCTGACATGCCTTGATAACCATGGTATAGATGTCACAGGCTATGTCTTTTAAGTTCTTACGAAGCAACCTTTCCTATACTTAGAATATATAATGGTTCTTTTAATATACGACTTAATTCGGAGCTAGTGCCCCCTACTAGATTGTGCTCGTAGAGAATGATTCGGAGACTTGCACACGATCAATGTATAGTAGAGGCGCATGTTAAATGCAAACAGACGATTTACAGTCTTCTTAATCTACAGTCTTCTTAATCGTGTTTAACACAAAGACGGTGCGGTACGACCGCTCTGATTGATCTGACTGCCCGTCTCAATCTCCCCAGCTAGATGCCTCGCATACACGTGGCATGTCCCAACTTGTACTCACCGGGAGTAGACCAGTCGTCCAGCTACTACACATCGCAGTTCCAAGCTCGGATTGGACTTGTGCTTGACCAAGCTTGTTCTCAGAGCAAACGATGGCTCAGACGTCTCCGAATAATATCATCACAAACCTTCCCGGAATAAGCTTAATAATCCGAACACCGTGACAGCGTCTGCACTACGCATGCACATTGTGTCTGAGCAAACATAGACGGGCAAGAAGTAATACAAGCAAGTCTTTGATCATCTCTTCAGTTCAATCTCTCTACCATGAAGATGTCCTCATCCTCCACCCACGGCCAGTCTAGGAAAATCTTCACGCCAACTAACGTCCCGACCACAACCGCCCCCGGCTAACCGCACAGTGCCTCCTGCCTCGATCATGCTCCCCACCCTCGCCGCCATGTCCGCCTCGGGCGGAGCTTCCTGCCACATGGCAATCCACCTCGACATCCAGCGTTAATGGATGACCATGGATTCAGCATACGTGGTAGCTGCGAGAGGGACATTAGTAGGGTTCATGGAGAGGACCAACGGCTCGAGTGGTGAGAGCGAGCGGATGCGTAGTTCCAGTCGGCCTGACAATGCAGGGGGCGAGAAGGGCTTGATGGTGTACGCTGGACTGCCATGTTCCGGAGCGTCTGTGGATAGAAAGGAGAACAGAGGGGGCGCCGCGAACGGTGGATGGGCCAAGGCGGGTATCTGTCTGTGTGCTGTGACGTTGTATCATAGATCGCAAGTGGAATCGATGGAGGGTGAAGGGGGCGGGGCGGAGCGTGCGTTATTCGTGAACCATGCGGTGTCCTGTACTAGTGCGCATGTCGGCGAGGGCGGAGGGTGCAGGGGGTGAGGCAGGCGTTGTCTATGTAAGCTTAGTCATAATGTACCGGAGTGCGTGTAGAGCGAGCGGAGGATGAAGGGGCCGATGTAGTTGTACATTTTCGCGCTGAAGCCTTGTGGAATGCAACGCATGTACAGGCGCAATGCAGGACACGTCATGATTCGAGAACGGCAGCTCCGGGCTAAATGTGTTCTTCCATCTTGATCCATGGCATGTGTGTTCGCTCGAGTGCGAGTGCGCGTGGCATGATACCGTCCCGGGGTGTTTCTCGTCAAGATTAGCATGTACAGAAACATTGAAGGGATTGATGAACTTACTAGACACGCGCTTGGTCGCCCGGACTCTGTTAGTGGATCGGGTAGTTCTGTCAACGTGCGAAGAGCGAGCCCTAGATCAACCATGATGAAGTGCAGTAAGCTTCGTAAGGGGGTGTGTGGTGTTGTTTTGTGGAGTCTAAGCAATGCATGGTGCTTAGTAGCAGCTGGTGAAGTCCATCTTCTACTTTTTGGAACCTTCTAGCGAAGGGCTGTGACTAGTCTGCTTCCTCTTCCTTCCTTTTGGTCTGTGGTTGATAGTTCTCGGCGGGAACCAAAGCTTCCTGCTCGGTCCGTAGGCGAGTCGCCATAGCCAATGTATCGAGTGTGCTGGATCGCTTGCTGATGTGACAGTGCGTCTCGGCGTCCTTGAGCATGTCATTCCAGCAGCGGGCAGGTAGCTGTCGTGACCTCGACATTGCTGTGCTTGGTTGCGTGGCTGCTTACAAACCTATGCACGACGAATGCGCTGATCTGATCCGCATCGACTGCGTGCTTGACGGCCGTGTAGTCGGTGGAGGTATGCTCGCGTTGGCAGCCCTTTTCTGGGGCGAAGCGAGTGCGTCTCTCGCCTCGTTGAGGTTGTATTGCTCCTCGGAGCTGCAGAGAATCAAATGTCGATACAGCAATGTCAGCTGAAATCCAGCAACGGAGACGAGGATATCGTTGTCAGGCATTCGTCGTTCGCTTTTACACGTATGATGTCGACCAGGCTGCTAGCCCAGAAAAATTAAAGCTGAGTGCCAAAAGTACCAGGACAGTCCTCGACTAAGGGAAGCGGCGGCGTTTTCCAAGTCTTTGCGCATTATGCTCGCACTACAGGCCCAAGACATGAGCACGTGTGGGAGCTCGAGAAGGGTCATTGACGCACTGATATGGAGCATCTCTGGAAGGTTTGTGTATCATTTGTGTTTACCTGGTGACGACATCGAGACGGGTTGGGTCCAGGGCTCCAGGTCGGACCATGTCGGAGCAAGGCCGATGTCCAGCAAATCAACTCATTCGCTTGACGACTTGTTTCTGGGAAATAACCCGGTCAGATGGAAGTGTCAAATCGAAAGGCTTTGTCGCTTGGAGTTGCTCCATTCCCCACAGTGATCAGTGCCGGACCTTGGACCATGTTCTTGATGATTTGTCGGAGGCGAGTATGGAGTGATCACATTACACTTCTCACATCAGGGCCTCTTCTAAAACCGGGCATCATGCCGCATGTGCAGTGGCTTCACCCAGACAAATCTCAATACCATATCTATGACTGTGATCATATCATGTACAATGACTACGATGTCCTTGATTTGCCTCGAGAGTACTTGAACACATAGACCCGAAGTTGTAAATGACATTGGCCCGCCCAGTGCCGTCGAAGTGTAGCAGATCCAGCTGATCGTATGATTGAAAGCAAAGAGCAATTGCTCGTGCTATCCCTCGAAGACTGTTCAGCGTATCGCAACACAAGCATGCTCATGGGCAGTCTGCTCACCCCCGACCATCCCGAGTGCGGTCCCGGGTACAGTCGTCAGATGACGGCCGTCGAAACCTTCACTCGTCATGGCGAGTAATGAAGTATCCGTGGTCAGGCATGACATGCCAGCTCCCATCACCGACCTTGCCTGCGTGAAGTCCACCAGTAGATTGTTCTTGGCAACCAACGCCTTGGCAATCAATGCCTTGTAGAACTTCGTTGCAGGCCGGATCGTTATTGAAGTTGTCAGAATGATCTGAAGACGGTGGGGTCGTGTACAGTGGGCCCACTCCAAGTGGCTGTGATCTGTGACCGATGAAGGACAACAGAAGCGAAGTCACTGACACAGAGCTCATAGCTTCTGTGTTGACGAGGCTTGGTGCATCGATGCTACTCTCAGTGGAGGCTCTTACATAGTGAAGTGGGATGCAAGGGAAGTCAGCGAAGAAGTCAGCAGAAGGTGAGGCGACGAATGTGGTCGGCAGAGATGCCCTCATGGCCAGGGCGAGGAGAATGGGAAAGCCGTCAGTCAGGCTTATGGCTTTGGGCAAGGTGTCGGAGGAGCTCAGCTACCAGGAGGGATTGGGCTGATTCAGCTTCCAAGCCCATGCTACGAGTGCGTCGCGCGCTGAAAGACATTGCGGCCGATCAGCTGCGCCGGATCCGATGAAGCCTGAGTAGTGAGCAGAGAGAGTATGCGATGATTCACAGCTCAAGTGATGCGCGAAGTCTCGTGAAGGATGGTGCTGAACCAGGTGAGCGGCGCCAATGCTGAGTGGTGGGAAGAGAAGCATGGTGTTAAGTGACAACTTTGCCGTGCTTGTGGCTTTCGATCCCCAACGCGTGATGCGAGCCATAAATGTGGACTGCCCATGATGGCCACGTCGACTCTGTGATTCTTCCGGGCATGCACGAGGAGGGTGTGCAAGAAGTCGGCGCGAGAGCGGATGATGAGGTCTGGCCAGGCGTGGGCTTGGGCGTTCGGGGATGCAGCTGATGTCGGTATTTCAGCAAGATGCTTGACCGGCGAAGTCTTCTTTGGTGATCGCTTCGTCAGGGATCGTTTCGCAAGAGACATTAGAGAAGCATCAGATACCGAGCTGTCGATTTGTTGCTCCTCATTCTCTGCTGTCGTGCTTATTTGCTCATGCATATGGGATCCGGATACAAACGAACTCACGCTTGACCGTCCCGAGCCGCCTTGTGAGTGACAGTAGAGCGTCGAGTTCGCAGGTCGTGTCGGATGGAGCGAAGAGCAAACAAGCTACAGCTCATCTGTTTTCGATTTGGCACCGCCAGAGATGGCGCCGGCGCTCGTTTCTTACCGCCAGGGTGGTCGGAATTGTGATTGACGGACTGGCCAGATGTTTCATTCGACAGCACCACTGAGCTGATGAAAATGTGATGAGTCTGCCAGACAAGCAGCGTTCCAAGGATTCCACTGAAGTCTCAGTGGCGGCACAGACTGTAATGCGTGATCTGTGCACCAGAGCCAGAGAGACAACAGTGCTTTGCTCTGGTATATCAAGGTTCTAGTCATCTGTTGAGGGGGTTCCACACGACTCCTTGTGCCCAATTCCCTTGCTCTTCCACAATGCCTCACCGATAACTCTTTCTCAGCCCTTGCCAGTAGGACATGTGAGGGGACTGTATGAATGCGGCGGTCAACCCCTTCGACAAGCACAGAGTACCGTGTCCGGATTGTATCACACGGCTGGCAGTCCTGGACCATATCACCTTCCGGAGCTGTGTCGCTATTCTGTCTCGGAAGATACCACTAGCAAAGATCGATTCGTGTTTGATCGTATTAGAATGATCTGGAGGCGGTGGTGTTGTGTAATTGGGTCAACCTCACATGGCTGTGACCTGAAGGTGGTGGTGCTGTGTAGGTTGGGCCAATCTCACATGGCTGTGATCTGAGGAGGTTAGCAGAAAAGAGCTGTGAACGGTGACCGACGATGAGGTGTGTCGCGAGAGCCGCACTGGCGTACCTACTTGGTCGAAGCAGAATCCGTAAGATTGCCGCCATTTCCGTGCGACGAAAGGGAGTCGTTGGTTAAACAAACACAACTTGACAGATGAGAGTGGTGAAAAAACGGACGGAAATGGAGGGGTCGAGCGTGCCAGATCCTCTCTTGCCATATCAAGTATCATGGAAGGTCTTGTGGTGCGATTCGAGGTTGGCGCTTCCTGGATCGACCCAAACAGAGGCTTTTAGCTCGATCGAATAGAGATTCGTGAAGCTCTCGTGGTTTCCATCATGTAGCAATGCTCTTCTCGGCTTTCCTGCTCTGGACTGGTCAGGTCCTTTCGTCCATCTTCCAAACTGAAGGGCGCTGCCAAACCACATCACGCAAACCTGCAAATCTGTGCAGCCAAAAGCACAACCACGATAGTGGATCAAGGCCCAACAACCATCCCAAGAACACCTACCAGATTCGATTCGATACTACCAGCTTGACCCTCACTTCCGCAACAATGACTCTCCTCACAAGCCGACCAGCTGTTCTTGCCACCGTCTGCAAAGACATTTAACACTCTCCGTGGAGTATAGCGCATACCAAGCCACATGGCACTCAAGCGTGTGCAAGCTTCCAGCAGTATAGGAAAAACACGACGTTCGAGCTTTTCGGGAACTGGAGACATGAGCACAACAAAGGATGAACGCCAAAGTGGTGTGTACCGTCAACGCCGAGTAGGATCTTCTACGACTTGCTGTAGGAGGGAAAGGATTGTAGGGGCGGGGGATAGCTATTAAGGTAGTGGGCGAATAGCGTAAGCCGTCAGAAGGGCTAGGCTTGCTCCCTTGAGGAATCTCTTAGTAATGTACAAATGTGTTCATTAGAAGCAATTAACTCAATCGAGCTAAAATATCGCCCCGGCTGCTAGGAACGAAATGTTCCAAGTAAATTATCAAGCGCTGATGACATGGTAGGAAGTGTATTCGGAACATAACTCTCATGCTTGCGGCTTGCCTATGTATTTTCGAAAGTCTGAAACTTTTGCCGAGAATTCAAGCTTATACCACCAAAAAGGCACGTTTTCGAGACTGCTTTTATATACGTACCCTACGTTATAATATCTTTAAATTCATATCACACATAGAAAAGTACTTCTTTTATACTCTATAGAAGTTTCGTAGTCTAAAGCTTATTGTAGTATAAGATATATAAGATTTTCAGAGAATCTAATATTAAATTATCCTTCTTGGCTTTCTAAAGTACAGAGAGAAATATTTCAAGACATAATACTAAAAGAATCGTAAATATCTTTTCTAGCTATCGTATAGCTAGAATAGTATAGCATAATATTTCTAGCTAGAAAAGTATAGCATAATATAAATATAGTATCGCTTATCTATATAACCAACCTATAGAGCTCTACAACTATTTAAGCAGCTATTATTTCAATTCGAAAGAGGCACTTATTTGGTAGACAAGCCTGAATTTCTCGGCAAACGTTTCAGACTTTCGAAAATACGGAGGCTGCTCGTGCAGAATCACAGATCATTCCCGAGCCGTTCATTTTCTCTGCTTCATTCGTCTCACACATCTCTGGGCTTGTTCCTCTCCCATATTTCCTCGTTGACATGCAGCTGAATCTCGACATGGTCCTTCTCCGTACACTGAGATCAGGGCTGCAGCGTCAACGCCGTCGTCCGTCCGTCTACTCCGACCGGCCTGTCGAGCATCCCGATAACGAGGTCAGAGCACGCGGGAATATCATGGCTGCTGGCGATGCAGAAACCTTCATTCCCTTCATATCACTCGACGAGCCTCTCATCCTCCTCCTCCAACCACGACGATCTGTCTAACGGATTGGTCCCTTATCGGCATCCCACATGCCTTCGTACAAGCCGAAGCCTGCTTGATCAAGTATGCCCCTATGTGAGAATGCAGTAGCTGCAAACCTCTGTATCTGGTCACGCTCCCCGAAGCTCCATCACGACTGGTAAATCATCCTTTCTGCTCCCCTCAACCTCTAGGTAGGCCCTGACCACCACGCAGATGATCGATGTTGCGTTGTCTCTGGACGCACCGACAATGTCCCGTTCTACCGGGCACATCCTCCACTCCTCCGCTGAAGCTTGTGGGGTCCGAGATAACCTCGTCGCCGGTAGGGGAACATACCTCTTCCCACCAATCACTCCAGCTGCGGATGCAAGAGCCGCTCGAAAAACGCCTATCCAGCAGAGTAATCTCCAATGAGCAAGCGCCCCAAGGTGTTGACGACTGAGGAGGGTCCATCCACAGGTGGGCGCTTCAGACAGGCCAAGTCGAGGTGGGTGCCTCTGGGTTCCACTACCACTCGCACCCCCAACACCCTAGGCAACGGCCAACAGGAAGAGACGGACATGGCGACATCGATGGCAAGCCCGGGATCAGCACGACACCCCAGATACGATGGTCAAGCCGGGAGGGTACTCTCACACCAGTTTTCTTTGCGCGATGAAGGTGGTCCTGGAGCCGGATGAGGCTTCCTGGACCTGAACGATGGTAGGAGCAGCAAGAGAACCGGTCAATTCCACAAAGTTGCGAGAGTGGAAGTGTGATCTCTATGGTTCCATCATCTTTCACAGCCTGCAAAGTCCAGACTATGTTCCTTGTATGGATCATGATCAGGCGGAAAAGGAGGCGGGGCGACCGATGGGAGATCTTGGAGAGCCAAAGCCGTAAGCTCGGCTTCAGCATATCCGAGCCGATTTCAAAAGAGTACGAGCATGCTGCAACATCGCGGCTAGAGCATTGGGATTTGCCTGCGGCCGCCCAGGCAACGCGCTCGGATTTAGCCATTAGAAAGCCAGCAGGGCGTGGTCAACATGGCGTACCAAACTTGCGATTTGCGTCGATCCAATTTTAGTTCTACGTAGGCGAGATCCAATCGAATAGACAGCGTCTAAACGATAGTGTTACTGATGCAGCCGAATGTGCAGACTGTTGTGCTTAGTCAGCTGAGGCTTGGCACGTGCGTGCGCTCAGTGACCGGAGTAACGAGAGGTCTTAATCGTTGAGATCAATAGAAGAAGAATTGAGATAAAAGGGTGGTTTCTATCTAAGTGACAGAGGGTTGACTATATATAGAGTAATAAGCTAGCGAAACAACTGGTAGATCTCTAGCTATTTAACATACTCGATTAAGAATAAAGATCAAGGTATAATACTCCCTCTAATAGTAATTTACTATGTTATTAGTTATATTTATAAAGCGATATTATCTATTGTTGACTAATAGACCTCTATAAAGCTATAATAGTGTAATTATAGTGTTCTAGCTATTGTTAAATTGTCTAGAGGTTATAATTGTTATATTAAGTAAATATTAGTAGTCTAGCTACTATAAATTTCTCTTTCTTTCTTCTAGATTATCTTCTTCTATCTTCTAGTATATAATAGATTATTAGTATATAACTAGTAAGGCTAGGGAAGTTACTTAAGAAAGTCTATTAGCTATCTTACTAGTTAAGTAGTTAGATTCGGAAGATAATAATAGTAGTTAAGAGAGTATAGTATAAATAGAAGAATCTAGTAAATAACGTAGTAGTACTATAATAAAGGAATATAATAAAGAAAATGTAGAAAGTAGATAGTAAGTAATATAGTAAGGAGTAACTTAAAGTTAGTTTAGCTTATTAGTTTAGCTTAATAGTTTACTATCTAACTATCTAGTAATTTAATAAGTAACTAAGGCTTAGTAAGGGAATCTACTAGTTATTAAGTAGTTAGTATAAACTTAATATTAATAATGCTCTTCTTATACTTCTCTCTATAATAGTAATTATAGAGGTTAATATAACAAGAATAATAGTAGTTATCGTAGTTCTTAACAAGCTTAATAGCTAACTAATTATCAACAAGTATAGTTATACATAGTTATTAAATATAAATCTCTTATAGAAGGTTCCTTAGCTACTAGATCTCTCTATAGGTCTCTAATAGAGTAAGGTATTTAGCCTTAGTAGATAATAGAATAACGTCTAACTAGAGTTTTATTCTCTAAATAACTAGTACTCTAGCGAGAAGTATTAGTAAGCTAGAGGTAGATCGAGAGGTATCTAGATTACTAGCGAAATCTACATTAGAATAATAGGTTAGTTCTCTCTTAGTAAAGGTAAGGCTATAATCTAGAGTACTCTTAAGATACTACTAAACTTATTTAGTAGTAGTAAGGTATTTAGTAGATAGATTTTATAGGAACTATATAAGGTAATTAATAGTATAACTAATATTAGGCTATATCTAGTTAGAGAGGACTTATAGTTTACTTATCTACTAGTTATATTACTTCTAGTAATTAATAGAGTATTCTTTAGTACTAGTAGAGAAGAGTTAGTTAAGAAGATAAGGTACTAGCTTATAGTTAGCAAGTTAGTGTTTATTTAGCTTATCTATTATATAATAAGATTAGGATAGCTTAGTAGAGGTTTAAGAGATAATAATCTTAATACTAAGAAAGAGGTTACTATTAACTAGTTTAATTAGGTAGCGCTTCTATATATTTTAGACGAAACGATCTAGTTGAGCTTAGAAAGCAGTGAATATCTAAAAATCGTCGACGTATATAAGAACGAGTAGCTTACTGTCCTTAGAAATAAAGAGGTAAGTGTTACTTATAGTATATTAGAGACTAAGCTTTATTATATAGGCTATAACGTCGTTATACTAGAGTACTATAGATTACTTTAGGCTATATAGGCCTTTAGTAACTATAACGACTTTACTAAGATAGCTATAACTCTATAGAGTATAGATATAGAGTACTATATCGAGGTCTAGATAGAGAAAAGCCGTAGTTATATTAATCTATGCTTATCTCTAGCTATTAAGTATATAGATAGTAATTAGAACTCTACTAGTTACTATACGAGGTATTAGAGTAAAGGTTTCGAAGTAATTAACTCCCTAGTATTAAGTAAAGTCTCTAGTAGTCTATTAGGACTTACACTTATTAATAGTATAGTTAGGTAGTAGTTTAGTCTTATATACCTATTTACTAGTTATAACTATTCTCTCTTTTAGTATATCTAACTAATTTTTGAAAATAATAGCCTTAGTACTATATAGAGAGTTAATTTCTTTGTCTATAGAGGCTTTCTAGAGTACTTTATCTAGTTAAGATATAGCGTTATTATAGGAAGTAGAGTCTATAACTTCTATAGCTACGGCGCTAATAGTAAAGCGTTTATAGTTGTTATTAATTAGTTCTAATACTAATCGTTTACTACTAGTGAATTAATAAGGTTAGAATAGTTCTATAAGAGTATTACTAGCGTCGTTATTGTTACTAAGAGGCTTAAGGTTACTAAGAGACTCTATCTTAGAAGCTTTAGGCTTAAAGAAAAGTAATTTAGAACTAGTAATACAAGATAGATATAAGCTATAAGGGGAAGCTTAGTTCTATAGAGCTAGGATAGTCTCGTTATATAATATAGGCTCTCTATAGTATATCTATATAGCCTCTAGCTATTTTAAACAAAGATAGCTATTAGTTTATTAACCTATCTAGCCTATAGATAGCTTAGCTCTATACATTACTATATACTACTATTATACGAGCTAGGGTCTAGTTTAGGATTAGTTACGTAATCTCGGTATTATAGCCTAGACTTCTAGCTACTTTACTCTCGATATTATATGTATTTTATATACTAGCTTCTCTTCTTCTTTTCTAAGTCTCGATATCTTAACAAATAGACGTAATTAACCTTCTATCTTACTAGTTGTAATTACTATATTAAGACTTTAAACTTCTACGACTAAGTAATAGAGCTATCGAAAACTATCTAGTTATTCTACTACTTATATACTTACTAATAACTACTTACAAAGAATTTATAAAGAAGAAGAAGAAGTATTATAACTATAGTTCCCGTATATACTATAATAGATCCTTACTATTACTATATAAGTTAATACTATAAACTAAAGATATAAGAAGAAGGTAATAAGTTAAGTTACTAACGACTTAAGAAGGAAGTAAGCTACTAGCTAAATTTTTAGATATCCTCTTTATTATATATTAACTCTTTACTACTATATTTATAACTAACCTCTCTAAGTAATAGCTTAACTTAACCCCGGCGATAACTACTATATAAGTAAGATTCCTCTACTACTTAATAACGATAAACTAGTCTAGTCTACCTATTATAACCTTATTTACCTTAGTAATAATAACCTTAGGAAGAAACTATAAGAGATAGAAGATATAACTACTCTTTATAAAGCTTTTACCTTTATTAAGTCTACCTATAATAAATAGGTTACTACTTGTAACTTAGTGTATTTTAACGTACTTAACTTACGTAACTAGCTTAATAATGCACTTATCGCTCTCGACATAGCTAATAATACCGCTAATAATCTTACTACCTAAGCTACTTATTACCTTACTAATATAAGTAACCTTAGAGCTAAACTAGCTTAACTAAGATCTAAGATAGAACATAGTATACTAACTTCTTCTATATATAGTTTCTCTCTATTAGAGAAGTTACTAGACTTTACTATCTTTAGCTCTAGTATACTAGAATAGTTCGAGGTTTTTAAGTACTAGATAAAGAATAAGTTACGCTTTAACACCTAGACCTACTTATAATATATGTAACGCCTGTAGTTGTTAGCCTTCTATAACCCTTACTATTATATCTTTAACGACTTTTACTAGTGTAGCCTCTATGCCTTATATAGCCCCTATAGGCGTAGGCTCTATACTAGCTATTATCTACTATAGGTACGCTACTAGCGTTAATAAAGGTAAGAGTAGTACCTATAGGTACAAATTATAGCTAATATATAGTAGAGTTTAACTATATTAGTAGGAATTTTAGTACTCTTACTAAGAAGAAGTATACTTACTATATTAAAGGCTACTATACCTATAAGCTACTTTTACTCTATTTACGTAGCAACTATATAGCTATATATAACGTCTTTAACTTACTTACGACTATTAACAATAATAATAATACTATACTAGAGAATTATACTATCTATAACTAGGCCCTTAAGGACTTTCTAGATTTACTAAAGGTATACTATACTAATAAGAACAAGGTTACTAGCGAGGCGTCTATACCTTATATAAGCTACATTAGCGCTATATATAGTATACTCGACTAGGAGAAGATAGTTAAGCTCTAGAAGATTAAGAGAACTTTAACTACTCTAGTAGCTATAGGTTAAGAGGTATATTTTCTACGTCGCTTATACGTCTAGCCTATAGCTAATATACTTAGATTATACGTAGTAATAGTAGGTTAACTATTCTATTTAATAGAATTATAGCTAGAGGAGAGTTTTTTAAGAATAGAAATAAAAGTAAAGAGTAGTAGGTAAGTATATATAAGCTAGGTATATACCTCTAGCGCTATACCTATAAGGCCTTATATATAGTATAGGAGTTAACAGCGTTTAGGATAATACCTATATAGCTAGTATAAGTATAGTGCTTTATTAAATATATTACTCTAGATAAGGAGTCTATTCTTAGACTAATTTCTATACTTATATAATCTATCTACTTATATACTCTACTACTTATATCTTCTATAACTCTTTATAGACGCTCTTAGCTACGACTTATATATAGCAATTAGCTTACCTATATTTATATAATTCTCCTCTAGTTCCTAGCTATTAAACTTGTTAGGCTAGTTCTTCTACTTTACTAAGTAGAACACCTTACTCTTTATAGCTCTCTTACCTAGGATTCTCTCTACTATCTACTTCTCTACTTTATCTATAAGAGATATACTCTCTTCTAGCTTCTTACTAGCTCTACTTATCTATAGCTTAAGAAGAGATATATAAAAGACATTATAGATATAATACTAACTTAGTAAAGCTAGGTAGTACGCTATAATAGTAATATATAGCAACGTATAGAGCTAAGCTATCTATAGGCTAGATAGGTTAATAAACTAATAGCTACCTTTGTTTAAAATAGCTAGAGGCTATATAGATATACTATAGAGGGCCTATGTTATATAATAGGACTATCCTAGCTCTATAGAACTAAGCTTCCCCTTATAACTATCTCTCTCTTTATAGCTACTACCCTTAGTAGCTATCTATCTCTTAAGCTATTCTTTACTATATTTAGTAATTATAACTATAAAGGTAGTAAGTATTCTCTTTATTAACTAGGGGAACACTTAGTCTATATTGTTTCTTTATTTATCCTATTCTATATTTGTTCTTAGTAACCTTATTATCTACGAGGCTATAGTCCTTTATTAGTAGCTTTACCTTAAAGTAGTACTAGCCTTACTACTAGTTTATAATATATACTAGCGTTTATTTAGTATCTATATAGTAGCTATATAGCTCTAGTACGCTAGCGATTAGTATATATATAACTATATTTCGACCTCTATAATAATAACTTCTATAGCGACGACACTTCTAAAACTTTAACTTACTACTTGCTTTGTTAATGTGTTCTTTATTATCGACTTATATATTATCCTTGTACTCTATACTTCTCTTTCTTTATTAAATCTCTTAGCGCTTACTTTTCTTACTACTATCTAGCTTACTACTTTATTAAATATCTTCGTTTTATTAATTAGATATCTTTAGTTATAGCTAGCTCTAATTCTTATGTTTACTCTTATAAGTACTATACTTATATAGTTAATGTAATAGTAGTGTATAGCAACGTATAGAGCTAAGCTATCTATAGGCTAGATAGGTTAATGAACTAATAGCTGCCTTTATTCGAAACAGCCGGAGGCTGTGTAGATATACTATAGAGAGCCTACGTTACGTAACGGGACTATCCTAGCTCTATAGAACTAAGCTTCCCCTTATAACTATCCCCCCCTTTATAGCTACTGCCCTTAGTAGCTATCTGTCTCTTAAGCTGTTCTTTGCTACATTTAGTAATCGTGACTATAAAGGTAGTAAGTATTCTCTTTGTTAACTAGGGGAACACTTAGTCTACGTTGTTTCTTTGTTTAACTTATCTAATATCCGTCCTTAGTAACCTCGTTGTTTATAAGGCTATAGTCCTTTATTAGTAGCTTTACCTCGAAGTAGTACTAGCCTTACTGCTAGTTTACGACATGTACTAGCGTTCGTTTAGTATCTATACAGTGGCTATGTAGCTCTAGTGCGCTAGTAATTAACGTATATATAACTGTATTTCGACCTCTATAATAACAACTTCTATAGCGACGACACTTCTAAAACTTTAACCCGCTACTCGCTTTATTAATGCGTTCTTTGTTGTTAACTTATATATTATCCTTGTACTCTATACTTCTCTTTCTTTATTAAACCTCTTAGCGCTTACTTTTCTTGCTGCTATCTAGCTTACTACTTCGTTAAATATCTTCGTTTTATTAATTAGATATCTTTAGTTATAGCTAGCTCCGATTCTTATGTTTACTCTTATAAGCGCTACGCTTCTATAGTTAAAGACAACCTCGTTAGTAAGTCTATAGCACCTATATAGTAAGGCTATAGTGTACTAACGTAGGTAGACACTACTTACGATAGCGCGCCTAGTAAGGTATACTCCTATTATAAGAAGATAAGGCAGGCTTACTGCCTAATTAATAACCTAGCGCTATAGGACTTAGTCGATGTAGTATATACTACCTTCGTAAAGGTAGATCGACACTGTCTAGATTCTACTAAGACTCGCTTAGTCGACAAGAAGTCCGAGCTAGATATAGAGGCTATAGTAGCATAGTCTATAATTTAGTTATACTAAATTACTAGTGGTTAAGCTACTACTCTACTAGACTTATCTATGTTGTCGGGGGACGCCCTAATATATATATAAGTCGACGAGATCTAGTATATATGTCTTATACTCGAGGAGAGCGTAGGCCTCTTCTACTCCGTAAGTATAACATCTAGTGTTACTAGCGCCTTACTAATCGTGTATAGTACTTATCTAGTTCTACTCTACCCCCTGCTTTTTCCTTTTCTACTCCGCTATTATCGACACCCCGTAAGTGTTCTATACTAGCTCTATAAGAGGAGACTCCTCTTACTAAGAAATCTAAGACTACAACGCCTAAGAAGATAGTGACGCTAAAGTCTAAGACTATAGTAGCTCTAGCTACGGAGGCTACTAAGACACTAGCTCGGAGAGTAATACCCTCTAGGACAATAAGAAAGACCTCTACTAAGGTAAGTACAACTCTAAAGACTACTAAGGTAGTATCCTTTCGCTTATAACTATAAGCTAGTACCTAATTTACTATAGTAGCCCCTAATAAGGAGACTGCCCCTTCTAACACTATAGTAGCCTCTAATAGGAGAACTACACTTACTAACTCTATAGTAGTAGCTTTAGCTATAGAGGCCACTAATACTCTAGATAACAAGGATAATAATCCCGTCGCTAACCTAGACACTCTTACTACTATAGAGGCAGCCTCTAATAAGAGGACCTCTCTCTTTTTACTTACTATTTACTGCCCCTTTACTAATCTATAAGCTTATCTAGCTTAAGAGAATAACGTTATTATAGAGGATAAAGATAAAGCCTCTACTTAACTCTATAGAGAGGCTACTAGGTCTCTATAAGTTTCCGCCGCTACTACCGCTTATAAAGACAAGCATTAAATCCTTTTATTAATAGAGCTAGAGAAAGATCTCTAGAATTACTACCTTAGTTATCTAGCTAAGCTATAGCTACTAGATGCTACTAACTTGTCTACTCGGGCTATTGTCTCTATCTACCTTACTATCGTTAGTAGTTACCTACGGGATAGTATATTACCTACGGACTTAGCTAGGTTTACGGAAACTACTTAGTGCTCTAGTATACTCGCTCTAGGGGGCATATTAGATATAGATCTAGATATACTAGCTAATGATCTAGAGGAGAAGATAAATTATAGAGAGGATCTAGTTACTTTATTATAGTCCTGTTAGTTTAGTTATTTAGTAGAGAAGAAGGTAGCTTATTATAAGAGAGAGTAGGCTTAGGTAGCTTATAATTATAAAGACTAATAAAACCCCTTGCCTGCCTTATCTTAGCTATGTCCTCTTCGTACTATCACTATAGACTCTCTAACTAATCTCTGCCTAATAGTCTATTACGACTTTAGTAGTATTATCTAGTGCCTCCTTAGGTTCCTAGGTAGCTTTAGAAAGTAGATATCTCTTCTATAGCACCTTTAACATAGTCTATCTCTTCTACTAATTATACTCTAGGATTCTTTCTACCTTATATTCTATACTATTATTAATGTCAATTAGTTCCGGAGGGGGTATAGAGTCTCCGTAGCCCCTTACTAGTTCTAATAGAGATACATAGAATATATTATAGATGCGGGAGCCTTTAGGTAGATCTAAGTAATATACTTAGCTACCGACTTAATCTAACACCTTAAATAGTCTAAGGAACATTAGTATTAGCTTCTACTTAGCTACCTTTAGTCTTAGGTTCTTAGTTAATAGTAGGACTCGATCTCTAACATTAAATAATATAGCTTTATATCTCTTGTTATAGGCCTACTTCTGCTACTCCTAGGCCTGTTACTAATACTCTTCTAGGCTCTTCCTAAGATTTATAAGGGTCGCTACTCTATCGTAAGTAGCTAGTACTCCCCTCGGTAGAGTCTGCCCTTAGGCTCTATTTAGATCCTCTATAGAGTCCTTACCGGAGTAATATTTAAGTAGGGACATGCCTAGTATATTATTCTATAATGAATTAGTAGCGAACACTACTATTCGTAACTATCGTAACTAGTTAGATTAGTCCACGGAGTAATAACATCGAATGTACTAAATTAGGGATCTGTTTTGCTATTCTATCTAGCTATCTATTTAGGGATAGAAAGCTATTAATAGCTAGCGCTCGAACTTTAACTAGTACGTAAACGTTTACTAGTACGCCGATGTAAATACAGTTCCGTAGTTAGAGACTATACTCTCTAGGAACTCGTATTTATAAACGATCTCGTTATAAAATAGCTTAGCGAGCTATTCCGAGGTAATAGTCTTATAGCAGGGAAGGTAGCGCACTATTTTCGTTAATCTGTCGACAACTACGAGAATTGCATTATATACCTTACTATAGTACTTACTTAGGGAGAGGTCAGTGATAAAATCTATAGTTAGCTCCCTCTAAGTAGCCTTTAGTATCGGTAAGCTCGAGAGCTCGCTATATAGCGCGTAGGTACGTCTCTTCCGAGTCTAGTATACTATATAGGTCTTAACGTAATCGTCTATGTTATAGTATACCCCCGGCTAGTAATACTTCCTTAATAATAGCTTTAAGGTCTTTTCTCGGCTGAAATAGCTAGCCTCTAGGAGATCGTAGTGCCTCTATAGTAACTCCGCATATAATACTATATCTATAGGTATATATAAGGTATTATCCTTGTATAGTACTCTCTTCTTCTAGTGCTATAATAGCGAACTACTATTAGCTCTCTTCTCCGGATTAGTTACTCTCTAAGTAGCTAGTCTATCGGTCTACTATAACTCTTTAATAAGCTAGACTAGCTTATCGCCGACCTTGTTAGCCTATAGAGACTTATTCTACGTCGCCGAAACAGTAGTAATATAAGGTATAGCTATCGGCATTACGCTATCACGAACTAACTATGCCTCTCTATGCTTAGTCTTCTTACTTCCTAGCTAGTTAGGCTAGTATATATCTAAGGAACTACCCCTAGGACCCTTAGTGTCTTCTTCGCCTAGACTATCTACTACTTCTACGGAGTCCCTATAGAGCTACTTTATGTCTAAAGCTAGTTATATAATATAGATCTCTAGGCCTACGCCTCTCTCTAGGGTTATAACACTAAGGTATATAGATACTTCTATATATACTCTTCTTACTATTAGTACACTAACGGGAATTATCGCCCTAAGCTTAGCCTATAAGGTAGGTAAGCTACCGGTCTCTTCCTAGTTGTCTACTATAAGGTCTAGATAATAAGATAGGGCATTAGTAGAGTTCGTCTTCCCTGGTCTATATTCGATAACAAAATTAAACCTCTAGAGGTACATGTACTATCTCGCTTAATAGCTATTTAGTTCCTTTATTATTAGGAAGTACCTTAGGTTATTATAGTTAGATAGTACGTAGATAGGGTATAGAGACCCTTCGTAGTAGTGTCGCTAATGCTTAAATCCCTCAACGATTATAAGCAACTCTTAATTATACGTCTTATAATTCTACTCTACTAGTAGATGCTTACGAGACAGGAAAGTAATAGAGTGTCACTTCTTGTACTTGCCCTTATTAAAGAGCTATAATAGTATACTACTATATGTGTATTTCGATATATTAGTTTCTATACGGAGTTCCGCTATAGGATTATAGTGCCTTAGCACTAGAGCCTTTATAAAGGCCTTATAGACTTCCTTAAAGGCCTTAGCCTAAGCCTCTCTCTAGCGCTATAGCGTAGTTTACTTTCTCTTCTTTGCCCCTTTAAATAGTAACGTTAGTAGCGCTACTATTATAGAATATCCTTTAATAAACCGCCGGTAAAAGTTTGCGAAACCTAGGAACTACTAGATGTCGTAGTAATTCTTAGGCAGGGGCTAGTCTATAATTATAGTAACTCTACGGGGATCCATCGATACACCTATAGTACCGACGATAAATCCTAAGAACTCTACCTTAGTCTAGAAAAATACACACTTCTTCGGGTTTATATATAACATAAATAAGCATAATCTCTCGAGCACCTTCTATAGGTGCTCTATATACTCTTCTACTAATACACTATAGATAAGGACGTCGTTAAGATAGACGATGTAGTAGACGTTAACGAGCTCTACTAAAGCCCTATTAATATAGGCTTAGAACATAGTAGGTGCATTAGTTAATCTAAACAGCATAACTATGTATTTAAAGTGGCTATATCTTGTCCGGAACGCTGTCTTCTACTAATTACTCTCCTTTATTAGAATATAGTAATATATGTCCTTTATGTTAATCTTCGAGTATACTACTACTCCCTCGAGCTAATCGAGGGTCTTACTAATAAAGAAGAGAGAGTAGCAGTTCTTAATAGTAATTACGTTTAGACCGTAGTAATCTATATATAGTCTAAGTGTTCTATTCTTCTTTAGCACGAACAGGATTAGTATACTAGCTAGACTCTCTAAATGTTAGATCTAGCTCTTCTCTAGGGACTTCTTTAGGTACTCTCTTAGTTCCGCTAGCTCTATAGTAGAGAGGTTATAAAGAGGTTAAAAGAGAGGTTCCTTACTCTCTTAGAGATTAATTAGATAGGAAACGTTCTTAGTAGGCCTTATCTCGGCAGGGTTAATGTTAAATATGTCCTTAAAGTCCGAGATATACGCGAGTAGTACGTTAAGGGGGTTCTATAGAGGCTCTATAGAGGCTCTAGCTACTCCCTACACTCTATACTCTATAGGGTTATATATGCCTAATAAGATAAGAGTATAGCCTTAATTTCCCGCGAGAACTAGGTTAGAGAATTCTTATATACTTACGACGCGTATAGACGCAGTGTTATAACTATACCGCCATTAGTCGGCATAGCTATCTACTACTACGCTCTAGTTAAAACACTATAGCTAACTAAGTAAGATAGAAGAGCTTATTTCTATAGCATAGAATAAATCTTTCGACTCTCGTATCTTGCCGGTGTTATCTATTAAGTATAGCTTAATCTCGTAGGCACTATAGCAATATACTAGATAGCTCTAGAAGCTATTAACCTACGGGAGCTCGGCGTTAACATGCTTTAAGTTATACTTAAGAGCGAAGGTAGAATCGATTATATTAACGTTAGATTCATCGTCTAAGAGTATTAATATACTAACCTCACTGTCTAGTGTATATACTATCTCTTCGTGGGTTTATGCTAGGAGAACTATAGGCTCCTTATAGTCCTATTTAGAGTTATCTAATATGTCCTTAGGGAGTTAGTTAGACAGGAGAGAACATTTACTTACTTCTACTATGTACGTTGCGGGTTCCTAGCCTAGCTTATATAGCTACATACACGAGGTAGAAAAGTAGCCTTACTTACTGTAGTTATAGCACCGGACCTAGTCCGGCACTAGTCTCCTCGATTCTAGTCTCCTCTCTAGGGGGCTCTAATTACATCCCCTAGATGCCCTATAGTTACGATGTACTTACGTATAGCTAAAGCTAGTGCAGTTATCCTATTTACTGCGCTTACCCCCCGGAGCTATATAAATACCCTCTATAGAGTCTCTATAATACTTCTATATTTCCCTTGCCTTCTTATCTAAAGACTTCGAAAGGCCCTTATATATAGTAGCACGTATAACTAGCTCTTCTTACATTTCTAGGATCGGAGAGGCCTAAAGGATCTAGTTCTAGAGACCGGTATAGAGCTTAGCTAAAAAGTGTTAGGCTAGGTGCTCTTTACTATAATAGAGGTTAACTTAGTCTTTAAGGGTAGCTAGTTAGTTAGCGAACTTCTAGGCTAACTCTCCTTGATTCTAATAAGTACTATAGTATTTAATTACAGCGTTTATATGTCGATTAACTAGGTCCTTAACTACGTTCTTAAGGAAGTTAAGGAAGGTCCTCTAATACGTTAAGGAAGCCTAGTTTATACTATTAAGAGTATACTTTTAATCCTAGGACTCCTTAAGCCTATCGCTAAGGAACTAGATTAAGTAGGTAATCTAGTTTACCTCGCGTAAGAGCAAGTAGGTAAAGTAATCTAGCTTTACTAAGAAGGCTATCTCTAGGCTCTAGCGGAAGTGTCTAAACTCAGTAATTATCTTCGCTCGATATTCTTCTAGATCTTTTAGCTTTAACTCTATACTATCTAGTGTAGAGTAATAGAGTAGTAGTGTGTAAATTATACTCTATAGTATCTCTTCGGGGTCCTAGCAGGGCTCTATAGTAGCGTCTACTAGTCTTAAGGGTATTATATAGGTGCCTATCTCCTTAGAGAGAGTCGAGGCACTCTATATAGTAAGGCTATAGAGTCTAGCTAGTGTCTTACTAGCGTCCTTATAGCGATTAGAGTCTTATATAGAGGATTTAACCTCCCCGAGATAGTAGAAGATCTCGCTTCTAAACTACTCTAGAACACTAGCTAGAGCGACCTCTAGAGATATTAGTAAATCCTTGTCTATTAGGGACTCTAGCTCTAATAGAATTTCGATAACTTCGTGGCTATTGTCGGCCTTATTAACTTAACCTATTAGTTAGGTAGAATTTACTTAATCGTTATTACTTATTGTCGGTAGCTTTATAGACTATAACTAAAGGGAGCTATTAGAACTATAATAGTAGTGTATAGCAACGTATAGAGCTAAGCTATCTATAGGCTAGATAGGTTAATAAACTAATAGCTACCTTCGTTTAAAACAGCTAGAGGCTATACGAATATACTATAGAGAGCCTATGTTATATAATAGGACTATTCTAGCTCTATAGGACTAAGCTTCCCCTTACAGTTAAAGACAACCTCGTTAGTAAGTCTATAGCACCTATATAGTAAGGCTATAGTATACTAACGTAGGTAGACACTACTTATAATAGTGTGCCTAGTAAGATATACTTCTATTATAAGAAGATAAGGTAGACTTACTATCTAATCGATAACCTAGCGCTATAGGACTTAGTTAATATAGTATATACTTTCTTTATAAAGGTAGATTAACACTGTCTAGATTCTACTAAGACTTACTTAGTTAATAAGAAGTCTAAGCTAGATATAGAGGCTATAGTAGCATAGTCTATAATTTAGTTATACCGAATTACTAGTAGTTAAGCTACTACTCTACTAGACTTATCTACGTTATTAGAGAACACCTTAATACGTATATAAGTTAATAAGATCTAGCGTATATATCTAGTGTAACTATTAGGGCGCACCCGGTACTCTCCGGGTCTATCTCTACACCGGGGTTTAGGTCGGCTTTTAGCTAGCGCAGTACCGCTAAGCCTTTTATAGCCCTATGCTAGCACCGCACCGTAGCCGTAATAGTACTACACTAGCGCCAGGTGCGGGTCGAGTCGCGCTCTTTCTAGACGTAGTATAGTACTAGGTTAGGTTAGTAGATAAGTAGTGTAGTGCTATTAAGTCCTTAGCGCGCCTACACTAGCACTATACTAGGGTCTACATTCTCACAGTAGATTCTTATAGTAAGTGCTACGTCCTATAACTCTTGTTACTTTTCCGCTCTAAACGCTTAAAGTCACAGTAGTTAAAGGATACTAGAGAGAAGCAAAAGTCATTAATTATTAACCCTTATGTACAATTATAACCTGATAGTAATTTGCAGAAGATTATCCTAATTAACATTATCTATATAACTCCTACGAGCCTATATCGCGTATAAGGCTAGTAAGCTATATACCACCTAAAACTAAAACCTTATTATCTTATTATCTAATTTATCCAGAGGACATTCCCTCTCTAGCGAGGCTACTCTTATATAAATTATAACCCTTAACTAGAAAACCGGAGTACTAAAGCTATAGGGCAGAGTATAAGACTAATAATAGTTAGTTCTAGGCAGATAAGCCTTCCTACTAACTTATAGTGTAGTTACGGATTGCCTTAATGCTATTAGATTCCTAGTTAATAGTGTATATAAGGCCGTCTATGCCCTTAATCTCTGCCTAAAGGTTGTCGATAAAGTTATAGTAAGGAAGATTAGCTAGATAAATAACAGAGAGGGGAATAGTAGACATAGCAGTAGATTTAATTAAATTCTGGCTACTGTTAGTATAAACTATGCTATAGCGACGTAAAGGTATACTAGATAGTTATTTAAATGTTCCTAAGGAGAGAAAGAAGTAACTAGGCTAATAATCTACTTATATCCCTTAGTATAACAATAGCTATTATTCGACAATGGCTATTGTTAGTATTGTCGTTTTTTTACAATAGATAATAGCTATTGTCTATATTGTTGTTCTTACAATAGGTGACGCCGGATATATATACCTTTTCGTCGCTATTTCTTCTTCTTCCTCTTAAACCTCTCTTTCTCGTTGTTATAATAGTCTCTCGCGCTTAACTCTACCCTAACCTAGTAGATCTAATTCCTTCCTGGCCTTGTAGAATAACTCCTAGTAACTACGCTAGGCCCTTACACTTACATTAGTATAAAGCCTGCATCTGCTATATAACTCTTATATATCTCGACCTAGACGAAACTTAGTTAAGATAAACCGCTCGTATCTACGACGACAATAGAGGCTTAGTACTATGCTATAAAGCCTGTCGCTCCTATAATACCCCGTGTAACTTTATTTATATTCCTAATCCGATATGTCTATATAATCTAACTAATACTAGTATAACATCTCCTAGACCGACGACATCTTTAAACTTATCGACTTATGTCGTACTATTAATTAGCGTGTTATAGATCTATAGGTAGATCTAATCGACCTCTTTACTATACGCTGTAGCGTCTAGCATAAGCAGGACGAGCTAGATTATATTAGCGATAGTAATGCTTCCGATAACTAATCTAATTTAGGTAGCGTAGTTAAAGCGTTAGTAGGCCGACGACTTTAGATGGTTTTTAATGATATAGACTTACACTTCATGAAATCTTATTTGCGTTATGTCTTCCTGTTATTAACTAAAGTTAACTGTAATAATAGCGCATATAAGCTCTTAAAGCAAGAGTAGAGTAATAAGCGAAGAGTCGGCGCTAGAGATAAGACCCTAGATAAGTAAGTAGACTATGCTCTTAGCTACTATAAGAGAGTGTTTACTTAGGGGCCATTAACCGGATACGCTTAGAGTACCGGCCTTTAACCTTAGTAATGTTATATAGTAGAGCCTTATTCTCCTCGTGCCTCTCTTCCTTATTATCCCCTTTATCGCTTAAACTATAGGTAGCGATATCCTTAAAGTTATCGCTTATGCCGTCTATATCGCTATTATTATCGTCGTTAACACTAGCGTAGTTGTCTTTATTAGCTATATAGGTGTCTTAGAGCCTGCTGTCTACTAGCTTTGTAATTATAATTTGTCGAATTGTCTATAGAAGTAGTCTATACCTTCGGTCCCTAATAACGTCTTTCGTAACATTAAATACACGTTCGACACTAACGCTAGCGATTAGTATCGTAAGAACATCACGAGTAACTCGAGCTAGTCGTAGGTATAAGTGCTCGTTCTCTTTCTACTATAAAAGAATGTCGAAATCTAGTGTTTCCTACATAGGCGGAGTCCTTAGGTAATCTTCCCCTTCTATCCTCGTTATATAGACCTTAATTTATCCCTAGGAGAGGGCGTTATCTTAGCTAGATATTATAGATATAAAGCTTACTACATTGTTTAATAAGGTAGGATTCTTAAACTAGTAGGTAATAGACAGGACTAGTAGAGGAGGCAGAAGAGTAGTATTAGGATAACTATTATTATCGTAGCGACTTAGATAGTCGAGAAATTATTTCTAGTAGAGCGACTTAAAATGTAGTTCCTACGATATATACTTTTAGTAGATTAGTCGCGTATAAAGACATTTATATAAGAGGAAGTATAGGGGGCGTACCTTATATACACTTAACTTCTGCGTAGGATCTAAGATTATGCCGCAATTAAATAGGAAACCTTAGCCTCTATCTATTCGCTTATAATACTTAGAAAGCTTAGTATAACCTACTTTCGCTATATTCTAGACGACTTATAGCTAGTCTAAATTGTTGTCCTCTTCCTAAGTAGATTCGATAACATCGAGGAAGTCGAAAAGGCAATTGTATATTAGCTAGACGAATTGTATTAAGGGTGTGTTAGATTAGCTTAGCTAGTTAGTTACTGTCTTAAAATTCTTAAGTATTTAAACGACGATTCTTAGGTGTAACTACTTAGCGTAGCTAAGGCGGAGGCGTTTTATGTCTATATAATCTACAGAAGCCGTGTCTTAATTAGCTACTATTTCATTAGCACGGGGCTTTTACGCAGTTGTAATCTCCGCATTAAGCTATTTGTCGATGATCGGTAATAGTTTAATAGCTTACTTACACATATTATACGTTAAATTCTAGCGGGTATAAACATCCCGAATGACTATAAGTCGTTCACGAGGAGGGAGATATACTTAAAGGGATTTAAATTGTTAGTAGCGTTAAGGGGACCGGTCGATTATAATACAAATCGCGCGGAGCTTTAAAATAGGTTAGAAAACTATAAGAAAACGCTATGAGAAATATAACTCACTTTTCGTAGGGAATTAGGCACCGATAAGGTTATTTAGATGTTACGGAGATAACGCTTCTTAAGCTTATCTGCTTTCTCGTTATCTTTAGTGGTTTCTAGCTACAGGGCTCGAATGATATCTTATACTACAAGATTAATAACGTACGCAAGACAAGGGATTAAGTTCTTAACCGAAGACTATTATACACCCTTTTTATAGAGGCCTTATTATACTTCGGACTATAACATATTATTGTTGCTCGCGTTGTCTACTATAATAGCGAGAAGGCGTACCTCGAGTTTTCTTTTATAGAGTACTCTAAGTAACTCCGTGCCGAGCGTAGCTCTAGTGTGCTATCCGCTAATTAGTACGAAATCGAGTAGGCACTTACGCATTTACTAATTATCGTTGATGTAGTGTGCCTTTATAGCAATAAAGCTTAGATAATTGTTTACCGACTAACTGTCTAATGTAATTAAGACTTTTGTCTCTTTACTAAGATTAGCAAGGAGGTAAGAATAGATATTTTCGTAGTGCTCTTTTAGTAGCCTAAGAGACTACGTCTAGCCTAGAACATTAGTATCCGGTCGAAGGAAGTGTATAAATCTTAAGAAGGTAGGATAGGCGACTATTCGGAATAACTAATTACAATTAATAAGGACCCTAATAAGCTCTTTCTCGAATTGTTTAGGTGTAAAGTGTAGTATATGCGATAACGAGGTAGTCGCGATCGATTTTAACTAGGTTAGGGCTATTTAAGCTTAGGACCGCTTATAACTAGGAGATTTAGTAGTCTAGTAAGACTTACGCTCGAGATGTTTTCGTATATGTTTATTGCTAATCTAATTAACTAATAGGTGCTATAGAGCTCGACTATAGCGAAGGCAGTATACGAGAGGCACGCTATCGCTAAGCTTAGTACCCTCGTTAAAGTCGGCCTAGATTAACCCGTAGCGGTTAGAAGAATTCTAGAGTAGTACTTTAGAAGACTTAAGTCTACTTAGTATTAAAGGCCACTATGTTTTCTAAGCTTATATAGCTAGCTATTTATTATCTAGAATTTTACTGTCATAGGGCAGATAGTAGACAAGTTCGAAGAGTTTACGGATAATAGAGGTAGAAGATTATATCTAGCACTAGACACGAAACTCTTAAAGCTCGTTAGGGAGAGATATTTATAGCATAGCGGCATCCGAGAGCGCTTATAATTAAGGATCGATAGAGGCTATATTAAAGAAAGACATTTCCCTTATTTAGATATAGTATAATGCCTAGCTATATTAGAAGGGGTAGAAGACTATAAGAATACGCTATAAGAATCTATTCGCTACGTTTAATTTTGTAGGTTATAATAGCATAAAAGAGAGAGCTACTACTACCCCTATCTAATTTCCCTAACTTAGTGCTAATCTATTTATCCTTATCTATGTTATCCTCGCTACTACTATCCTTGCCCTTACTCTAGTCGCCCTTACCCTCCTTATTATTACTACTCTCCTTTATCGCCTTATTATTATCACCCTTATTCTCTTTATTCTCTTCGTTCTCTTTATTAGAATTGTTAAAGTCTCTAGCGGCGACAACCTTGCGGTATATTTTAGCTACTTCCTTAGTCTCGTATTCGTCGGGTACCTTATCGAGGAGGTCCTTAATCTCAGAGTTATTCTCGACTTCTTCTTCGACTTCGTTATTACTATATTTAACATAGTAGCTGTTAGATTCGAGTAAAATATCGTCGTCCTCGTACTAGAACTTAGGTTTAGGAGTAGGTTTACGTTCGCTTTAATAGATTAGTAATTAACTATAAGAAGTAGCTATAAGAAACAATATACGCCTAATTATCCGCCTATGCTACTTAGAGTTTAGCTAGTGTTATATCGTTAACAAATTTTATAAACTCGGCTTTGTTGTTATCGTTATAGTCTCTATTATTATATAGCGAATTAACGCCGTTACGGAAGATCTTACGAGACTACTTCTCGATTATTCCCCTAGTGCCGAGAAGTTGTCTTACTTAGCAGTTCGGGAAAACATTATACTAGTTGTAGGGCGCCTTCTTTATATAATCGGCGAGGAGTTACTTATAGCAAAGAAGAGTATTAGCTTTACGGATTTTGCTCTATTTCTAATAGATAGATATAAACTTGTCCTCTATCTATTCCTCTATATAAAATTAGTAAAAATACTATAAGAATGTACTATGAGAAATATACTACTCTACTAGGTATAATAGCGAGTCTCTACTATCTTCTTATATGCTATATTAAACGTAGCTTTCTTCTCCTTATTAGACTTTACTTAGTAGTCCTCGGAGCTCTTAAGTTTTACCTTAAGCGTACGTTTAGTAGAGCAATTAGCATTGCCGATAGTAGTAAGGGCTTTCTCCTCTATACTAGCTTATACAGCGTAATCTCTTTGCTAAATAGCTCACTAGGTATTACTAAGCTATACTTTCTGCTATAGAATTCTAAGAGGGCGACTATAGCGAGGAGTTCCCTAAGAGTAATTCTTAATCTAGTACTTAATCTTATTAGCCTCGGAATTAAAACCCTATAGTCTAATTAGTATTTAACTATAAGAAGTAGCTATAAGAATTACTCCTGTTATAGAGAGGACTACTTTCTCTTCCTTAGTTATTTCTTCTTCCTTAATTACTAAGGCATTAGTTATCTTATCCTTAATAATAATAGATTACTCTTCTTTAGGATTAGTAGATATTATAGATTAAGAATTAGTAGTAATTTATAAGTAAAGGTAAGATATCGAGTGTAAAGTAGATTAAGATATAAGATATAAGGTTTATAAGGAGAAAGTTAAGAGATAAGGGATTAGGATTACTTATACGTATAGAAATAGAGTAGCTAGGAATACGAGCGTTAATAAGCATTTGTCCTATTATTATACTAATATAAAGTCGTTAAGATTGTTAATGTAAAGTCGTTATAGTAGACAATAACAATAGGAAATTCACATTCTATATACTATTATAAATTCTATAATAAGGCTTAATATCTTATCCTTAGTATTTTCTCCTTGCTTCTCTCTACCTTTATAAACAAATTCTAATAATTAATTCGACAAATTTACGTAGTTATAGCTCGTAAAAAGCAAGCAACGACTATAAGGAAGGCGACTTTAAAGCTAAGGAAGTAAGGCACTAAGACAACAACTGCTAGTAAAACACCTGCTAGTTACGCTATAAAATTTAGACTAGTAATAACTAGACAAATTCGCCGGCTAAAGGCTAACAGGTTTAAGCCTAGCAGTTAGTTTCTTATAGCTAATTCTTATAGTATTATACCTAATATAGTATAGCCGTTGCCCTCCGAGATATTCGTCGCTACTAGAAGTTAACTAACCTCCTTATCTAAAAGCTCCCCTTCTTCTACGTTGTTCGCGAGATCGCATAAGATGTTAAGTCTACGCTTATAATTAGAGATTTTCGCTTCTAGCTAGATACTATTAAGTGTCTCTAGGAAGCAACTAAGGTAATACTAGTAGGATATTTCGAAGGTATATTGATTATGCATTTAGAATACACAATTCTAAGTACTAACAACTATAGTAGACTACTGCCTTAACGCTATCTATGCTAAGTGTGTTACTATATTCGCTAAAGACTCTACGCTTACTAGGAAATACTACGACAAGTACCGTCCGCTTAATTTTTCTAACTAGTAAGAGCTCTCCTCTATAAAGCTATAAGAAAGAACTATAAGAAATAGGCAGATATAATTTTACATAGAATAGAGTATTAAATTTCTTCTCTAAGCCGCTACTATAGACCTCGTATATCACCACGATATAGTAGAGTCGTCTTAAAGCCTAGCCCTTGCGTAGTGCTTTAGTATAGTCTAACCCCGGTGCTAGCGTAAGTGCTAATATGTTTCGGCGCAGTGCCTATAGTAGAGCGGTGCTAGTATTACGTAACTACGGTGCAGTGCTAGTGCTTATGTAGCTTAGAGCGGTGCTAGTGCTAGTGCTATTATAGATGACTCTAGTGCTAACCCTGTGCGGCTAAGGCGTAGGGCTATTAACACGGGGTCGGCCCCTGCACTAGCACTAGAGGCGGCCTTAGGCTGCCCTAACCTCGCTCTAATAGTCACACTATATATATCTTATACTTAAGGAGAGTATAGGCCTCTTCTACTCCGTAAGTATAACATCTAGTGTTACTAGTGCCTTACTAATCGTGTATAGTACTTATCTAGTTCTACTCTACCTTCTACTTCTTTCTTTTCTGCCCTGCTATTATTAACACCCTATAAGTGTTCTATACTAGCTCTATAAAAGAAAACTCCTCTTACTAAGAAATCTAAGACTATAACGCCTAAGAAGATAGTAATACTAAAGTCTAAGACTATAGTAGCTCTAGCTATAGAGGCTACTAAAACACTAGCTTAGAGAGTAATACTCTCTAGAACAACAAGGAAGACCTCTACTAAGGTAAGTATAACTCTAAAGACTACTAAGATAGCATCCTTTTACTTACGACTATAAGCTAGTACCTAATTCGCTATAGTAGCCTCTAATAAGGGGACTATCTCTTCTAACACTATAGTAGCCTCTAATAGGAGAACTATACCTACTAACTCTATAGTAGTAGCTTTAGCTATAGAGGCTACTAATACTCTAGATAACAAGGATAATAATTCCGTCGCTAACCTAGACACTCTTACTACTATAGAGATAGTCTCTAATAGAAGGACCTCTCTCTTTTTACTTACTATTTACTACCTCTTTACTAATCTATAAGCTTATCTAGCTTAAGAGAACAACGTTATTATAGAGAATAAAGATAAAGCCTCTACTTAACTCTATAGAGAGGCTACTAGGTCTCTATAAGTTTCTGCTACTACTACTACTTATAAAGACAAGCATTAAATTCTTTTATTAATAGAGCTAGAGAAAGATCTCTAGAATTACTACCTTAGTTATCTAGCTAAGCTATAGCTACTAGATACTACTAACTTATCTACTTAGACTATTATCTCTACTTGCCTTACTATCGTTAGTAGTTGTCTACGAGATAGTATATTGTCTATAGACTTAGCTAGGTTTATAGAAACTACTTAGCGCTCTAGTATATCTACTCTAGGGGGCATATTAGATATAGATCTAGATATACTAGCTAATAATCTAGAGAAGAAGATAAATTATAGAGAGGATCTAGTTACTTCGTTATAGTCTTATTAGTTTAGTTATTTAGTAAAGAAGAAGGTAGCTTATCGTAAGGGAGAGTAGGCTTAGGTAGCTTATAATTATAAAGACTAATAAAACCCCTTACCTACCTTATCTTAGCTATATTCTCTTTGTACTATTACTATAGGCTCTCTAACTAATCTCCGCCTAATAGTCTATTATAACTTTAGTAGTATTATCTAGTGCTTCCTTAGGTTTCTAGGTAGCTTTAGAAAGTAGATATCTCTTCTATAGTACCTTTAATATAGTCTATCTCTTCTACTAATTATACTCTAGGATCCTTTCTACCTTATATTCTATACTATTATTAATGTTAATTAGTTCTAGAGAGAGTATAGAGTCTCTATAGTCTCTTACTAGTTCTAATAGAGACATATAGAATACATTATAAATACGGGAGCCTTTAGGTAGATCTAAGTAGTATACTTAGCTACTAACTTAATTTAACACCTTAAATAGTCTAAGAAATATTAGTGCTAGCTTTCACTTAGCTACCTTTAGTCTTAGGTTCTTAGTTAATAGTAGAACTTAATCTCTAACATTAAATAATATAGCTTTATATCTCTTATTATAGGCCTACTTCTACTACTTCTAGGCCTATTACTAACGCTCTTCTAAGCTCTTCCTAAGATTTATAAGAGTCGCTACTCTATTATAAGTAGCTAGTACCCCCCTTAGTAGAGTCTACTCTTAGGCTCTATTTAGATCCCCTATAGGGTCCTTACTAGAGTAATATTTAAGTAGAGATATACCTAGTATATTATTCTATAACGAATTAGTAGCGAATACTACTATTCGTAACTATTACGACTAGTTAGATTAGTCTATAGAGTAATAATATCGAATATACTAAATTAGGGATCTATTTTACTATTCTATTTAGCTATCTATTTAGAGATAGAAAGCTATTAATAGCTAGCACTTAAACTTTAACTAGTATATAAACGTTTACTAGTACACCGATGTAAATACAGTTCTATAGTTAGAGACTATACTCTCTAGGAACTTATATTCGTAAATAATCTTATTATAAAATAGCTTAGTAAGCTATTCTAAGGTAATAGTCTTATAGTAGAGAAGATAGTATACTATTGTTGTTAATCTATCGACAACTATAAGGATTATATTATATACCTTACTATAGTACTTACTTAGGGAGAGGTTAGTAATAAAATCTATAGTTAGCTTTCTCTAAGTAGCCTTTAGTATCGGTAAGCTCGAGAGCTTACTATATAGTATATAGGTGTATCTCTTCTAAGTCTAGTATACTATATAGGTCTTAATATAGTCGTCTACGTTGTAGTATATCCCTAGCTAGTAATACTTCCTTAATAATAGCTTTAAGGTCTTCTCTTAGCTAAAATAGCTAGCCTCTAGGAGATTATAGTATCTCTATAGTAACTCTATATATAATACTATATCTATAGGTATATATAAGGTATTATTCTTGTATAGCACTCTCTTCTTCTAGTGCTATAATAGTAAACTACTATTAGCTCTCTTCTCTAGATTAGTTACTCTCTAAGTAGCTAGTCTATTAGTCTACTATAACTCTTTAATAAGCTAGACTAGCTTATTACTAACCTTGTTAGCCTATAGAGACTTATTCTACGTCGCTAAAACAGTAGTAATATAAGGTATAGCTATTAGTATTACACTATTATAAACTAACTATACCTCCTTATACTTAGTCTTTTTACTTCCTAGCTAGTTAGACTAGTATATATCTAAGGAACTACCTCTAGGACCCTTAGTATCTTCTTTGCCTAGACTATCTACTACTCCTATAGAGTCCCTATAGGGCTACTTTATATCTAAAGCTAGTTATATAATGTAGATCTCTAGGCCTATGTCTCTCTCTAGAGTTATAATACTAAGGTGTATAGACACTTCTATATATACTCTTCTTACTATTAGTATACTAACGGGAATTATTGCTCTAAGCTTAGCCTATAAGATAGATAAGCTACTAGTCTCTTTCTAGTTGTCTACTATAAGGTCTAGATAATAAGACAGAGTATTAGTAGAGTTTATCTTCCCTAGTCTATATTCGATAACAAGATTAAATCTCTAAAGGTATATATACTATCTTACTTAATAGCTATTTAGTTTCTTTATCGTTAGGAAGTACCTTAGGTTATTATAGTCGAATAGTATATAGATAGGGTATAGAGACCCTTCGTAGTAGTATCGCTAATGCCTAAATCCCTTAATAATTATAAGTAACTCCTGATTATATGTCTTATAATTCTACTTAGCTAGTAGATACTTATAGGACAGGAAAGTAATAGAGTACTACTTCTTATACTTACTCTTATTAAAGAGCTATAATAGTATACTACTATATATATATTTTAATATATTAGTTTCTATATAGAGTTCTACTATAGGATTATAGTACTAGTGTAACTATTAGAGCGCACCCGGTACTCTCTAGGTCTATCTCTACACTAGAGTTTAGGTTAGCTTTTAGCTAGTGTAGTACTACTAAGTCTTTTATAGCCCTATACTAGCACTGCACTATAGCTGTAATAGTACTATACTAGCGCTAGGTGCAGGTCGAGTCGCGCTCTTTCTAGACGTAGTATAGTGCTAGGTTAGGTCAGTAGATAAGTAGTGTAGTACTATTAAGTCCTTAGTGTACCTACACTAGCACTACACTAGGGTCTATATTCTTATAGTAGATTCTTATAGTAAGTACTATGTCCTACAACTCTTGTTACTTTTCTACTCTAAATACTTAAAGTTACAGTAGTTAAAGGATACTAGAGAGAAGCAAAAGTTATTAATTATTAACCCTTATGTACAATTATAACCTAATAGTAATTTATAGAAGATTATCCTGATTAACATTATCTATATAACCCCTACGAGCCTATATCGCGTATAAGGCTAGTAAGCTATATACTACCTAAAACTAAAACCTTATTATCTTATTATCTAATTTATCCGGAGGATATTCCCTCCCTAGCGAGGCTACCCTTATATAAATTATAACCCTTAACTAGAAAACTAGAGTACTAAAGCTATAGAGCAGAGTATAAGACTAATAATAGTTAGTTCTAGGTAGATAAGCCTTCTTACTAACTTATAGTGTAGTTACGGATTACCTTAATGCCATTAGATTCCTAGTTAATAGTATATATAAGGCTATCTATGCTTTTAATCTCTGCCTAAAGGTTGTTAATAAAGTTATAGTAAGGAAGATTAGCTAGATAAATAACAGAGGGGAGAATAGTAGACATAGCGGTAGATTTAGTTAAATTCTAGCTACTATTAGTATAAACTATGCTATAGCGACGTAAAGGTATACTAGATAGTTATTTAAATGTTCCTAAGGAGAGAAAGAAGTAACTAGGCTAATAATCTACTTATATCCCTTAGTATAACAATAGCTATTATTCGACAATAGCTATTATTAGTATTATCGTTTTTTCATAATAGACAATAGCTATTGTCTATATTGTTGTTCTTATAATAGGTGACACTGGATATATATACCTTTTTGTCGCTATTTCTTCTTCTTTCTCTTAAACCTCTCTTTCTCGTCGTTACGATAGCCTCTTATACTTAACTCTACCCTAACCTAGTAGATCTAATTCCTTCCTAGCCTTATAGAATAACTCCTAGCAACTACGCTAGGCCCTTATACTTACGTTAGTATAAAGCCTATATCTACTATATAACTCTTATATATCTTAACCTAGACGAAACTTAGTTAAGATAAACTACTTATATCTACAACGACAATAGAGGCTTAGTACTACGCTATAAAGCCTGTTACTTCTACGATATCCCGTGTGACTTTATTTATATTCCTGATCTAATATGTCTATATAATCTAACTAATACTAGTATAATATCTCCTAGACTAATAACATCTTCGAACTTATCGACTTATGTTATACTATTAATTAGCGTATTATAGATCTATAGGCAGATCTAATCGACCTCTTTACTATATACTATAGTGTCTAGCGTAAGCAGGACGAGCTAGATTATGTTAGCGATAGTAATACTTCCGATAACTAATCTAATTTAGGTAGCGTAGTTAAAGCATTAGTAGGCTAATAGCTTTAGATAGTTTTTAATGATATAGACTTACACTTTATGAAATCTCATTTACGTTACGTCTTCCTATTATTAACTAAAGTTAACTATAACAATAGCGTATATAAGCTCTTAAAGTAAGAGTAGAGTAATAAGTAAAGAGTTAGTGCTAGAGATAAGACCCTAGATAAGTAAGTAGACTATACTCTTAGCTACTATAAGAGAGTATTTACTCGGGGGCTATTAACTAGATACACTTAGAGTACTAGCCTTTAACCTTAGTAATATTATATAGTAGAGCCTTATTCTCCTTATATCTCTCTTTCTTATTATTCTCTTTATTACTTAAACTATAGGTAGTAATATCCCTAAAGTTATTACTTATGCTGTCTATATTACTATTATTATTGTCGTTAACACTAGCGTAGTTATCTTTATTAGCTATATAGGTGTCTTAGAGCCTACTGTCTACTAGCTTCGTAATTATAATTTGTTAAATTGTCTATAGAAGTAGTCTATGCCTTCGGTCCCTAATAACGTCTTTCGTAACATTAAATACACGTTCGTAGTATGACTGTTAGGTCAGGGTTAAGGGGTCATACTAAACCTAAAAGAGTTATATTACCCTATTGTTTTTTCGTGGGTTTTTCGTGTTAAAACGCGATTTCTCGTATTAAATGAATTATTATCTTAATAAAAATTATATCATTAGAATCCCTATGAAATTCTCTATATTTTATATATATAAATTGATTACGTAATATGATTCTCTGATTTTTAAACTTGGTTCAAAAACTTTGATAGCTATTTCAAAAATACTAGAGTTATATTACGTAAGCATGCTATATATTATTAAATGCGCGTTTTTTTATAAATTATTTTAGACAATCCAATTTTAAAAAAAATTCATTTTGAAAGAGTTATTATAGAAAAAGAGCAAAAATCCCGCAAAAATTTCAGATTTTAAAGTTCCTGACCTTAACTTAACAGTCACACTACACATTCGACACTAACGCTGGCGATTAGTATCGCGAGAATATTACGAGTAACTCGAGCTAGTTATAGGTATAAGTGCTTATTCTCTTTCTACTACGAAAGAATATCGAAATCTAGTGTTTCCTATATAGGCAGAGTCCTTAGGTAATCTTTCTCTTCTATCCTTGTTATATAGACCTTAATTTGTCCCTAGGAGAGAGCGTTATCTTAGCTAGATATTATAGATATAAAGCTTACTACATTGTTTAATAAGGCAGGATTCTTAAACTAGTAGGTAATAGACAGGACTAATAGAGAGAGCAGAAGAGTAGTATTAGAATAACTATTATTATTATAGTAACTTAGATAGTTAAGAAATTATTTCTAGTAAAGCAACTTAAAATGTAGTTCCTACGATATATACTTTTAGTAGATTAGTTATATATAAAGACATTTATATAAGAGGAAGTATAGGGGGCATACCTTATATATACTTAACTTCTATATAGGATCTAAGATTATACTATAATTAAATAGGAAACCTTAGCCTCTACCTATTTACTTATAATACTTAGAAAGCTTAGCGCGACCTACTTTCGCTATATTCTAGACGACTTATAGCTAGTCTAAATTGTCGTCCTCTTCCTAAGTAGATTTAACAACGTTAAGGAAGTTAAAAAGGCAATTATACATTAGCTAGACGAATTATATTAAGGGTGTGTTAGATTAGCTTAGCTAGTTAGTTACTGTCTTAAAATTCTTAAGCATTTAAACGACAATTCTTAGGTGTAACTACTTAGCGTAGCTAAGGTAGAGGCGTTTTATATCTACGTAATCTATAGAAGCTATGTCTTAATTAGCTACTGTTTTATTAGCACGGGGCTTTTACGTAGTTATAATCTCTATATTAAGCTATTTATCGATAATTAGTGATAGTTTAATAGCTCGCTTATATATATTATATGTCGAATTCTAGCAGGTGTAAACATCCCGAACAACTATATGTTATTTATAAGGAGAGAGATATACTTAAAGGGATTTAAATTGTTAGTAGCGTTAAGGGGACTAGTCGATTACAATACAAATTGCGTAGAGCTTTAAAATAGGTTAGAAAACTATAAGAAAACACTATAAGAAATATAACTTACTTTTCGTAGGGAATTAGGCACTAACAAGGTTATTTAGATATTATAGAGATAACACTTCTTAAGCTTATATGCTTTCTTGTTATCTTCGGTAGTTTCTAGCTATAGAGCTCGAATAATATCTTATACTACAAGATTAATAACATATGTAAGACAAGGGATTAAGTTCTTAACTAAAGACTATTATACACCCTTTTTATAGAGGCCTTATTATACTTCGGACTATAATGTATTATTATTGCTTATGTTATCTACTATAATAGCGAGAAGGCGTGCCTTAAGTTTTCTTTTATAGAGTACTCTAAGTAACTCTATACTAAGTATAGCTCTAGTATACTATCTACTAATTAGTACGAAATCGAGTAGGTACTTACGTATTTACTAATTGTTGTTAATGTAGTATACCTTTATAGCAATAAAGCTTAGATAATTATTTACTAACTAACTGTCTAATATAATTAAGACTTTTATCTCTTTACTAAGATTAGTAAGGAGGTAAGAATAGATATTTTCGTAGTGCTCTTTTAGTAGCCTAAGAGACTATGTCTAGCCTAGAACATTAGTATCTAGTTAAAGGAAGTATATAAATCTTAAGAAGGCAGGATAGGCAACTATTTAAAATAACTAATTATAATTAATAAGGACCCTAATAAGCTCTTTCTTAAATTGTTTAGGTATAAAGTATAGTATACGCGATAATAAGGTAGTCGCGATCGATTTTAACTAGGTTAGGGCTATTTAAGCTTAGAACTACTTATAACTAGGAGATTTAGTAGTCTAGTAAGACTTACGCTTAAGATATTTTCGTATATGTTTATTGCTAATCTAATTAACTAATAGGTGCTATAGAGCTTAACTATAGCGAAGGCAGTATATAAGAAGTATACTATTACTAAGCTTAGTACCCTTGTTAAAGTCGGCCTAGATTAACCTATAGTAGTTAGAAGAATTCTAGGGTAGTACTTTAGAAGACTTAAGTCTACTTAGTGTTAAAGGCTACTATGTTTTCTAAGCTTATATAGCTAGCTATTTATTATCTAGAATTTTGCTATTATAGAGTAGATAGTAGACAAGTTTAAAGGGTTTATAGATAATAGAGGTAGAAGATTATATCTAGCACTAGATACGAAACTCTTAAAGCTCGTTAGGGAGAGATATTTATAGTATAGTAGCATCCGAGAGCGCTTATAATTAAGGATTAATAGAGGCTATATTAAAGAAAGACATTTCCCTTATTTAGATATAGTATAATACCTAGCTATATTAGAAGGGATAGAAGACTATAAGAATATACTATAAGAATCTATTTACCACGTTTAATTTTATAGGTTATAATAGTATAAAAGAGAGAGCTACTACTACCTCTATTTAATTTCCCTAACTTAGTGCTAATCTATTTATTCTTATCTATATTATCCTCGTTACTACTATCCTTGCTCTTACTCTAGTTGCTCTTACCTTCCTTATTATTACTGTTCTCCTTTATTACCTTATTATTATTACCCTTATCCTCTTTATTCTCTTTGTCCTCTTTATTAGAATTATTAAAGTCTCTAGCGGCGACAACCTTATAGTATATTTTAGCTACTTCCTTAGTCTTATATTTATTAGGTGCCTTATCGAGGAGGTCCTTAATCTTAGAGTTATTCTTAACTTCTTCTTTAACTTCGTTATTACTATATTTAATATAGTAGCTATTAGATTCGAGTAAAATATTGTTGTCCTTATACTAGAACTTAGGTTTAGAAGTAGGTTTACGTTTGCTTTAATAGATTAGTAATTAACTATAAGAAGTAGCTATAAGAAACAATATACGCCTAATTATCTACCTATGCTACTTAGAGTTTAGCTAGTGTTATATCGTTAACAAATTTTATAAACTTAGCTTTATTATTATTGTTATAGTCTCTATTATTATATAGTAAATTAACGCTATCGTAGAAGATCTTATAAGACTACTTCTTAATTATTCCTCTAGTACTAAGAAGTTATCTTACTTAGTAGTTTAGGAAAACATTATACTAGTTATAGGGCGCCTTCTTTATATAATTAGCAAGGAGTTACTTATAGTAAAGAAGAGTATTAGCTTTGTAGATTTTGCTCTATTTCTAATAGATAGATATAAACTTGTTCTCTATCTATTCCTCTATGTAAAATTAGTAAAAATACCGTAAGAATATACTATAAGAAATATACTACTCTACTAGGTATAATAGCGAGTCTCTACTATCTTCTTATATACTATATTAAATATAGCTTTCTTCTCTTTATTAGACTTTACTTAGTAGTCCTCGGAGCTCTTAAGTTTCACCTTAAGTATATATTTAGTAGAGTAATTAGCATTACTAATAGTAGTAAGGGCTTTCTCTTCTATACTAGCTTATATAGTGTAATCTCTTTACTAAATAGCTCGCTAGGTATTACTAAGCTATACTTTCTACTATAGAATTCTAAGGGGGTAGCTATAGTAAGGAGTTCCCTAAGAGTAATTCTTAATCTAGTACTTAATCTTATTAGCCTTAGAATTAAAACCCTATAGTCTAATTAGTATTTAACTATAAGAAGTAGCTATAAGAATTACTCCTATTATAGAGAGGACTACTTTCTCTTTCTTAGTTATTTCTTCTTCCTTAATTACTAGGGTATTAGTTATCTTATCCTTAATAATAATAGATTACTCTTCTTTAGGATTAGTAGATATTATAGATTAAGAATTAGTAGTAATTTATAAGTAAAGGTAAGATATCGAGTGTAAAGTAGATTAAGATATAAGATATAAGGTTTATAAGGAGGAAGTTAAGAGATAAGGGATTAGGATTACTTATATATATAGAAATAGAGTAGCTAGGAATATAAGTGTTAATAAGTATTTATCCTATTATTATACTAATATAAAGTTATTAAGATTATTAATGTAAAGTCGTTATAGTAGATAATAACAATAGGAAATTTATATTCTATATACTATTATAAATTCTATAATAAGGCTTAATATCTTATCCTTAGTATTTTCTCCTTACTCCTCTCTACCTTTATAAATAAATTCCAACAATTAATTCGATAAATTTACGTAGTTATAGCTTATAAAAAGTAAGTAATAACTATAAGGAAGGCAACTTTAAAGCTAAGGAAGTAAGGCGCTAAGACAATAACTACTAGTAAAACACCTACTAGTTATATTACAAAATTTAGACTAGTAACAACTAGACAAATTCGCCGGCTAAAGACTAACAGGTTTAAGCCTAGCAGTTAGTTTCTTATAGCTAATTCTTATAGTATTATACCTAATATAGTATAGCCGTTACTCTCCGAGATATTTATCGCTACTAGAAGTTAACTAACCTCCTTATCTAAAAGCTCCTCTTCTCCTATGTTATTTACGAGATTATATAAGATGTTAAGTCCGCGCTTATAATTAGAGATTTTCGCTTCTAGCTAGATACTATTAAGTATCTCTAGGAAGTAACTAAGGTAATACTAGTAGAATATTTTAAAGGTATATTAATTATATATTTAGAATATATAATTCTAAGTACTAATAACTATAGTAGACTACTACCTTAACGCTATCTATACTAAGTGTATTACTATATTTACTAAAGACTCTATACTTACTAGGAAATACTATAATAAGTACTACCTACTTAATTTTTCTAACTAGTAAGAGCTTTTCTCTATAAAGCTATAAGAAAGGACTATAAGAAATAGGCAGATATAATTTTATATAGAATAGAGTATTAAATTTCTTCTCTAAGCTACTACTATAGACCTTATATATTACTATAATATAGTAGAGTTATCTTAAAGTCTAGCCCTTATATAGTGCTTTAGTATAGTCTAACTCTAGTACTAGTATAAGTACTAACATATTTTAGTATAGTGCCTATAGTAGAGTAGTACTAGTATTATATAACTATAGTGTAGTACTAGTGCTTATATAGCTTAGAGTAGTACTAGTGCTAGTACTATTATAGATAACTCTAGTGCTAACTCTATATAGCTAAGGCGTAGAGCTATTAATACAGAGTTAGCTCCTATACTAGTACTAGAGGCAGCCTTAGGCTACTCTAACCCTACTCTAATAGTTATACTAGTTTCTCTCTACTAAGCTTTTATACTTAACCTCTACCTAATATAGTACTACCTCTACCTAAAAACTACTCTAGCTAAGCTACTAATCTAATATAGACCTATGCTCTACTAGATCTAACTCCGGTATTAAATAGTTACTAGTTACTCTCTAGAGAGAGAACTTAGCTTAATCTACTACTATAGATACTCTTATAGTACCTTAAAATTTACCTTTAAGTACGGATTTAGACAATCTAGCTTAAGCTAAGGCTTAATACTAACTAGAGCCTTAAATAGCTTAATCTAATATGTAGATTTAACCTACTAGTTAATTACAACTAGTAAGATAGAAGGTTAATTATGTCTATTCGTTAAGATATCGAGACTTAGAAAAGAAAAAGAGAAGCTAGTATATAAAACGCGCGTAATATCGAGAGTAAAGTAGCTAGAAGCCTAGGCTATAATACTAAGATTATATAACTAATTCTAAACTAGACTCTAGCTTATATCTATCTTATATTACTACTCTCTCTCTTAAGTATATTTACTCTTAAACACTATTATATATTATTTATTAATCTATTTTAGCTATAGTTTATCGGTGTAAGAGTCTAGGTAATTATATAGTATATTAGCTACCTCTTTAAGGTTATTAATTAGGTACTAGGTAAGATTCTCTAGATATCCTTTCTAGCTTACGTAAGTAACTAGCTTACTACGTAGTATATATATATTAATTATATCTTCTACTTTGTATTTCTCTTTACTCTTAACCTTAATCGGAGATAGTTCTTTAAAGACTTAGCCTAGTAAGGGATTATTTAGATACCTAGTAAGTAGGTCAGTGTAGAATATAGAGTAAATATAGCGTAGAGTAGCTAGTAGATCTAGCTTATATAATAGAGGCGATTACTTTTCGAGTATCTTATATAGACTAACTCTTTTTAGTAATAGCTTAGAATTCCTATATAGGTAAAGGTTCTTTATCGATAACTAAACTATATTACTAATTTTAAACTCGATTAGTAGCTAGTACCTATTTACTTATTCTACTATTCGTAACTATATAATAGTAAGGTTCTTCTTAGTAATAGCTAATCTCTCTTCTAGTTATTTAGCTAGAGTATAGATATCTACTTTATTTAGCTTAGCTCTTGTAAATAGAGCATTAGCTAGTAGTTAGAAACTAAGTCTTAGCTTATACTCCTTAGTAACCTTAAATAGAGATAGCTTAGTACTTTCTAATAGGCTAACGTTAGTAGAGAACTCTACTACTAGAAGAATAAGAGTCTAGTTACTAAAACGTGTAGTATAAGACTAAATTACTCGTTCGAATTTATAGTTTATAACCTCTAACTAGCTATTTATTTAGAGGTAACTAGTAGTAGATAACTTAGCTATTATTTTTAGAATCTAGTATAGCCTCTTCTATACGTTACTAACGAACTAAGAGCTATAGTCTAAGGTAATACTATCTAGTAACCTATATAGCTTCTAGATATAAAAGAATATTAGCTTAGTAGTCTTAAATACTAAGGTACCTTCGTTTTTAGAGAAGTAAAGAATAAGGTATTATTCTTTACTAAGGTAGTTAATAATGTATAATATAGTATTATAGCTATCTACTAAGAGTAAACTAGTAACGAAGTCTATTATAATATACTACTAGGGCTTTTACAGAATAGGTAATAGTAATAGAAGACTAGCTAGTAAACTATAGTAAGCTTTTAATTGTTTATAGTCGTAATAATAAGTAATGAACCTTTTAACAATATTATTATAACTAGGGATATAAAAGGTAGTTTTAATTATAGCTACTGTTTTAGTTACTCTAGCGTATATATAGTTCTTTAATATATATATCTCTTAGATAACCTTAGTTACTATCGATAAAGGTATAAACAACTTACTAGTGTACTATAATATCCCTTTACTAATAGTAACGTTAGTTAGTAGTAACTATCTCCTTTTTAGAAAAGCTTCTATTATATAGTAGATACCTTAAGCTAACTCGAACTTAGTGTTATAGAGGTTAGCCTTAGCTACCTTATTAAAAAGAGGTAAAGATTCTTCTATAGCTAAAATAGATACTATATAGGCGTCTAGCTTACGAGGTAAAATTAGTGTCTACTTTAGTAATAGAATAGGTAACGAAGTAGACAGTAAACTAGATAGTAAACTAGATTTTAGTCCGGCTTAAAGAGGTAATTCTATTTAGATATAGCCTAGACTAAGTTCGTTAATAATGTGTTAGTTAAGTACCTTATATAGTAATAACGTCTAATAGAGATTAGGGTCTTCTTTTAATTATAGTACGTCTCTATTTCTTCTAGTAAGTGTATTAGCTTTACTATTAGCTACACTAAGTTAGTATATAATCTTAAAGTTAAATTATATAAGGTAGAGAGCCTAATGTACTTAATAGCGTAATAGCTTTTAAGTCTTTATAAAATATATAAGGGATTAGTAATTAGTAAGGACGTAAATAGCCTTATTAGATTAAGTACTTATAAGCTTAGAGGCCTATTCCTTAAAGGCTTAGATAATAGTAAGTAGCTCCTTATCGTAGATAGTATAGTTCTATTTAACTTTACTTATAGATTTACTAAAAAAGGCAACGGGCTAGAGAGTATTATAATTATTATATTACAATAAGATTCCTATAGTAGTAGTATTAGAAGCGTTAGTTTTAACAACTATCTATTTCGAGTAATTAAAGTAAGCAAGGATAGGCATATTAGTAATAGTGTACTTTATATAATTAAATATAGTAGTATACTTATTATCCTAAGGTAACGTGTTCGTTTTAAGTAGATTATTTAGAGACTTAGTAATAGTACTAAAACCCTTAATAAACTAATAGTAATAGCTATAGAAGCTAATAAAACTTCTAACCTAAGTAGTATTACTAGAGGCTAGCTATTTCTAAGCTCTAATAGCTTCTACCTTCTTAGAGTCTATTTTAATACTATCTCGGCTAATAATAATACTAAGGTACTTTACCTCTATAAGGTAAAACTTACTCTTCTTAATATTAGCGTTTAGGTCTAAATTATAGAGTTAATAAAGCACTAGCTTAATATACTCGGTATATTCTTGTTAAGTGCTATTAGTATAAATAAGAATATCGTCTAGATAGATTAATATAAACTATTCGATTAATATAAACTATTCGAGTATATCGATAAAGTTATAATTTATAAACCTCTACTATATAGCAAGGGCGTTAGTAAGGCTAAAGAGTATTACTAGCTATTTAAAGTTACCTATTTATATAGAGAACATAGTAAGGTCCTTACTATCGATAGAGTTATAGAGACGATAAAAGGCTTAGTAGATATCGATTTTACTAAACTACTTAGCTTTACTTATATATATAAGTGTTTCTTCGATAAGTAGTAGTAGATAGACATCTTACTTAGTAACCTTATTAAGTCTATAGTAGTTAACATAGAGGCGGAGTCTACTATTTAGCTTATAAACGAAGAGAATAAGTAATAAGTAGCTAGCTAAGCTTAGTATAACGAAGTCTTTATCGAGGTTCTTATAGATAAACTCCTCTACTATATTAAGCTCTTCTAGAGATAAGTAGTATAAGAGTTTAGTACGTAGTAGCTTAGTGTTATTCTTTAGAGTAATACAATTATCGAAATCTAGTTAATATAGTAGTAGAGTATTAGATTACTCCTTAGAGAAGACATTAGTAAACTTACGTAACTCTTCTAGTAAGATAACTAAAGAGTCTAGTTCTAGTTTAGAGGCTATATAGTAGTAGTCCTCGATATTCTTTATAGAGATTATAAAAACCTTATTTTCGTAGTATTTAGCCTAGAAAGTAAAAGCTATAGCACTAACGAAGGTAATAAGTAGTCTATCTTATTTAGTATTACTTACGTAGGCTAGTATATACAAGAACTTATTTATTAGCTAATTACTATAGGTAACTAGTTTAAACTCCCTCTAGTTTAGCTTAAAATTCGACCTAAGAGCTAGTAGTTAATATAGTCTATTTTGTCTTAACTTAGTAGCTATAAGAGTTTCTTTAATTAGATATAGCTATTACTACTTAATAATAGTTAGTGAAAATTCTTCTCTATATATAACTTTACTATATTTATAGTCGATATTAGCTCTATTAGCCTTAAGCTAGCTAAGGCCGAGGATAATATCGAAATAGCTAATATCTATAATATAGAAGATAGTAAGAGTATTTATTTTACTAGAGATAGTAGTAGTAAAGAAAACGCTATAAGTAACTTATTTAGTTAGTATACTATTATAAGCTTAAAGCTAGATAAGACTAGCTAGTACTATAGAGTATCCGAAGGTTTTTAGCTTATTAAGAATATTATAGTTAACTATAGCGCTAATAAGTACGCCGGTATTAATAAAGGCTTATAGAGTAATAGTTTGTTCGTAGTTATAGAGGTTATAGATAGTAATAGAAGTCGTAATAGTAGTAACGTTATAAGTAATAACGCTATTTAGTATTTATACTTCTCTAGATCTATCTTATATTACTCTTATTCTACTAGAGAATAGAACTTGTTCTTTAGCTAGTTATTTCCCTAGCTAGTCTAGTTAGCTAACTTATAATCTATCTTAGAGTTAAACTAAAGCTAAACTAAATCTAGTTTATAGGCTAAACTAGAATCTACTTCTAACTTAGCTATATAGTACTAAAGCTACTATATTTTCTCTATAGTACTAATAGCATAAGTAGAGTAAGTTATAGCGTAAGTAGCCTTCTTAGAGGCGCTAGCTACATACTTTAGCGTAATATAACCTAACTTACTATATACAAAATAGGTAAGTATTAGTATTAGATAAAAGAGCTATAAAGCACCTCTAGAGACGAAGTAAAAGGTCTACGAAGTAATAGAGGCAGAGGTAGAGTAAAGTATATAGACTAGTAGAGTAGTAGTGTAACTTATAGCTATTATAGAGCGTAGAGCCTATATATGCTTAGTAATAAGGTTACTCTATTAAATGTTATAATCGGTAGTATAGGCCTTTATAATAAAGGTAGAGAAGTTATTAGTATCGAAGTTAATAAGAGTAGTACATAGCTTATTAAATATCTTCTAATATAACTAGTAGAGTTATTTATCTTTAGTAATTTTAGTATATAGAGTATACTTATTAAACTCGCTAATAAAAGAGTTAAAGGAAGTATTACACTAGAAGAGATTAGTAAACTAAGTATATATAGTAGCTTTATAGTTAGGGTCCTCGAAGTACTAAGCTAAAAGAGTAAGAGCTTTATTAACACTAATAACGTTATTACTAGAGGAATCTATAATAAGAGTATAGACTTCTCTAGAGAAGTATAAGTATAGGTATATAAACTAGTTATTCCTTATAGAGTAACAGTCTATATTATAAGTAGAGTATAAGTAGAGTATAGAGCATAGTATTAAAGTAGAAATCTAAAAAAAGAAAATGTATTATAGTATATAAAAGAGAGAAAGTAAGAGGTAATAGCGAAGTTATATATACTAACCTCTAGTATACTATATCTTTATTATAGCTACTAGCGTAGTGTATGCGTTTCCTATAGTACTAGAGTAGTCGGTAAGTAGAGTAGAGTAGGGTATTACTAATTGCCTCTTACTCTATAGAGTTATATTACCCTTAAAAATTTCGTGTGATTTTCGTTTCTTTTCGCGTTTTTACGTGTAAATAATAGTATATAGACTAAGATAAATATATCATTAGAATCCCTAAAAAACCTATTGTATTTTGATATATTATAGTATTACGTAAGCAAGAAATTAGACTAAGGAAACAGTTTTTTGTTATTTCTTAAATAAGGTTTAATATTACGTAAGCATAATATATATCATTACGTGCAGAATTTTATTCTTTATATCTTACTAATATAAAGTTTTTAAAAACAACCACTCTATCGCGAGTAATTTTAGAAAGACACAAAAATAACACGAAATCTATACCCACTCGATATTACCCACTGACCACCCTATATAGTACTAGAGTAGTCAGTAAGTAGTAGATATTCTACTATAGGTAAAGTAGAGTATCTCTTCTTAGCGTAGTAGGTATAGGTTAGGTAGAGTATTCTTAGTAGTAGATATAGAATAGATTAGGTAGTAGGTATTTTATATACTTAAATACTTTACCTACTATAACCTACGCACGTATATAGGTAGGTATTACGTAAGTAGTAGACGCTTATCTTAATTCTCTAATATAAGATATTATATAGAATTTAAAATTAGGTAGAACAGTAATAATTATAGTCTCTAATTATAGTATCTTATACGCTTAATTATTGTATTTATAAATAGTACTATCCTATGCTCTTCTAGATAATCTTATATACTTTACTAGAGACTTACTATTGTTAATATTATTATCCTTCTTATAATCGCTAAGAATAAAGATACTCTCTTAAGAAGGTAGCTTAAGTAGGTTATCTACCTTGTCTATAGTAGTATCTTTATAACTACTATTAATAGTGTCTTAATAACTACTAGTAATAGTATCGCTACTTAATAGATAAAGACTTATTATAAGCTTTATAATAATAAGCTACTAGATAGTTTATATAGAGAGCTAGTGTCTTCTATTACTAATAATATCCTTTACTATATTAAAGACACATTCGACACTAACGCTAGCTATTAGTATAGCAAGGATATCGCGAGTAACTTTAGTAAGCTATAGGAACTTCTTCTCGTTAGTAGAGTAGTTAGTAGGTAGAGTAAGGTATATAATCTAAATAACTATACTCTACTCTACCTATACTCTACTTACCTCTTAGTATACCTACTCTAAGGTAAGTAAGAGTAGAGTATACTAAGAGGTAAGTAGAGTATAAGTAGAGTATTTTATTTTATACCTAGTAGGTATTAGTAATCTAAAACATTTAAGAGGCAATCTTAAAAGTTAATAAGAGAGGATTACTAATTATAGATTCTAATTACTAACTATATTCTTTAATACTACTAGTTATAGATTTTACACTTTTAATCTCTATTATATCTATATATTAGATATCTTTTTATCCTTAACTTTAGTAGTATCTTAACTCTCTATATTCTTATCTTTATTCTTATCCTTATTATTATTACTATTATTATTACTATTAGTCTTAGGCTTAGAATATTCTATAACCTTATTATCCTTATCTTTACTATCTAACTTATCTTTAACTTTAATACCTAAATAATTATTCTCTTTACTACTAGCTTCTTTATCTAATATCCTTTTAATCTTATTCTTATTCTCCTTAACTTTCTCTTTATACTTATTATTATTATCTCCTTTATAGTATAGCCTAGTACTATAGAGTTTAAGCTTAGAGATATATTTATATATAGAAGGTAGGGGAATAACTAGCCTATATAATTATTAGAATATACTATAATTAAAGACTATAATAAACTTACTACTAGTTAGGATCCTATAAGACTACTAATTCTATAGAAGAGAGCTCTTTAAGCTACTTAAAAGAAATCTTATATACCTACTTATTATTAGTGTTATTAGTAATAAAGCTTATAAAGCTATCCTAGTAAATCTAGTGCTATAGCTTCTTAATAATACTACTAGTACTATAGATATATATATAGGCTTATATTAGCTATTATTTGCCTTACTAATTTACTACTATATTATCTTAGATATACTTAATAATCTCGTTATACTCTTACTTTTATAGAGTCTTTCTAATACTAGTCTATTTCTTATAGGTCTATATAAATATAGATTTAAGCTACTTACCTATAATAATTAGTACTACTATAATAGTATACTATAATAATAGACTTACTACTTCTCTATTTACTAAAGTGTTTCTCCTCTATCTCTTTAATAGTATTATTAATTTTAATATTCTACTTATTAGTAAAGAGCTAATTCTATCTATCTTCTTTCTTAATCTTATTATATAAAGTACTAACTACTTTATAATCTACTACTTAAGTAATATAAAGAGCTTACTTCTTATATATATACTAAGAAGTATAATCTCTTTACTTAATAGTATAAGCACTTTAACTTAGAGGTCTAGAGTATCTAGTAATAAATCTAGTTTTATAGCTTCTTCTAGATTAACTAGTACTATACTAAGAGATCTAGTGTTTAATTTCTTACTACTTAGAATTAAACCCCTAGTATTATTAGTAACTATATATAATAAGAGACTATAATTAATATCTCTAATAATTCCCTTAGAATATTTTCCCTAGAGTCTTTTTCTTACTTAATTACTACTTACTCTTCTTACTCTATTTTAATATCTTCTATAGGTATAGATATTTAATTAAAGGTAATAAAAGATTACTTATAGTATATAAATTATATATAAAGTATATAAGGTAAGTAAAAGAAGTAAAGGTATAAAGGTAAAGTTAGAGTTAGAAATTTATAATTTATAAATATATAAAATAGTAAAAGAAGAGGCTAGGTAAGGAAAGATAGCTCTATTATTATATAAGTTATTTACTATTATCCTATTATTCTCTATTATTAATATTAAATAGTATATCTAATAATAGATTTTATATTCCTTACTCTAGCTTTTCTTTTTACTATTTTATATATACTAAAATTTAATATATAAACTTTAACTTCTTAGCTATATATAAACTACTTTTTACTTTAACTATAGGATATAAAAAAGCTTATCCTTAAGCTATTATTACTCCTAGAAAAGGAGACTATAAGAAGAAATAATCTACTATAAAGAAGGCACTATACTAGCCTAGAAAGAAGTAGAGATATAAGCCTAGTAGTAATTATTATAGTCTTTAATTATAGTATAGAACTAATAGAAGCTAGCTATTACTCTCCGAGAGATTTATTACTACTAGAAGTTAGTTAACTTATTCTTTTATAAACTCTCCTTTTCTTACTTTATTTATAAGATTACTTAGGGCTATAATAATAACCTCTACTTTTAGCTAGATATAATTAGAGCTCTCTAAGAATTAGTAGAGGTATTTATTATTAGATATATAGAAGGTATATACTTATCTAATATATATTAAATTTTCGATTAATACTTATAGATATAAACCTTAATACTATCTATACTAAGTATATTACTATTAATTATAAAGATTCTAACTTTACTAAGTACTACTATAAGAAGTTTAAGGTTAGTAGTTTATTAAGGTATAGAAATATAAGTAATAGTTTATACTAGAGAAATAGTATAAGTAAAGTAACGAATTTCTTTACTATAATAATATAATATAATAATACTCTAATCCTTCCTATTTATTATATACTTTAAAGGTTAGACTTAAGAATATTAGTTATAATTAATGTTTATAATTATATAGAGGCTACTAGTACGTTTTAAAATGCCTTACTTAAAGTAATAGTAGAGAAGACTTTCTAATAGTCTAAATTTAAATTAAAATTATATAGCTAAAGAAGTATAATATTATAAATACCTATACTACTATCTATAATACTATATAACCTCTACTCTACTATAGTAGACTCTAATAATCTAATTAATCTATAATAATATCTTTTATTAACTCTATTAATTATAGCTATCTCTATCTCTTAAGATTTACTTAACTATTAGTTTACTATATAATAATATAATAAAGGTACTTAGCCTATATAATAGTAACTTCTAAAGTGTCTAATGCTTAATCCTATACTATATTCTAATAAATAAATAGACCTCTAAAGCTTCTTAAAGTAGTAGAATTTAATACTTTAGGTATCTTACTATAGTTACTTAAAGGAGTTTTACTTACTATATTAGAACTTAAAACTAAGGACTAAATAAGTATAGGGATTTTTAGAAAAGCTATATAAGTATTAGATAGCTATTTATATATATACTACCTATAGTATAGTAATATTCTTACTTACTCCTTACTAGGAAAGAATAATACTAATATAATAAGTAAATATAAGGAGTTAAACTTTTATAGGAAAGTAATAAAACTAGTTTATAAGGAAGTACTAGTAGTTTAAGTACTTACTTAACTTCGAGCTTATCTAGTAATTAATTAGAAAAATATCCTATTATATTTAGTTACTTACTTCTAATTAGAGCTTATTTAAATAGTTATTAACTATAATTAGTTCTTCTATACTATTAAGCGACTATTATTTTAACAATTTATATAGTTCTTATACCTAGGAGTACTTATACTAAGCTATACTTATTTCGCTATACTCTTTATTAACGAATTTAAGACTCTTTACTAAAGCTTATTATAGAATCTTAATAAAACTATAAAGATTTTAATTATACTTAATAGCTAGTCTACTAATAATTACTTAGGCTTTATTATAATTAAAGCTTATTATATTAACGACTAATAGTAGCTCCGGGAATAACTATTAGATATAGTACTACTTCGTAGTTAATATATAAACTATAATATAGCTACTAAGCTTATATAGGTACTATAGTAGTATAATCTCTAGGACTAGCTTCTAGCTATTACTATAGATAATATAAGTAATAATTATATATTATATAAGACAATATATAAGCTCCTAAGATAGGTAGGTATTATATAGAATATATAAGAGAATACTATTCTATGCCTTATATATATTATTAACCTAGTTATATAAGACATTATTAAGCACCTTAACTTTAAGACTACTAAGGAAATAGAGTAAGCTACTAGGCTTAAAAGATAGTACTTAAAAGATATCTTTATAAACCTCTTAGTACTAAACTTACTTTAGAAGGTAAGCTTTCTAATTATAGTTTCTAATTATAGTCTAATAAATTACTAGCTTTATATAACTTATATTACTATTAATCGATTACCTTAATAGTTTAAGAGGTTTATTAACCTCTAATAAACTATAATACCTTAAGAGTATAAGGTTATAATTCGAGATATTAAGACATAGTAGAACTTAATCTTTAATATATATAAGTATAGTCTTAAGCTTAGGCTATTTATTAATAAATAGCTTAAGTAGAAAATTATACTAAAAGGCTCTACTAGTACTAGATCTAACTTAGTTAGAAATAATACTAGTAATCTAGACTAAGAATCTTAAGTATCTTTATCTTAATAGTATAGAATAGAATTACCTTAAGCTAGTTATAAAAATACTTAAGAACTTTAAGGAAGTAACTAAATATTTAAGGACTATTAGCTACCTATAGATTTTATATATCTAGATAATATATAATTAACTATTTAACTTCCTTAATAAGATAGAGAGTAGTATTATAGGCAAGGAGAAGAATAATAAGAAGCATTAGCCTATAGTAGTTAGAAGTATAGCGTAATATAGTCGAGATAAACTATTAAAGTACTATACTTATACTAATAATAAGAGGAGTTACCTCTTTAATTATAGTACTATTCTTAACTCTATATAAAAGCTAACTCCCTATAAGGTTTATAGCTTTTAGATATATTATTATAGTAAAGCTAATAGTAAAATAGAATAAGACCTAGAATAAAACTAATAAGGGGAAGTATCGTAAGTAGTTCCTTAACTACCTTAGTTATTATAATAGTAAATTACCTTTAGGTCTACCTAAAACCCTTAACGCTATAATATCGTCTATAGATAAAGAGGATTAGTTCTGTCGATCTTAGTTACCTATATAGATTACCTCTCTATAGACTAGCTTTAGCTTCTAGTCTAGTATAGAGTCTATATCTCTAGAATAAGAGAAGAAGGCACAAATAATATATTAAGAGAGTAAGGATTACTTTAGTATCTCTCTTGTCTAAATTTAACTAGGATCTAAATTTAGGTTACTTAATTAGTAAAAGACTAACAAGTAGAGTAGTTAGTAGATAGTAGGTATTCTACTATAGGTAGAGTAGAGTATCTCTTCTTAGTGTAGTAAGTATAGGTTAGGTAGGGTATTCTTAGTAATAGATATAGGTTAGGTAGTAGGTATTTCGTATACCTAAATACTCTATCTACTATAACCTACGTCTATATATAGGTAGGTATTATATAAGTAGTAGACGCTTATCTTAATTCTCTAATATAAGACATTATATAGAATTTAAAATCAAGTAGGACAGTAATAATTATAGTCTCTAATTATAGTATCTTATATACTCGATTATTATATTTATAAATAGTACTATTCTATACTCTTCTAGATAATCTTATATACTTTACTAGAGACTTACTATCGTTAATGTTATTATTCTCCTTATAATCACTAAGAATAAAGATACTCTCTTAAGAAGGTAGCTTAAGTAGGTTATCTACCTTGTCTATAGTAGTATCTTTATAACTACTATTAATAGTGTCTTATTAACTACTAGCGATAGTATTACTACTTAATAGATATAGACTTATCGTAAGCTTTATAATAATAAGCTACTAGATAGTTTATATAGAGAGCTAGTGTCTTCTATTACTAATAATATCCTTTACTATATTAAAGACACATTTAACACTAATACTAGCTATTAGTATAGTAAGGATATTACGAGTAACTTTAGTAAGCTATAGGAACTCCTTCTTATTAGTCTTCTACTAATTAAGTAACCTAAATTTAGATTCTAGTTAAATTCGGATAGGAGAGATACTAAGGTAATCCTTACTTTCTTAACGTGTTATTTATACCTTCTTCTCTTATTCTAGAGATATAGACTCTATACTAGACTAGAAGCTAAAGCTAGTCTATAGAGAGGTAATCTATATAGGTAACTAAGATCGACAGAACTAATCCTCTTTATCTATAGACGATATTATAGTATTAAGGGTTTTAGGTAGACCTAAAGGTAATTTACTATCGTAATAACTAAGGTAGTTAAGGAACTACTTATAATACTTTCTTTTATTAGTTTTATTCTAGATTTTGTCCTATCTTACTATTAGCTTTACTATAATAATATATCTAAAAGCTATAAACCTTATAGAGAGTTAGCTTTTATATAGAGTTAAGAATAGTGCTATAATTAAAGAGGTAACTCCTCTTATTATTAGTATAAGTATAGTACTTTAATAGTTTATCTTAACTATATTATACTATACTTCTAACTACTATAGGCTAATGCTCCTTATTATTCTTTTCCTTGCCTATAATACTACTCTCTATCTTATTAAGGAAGTTAAATAGTTAATTATATATTATCTAGATATATAAAATCTATAGGTAGCTAATAGTACTTAAATATTTAGTTACTTTCTTAAAGTTCTTAAGCATTTTTATAACTAGCTTAAGGTAATTCTATTCTATATTATTAAGATAAAGACACTTAAGATCTTTATAGTCTAGATTACTAGTATTATTTCTAACTAAGTTAGATCTAGTATTAGTAGAGCCTTTTAGTATAATTTCCTACTTAAGCTATTTATCGATAAATAGCCTAAGCTCGAGACTATACTTATATATATCGAAGGTTAAGTTCTACTATATCTTAATATCTTAAATTATAACTTTATACTCTTAAGGCGTTATAGTTTATTAGAGGTTAATAAACCTCTTAAACTATTAAGGTAATTAATCGATAGTAATATAAGTTATATAAAGCTAGTAATTTATTAGACTATAATTAGAAACTATAATTAGAAAGCTTATCTTCTAAAGTAAGTTTAGTACTAAGAGGTTTATAGAGATATCTTTTAAGTGCTATCTTTTAAGCCTAATAGCTTACTCTACTTCCTTAGTAGTCTTAAGGTTAAAGTGCTTAATAATGTCTTATATAACTAAGTTAATAATATATATAAGGTATAGAATAGTATTCTCTTATATATTCTATATAATACTTACCTATCTTAGGAGCTTATATATTATCTTTTATAATATATAATTATTACTTATATTATCTATAGTAATAGCTAGAAGCTAGTCCTAGAGATTATACTACTATAGTACCTATATAAGCTTAGTAGCTATATTATAGCTTATATATTAACTACGAAGTAGTACTATATCTAATAGTTATTCCCGGAGCTACTATTAGTTATTAATATAATAAGCTTTAATTATAATAAAGCCTAAGTAATTATTAGTAGACTAGCTATTAAGTGTAATTAAAATCTTTATAGTCTTATTAAGATCCTATAATAAGCTTTAGTAAAGAGTCTTAAATTCGTTAATAAAGAGTATAGCGAAATAAGTATAGCTTAGTATAAGTACTCCTAGGTATAAGAACTTTATAAATTATTAAAATAATAGTTACCTAATAGTATAGAAGAACTAATTATAGTTAATAACTATTTAAATAAGCTCTAATTAGAAGTAAGTAACTAAATATAATAAGACGTTTTTCTAATTAATTACTAGATAAGCTTAAAGTTAAGTAAGTACTTAGACTACTAGTACTTCCTTATAGACTAGTTTTATTACTTTCCTATAAAAGTTTAACTCTCTATAATTACTTATTATATTAGTACTATTCTTTCTTAGTAAGAGATAAGTAAGAGTATTACTATACTATAGATAGTATATATATAGATAGCTATCTAATATCTATATAGCTTCTCTAAAAAAATCCCTATACTTATTTAGTCCTTAGTTTTAAGTTCTAGTATAGTAAGTAAAACTCCTTTAAGTAACTATAGTAAGATACCTAAAGTATTAAATTCTACTACTTTAAGAAGCTTTAGAGGTCTATTTATTCGTTAGGATATAGTATAGAATTAAGCATTAGATACTTTAGAAGTTACTATTATATAGGCTAAGTACCTTTATTATATTATTATATAGTAAACTAATAGTTAAGTAAATCTTAAGGGACAGAGATAGCTATAATTAATAGAGTTAATAAAAGATATAGTTATAGATTAATTAGATTATTAGAGTCTACTATAGTAGAGTAGAGGTTATATAGTATTATAGATAGTAGTATAGGTATTTATAATATTATACTTCTTTAGCTATATAATTTTAATTTAAATTTAGACTATTAGAAAGTCTTCTTTACTATTACTTTAAGTAAGGCATTTTAAAACGTACTAGTAGCCTCTATATAATTATAAATATTAATTATAACTAATATTCTTAAGTTTAACCTTTAAAGTATATAATAAATAGAAAGGATTAGAGTATTATTATATTATATTATTATAGTAAAGAAATTCGTAGTGTGACTATTAGGTTAAGGTCAGGAACTTTAAAATCTGAAATTTTTGCGGGATTTTTGCTCTTTTTCTATAATAACTCTTTCAAAATGAATTTTTTTTTAAAATTGGATTGCCTAAAATAATCTATAAAAAAACGCGCATTTAATAATATATAGCATGCTTACGTAATATAACTCTAGTATTTTTGAAATAGCTATCAAAGTTTTTGAACCTAGTTTAAAAATCAGAGAATCATATTACGTAATCCATTTATATATATAAAATATAGAGAATTTTATAGGGATTCTAATGATATGATTTTTATTAAGATAATAATTCATTTAATACGAGAAATCGCGTTTTAACACGAAAAACCCACGAAAAAACAATAGGGTAATATAACTCTTTTAGGTTTAGTACAACCCCTTAACCCCGACCTAACAGTCACACTAGAAATTCGTTACTCTATCTATACTATTTCTCTAGTATAAACTACTACTTATATTTCTATACCTTAATAAACTACTAACCTTAAACTTCTTATAGTAGTACTTAGTAAAGTTAGAGTCTTTATAATTAATAATAATATACTTAGTATAGATAGCATTAAGGTTTATATCTATAAGTATTAATCGAAAATTTAACATATATTAGATAAGTATATACCTTCTATATATCTAATAATAAATACTTCTACTAATTCCTAGAGAGCTCTAATTATATCTAGCTAGAAGCAGAGGTTATTATTATAGCCCTAAGTAATCTTATAAATAAAGTAAGAAAAGAGAAGTTTATAGAAGAATAGATTAACTAACTTCTAGTAGTAATAAATCTCTTAGAGAGTAATAGCTAGCTTCTATTAGTTCTATATTATAATTAAAGACTATAATAATTACTACCGGGCTTATATCTCTACTTTTTTCTAGGCTAGTATAGTGCCTTCTTTATAGTAGATTATTTCTTCTTATAGTCTCCTTTTCTAGGAGTAATAATAGCTTAAGGATAAGCTTTTTTATATCCTATAGTTAAAGTAAAAAGTAGTTTATATATAGCTAAGAAGTTAAAGTTTATATATTAAATTTTAGTATATATAAAATAGTAAAAAGAAAAGCTAGAGTAAGGAATATAAAATCTATTATTAGATATACTATTTAATATTAATAATAGAGAATAATAGGATAATAGTAAATAACTTATATAATAATAGAGCTATCTTTCCTTACCCTAGCCTCTTCTTTTACTATTTTATATATTTATAAATTATAAATTTCTAACTCTAACTTTACCTTTATACCTTTACTTCTTTTACTTACCTTATATACTTTATATATAATTTATATACTATAAGTAATCTTTTATTACCTTTAATTAAATATCTATACCTATAGAAGATATTAAAATAGAGTAGGAAAAGTAAGTAGTAATTAAGTAAAAGAAAACTCTAGAGAGAATATTCTAAGAGAACTATTAGGAGTATTAATTATAGTCTCTTATTATATATAGTTACTAATAATACTAGAGGTTTAATACTAAGTAATAGGAAATTAAATACTAGATCTCTTAGTATAGTACTAGTTAATCTAGAAGAAGCTATAAAACTAGATTTATTACTAGATACTCTAGACCTCTAAGTTAAAGCGCTTATACTATTAAGTAAAGAGATTATACTTCTTAGTATATATATAAGGAGTAAGCTCTTTATACTACTTAAGTAGTAGATTATAAAGTAGTTAGTACTTTACGTAATAAGATTAAGAGAGAAGATAAGTAGGATTAGCTCTCTATTAATAAGTAGAATATTAAAATTAATAATACTATTAAAGAGATAGAGAAGAAACACTTTAGTAAATAAAGAAGTAATAAGTCTATTATTATAGTATATTATTATAGTAGTACTAATTATTATAGGTAAGTAGCTTAAATCTATATTTATATAGACCTATAAGAAATAGACTAGTATTAGAAAGACTCTATAAAAGTAAGAGTATAACGAGATTATTAAGTATATCTAAGACAATATAGTAGTAAATTAGTAAGGCAAATAATAGCTAATATAAGCCTATATATATATCTATAGTACTAGTAGTATTATTAAGAAGCTATAGTACTAGATTTACTAAGATAGCTTTATAAGCCTTATTACTAATAACACTAATAATAAGTAGGTATATAAGATTTTTTTAAGTAGCTTAAAGAGCTCTCTTCTATAGAATTAGTAGTCTTATAGAATCCTAACTAGTAGTAAGTTTATTATAGTCTTTAATTATAGTATATTCTAATAATTATATAGGCTAGTTATTCTCTTACCTTCTATATATAAATATATCTCCGAGCTTAAACTCTATAGTACTAGGCTATACTATAAAGAAGATAATAATAATAAGTATAAGAAAAAGGTTAAAGAGAATAAGAATAAGATCGAAAGGATATTAAATAAAAAAGCTAGTAGTAAGAAGAATAATTATTTAGGTATTAAAGTTAAAGATAAGTTAGATAGTAAAAATAAGAATAATAAGGTTATAGAATATTCCGAGCCTAAGACTAATAGTAATAACAATAGTAAGAATAATAAGGATAAGGATAAGAATAAGAATATAGAGAGTTAGGATACTACTAAAGTTAAGGATAAGGAGATATCTAATATATAAATATAATAGAGATTAAAAGTGTAAAATCTATAACTAGTAGTATTAAAGAATATAGTTAGTAATTAGAATCTATAATTAGTAATTCTCTCTTATTAACTTTTAAGATTACTACTTAAACGTTTTAGATTACTAATACCTACTAGGTATAAAATAAAATACTCTACTTATACTCTACTTACCTTTTAGTATACCTACCCTAAGGTAGGTAAGAGTAGAGTATACTAAGAGGTAAGTAGAGTATAGGCTAGGTAGAGTATAGTTATTTAGATTATATACCCTACCTTACTTACTAACTACTCTATATAGTACTACTAGGAATTCTAAGAAAAGTAATATTATTACTACTAATTAGCTTTAATACTATAGCTGACGCAGGTGTAGTAGCTAACCTAACTAAAAGGAAGGGTCAAGAAACTTAAAGCTAAGTTCTAACTTGTGCTACTACGTATATAAACCTTAAGCCGGGTGATACTCGAACCCGTATTAATAGCGACTAGATAAGTAGCTCTATAGACCTAGATTATCGAGACTATAATAACTAAATAGTATATAGGATATACGCGAGCTCTATTAGAAAACGCCTTAATTACCTTATACCTATACTACCTATAGATAATACTATACATTAGATATATTTAGCTAAGAGCTAAGGATAGCTCTTCTAGAGAAGGAGGTAATTATAAGAGTATAGTACCAGGTAGTACTTAGTAGCGGCTAGTTCTACTTATATAACATATATAGATATCTAGTATAGTATATATACCGAGAACTTAATAGTAATTAGTTCTACTACTAATAGACTATTTAGTTAGTTAGGCATTCTCTACATTACGATATATATAGCTTTAATACAAGGCACTAATACTATAGTATTATATAGCGCTTTAGCTAACTTTCTCTATAATCTAAAATCTAGTAGAATTAAGTAGTCGATTTAAACGGAGATTATACTATAAGCTTAAATATCCTTTTTAGTAAATTTATCTCTTTTAACTTTAAATATCTTGTTAGTTTTACTAGCTTATTACTTAGGCTTAGTAACGAGGTCTACGTAGAATAGATTATTAAATATATACTATACTAGATTCTCCTTAATAAGTATACTCTTAAGAGTTCTTCTCTAATTAGAGAAGAAGGTGTTCTTTATAAGTACCTTATTTTATTTAGCTATATTTAGCCCTTTAGTAATTAAGTAATCTATAAAGAGTAGAGTATTAGTCTAGATCTAGATCTAGTAGTTTAGCTACTCCTACGCTAATATACTCGGATTATAGGCTTACTATAGTCTTATACCTTCTAGAGATAATATAAATAACTAGCTTACTATATACAAGACTAATTACTAACGTAGAGTATATACTAGGAGATATCTAAAGGTCTAGTAATCTAGTAATCTAGAGGTCGAGAGGTTTCTATACCTTTTATACCTATTTCTAGCTCTTTATGTTCCTTAGCACTAGCTCTTACTACGTCTTAATTACTAGTATACTCGGATTATAGACTTACTATAATCTTATACCTTCCGGAGATAATATAAATAATTAGCTTACTATATACAAGGCTAACTAGTAGTAGATAATGTATACTAGAGAGTATCTAGATAATCTAAAGGTCTAGAGATTAATTTAGAGGTTAATTTAGAGGTTAATTTAGAGGCTTAGTAAATAAGGCTTATACTAAATATAAAATAGATAGATTAGTATAGAGAGTATAGTAGTTATACTAGACTTATAACCTATTATACTTAGTTAGCTAAGGCTTAGTATATATATATACTTAGTAACTAAAGTAATAAGAGGTCTTAATTGTTAAGATTAATAGAAGAAGAATTAAGATAAAAGAGTAGTTTCTATCTAAGTAATAGAGAGTTAACTATATATAGAGTAATAAGCTAGCGAAATAACTAGTAGATCTCTAGCTATTTAATATACTTAATCGAGAATAAAGATTAAGGTATAATGTAGATGTATATCTCTAGCTAAACCTCTAATATAGAGATAATAAAGCTATCGGCACTATAATTAAGTTATTCTTTACTAGACCTAAATTGTTAATATCCTAATACTAACTATACTCTCCTAATCTAACTCTAACATTAAAGAGAACTTCTTCTATTAGAATTAGGATATAGATATAGAGACAGTAGATTAAAAAGCTAACTTCTACATCGTAGTAGTAGATAGTGCCTTCGAGCGTAATATAGCTTATACTCTTATATAGCGCTCTATACATTATTAGTAAAGGCTATAAGAGTAAAGTCCTTATAATGTTAACCTTATAGAATGTACTCCTAATCTTATCCGAGACTATTATTATATTCTAAGGACTAGAGAGTAAGTATTAAGAGGTTATAGTAAAGAGTTTACTCTACCTCGATTAGGTGGTTACTCTACTATATAATTGCTTTATAGCTAAGACTAAGGATTTAGGTAAGGGCTTAGAGCCCCGAGTCTTAGGAAGAGTCGCACGACTAATATAATTCTAGGCAAGGTAGGGCACACCATTGACGTCTAAACGGGGCTTAAAGAGGGATCTAGGAAGATTGCGTCAGCTCCTACCCTCTACTCTAGTGACGTTGCCTGACCGCGACGTGCTCTCTGATACTGCTAATAGGGTCTATCTGGCGTATGTGAAGCTTAACTGTACATACTGGGACTGCATGTGTCGAACCCGTCACTGACTTGCAGCAGAGACTACGGCGATCAGAACATCGTTGCTTTTGCCAGCATCGGATTTTCTCAGCTAGACTTTACACCGACAGACACGGCGGCCTCTGTTTCGTCCAGTGTCCCGAAGCGATCTCGGAAGCGGGCACTCCTGACACCCATCGATAAGTCCGACTTTACTTACTGATCGGAGCGGCAAGCTTCCAATTGTTTGTCAACACCCGGACGCCAAGCACCGGGACCAAGTCCATATTTGAGGCGACTCAGACTCGGGTATGGGATCCGCACACTTGAGCAGAAGTATCCACAAATTCTTTACGAATGCCTACACCGGCAACCTAACGAATGTCGGTGAGGACAGTGCTGTGCAAGGGAAGAGCGTCGAGGGCCCGAGACAAGAAGAGATGGAAAAAAGCAGCTCTAGCGTCGATGTCGAGATAGGACGTGGTGTTACAGCAATCCCGAGAAGCGGCCTTGATAACTCTGACTTCGTCAGGGTGGAGGAAGTGTCTGATTCGGGACCCAGCTTTTGGGATCCTACACTCCGGTCCACCTCAACGAAGCCACAGATATACAACTCGAGCTACCGGACCAAGGCAAGAGCACCATTGAAACGCAGCATGACTCCACCCTCGATGCAAGTAGTAGCGGACTCCAGCCAGGGGTCCGGCTGAACGGTGAGATACTGAACCATCTCATCCGCCACTTCAATCCGCCGAATTCGGCGTTTCTTCATACTTGAGACTCGCTACTATTCGCATCGGATACTATTCCCAGTCTGTTGATCGAAGCGAAACGTTTGGAAGCCATCGTGTGCCCGATTCACTGGCCTAACGAGCAGCATTGGAGTCTGGGCATCATCGATCTTGTCAGCCGAAACATGCTCCATTTTGATTCCATCGATTCCACGTCAAGAAGGGTGAAGGCTCGTCACATCAATGTCCTAGAAGTCATCACTTGGAAGAGTGCCCTTTCGTGGTCTGCCCCGAGGTCGCTTCGGCGAAGCAAAAGTAGCGTGTGCCTCATCCATTGGGATGGAATCTTTTCGAGGTCTTCCTCGAGGCTTCTTGACACTCACAAGATCGCTCTTAATCTTTGACGCAGTCTCGGGGACCGTCCGCCTCGGACCTGCCAACACTGCCGTCGAACCTAGCTTAAGCTTGCCTTCAAGGGCAGGGTGAGGTTTCGAGGTATTGACATTAAGAGTCTGCAGAGCTGGCGCTGCGCCGTGGCCTGAATACCTTTCCTACTCAGATACAACCTTGCTAGACGAGGTTGCGCTCGCATGAGTAGCCTTTGCTGAGACGACAGCAGCAGCTGCCGCTACCTCCAGTCGTCATGGAATACAATCTGCAATACGATTCACACCCGCGGCCAACTTGAAATATTGCGGTGATGCGCAATCAACAGACTAGGCGGCGACTTTGGTGGTACAGGCGCCAGTGGCTGCTCCCTGGTGCTGGTAGGAAGCGGGTTTTATCAGCAAGGCTAGCACAACTACCTTGTCTCGGGGTTTGCATGCCTGCCAGGCATAATGATTGCTAGACGTGGGAATAAGATGGTCGGGTTGCGATGGCCCGGACCATTGTGTTTCATGGCGAGGAGCACAGCGTCTGAGATCAAGTACAATTTCTGGCTGTGCAAGGTGACTGTACTCATGTCAAGTCTACTATAGGGTCATCCTCAGCCGTCATAGCCATGTATTACCTTGTTCAGGAAAGGGCACCCAGAAGCGGATTGAGACAAGGATCATCCAGATCGGACATTTCAACCTTGGTATAAACTAAATCAGGGTCTCTTGGTGCTCGAGCACGTGGAGTGGAGACTGTGGAGGCCGACACGAGGCGTGCATGACTCGCATGAACTCGCGGGGCGGGCGTCCCCGCTGTGGAGAATCCCCGCTGTGGAGAATCGAGATTCATTCCGCGCCAGCGGTGCCAAGCCTTGTTGCCACGGCAATCCGACTGACCCTTGATCTTGTTCACTTTCGCGTCCTCTCATGTCATTGCCTACAGATCTCTTGCATATCCATCGACGACTTGGGACAAGCTCACATGACGCCGGACGCGATTCTTGCCTGGTCGCGCTCCCTCTCGCCGTCTCTGCAGCCTACTCGCAAGCGCAGGCGAGATTCCTTCAACATGAGCGATCAAATTGACACCCCGACGAAGCGGCGGATGGGCGATCCGCATACCACTCCAACGCAGGACACCATCGCTCGCGATCAAAATCTAGCACTAGAGCATCCTTTGCCTGCCTTTGTGGCTCCGAATGTGGCCCTATCTGCGTCCCCGTCTCTTTCGTCTTCAGCCTCAAATGCGACCTCGAGTACGGTGGATTCATCTCGCAAGCGTCGCAGGAAGGACGTCAGCGTCCCGAGTCTGCATTTTTCGCTGCAGGCTTTGCGACAACTTGTCCGCGTCCAACCACTCGATGACTTGGAAGAACTGTCACACGAGTCAAAGGCCCTCTGGACATCAATGCGAGCTTGCAGCAAGGGACGTGGTATTATACCCAGCAATCATCAAGTAGGTCCTTGTGTATATTGACACATTCGTGACACACAAGCCTGATGATATAGCAGGCTGATTTGCTAGAGCTTTTGGAAGGTGGCGCTGACTTTGAAGACGACTGCGTCCGTCCACCGACAGACATTCCCGACTCCTCCCTGTGTCCCAAGTTTGACGATGTCCAGACTATTGTTGAAACAGCAAGGCGGAACACTACAAGGAATCGTTCAGAACCTGCCTGGAATTCTAGCGTGCATTATCAAGTGCTAGATCTTGCCAGGAAGTGCTCTCGGTTCAGCCGCATGGTCACGGTGGAAAACATGTGAGTCCGCTGTCGTGTCGACGCAGACTCCCTCAATGGTTGTCTAATCGTCGCTAGTACTACGGCAGTAATCGTCCCGGACAATCTACTCACCTTGCCTGCCGATAATGGTCTTGGCTTTCCGTCGGGGACTACTCTCCCCACCAACAGGGTCGACTTTGCATACGCTTGGGATACCTGGAGCGATCAACCACTCGACACGTTCCTCCGAGTACATAACCTCTGCGACATTAACCAGACATACTATCCACCGCTGAGTATCTGCCCGATCTTGACGAGCATCGAGACAAAACGTCCCGGCTCGTCCTGGCTCGAGGCGCTTGACCAGTTATCGTCATGGACATACGCGGGAAAAGTAAAGGCCCGGCAAGTTGGCCAGGATCTCGGACTTTCCCCATCCAAGTTTCCTCCACGCCCCCAGATCATCGTTCAAGGCCACGAATGGTACTTCGTGGTGATCGAAGACCGAATCGATCATGATGTAAGTCCCAGCCCAGACCATGGCCCTTGCGTAGACTAATACATGTACCCAGGTTCTGTGGAACAAGGTGCTCTTCGGTACTACAGAAACAAATTTCGGTACTTACAAGCTTGTGGCCGGTCTGCAAATCATCATTGATTATACTTGCAACACGTATCTGCCTTGGTACAAACGAATGGTTTTGGGATGCACACCAACACTTCCGCAGCGCCCGACAAACGACGGCCCGAATGCCGAACAGTAGGTGTGAATGGGCGATGCGTCCACGATGGCGAAAGGCTGGACGCTTTTACTGAGCTTGAAGCTTTTGCATTTCTAGCGACGGCAATTAACTCGTTCGAGGGCTCCCTCTTGCGCACTCCGCCCGTGCGCTGCTAGGCACATACATTTCTCTTCAAGCATTACAACTCGAATGGGCCGGACAGCGCACCCTCCGACACTTCAAAAGGCACTCTCGGCTTGTCTTCCGCTATGGAATTTCGGAAACCCACGAGCCTGTCTGGAGGGTCGGTCGCCGTGATACCAGGATTTCCACGCGCAGACTTGTCAGGACAATTAGGACATGAAATTGATCACCAAGATCAAAAGGCATCAGGGCTGAGGGTGACGGTCTTCATAGACTCGCTGGGTCTGGCCAAATGTGTCCCTGTCGGTAGGACGGGGTTGGCATGCTGGATCCGGGATCATTACGGCTAGTCCACGTATGAGGCGAGATCGCATCAAGGAGGAAACAGTCATTGGCTACACTCCGATCTGGCTTTGGGTGGCGGTTCTGGCGGTGTTGTGCAGTGCTAGGGAGGTTATCAAGCCATCGCGAGGCATGCCGCGTTGAGGAGATGGTGCGGTAGCTGACGGCAGCACTTCCGCGGCACACTACCATAATAGAACAAGATGTCCAAAACTCTCTTCATCCTCTGTCATCATTGTCTACAGAATTGTGATGTAGAACGGTGATCCGGATCAAGCACAACTTCGACAGCGACTCGAGTATAGACATTGGCTTCCATGTGGTAACGACCAAGGTGTCACGGCCGAGTTTAAACTTGTGCCTTTGTGTTGTAGAACAGCTGTTGGATGACATTGATGCTGCGGGAAACAACCCCCGCCCAGATCGACCCGTCTTCTGCCATGCCTTGAGGTTCTCGCACTGCTCCCCACCTCCCTCTGTTTGCTGCAGTTTCGCCGATAGCTATACACCTTCAACAGCTGGCCTCGCGACCCATGGCGAGAACTACTGTCCTACCGCCTTCCCCTGGCCCTTTCCGACCTTCAGCCCCGCCGCCTTCCTCTGCTTCCCCCGCTTCCCCTCCACCCGTATTATCGCCCGACCCGGCTACCTCCGCTGCTTTACCCGGCTCTCTCCCCTCTTCCGTCCCTGCAGCCTCCCCCGGCTCCCTCCCCATCTTCCTCCAAACCATGAGGCCGCATATTCCCGCCCAAGAAAGGGAAAGCGGGAATACAGGGTAGAGAAAGCCTTCGTGTTGACAGATTCTCGTCAAGCTCGCTCGAGACCTTCAAACAAGCCGAGGCTTTCGTGACGATACAACCCATTGTCAGAGAAGTCGTTGAGTGGGTGTTTGAGACTATGCAACCAAGTAGGATATGTCCCGGATTATGATGGTGATGTGATGTTGTTGTTCGGTCGGCCCACGCGACCACGTCCTGCTGGCTGGCCTCTTGAACGCTTCGCAGCATGGATTTCGTGTGTGACATGCTTCGTGGTAGCCGGCTTCTTGATCACTCGCGTGGGGATGACGTCTTGACGTATCGCAACTGATTTCCCTGCCCTGTCGGTACGAACTAGTCGCGCATGCCTCTGCTCTTGCGAGCAGGGCTGCCGCCACTGGCGATGTCAATGAAGACGACTATGCTGTTGAAGGGCCGGAAGCTTCTTCTCCAGGGATGGATGTACGTTTTTGCTGAGGCGCGGAGAATTCGGCAAACATCGAAGAAGGTACAAGATTCGTCGTAGAGGGCAGGGGTGTTGTCGGTGATGGTAGCGAGGTTGTTCATTGAAAGGAGCTTGTGGTCATGCAACGAGGCGAGGGTGCTGCTGCCACTGGGGAGGAAGATTTGGCTTGAGGAGGGAATGTGGCGAGTAGAGAGGTTGAAGAAGGTGTCGTTGGCGACGACGACAACGCTATGCGGGGACGTGGCCAGGTTTGCATCAGGGCACTTGAAGATGTCGCTGCGGGATGGGACAATGCACTAGAGACGTGGGTCAAGTGGCTACGAAAGGCGGGGCTTGGTTTGCCAGGGGGTAGGGCAGTGTCACTCGAGACAGACGTACCTAAGCATTTGTCCAAGGGGCAAATGACAGATATCTCAAGGCTTACGGGAGAGGTGGCGGGATTCTTGTTGCGCGAGTTGAACAGCGTGCTCCAGACGTGGATGAGCTCGCCGCAAAGGCTGGGATTGCAGATGGTCGGGGCGGAAGGCGTGCCTCCGAGGACAGAAACATTTCTCGACAAGGGGTTAAAGGAGGACTTGTCAGGACATGAAATTCATACTCGAAACCACCCGGGACGCTATGCCAAGGATGGCGGGGGCCTTGCTACTCAGCTTGACAGGGACTTTCGATGAAGCACAGGAAGCCGTCGTCGCGGAGAACTAAGATACAGATCAAAGTAGGATAGGAGTCGACAGCAGAGCGGGGTCCCTAGCGAAGCCGATAAAGGTCTCGATGTTAGAGCAGAAGGCCTCAATCTTGGAGGTGAAAGTCTTGACGTCGGAGGTGAAGGTCTTTGTGTCGGAGGTGAAGGACTTGGTAGAAAGGAAGGACTTGGTGTTAGATGAGGAGATGTTCACGTTGGATGGGAAGGCCTCGGTGTTGGATGGCGAGGTCTCAGGGATGGAGCTACATCGCCACGTCCTAGCCATGGGATGATTGTGCTGGGTTAAACTCGGATCTTCTCGCATCTCCAGCGTTGACGGCGTTGTCTGATGGTGCTGTCGTATTCCTTGCTGACCGGACGAATAGTGAAAAATTGCTCGTCGTCGGTCTTTTTCGAGAAATTTGATGTGCTGGTCGATAGAGCGGCCGCTAGAAACGAGGTGACCCGACCGGCCTGAACTCCAACCGAAGAAGAAGGAAGGAAGGAAACACCATGTCTCTCGGCCCAGCAAGGGGTGACATGGCAAGGTTCACGGTCCTCGTCGGTTTGGGTCTGGCATGGTCCGAGCGCCCTCAGCCACACTGTCACGTGAGTACCTTTGGTTGACTTCTACATTAGGCCAAAATGTGAAGCTCCACACTGTGGACGCTAATATAGTGTTATTTATAGGCTGACACTTTGATCACATTCAAGTCGCGACGTCCTTGGTCCGTCACTCCGTCCGTCACTCCGTCCATCACTCAGGTCAGCGCTGCCACCATAGATCTTGATCTCGGACCGCCCCTCACTCGACGCCGCCGGCGATGATGGCACGTGCTTCATGCAGCAGGTTCTCCTTCAGGCCACCTGCTCCGTTTCGCAGGGGCGATCATGTTCTTTATTTCTACGTCTGCCTCGCCATCCAAGTCTCGGAGGTATGACATTCCTCGATCAAAGCAAACAGCTCGACTGCCCTTTCTTATCTACGTTGTCGACAAGCCACCGGCTACGTGGTCCGCCGACTAGATCGGTTCTAACTCATCCCCACCCTAGGAATAACATATCTCGCTACGCGGACGACAAGCCCTACCTACGGGACGCAAGAAGAGGACATCAGCATCAACTAGGCTTCTAGACTGCACTCAAGGCCGACCTGCAATCTAAATTTCAGCCTTTTCGAACCAGGCAGCTCTGGCACCTGCGATGTTTTCCTTATCTCGTTTATGCTTCCTTTGGCCCTGGGGATATCGGCCTCCTTTACTCCTTAACCCTTGTCACTCTCACCGGCATTAGGCTCCTCTACCCCTCGGCCTTTAGACCCTCAGCTATGTCAACCTCCTTAACACCCTCAGCAGTGTCAACCTCGTCCACTGCCTCAGCGCTTAACAACCCCTCGAGACTAAGTATGCACTACCACCTGTCCCCCTACCTCGGGCTTAGCAACTTGTGCCATCTCTCACCTCCTCTACCTCCTCTTTATCGCTAAACTGATATCCTCGCTATTATCTGCTCCCTCTACCACCTTAGCGCTGTGCTTGTGGCTCTTGAGCGATAGGATCTATTCAGACGGGGGCTAGCACGGTGTATCTGTCGTCGCGAGCAGCTATCAATATCTCAGCATGGCGCCATCAAGGGAGGACAGAGGGAGGAAGAGGAAGAGGGAGGCGACCCAGGGGAAGGAGGAGAGGAGGGAGTAAAGGAAGAACAGGAGAAAGCGGTGGTGGTGGGAGGGACAAGCAGGGTCCGAGTGAAGAAGTCGGGCGGGAGAGATAGGGTGGGTGAGTCGGAAGACAGGATGTGAGGTCTGCCGGAGGAGGGAGAGGGGTTCATCCATCTCCGAATTCTTTTCCTCTCTCACTCACAGCCTCACATCAGCTGTGTTCATTGTTCATCTCCTCTACCAGTCACTGCTGGATTGTCCGATTCTCAAATCCATCTCAGCGACTCGCGCTCATGGGGTACGACTACTGTCGGACCGCACCTGCGCGGCCGTCCACCCGCGGCGCTAGCAATGACGAGCTAGTCGCTATCATACATCAGCTCAATATTGACACAATAGGGACGGATCAGCGCCCCCAGAGCTTTGACTTGGAGCACAAGGATCTCAAGCAAAGTCTGTGTTCCGCCATAAATCATGTTGGAATTCTGGAGAGAGCTAGTGAAGTGGTCGCGTCTGTTATCATCCCCCATGCTTCTTCAGCCTCAGCGGGAACCGGCACCCGAGATGATATAAAAGCGGAAACTCCTCTTACGAACCCTGTTCGATTGTCTGGGTTCTTAATGATGCCGGCGGCAACCTTTTAAGGACTACTATGACAGGTCCTCGCCAGTTCCGCAAGGGCTAATAGTCTCGAGATCTACATATCCGCCTCCGGCGTAATCTATCTGACATCCTAGACGCCATCTCGTTCATCGCTGCCGCTGCCGAGTCAATCGCCTACATCACTGCGCTCTTCAGCACTAATATCGCGAAGGTATTATCTACAGGTAGTTCGATACAACAGCGGAGCTCTCTTCTATAGCGCTACCATTCCCCACCACGACGTAGTTCACCAGGACACCTTTTCAGCACAACCCTCTCGATCGACACCGCTACTAGTAGCATCGGCAGAGTTTTCCTCGGTCTCGAGGCCCGCAACAAGATTCCCTTCTTTGCGGTTGCGGTCGCTGACCACGACGCCCCCCGTCGCGACTCTCTGTAATGCAATAGTCCCGTCTCTAGCATTTATAATGTCAACATCAACGAAGTCCTCTACCGGCGCGAGGCCAGCAGCCAAACCTCTTCCACATTCGCAACGCACTCCCTCGATCTCCGCGGCGGGGACTTTGCAGACAAGGACGCTCGATGGCTAGATTTGTTAGGCCCCATCGGAACCGCATGAAGTCTGATCTCGATAGTGTCGGATCGCATCACGAGTAATGGTCGAATCTAGATAAGCCGGAAGGAAGCATTAGTCTCATCAGCTTCCGTAGAGGTGTCGGCGACAGCGTCGACAGCTTTGTGAGCACGGCCCATAGTGGATCGGTCTCCAATGAGGACGCTCACGACAAGCTCGTCTGTCAGAGAGGCACCGACTGTCATGACTGTGTTCCGTTTTCAGACCTGCTTCTAGACCAAGATCACTATCCCTGATCCAGTGGAAACAATCGCTCCAAGTTATGATCCCATGACCGCTCGAGTATTTGCTACTGACCCAGTGTCTCAAACCTTGCTGTGCAAAAGTTCGCACGAGAGGATACTCTCAATCCCAGCCTACCAGCACCCCTGGCCAAGCTCGATCTGAATTGTTCCCGCTCACGCAGCATCTCCCGCGCACTTTACATTCACAGCAAGTTGAGATGCATGTGGCGCCTGACAGATCCACTCTGTATTGCTTCTCAATCCCCCCTCCACAAATCATTATCACGATCACTCTGTTCCTCCCATACAGACTAACAGCTGAGCCATCACTACGCTGCGCTTTGTTGCCGAGTGTCATCTTTTGGTGACCCTCCCTCACAGCTATATGGCAAGCCTCTAGTAGCTTTATAGAGACTGTTCACACTGCTGGCGAGGCCACCATCAGGGAATTCAGCGCATTTACCACCGCCATGATGCCTCGCTCTGTTGACGATCGTCTCAGCATGTGCCCTAGCATGTTCTCCAGCATGTTCTCCAGCATGTTCTCCAGCATGTTCTCCAGCATGTTCTCTAGCATGTGCTCTAGCATGTTCTCTAGCATGTGCTCCAGCATGTGCTCCAGCATGTTCTCTAGCATATGCGCCAGCATGTTCTCTAGCATGTACTCTCCCCAAAATTTTTGCATACCAGCCAGCCCACCACCTTGGAAACAATGATCCTGCCAATCATCTCAGAGTAGGGAGAGATGAAATAAGCTGGGCTAGAGCTCGAGACCATTGCATTCATGGCGTCGCCGTCGACCCCATCGAGCTCATGCTGCTGATCTTAGGTTTGGTATCTCGTCGAGTGTGCTTTTGACCTTCGTTCCGTTCATCCCATCAGTGTTCCATCGAATGAGGTGCACTGCGATGACCACCGTATTCTCTGCGGGCTTTTGCCATGGCTGTGGACATGCTAGGAACTTGAGGCAATGGTACTGCGCTCAGATCAAGTCGTCGGCGACAGCGTCATCCAGGCGGATCTCCCTTACTCAAGCTTCTGCATGTCTTCGACGCGGGCTGCACCAACTGGAAGCCAAACGTACCGTAGCGCCAAGTGAATCAAGTGTCCTCGGAGGCAAGATTCGAAAGCGACACCGGGAAGAAAACGATCAAGTCCGAAGATGAGGGTGCTCAGTGAGACGTTCACGTCATCCTTGGTGCTGTTGGACCGGGTTTGTGTCACTTTCATGACCGGAGGGCGAATGGACGGTAGGTGTCCTGTCCGGCATGGAGCGCGTGGGCTGGGAGCGTTCATCCTCTATGAGTTCGGTTGCCGTATCTGACAGGCACTGTCACCATACCCGTCGCGCGTCTACTCAACACAAACCAGACACTCGCCACATCCCTGCTCCACCCTCTCCAACTCGAAGCGCCGCTCTGTGTCAACCCACGAGGTAATCCTGAGCAAGATCCCCAATCTCTCCTGACCCAGTGGCACTGCCCTTCAGCTCAGGGTCTTGTAACTTGCCAACACCATCTTCCATATCTATGCTCTATCATCTTCCCAATTACTATACGTCTCCATCTTCGATGCACCCACGAGCGTTAGAAATTCCTCCCGTACATGGAACCCAGGCTCCCAGGTCGCCTCCGTCCAAAGCTCAGCACGAAATGTGCCCACTCCTCGGCCGGCCTCGAATTTCCACGTCCCTCCCCTCGTGCGTGAGACCGTCGACGCTCATCCGTCTACGAAGCCATTCACTCTGTCCTCCCATTCCTGGTGGGCGGAGTGAGATAGAGAGACCGCAGCGTCGAAGGGTGGCACCAGGGAGGGAGAGCAAGCAGTGTACAGGGGAAAGTCGAGGGACGTGGTGTGTAAGCCTAGCAGCGCTCCTCGTGCATGGCAGGACAAGCATTGGCGTCGTAGTATTAAGGTGGTGAAGATCTGTTCACTAGGTGTGTCTCTGTCCCGAGCGAGGTCATAGCAGAGAGAGCCTGGTATGGCGGTCGAACATCGGTTTAATGAAGCGCCCCCCCCCCCACCCATGCCAGCTGAGACCGTGGCAGGCAGCAGAGCTGGTGTGGTGGGCTTGACTCCGTGGGTGCTAAAGCGTCAGGTCGCATGCTATCGTTGTAGGATCCGACGGAGCTCTCGGAGCACAGCTCGTCCAATTCAAGCGCCCGACATGTCTGGCAGAGCCAGCGAGGATGTACAATCAAAGGTTGATCTATTAGCAGATCCCGTAGCAGTGGCGGTTTGGTTTGAGATGAACAAGCTGCTATCATGACAACACCGCATCCCTCACCGGAGCAGACTATGCGGTCCTCCTCGATAATATCAACCTTATCTTCACGTCTTTAGACCTCATCACTCTCCATTGCCGCGCACCACACGTCCGATCCAGTCTCGCCCAAGGAGATGGCACGATCGAAACAGCAAACGTTCCCCATGGCTGATATCGCCTAGCAACCTCACCTAAAACAGTCGACTCGGCAGATGGAACAGTGTATCTACCAGCGTCCTTGGATATTTTTCAAAGCCCATGTGCGTCAAGATACGCGAAAAGTTACAAACGAAAATCCGTAAGCATGATGACCTGTTTTCAATACATGCAGCGCGTCAATTAAACAGACCACACGACCCTCCTCTACCGCCTTCCCAACCTTCTGTACCTTCTGCACCGCCCTGCACACCTCGCCCCGCCTCCTCCTCTTCTCTAACCCCTGCCCACCCCGCTCCAGCATCGCAGTCCGCCGGTCCAACTCTAAACCGTGAGTACCTTGTACAAGTAGAGACATCGGACGACTGTCATGGAATTCCGCGATGTGCAGGAACTGTTACACAACACCGATACCAAGGACTACCTCTAGCCATTAAACATGCTAGATATAGCTATCTCACGCAAGGAAAACGTCATTCCCGACATCTTCCGCACATCTCCCAATGACTTGTCCCTGGACATCGAGGCAAACCCGGCACCGGCAGCCGACCGCGCCTCTGAGATGAATTTTGGTGATAAGGATATATAGGTTATGAATGCCAATGGCGGGCTTTCGATCGACAGTCATTGGGTGGATACTTTCTGGACCATGAACTCCGGGCGTATCGGTTTCGCCTGCCTGTTGCATCACACAGAAAAAGAGATGAAGTACTGGAGTCTTGATACCTCCAGAACGCTTGACCGCGGCCGATGGTTCTCATACTGTTCTCGAGGAAAAGCAGATGGTCTTCCTTCCCACCGGCACAGACCATGCTGTCTTTCGACTGCAAGACGGCGTCCTCACAGTCATAAACAGCGGCCACATTGTGCAGCGCTCGCAATTTGGCAGTAGAGATGTAGACTGTTCGATGAAGATAGGTGGTCTAGTGAAGTGAGGAGTGGAGTAAGTCAGGTAAGCGAGATTGCATTTATCCACTTGCCTGTTCTTTACGCTCTGCTCAACAGACATCCTTGGGGTCCCAACACAATACCAGGTAGCGTACAATATGCGATGGAGATGTGGCCTGCGGGAACCTCTGTTGCCAGTCGAAATGTTGGTCTTCCGAGCTGGATTCGCTAGCTGCCTTTTGGTGATCGCATCTCATTTCGCCTAAACTCTGTCGTTCGTGGCAGCCTTTTCCGTCGATTGTCAGAAAAAGAATTAATCTCCATATCGGTTGTTCTGCTCGACGTCCAAGTCTTCGCAGAATGCTTGCTTGTGCTAGCCTTCTCCCGATTCTCGGACAAGTACGTGCCTATTCCCATTCTTCTCCATGGTATTCGGTCCTTTCTACTACAGGAAAAGTGTCTGCGGCTTCGACGAAAGTGACCTCGTCTTTGTTATGAATCGGACGCTGCGGTGAGCAAGGCACAACCCGGCATGGTTTGAAGAACCGAAAGCGACACGGATCAAGTTGTGCGAGTGAACTAATCAGTCCATCGAGGTAGCCGCTGAGTTTGTGTGAGGGCAATACCTCGAGTGACAGATCTAGCACCATGTCGTCGCCCTTGTCGTCGCCGTCAGACCTGTCGCTGTCCGTGGGGTTGACATGAGTAAAGGTGGTCCAGGCGAGGCGTCCGCCGATGACTTCAACGGCGACTGGTGCAAAGCGACCTCTCCTTCGCTAACTGGGCCTTCGCCAGCGGTGACATTGCTAGGTTCGACACCTATGCTGCTCCTATTCTCGTCAAGCGCCCTGTCTGTCCCCTCCCAGCTCCAAATCCACCTTTTCGTAAGATACCCTCGGAATACCTACTAGGAGCTCTAGTGTATCGTTTTCCGTGCCAGTGTGATTAAGCATTATAATCGGAGAAGGGGTGACATGCCGCGCAGATAGACCAGAGCGTGTGTATGCTGGTACTAATACATCTTCTTCGTCATCTACTGAGATATATAGAGGGACGAGGAGTTAGGAAGAGCATAGTGTAAAGACGGTAGTGCAAGACGTAATGGCGGTGCAGAAGCCACGCTAGCCAAATAGCTCTACGGAGAAAGCGGCAAGCTAGGCGGCGGTAAAGTATCAGTAGGCGCGGGTATTCCTACTAGAAGATGGGCGAGAAGAGCGGTATCGTCTCGTCTATGGGATCTGTATCCCGGCATCTAATGTGAAAAGGATTCAGGGGAGATAGTGAAAGAGGCACGATCTGCGGCGCTGAATCAAGGGGTGTCGTATGTACGGGAGCCGTGTCTATAGGCGTTGAGGCTAGCGCAAGTATTGTAGATTAATCATGTCGAAAGGTGATAACGAGGAATGGAACAGACGCATTGCAGACCCGGTCTGAGAGCAAGCTATATAGAGACCTGAAGAATAGTCTCTTACGCCCGCCTTGCTGCACCTCGTAGGGAGGAAGGTCCAACGGATGGCATAAGGGCCGAGTCGTCGCGGGTCGTGCGGTTATATAGTATGACGAATAATCCCAAGGAAGAGATGGTTGATAAGAAAGGCGGCAGACAGATTGTCGAGTGCTGCCAGAGGGAGACAGTAGTTGTGATCGTGGATGAAGAGGTACCGTACTGTCTGGAATAAGCGAATTGTTCCGGGTCGTCCGTGTCCGCAACCTTGCTGCGACGCCCTCCCTAGATCGTGAGGCGCTTCACCAAGCCATGCTAGGGTAGGTCTTCACGCACTGGCCGCGCTAATCGTGTGGCTAGATCATAGTTGACCTCTCCAGACGCCAGGAATAAGGGCGGGGCAACATAGCCTTCGGTTATCGTACTAGTAATCGTCAGAAACGTGACTGAGCCTTAAGGCCATCGGTGAGGTCTGCGCAGAGAACATGATAATCTGGGAAGGGGAGCTGCGCGGGACTTCATACGCGGTAGAATAGCGCAAGAGCAACAGGTACAGGAGATACTCCAGTGATCTAATCGGACGAGATCTGCAAAAGATTGTTCTGACTAGTCTAGTGAGTGAGAGTCGAGCTTACCGTAGAGGGATCCTAGCCGCCTCTGAAATATTAGACATGTATTGTACATGATAATTCCCTGGCTCTTTCCCGCTGCCCGGTTAGGCAATTCAAAGTCATGATTGTAGTGATCCTTGGCCAAACCAGCTCTAGGATTTAAAGATTAAGGAGATCATACCTTGTCATGATCTATAGAGTCCCAAGAGAGCCAATTGTGCTCTTCAAATGGTGGATAGAGCGGCTTAGCGAAGATTAGTAATCTAGTGATCCCGGACGCGCCGCAGCTCCCTCTTCTTACTCTAAGCCCGTCGATGGAGCTGCCATGTAGCATAGAGGAGTCGAGCTTAAGCCGGATGACAGAAACCGGAGACCAGTCATGGGCCAAGCCTATGCTGGTCCGACGTCGAAGCTTGCTAGACTCTCGGTCACCTCGGTGTCGCAGTGTCGCAGTGTCGCGTAGGGAAGCGAAATACTGTGTCCTACCCTTACTCTACCTCCGGTTCCTTACACAGGAGTGAGCAAGTAGAGGGGATGATAGAAATTGCAGGGTGATGTCGGGCTAGTGTAAGGAGGTCATGGCTGTGTCGAGTCGGTTTCCTTGAGAAAATCTGCTCAAGGAAACCGACTCGACAGGATCGGCCATGAGTACTCCCTCTCCTATCCTGTCTTCGTTTTACTTATGCTAATTTAAGCCAACCTCTTCCTCGACTTCTTCTAAGCCATCTTCGGCTTCTCACGCCATCATCTAGAGCATAATCAGACTTCAGCAGCACTGCCAGAGTAGTTGAGACAATTGGGCGCTGTGATATCAGGCTAGACATCTTCCAGCGAAGGTCCCACCTTGGACACCCTTTCGCTTGCATTCCTACGGCTACGTCATACCTTCGCCTGCGTACTGTCGATTCGCTTAACCGTAATCTCAGGCCATAGCGGGTTCGGCAACCATGAACTTGACTTGTCATCAAGGTCGCAGCGCTGCTCGTGGGGCATCGACCTGTCTTGCTAGGCTGTGTTCACGAGTGCTGAGGCGGGACTGCCCGGTGTAGAGGTCAATGTAGCTTCGACTAGGAGCTCCATCTCGAGACCAAGCCGATTTATGCACTGCACCTTCTTCGTTGTACCTTGTTCGTGCATCTGAATTCCTAGCACTAAAGCTGTGCCTTTTGGTATTACCATATTCGAAAATATAACGATTCGACTCGGACAGCGTCAGCTCAAGCATGTCTTCGTTCGAACATTGACACCTACTACTGAAATCATCTACTTCTACCCTGAATCTGCTCCAAGGCAGAGCGCCTGCGACCACGTTCTATCTCTACTAATCTGTATAGGCTCGTGGATGCGTTGGATCTGGATCTTTCGAAAGACTCGTCATCTTAGCAGCGTGCAGTTGTGCTCGCGAACTAATTTCTGTTGTTGCATTGGTCGTAGCGTAGCTGCCCTGATGACAAGAAGGCCGAGATCTTCCATCGCGCATTGTCGGGTGATGGAGATGTTGCAGTAGGGAGGGAATGGGAGTGGAAAGTTCGCTCAAAGAAGAATCGCGGCTGCGTGGGAAGTGGTGTCGTTGTCGGTCATCGAGCGAATGGCCTTGATGTACTGTCCAGATGTTTGAATTCAAAGACTCTGACACCTACTCCCATCCTAGACGGATAGAATGGATATGTGCTGCTGCATGCTGTGACGCCTGGATATAGATCCGAGATGCCCATGTTTCATATTTGTCAACCTCGGCAATTGTAATATATATAAGGCCAAGACGGGCCCTGATGCGGTTCTTTCCAAGAGTGAACTGTGCACTTGTCCATAACTTTAACTTCACCCGTCCATGATCAAATTTCATAGTTATTGTCTTGATCTGTTTCTGTGAAGGTATTCTCCTGATTCCTATGTCTTTGAGTTCATTAGGCCGAGTATTCATGTAGTGACATTCTACTATTCGCTAGACATAAGGCCGCCTTGTCGGGCAAAAGCAAAGATCAGCCCCTCGATGATAGGCCTGCCAAGTTCACATTGAGGGATCTCGACTCTATACTCAAGGAGCTGACACGAGGCCCGCCGACCAAGCCTGACGAATTAGTCTCGCTTATGAACAGCTGGCAGGACACCGAATGGCTCTCCCGCCACTACCCGGCGGATGCCAAGTCCCGCATAGTGGAATTAGACTAGCTTGGTGTTCTCAGGAAAGGATCACTCTCGACTAGGTCCAAGCCACGAAGGTCCCAAAGATCGCTACCGAAGCAACAGGAAGTCCTGGACGCCGCCGCCCAAAGTTGCAAATGAGCTACACCACCGGAGCCAAGTGTCCATCCCAAGAAAGCTCGCCCGGCTTCGACGCAGGAGCTCTCAGGCAACGAGAGCGCGCAATCACTCCACCCTCAGACACATGAGCAGCAAGAGCAGCAGTCTATCTCGAGCTCGACCAGAACCAAGATAGACACTCTACGAAAACCGTATCTGCAGGACTCTCTCCAAACATCCCATCAGATCGCAGACTGGATAGATCCGTCACGCTTGGCTATTGTTCGTCAGGTTGCATCCGTAGAAGATTGCCTGAGCGACCACGATGCCCAAGTCGTAACCATGGGTATGGATCTTTTCATGCAACTCTCAGCAAGTGGTCATACATTCTCGAAGCCCCTATTGCTTCACCGACACTTCTTAGAATGTCTCTCCTGATTTCCGACCCATTTGAGCGCTTATAGATTGGCCTGCTCAAGCGCGTGGTTCCGTGACACATTTCCGGTCGGGATCGATAAGTGCTGTTCGATTGAGTTTGTAGACAAGCAGGACCAGAGCTAGGAGAGGCCTGCCCGTGGGCGGATCCAGGCCTGACAAGGCTGGATATTCAGAAACTAAGGCGAGATGAGGTATATCGTAGGCGTAGAAGGGATTCTTCGAGATAGCACAAGGAGGACAGGTGATCAGACCCCTAAAGCAAGCTGCTTTAACAGGGAACTGTCATCATTGAACGCTGTCCACTCGTCGATCAGGTTTCGGAAGCTTCTTGTTGGGCAGGCACAGGAACAGCAGGCCGGCAATTCTGTCTTCACGCTGAAACGTGCCAACCCGAAAGGTCCCCCCGTCTCGTCCGGCATTAGAAACACAAGCGATGCTCGTATCCTTATAGATATGGCCTGTTGCACTGCACGCATTCGTTTGGGCTGTTTGTTGCATCGTAGGCATCGAGGGACGAGAGCAATATGAGAAGGCTGTGAAATAGCCAGGGTGCGTCCAACCGGCTGCACGGTATACTCCTCTTACTAGCAGTGACGGTCCCGGAGATCTCTTCGCAGTGCTGTTAGGTCAAGTTAAGGACTTGCTTGTCGCAAGACTCTCGCTGTGACGCCAAGCTTGCGGCTGGCTTTGGACGGGAGAGCACGGACCATATTGGATCCCGGATCCATCTTGGTCCGTGCACCAGATCAGTTCTGCAACGTCGACGAGCAAGTCTACTCAACCCACGACTGCTTCCTTAGCAAACTCACAAGGCACAGATGCCAGCAAAGTCACAAGGTACAGATGCCAGCAAAGTCACAAGGCACAGATGAGGCATTTTATCAGCCCCGAGTCTACGGCCAACATATTCCTCAATGTTGCAGTAACAACGTGAGTTGCTTTTGTACCTTTGCTAGATCAGCATTGAAAGTAGATGATTGTGTCCAGACGCACTAACCCTGGGCCTTGGAGTGTAGTATAATAAGTTGCGTGAGTGTTGACGCGCGAGGTGGAGGCTCAAAGCAGCAGACCTGTCGTAGCATGCTGACGCTTTCAATAAATAGAGGACCTCCATCAGAGGTCCAACCTACACAACGAGGAAGTGGCAGAGTTGCCATTAGACGTAGATCTGGAGGGCATGCAGTAAGCTGACCAGTACAACGACACAGCAGTAAGCACAACTGACGAACAGCTCTCTAATATCCCCACTCTTGCTTTCGACGAGGCACGAGAAGAGACCTTCGAGACAACAGAGCAGATGGTTCCAGCCGATGATGAGGTCTTTGACGAAGACGCTTCGACACTCATTCCACACAAACACTCCAACAATTGGGCGCCGTCCATGTTCACCACAGCTCTTGGACTATAGTATGAACAGGCGGGCAGATTATGGGCACAATATGAGCGTCTTGTGCTGTGGCAGTCTCTCCTCTGAACCTCCTGCTCTTTGGGAACCCTGGCTGTCTATATTCGCCCCTGGCTTTGCCTTTGACACCTACTTTGAGGGAGTAGCACACCACGGTGCCTGCCAGAGACGTCGCGAACCTGTCGTGGCTGCGGAAATGAGCATTGTCGCCCAGCTCCACGTGCTGGTCCGATGAATCGGTGCTAGTGTTGAGTTGGTCTCGCCAGCGAGCTTGGTCTCTTCTAAGCACAGAAAGACCATTTCTAACCCCGGAAGCCCTTCTGAACGTCGCAGGCAGTGTCGTAACAGAAAACAAGGAGACTCGAGCTTCGCCCACGATGGGCCGGAAGTCCTCCTAGAAGTGCTTTCGACGGAGAAGGCCCGGTCTCGAATATTACCGGCGGCGGGGTACGTGTTGGCTCGTTCTCATCCTTCTGGATGACCCATGAGCGCTATCATAGGAGACTGTACCGTCCGAGTCCTAGGGAGCATACAGATGGGCAGGGAGTGACCATATTGAAGGTATGTCAAGGTCCGGCAAGAAGTTGGATCGATCGAATACCTGATCCCGCCACTGGATCCCGCTCATCTCACGAATGCTTAGGCACCGTGGCGCTCCCTACTTCTGCTTGCCCGTCTTTATACCCTCTGCAGCTGACTTTCTTCCTTAGGCTCGCCCGCTTGTGAAGCCTGCATCCGCCTCCTCAGTGACTCGCTCATCACCGCTCCATGCATCACTTGGCGCGTACCTCGGCTAGAGTCCATGTATCTAACCGGCGAGAAACAAGGATCCACCCTTCTGTCACTACTATTAAAACTAGATCCGAGAGCAGTGCTGATCTATTTCGATGCTATCCGACCCGTTCCACTTTCAATGTACTATTTACACGGTAGCTGTCTCTTTCGACGCTTCCTATCCATCCTTCCTTTCTATCAGCGCAAAAGCAGACACCAACAGTTCCTCGGCACTAGATAGCGTCACCTACTCAAACAGCACTATAACACCCTTGTTTACGTTAAGATCTCTCTAGCCGCGCAATGATTCGGGCAGGGCTATCACCGCCAACGCCAACCGAAGTTTCCCGACCTAGACTGCTGACGCATCCGGCGTACAAAGACTCAGCAGCCGCCGCTCAAACGGCACTACCATGGCCGTGTCTACATCAAGATATTTCCGATGGCGTAATCATTCGGGCAGCGCTCCTACTGCCAGCGCCTACCGGAGCCTCTCGAACCCGACTACTTCGTTCTCCCAGTCTGCCAGACAGAGCTCGGAGACCCACTCTACCCCGAACCTTCCGTCGAGTAAAAGGTACCCTCTTGCGAGCATGCGGGCCCTGTTGTCCCCAGATGATCGCTTCAACTTTGCAACCGGTGACTCGAGGGTACTAGAATTCGCTGACACCTAGCCCGGCCGGGAGATGAACATGTTGTCGGATGTCAACGTAGTCGAGGCCATTCAAACGAAGCGGGATGAAGCGTTTTAGAAGGCTGAAAGCGGCTGGGATCCAGACACGCCAACGAACTGTCACCATTGTCCGGACTGCCAGTAGAGCTCCGAGGTGACAGCCGCTCGAACTTATCAGCTCGAGACAGGAAATCTTCTCCACGTCGTCGTCATCGCCGCCCTCTAGCCACAGAAAGGTCATGTTTGTCGGAAGCGGTCTTGGCATATCCGACATCGCCAGCGTCATCGACCTCGATGATGTTGTTGTTGCAGTCCATATGAAGATCTGCTGTCTGATTGTGATTGTCCTTGCAGTCATTGTCCAGATGATTGGCTTTCCAGATCTCGAAGACCGAGTCGACAATGCACCGATTCAGTTCTGCGATCTTGTCATCCTCAACGGTATCTCCTTGGTAGAAGGATTTTGAGGTCTTAGTCGCAACATGATCCTCTTGACATGCATCCGCTGGTGGGGATTTAGTATTCCTGCTCGAGGAAAGCTCCGCTAGGACGTTTACGTCCATTGATGGTGGAGGGGTCACCTGTCCGAGGTCCTACACGGAGTGGACCATCTTTAGGCATGGTGCGGATTCGTGCATGTAACAGTCGCTACGAATCGATGGTGAGGCGCCTTCCATCTGCGGTGGTCATAGATTTGTGTCGTCGAACCCCGCTGCCCACTCATGCCGAGGAGAGCTCGTCGTCGGTGATGCCAGATACCTCCTTAACGTAAGCCAATTCACTCTCTAGTTGTGCGATTCTCAATTCGGCAGCGTGCTTGTTCTTCAACTCGGAGAAGATTCCCTCCCCTACGGCTACGAGCCTCGAGCACACATCCGGTGATGTCGCTGTCGAAAACAGTTGATCAACGGTACTCAATATCAGCACGTAGCACTGAACTACCAGATTCACGATGGGGCAAGTCGTGGACGAGTGCTTCTACTGGCAGAATATTACTCAGCAGTACGCGACACTAGTACGAACCGAAGAGACACGAGACTTTGATATCAGCCAAGAGAAAGGCCCCGGAAGAGCGACGCGCTTGTATCGGACGTGGTGCACCACGTCAAGTTGCAGAAAGCGTGAGGACTCGGATCAGAGTGAACGAGCTACGAATGGAATCGATCTAAGCACGCACAATCTATACCAGGGTTAAGCCGACCGCAGACCCCCGGAGCACCACACCCTTAAGCAGCCGAGCATCACGCAGACTCACCAGGGCTCCAGGCTTCTACTTACCGACCAGTGAGACTTGAAAGAGCGCTAGCAGACAACGATGAGTCCGAGCGGTCCTCACTGCTCCATACTCGTCAACGGACCGATTGGAGGGAGCCAAACAAAGCTAGGACTGCTTGATGACGGACGCGAGGTCTGTGGTCGAGGGGAATAGGAGAAGTTGCACGTGAGATCTATATCAGTTCCAATCCTGGAGCAGGGCAGGGATCCTACTGTATGCGCGGCTACGAATGCGCGTTCTCACAGGTAATATCATTGCTTCACGTCATGTACGGGACAGGATCCCCCTCTTCGGCACAGGACAAATTGCGAACTGCACCACGTTATCAATCAAATCCACTATTTTCCATTTACACAGACAATAAAACCGATCACCAACTCCTGTTGCGACCCGTCTGTATTGCCCTCGTCAAACGCTCCACTTTTACATACTCGACGATACACTTCCTATACCTCTTCCTTTACCCTTTATAGCCGTCAGGGTAGACATCAAGCATACAGTCCCATCGACATGCCTACGCGCATGGCTGCTAGGCTTGTCACGAGTAATACTAAGACAGTACATGACAGTTTCCCTGCCGCCTCCAACCAAACTGTCGCTGTCACTGATTGCCGAAAATTCAACGGCCGCGCCACAAAAATGATATCAGCCGGAGCGAGAATCCAATATGATTCGGTTTTCAGGCGCATCGTGAAACGACAGACTGAGTACACTGCATAGGCGAGCTTGTAAAGTGTGGCAAAGAAGACACACAGGCTGTAAAAGCAATGTTCAGTGGTTCTGTAGTCGCACACCGCCTCGATTCGGGTCTTGCTGTTGAATTTTCCTTCATGGCAAGTCTGGGAGTCGAAGTCAATTAGAGCGCCATGCTCTAGGAGAGGGTACCGCCGTGCATTGTGCCGATGGCATGTGCGACGTGTGGAAAGTCAGCGAGCCTGGCGACGATCGGACCACCGTGCTACGACAAAGATGCTGCCGGTGGCATTTTGATAGCTCATTTTCCGCCGGTCAGCAATATAATCAAAAGGCTCCCTGTGGACTTTGTGGCTTTAACCCTTGGGTGGAACCTCATGCCATCACCTGTCGATGTACAGACTTGAGAGTTGCCCAATAATCCTCAGACCTAGCACTGATAATGTCCATTGTAGGATACATATTCCTTGCAACCGCTTTCTTTGCTCCCGCCCCTCCTTTTCTACTTTGGATATTGTTCTTGGATTGCACATCACCAGAGTAGAACCATTGCAGGCATCATCGGCGTGCTTCTGATATCCGTATCCGACCGAATCGTGCTCATGGTCTGGGTAATCGCGGTAAAACCACCACGCGGGACAGACCCAGTCCGACTATACATGTCTTGATCGACCGTACGACCACGGAGACGACAGAAAGGCTTAAAAAGAAGAAAAGACAAAGCAATTGTGATGATGAGACTGGTAACTAACAGCATTGTTGCAGAGGCCGAGATCATGTGGTGGCCTAAAGAGGGGATAAGCCCTCATTGACGATTACTGCCACTCGCTATGACGAATGCCTTGGAGATCCGTTACATCGACTTTTACCAACACTGGCCAGAGGGTAGGAGCGATACCGGGGATACTTGTCGACGCTGGTTGTCCGTACATACATCAGTCTCTCGATTAGGTAAGCATGCCTCAATCGGTCACAGCAAGGTCAAGGGAAACACCAATAGTAAGTGTAGATTCGTCCTTTTTAACGCTAAGTCCACCCCGTCGACAGATGTTAGAGATTATCCCAACGTTTCAGCACAACACTACACAATTCAAGATCTCAAAGTATGCCTTCCTCTATACTCGATGTCAAGCTGGTCATCGTCAGGCGTGCGCCGCCTTCACAATCACGTCCGAGCCGGAAGTTGGGCGGATTGAAACACTGCCATGGTCCAACAGGGAGAGACACGGTACGAGCCCCTGCGGCCAATCGTGAAGATCACTGAATTTGCTCCAAGATCAAAGGCGCTTATCCAGTACATGTCGCCGCATTTCTCAACGAAGAAGACATGCACGAATTCTGAAAGGCCGTCATGACTGGCTACGATTCCAACCAGAAGCTTGCAGAGAAGGCGAATGACATGGCTGGAATCATCGAAAACCTCATTACATGGACTAGAGGGGTGGAGGCAGGCGAATGGACCGGTCAGCCTCGCCTGTCAATTTCGATGAGCGTAAATATCCTATATAACGCCCCGGTAGGTTAGTGTCTGGTCAGGAAGATGCAGGGAAGATACTGATTATCTGTAAGGCCGGCTCTCATTCCCGCCATGGAGAAGTGAAGCGAGACTGTTTAAGAGGGTTGCCGTGTTGCGTAAAGTTGTATGGCTTGAGATGATTGTTTTGAATACCACTTACAATTGTGTTTGTCATTTCATCATAAGGCCAGCGGGAGTCCCTTGATCGTTTCGAGGCTGCTAGAGCTTCTGAGGTGGTGATATCGCATATCGCCGGGGAAGCATGCGGGGATAATTGGCAAATATGTGCAAGTCACAGGCCCTCAGCGTCCATGTTCCCATGGGCATTGGCTTCAAGCTAGAGTGTCTCCTTAATGGCAGGATCTCACACAATTGCAGAAGCGGAGCAAGAGGTACAACGAGGCGGATGTGCAACATTGTAGGACGGCAGCTGACATTCAGGTACATGCCAACGACGAGCAATCCCATGATTTGTGATTGCATGGCCAATTGTCCTTCATGTAGCACAGCCAGTACTCCATCCTTGTTCTCGTCACAACTCGTACTGTCGCAGTCGCCGGCCAGCTCCTAGAGCTACATCTAAATCTCTTTAATCTGGTCCTCTTTGCCGAAGTCGTCCGCACCTTCAAGGTAACAGTGGCGGTGGACTAAGCAATCTCCGGCCTCTAGGACGCCGCCACCGCCGATCCCTGCGCAGTCGGAGGTAGTCGCGACAGCAAAGGGGTTGGCGGTGGAGCTGAAGAACTCGGTGGAGGAGTTCGCGACGGGGACGAGGCAGGTGACGAGGCCAGTGGGGAAGGTGATGATAGAGAGGTCGACGAAGGACATCTGATGGGGAAGGATGGAGGAGGTTGTGGTGAAGAGGTCGACGGAGGTGCTGCTAGAGAAGGCGGAAGGGGACGTTACGGTGGAGAAACCGGCGGATGACATCTAGCTAGAGAAGTCGGCGATTGAGGTGGGAGTGGAGAGGTTAGCGGAGGTGGAGGGTTCGGTAGGTGAGGTCGCGATGGAATAGAGGAAGGTCAAGAGGCAAATGAAGGTAGAGAGTGCGGCGGTGAAGACTACGGTGGAGAGGTTAGCGTTAGATCAGCTCGAGAGGTCGACGGAGGAGGTTAGAGCGGAAAAGGTTGAGGTGGAAAGGTTTGGCTAGAGAAGGTGAGCTGGAGAGGGTGGCTGAGGAGGTGGAGGTAGAGAGGCCACGAAAGGGACCGGTGAAGAAGCTACTAGAGGAGCCGCTGGAGAGGCCAGCGGCGGAGGTTGCAGTGGAGCGGTTGGCAGCGGAGATTAAGCTAGAGAGATTGAGGCAGAGAAATTGACATGGAGAAGCTGACGTGGAGAGTTTGAGCTGGAGAGGTTTGCGCATGAATTTCCGTACCGTAATGTTCCTCGACGGGTGTCAGTCGAATTGTACTCTAGAACTAGAAGCCCTGGTCATGTCCGCTTGATGGATCTATGCACAAAGTCTATAGAGTGTCAGATCCAGCTTGCTAGAGATCAACCAAGGGGCACTACCGAGTCCATGTTAATGACGAGCATGTGGAGGTCCGGATGTAGCTCGTGGAGCGCATAGAAGCACCAGGCCAGCCAGTGACCCGACTTATAAACAGGATTATGGGTTTGGTTGGAGAGGCATTCCGAGGGGTTGGGAGTGTGCATGTAAATGTAGGTAGAGGAGATGACGAACTCGTCGAAAAGATGTAGAACGTAGATATCGGACAAGAGTTGGAGGGCCTTACTAGGGGAAGAGTACCCGATCGATAGACGTGTCATGCGCCCTCTGATGTTGGTCTAGTCCACGTCTGTAGAAGTGAATGCCTGATTCATTCTGTTCTCTGTTATTCCAGATCTATCTCTTCGCGCGCCACGGATCTTCCACCCTGGACCTTAGCTGATTCTCCGTCGTATAGCTCTGCGGATCCTCCGTCTGTCCCAACATGAGTAGGCTACAGAAGGACGAATCGAAACTCCAAAAGTCATCCCACAAAAGGACTGCTAAATGGAAGGGATCGAAGTAGCCAAGGTCGAGCTATTGAGGAGTGGTGGCTGTATAAAAAGGAGCTATGGTGGCAAGTTCTGAAAGGGCATCGTGAGTAAAACGAATGGCGTCGTGGGCGAAGTCGATGGCTTTGCGGCAAGAAAGATTGTGATCGTGGAATTTGAGGAAGGGGCGATGAATCCCTGATCGGCGTGCACATAGAGGTCAGTGGAGGCGAGGAAGAGGTCGGTGGAGCTAGAGAAGAGGCCGGTGGTGCTGAGGAAGAGGGGGAATGCTGCAAATCCCACATTACCGGTATCACAAGCCGGCATCTAGCCATGGCGGGACTGTCCTCTAGGAGCAATCGATCCATACAGGCCGAGAGGGTGCAACCCATTCAAGTGCCTTCCATTCAAGTGCCTTGTCCGATGGGTTGACGGAGTAGGCGACAGAACTAAGTTGAAATCTGCCCAGCAGATTGTCCCTGACAATTTTGCCACGCAGGACGTTGTCTGGCATTGTTGCTGATCTAAGCTTACCCCGTCGCGGTGTGATTGTCCGCCCTCAGCTCGCCGTCAGAGTATGAGCTTTGATTCTCGGCCACACCGGTCCCCAATGCTTAAGCTAGCATGAGTTGCTGTTAGATGCACGACATGCGGGACCGACGCACGGAACAAGCTCATGTGCATCTTGACCCAGGTATCTCGCCGACCCAGAATCCCTCGTCTTTGTCGTGCGCAGGAAATCGATCGTTCGGCTGTGATCTCGTGTCTGAACAGCTGGCAGCTTCTGTAACCCGACAAATGAGCCGTCAGCCTCGTCCGTCTACCTGTCTAGTGACCCTCAAACGTTGTTTGTCGTGTTGTCTCGTACGACCTCGTCGTCTATATATACACTATTATCCTCCTACTCATCTCACTAGAAGATGCATGTTAAAGCGCTAAACCCTACAATGACGAGTAATGTCTCTAGAGATAGTTCTCTTTAGGTGACTCCTATCGTCATTATACCCGTATGACTGAAACAGGTGTATGTGTTGTATTTTGATGTACGACGACCGGTCTTCGGGAGTTGTCAGTAGAATAGAGAAGTCGGTGCTAGCAAGCTTAGTGCGAGGAGTGATTGCCTTGTACTACTGCCGGCAAGAGGCCTCTCTCTAGGTCAACTGCGTTCTTCTGTTGCACATGAATGGATAGGAGTGGCAAGGAGGTCAGATGCCGGTTTCGCGTTGGGCATGTCGGTATCACTGACCAGTGTGCCAGATTCAATTACATTTCCACTTCTGCAGTTGCCGAGTCTTTCTGACCAAGACCATGATGACCAGAATGATCCCACCCAGTGCGGTTGCCGACTTCCACTACTTGAAGATCAGCCATGGCTTCTCCTCATCCAAGAGGCGAAGCGATCTGAAATGACCCATGAGGCTCTGGTTTTGTGGCGAAGTCTGCGGACTAAGACTGAGAATAGGCGTTAAAGCTCGGTCAGCTAAATTAAGAGCGGCGTCGACCGCTACAGAGATCCAACTTTGCTCCGGTATCGTGCGCAGCCTCGGAGAAATTGCGGATATGTCCTGATCCAACCTCCTGCAACGTTCCTCTACGCCGTTTCTCCATTGGCACTGGAGGTGGCAGCCAAGTTTTCAAGCATGACTACCTCTCTTGGCGCTGAGGCTTGAGAATGATCCTTGACTGATCCTTGTTGTGATTCGCGGTTCAAAAAATGCTAGACCGAGCGCAATAACCGAGGGGTCATCGGTGATGCAGGTGGTACCGCCGAGTTATGCAGGCTCAAAGGACCGTGCTGGCTGGTACCGTGAGTGTAGCTTTAGAACCGTGGTGAGGATCTTGACCGTGCAGCCTGTCGAACGCGGCAAATGGGGTTGTGCTGGAACTCCTCGGGGGATAAGAACAGAGCAATGCTGGTAAATACCACAACCCTTCGAATAGCTCCATAGACGAGAAGGGACAAGTAGCCATGTCTTGCTAGGGGAGCCAAGGTAGCAGCTCAAGGAATTGTTGTGTCTGAATTAGTGGCCGAAGGAGTTGTTCCTGTCCGGGAGGAACAGAGGTTAATGGCGACTGACAAGCTTGTGTTGTCTGTGTAGGGAGAAGCGAAGCTCGGGTCTGAAGGAGTCGTTGTAACTGTCTAGGCAAGAGCAGAGGTTACTATGGCCGCCAACGACGAGGTTCTTGTGTCTGTCTAAGGATAAGGGGGGAACGTAGTGCACTATAAAGAGGTTGGCCGGGCCTTTCTGAGAGAATATAGGTGGTGATAGCTGACGACAGGGCAAGACCTACCAGATATACGGAGTACCACAACATCAAACTCACGTCGAGCGATGCGCTGGACAGAGCTTTATGAAGCCCGTCCAGCCTGACCAGGTCACATGATGCTTGCCCAACAGGATCGCCAGCAGTTCTAATCTCGACATGATGGATCCTACCGGTAACAGCTTTAGCGATTGCTCTGAGTAAAAAGCGTGTCTTGTCCTGTACAAATTCAGTCGAGAGGATTATAAGACTTGTTTCAGACCACACCTGTTGTTTTTGTAGCTGCTCGAGTGCGGCAGCTCTTGAATTGCGGGTCCGCTCCCAGCAATAGCTGTTTCGAGGCCTTTGCCGAGGAGATCGGTCACGCCGAGCTATACATGAAGCAAGACCGGACAAAGGAGAAACATAAAGGACTTTGCAGATGCGACCAAGCTCAACTTGCGTCTGTGACTTTGTCAGTCATCAATCAATCCGCTTGGTTTCACACTGGCCCCTTGTGATCTCCTTAGCCGCGTCATGCTCGTGCGGATACAGTAGCCTCTTCCGCTTCGCCGACAGGGGAATCGAAGCGGATAGAAAGCTCACATGGGGTCCAGACAAGATACTTGGGAGAAGAATGGTGAGCGTGCAGTGGGAGTCGTGATGATGTACCCCTTTGCTCGATCATCCTATGCGGGGATTTATTTCGGCCGAGTTATCTCCGGGGAGGATAATCTTCGGTTCACTTTCGACTGCGCTACGACTCACGATCGACCATGACACGACTCACGATTGACTATGACACGACTCGCGATTAACCATGACACGAGTCAGACATGAAGAGGGAAGACCTATTTTTTTATTCATTGCTTGTGATGAATGACAATGCATCGCCCTCACTACTACATGCTCACCTGATCGGCCTTCAAGTCTCTGGCGCATCAGCAGGCACTGCTTCTCTGCTATCGACTCGTATACGTCGCGCGTGAAGTTACTATGCTTTGCTTGTAAGGCATTTCAAAACGCGAAGTGGATTCTCATTCACAAAGCAACGACTCCATCTCTTCTCCTCTTTGTCCAGCAATCATACCAATAGCCGTGTTATTGACATTTTAGCAAGATGCGGCATCGATCTGGTGGATATCCCGTGGCCTGTACCGCCATTGGAGACAATTCCTGACTTTAGATCGCTACCATCGAGTCTCCAGCGATCCTACGGTGTGCGCCTATTACCATCGTCGACTATTACGTATGTTCCCGAGTTCGCAGACCTCGCACATAGACTGCGAAGCCCGAGGAGAAACCTTCTAAACGTGCGTCCGTTCCTGGGTAATGTGTGGTGCTCGAATCGCCAAAAGATGGCATACAACAAGAGTGATATCAGAGACATGGTCCTGGCGGCAGAGCATGCCGGGAACCCTGATGCATCTAGCAAGTTCTTCGGTCTGTCGCTGGATAGAACTTTGCCCAAGGCCCAAGTCGACAGATTCTGATCAATGGCCGAGTCGTATACGACAATGACAGGCGAGCTTGCAGGCTAATTATATCTGACTATTGCCATGACGCTAAAGGGATGCGTCACAGACGTCCACTCCGACTCGACAAAGGCTGTGAACCTCGCGATATCTAGGCAGCCTGCCGGAACGGCAACAAAACTCTGGCTATTGTGGCAACCCGCGGACACGCATGCCCTTCATTCCTATTCCTTCGATATAGGACATTTCCTTGAGGAGATCGGAAGCCCGTGCTTCGTCGTTCAAAACAGCGGAGAGGCTCTTTACTTGGAATCCAATGTCCCCTACGCTGTTATTACGCTACACACATGCTTTCTACTAGGCTACGACCGCGACTCATTCGACAATTATTACGACCTTACAGCTTATATTGCTGCCGACAGCTTTGTCGAGGAGAAGATGTCGCCACTGGTAACCTATTCCCTTGCAAACATCAACGGCGGCCTAAAGGGAGCGCACCGGCCATCATTCTACCGCGCCATGTGTCAGAAGCTTCCTTATGACATACTGCGATACTCTCCTCTAGAGAAAGCCGAAGTAGCTCAACTGCCGATCCAAGACAGCCAGGCTCACGGCAGTTGCGGGTGGTGTAGCTTCGCTCTCGATTCAGAAGATTCGCTTGTGTCTCTCGTGGCACGCCTTAGCCCTCTTGTACACGTCTTATCCTACCTCCATCATCTGCACCCGGTGTCGGACACGAACGCTCTGACTTTACTTTGCAACGAGCTCACCGGGGCAAGCACGACGTTATCAGAAGTCCTACACAATGCTAAAAGAGAAGCCTTGACATCGCTTTCTCATAAGAATAAGGATCGTGACACTTAATCCACCTTCGTCCAGAGTAGGGAATCCGGAGTTCTGTCCGCCACCAACAAGCAGACGCCAACGTCTAAAACGTCATCCTGTCCCTCGAGAGGCGAGGACCTTGTTTGCCGAGCTGCCCTATCATTGTCTGTACGCGGGTTTTTGGTACTCCTTCAAGCGAGAAGAACTAAACCTGTGGACGAAAAATCGACAGAAGGAAATATGTATAGCAGCATTGATAATGGAGACGGATCTTGGCAAGCTGCTAGTTCCCGATGTTATATGCACTAGATGCTCGGAGAACAAGGACGAATGCTAGATAAGAAATCCGGACCATCTGCTAAAGATCCGCGGCAAGACTTTGGTAGAATGCGCTCGGTGCTTGCGCTACGGCGTGAGATGTAGCTTGAAGAAGCGAAAGGGTGATATACTGCGGGAATGATGAACGCGGGCTATACATTAGGAACAAAAGTGCACCTTAGCGTGGACGTTGTGTCGAATCGAGGACACGGCAAGTGTTCCGAAGCCAGACAGTACCAAGGTCTATTAAGCCAATGATCTGGTCAACATACCAGTAGACCTCATCATAATATGCGAGTGCTTCATTTTCCCTTCCTATCACGCGTGCCTGCCTATCTACTGACAAGTCCTCATCTTCCTAACACGAACACACCTCGGTCCCAGATTAGCTTCCACTATGATCCTCATGGCCTAGATGCCGCTAGGAGGTAGGACAGAATACAATTGTGGAAAATACACGATGGAGGACATATACTCACCGGGATATTTCACGAAACACTTAGACTGAGGATCGACGCCTTTTGCAGCCGGTAGCACATCATCGCCGACCTCAGCTTGGTCGATTTTGGTCGAACGTGGTCGAGTGTAGTCTAGCCAAGGGCCGCGGCGGACAGCGGGTTCAATGTCCCTTGATTAGACAGACTTGCGCCTTTGCTGCTTTGAGGCTCCGGTGTAGGACCTGCAGGGCGCGAATACAGAGGAAGGGTCTGGCGGCTGTTGGGGAAAATGGCGGAGATGGCGGAGATGGCGGAGATGGCGGAGATGGGCGGGGGGGGGGGGGATGGACGGGCAAAATTGCTCACTAGATGGGTAACCCGCGGTAGATCGGTGGCGTTAGCGAAGTGCTGACATTCGTCGACATGGAGGCAAAAAGCGCGATGCGGATCAAGCGTCAGGCAATTTAAGCGTCAAGACAGGCGCATTTACTGGGACAGCCGAGTATCTCAATCATTTGAAGTGGCATCTGGAGGAAGCGAGGGCTTTCAGAGCGTGAGGGGTGGTTGCAGAGATGTAGTGGGTGGCGGGAACGACGTTGGCGTGATTGCCAGAGAAGAAGGGGTCCATTGATATCGAGATGCGTTATGTCAGAGAGGGCACAGTCCAGGTCGGGGGTCCAGAGGTGTTGGAGGTTATGAGGCCATGCGCTCTACCGGGTTACAGAAGATTGGAAACCGAAGGAATCAAGACTCGAGTGCTGGATAGTGTGGTCGGGAACAGGAATACCGCTGTCAATATGCATTCCATTACCGACATCTACTGTCATCATTGTGATGCTGCCGTTAGACCAGCACCTCTGTCGTAACATATGCTTCGGCATCTACTGGGCGTTTAGCGCATCTCAAACACTGACTCCTCTTGTGCACATGACGGTAAGCATGATTTGAGCGCGGACTGTACGTCGTTCACGCTTTCAATTAACCATTGTCGTGTTAGACGTTCGAGAGCGTTTATCTTACTCAGATCCGTCGTAAGGCGCTGCAGGCATATCTTCTCCTGCAGACAGCGTTTCCTGCCCTCAGGTACAAAGCAGTAACGTAAATACTTCGGCAGCGGATGCTGTGACCTGCTTTCCCCATGTAATTTGTGGTGGGGTATGCTGGAAGGCTTTTTCGTTTGCTGATAGCGGGTACTTGACAAGGCTGCGCGTCTGCAAACGTTTACACCGGAGTCGGCGTGCGTGGCTGAGCAGCACGTTCAAAGATGCGGATCAGCGTAGTGGTCTCCAGATCTATGCGGTTCCCGTCGATACCGATTTGCTCAAGCCGTCCTTGAAAGGATAATCGATGGAGAACTCCCTGTGTCTTGGGCACTTTGTGCATAGGTTGAACAATTCCTTCGCGCGGCGATCAATTCGACCAGGGCTTCAGGCACCTAGAGACGTTGTAGAGCTGGTTCCGATAACGTCTTCCTGGTCTTCTTTCTCGTTTTGTCCCTCGTCTTGACCGTCATCGTGAAGCCTGATGGGTTCGTTGTCATCGTGTGCATCTTGAGCTGCACTGTTGTCGTGCAGGTCTTTGTCTTGGCTGTCGCTTGTCGGATCGTCCACTTCATCATCGCTTTGTAGATGCTCAGTGCCGGTTGCCCGGATGCTCTACGCGTCCTCTCCAAGCTTTTCTTGACCAATCACCGTGACTTGCGGCTCGCGGCTGCTTGATCAGCAGGATTGCTCGCTCTGCGGAGGGTTGTGAGAGGCTTCAGCACTTTAGCGATGTCTTGTTAGCGGTTGTATCGACGACGACTCGGATGATCCAGGAGACGGCTCACCGATGTCTCACAGAAGTGACACTGTTGCAATCGAGGTAGTAAACATGACGTTTTCCACTTTGGATGCAATTGAAGAGCTGTGAAATCTTACTTTGCCCAGGCGTGATACTTATTCATCATGAGCGAGACTGCGGTGGTAACGATTTCCTCTTCTAAGTCCTCTAAGCTTGCACTGATTAATGAAATGCTCATGACTGCAGGCGTCGATTCGGCATCAGCAGTGGGCCTGACGGTTGTGTATGGTTGTGTATGATCGTCGTTCTACTAGCCATACCCTCATCAAGAACTCGACGGGCGCATCAGCCACGGTCTTGTTATCTCCCGGCAAAGGCTTCGCGATACAGTTCACCCATGCCTGATCTTTGCTTGAGACGCCCTCGAATTTCCACTCAACGTCTCCAACAAAAATCAGTATCGAGGCGTCATAAAACAGTGAGGTGAGTAGGCTCTGCAAAGCCGTCGATGGGTTGGTCTCTGATGACTAGTGTAGAGATAGAGGGAAAGGATTCGTGTATGATATCTTCCGATGTCTGCAGGTCGACTGCCGGTTGAGCCCGCGGAGCTAGGCGAAGCAGAAGCTGCTCCTCACCATTGAGGATATGAGTCCTAATAATGTAATCTAGAGCAAGCTTCTATAACTGGGATTAGCCGTTGACGAGCTATAGCATTGCGACGCATGGAACACTATAAAGTGAAGCGGAGCGAGCCTCCTATCCCGACTAACGAGATGACGTACGGTAAGAAGAAATCGAGTTCTTAGCAAAAGCACCATATCGTCGGGCCCCGCGCGGAGTCGGGCCATCCTCAAGAAGAGGGTAGGTGGCTATTGACGTCATCTCCAAGTTTTGTAATCTGCATTCGGTCTGCTAGCTTCTCGAGAAGCTCGACTAGGTTTGTGTGGTTGACTGTAACGTCTTGTGCCTCTAGTCGGACTGAATGTCCTCTATGGGTCACGACCTCGGCCACGAGAATTGTCTCTTACGCGCTTGCGCCCTCTGAAGCGACTGTGATTTTGACTAGAAGTTGACGAGAAAGATCTTCGAAGTCGAAGATTGAATGACTATTCTGGGCACCGAAGCGGAAAGTGTCGTGGCAAGGCAACGGCGGATGTTGCCTCTCGTTCTGTAAAATCTTGGACTTATTATGACAGGACTGTCTGATAGTTTGAGTGTAGAGACGACAGTGTGAGTTTGGAGAGGTGGAACGTCCTCTTACCATCGCAACGTCAGGAATGCTTGGAGAGATGCACAGGGCATCAAGGAAGAAGATGAGGCTGTCTTTGCGGTGATGGAGGATCACCCAAGCGTCCCCACTAGGTCATCGACCTGACCGGAGACGATGACGAGCAACCAGCCAAGCAGCACCGCCAGAGGACTGGAGGAGCTTAACAAGCCTGCATGACGAACGGGAGGATGCTACGGTTAGGAATAGCCAAGTGTCGGAAGGATCGCAATAATGACGACTGTATTGATGCACAATTCTGAAACATCAACAGTGTGGCTGTATCGAAAGCGTGAGGCGCTCGTGTGCAAATCTGCATTCGTAGGAGGCGATCCGAGTTGTGCGTGACGTTTTACTCCAAGCACATGACCCGGTCGAATAGAAGGGAGCCACCATAGGCAATATTTCTAATTCTTCTTAGTCGCGTTTGAGACTTTCGGAGTTGAATCCACCAATGCGGGCAGCGTCATGTTGTATAAGTTGAAATGGCTAGAGTATGAGGACGAAGCAGACCAGGCATAGGAGCCGAAGGAGAATCTGCGTGTCATCTCAAGACCTTATAGAGCCGATCATAAACACCGACGTTTGATAGGCTTAAGGGTGCAGCAGATATCCTTGGGGCGTACCATAACCCAAGATCGGCGAAGAGCCTAAGAGAAGAAAGGATCGGCAAAGGGAACCAGGAGAAAGGCCTGAGAGCACGACTATAAGCCCGGCCCTAGCTAAACGAGGTCGTGAATCCGGCGGCGCGGGTAACAGCAAGGAGTGGAAAGCGCCTAAGGGAAGTCGGTAGAAGCAGGTCAACGCAATCGAGACCATGTCCGACGAGCATTCGAAGAGCCATTTAAGGATGCGAAGAGTAAGAAGCGGAACGACAAGCTCAATGCCCTTCTTGTTCTAAATGACGGCCACAAAGCCTCATCGAACATCAACACCGTACGGCAAAAGTACCAAGAGTGGAAAGTGCCTGAGGGAAGTTGGGAGAAGCAAGACAACGCAATCGAGACGATATCCGAGGAGTCATTCAAGGATACGAAGATTAGGAAGCTGAACAACAAGCTCGATGTCTTGGAAGAGGTTCGGCAAAGGGCACCAAACGAAAGGCGGGAAGTACAATTGCGAGCCCGGCGCCGGCTGAACCATTCTACAACGGCTGGGTGAGTCGCCAACGACGAGGCATTTGACGTATTGCCCTCTATCTCTCCTCCCGGGTAGCACAGAACTTTCCGGGGTACCGTCGATGAGTGGACCACCGGATTCGACTGCTGAGTGATACGCCTGGTAGCTAGATCATCGATCTGGGACAAGACCGATCCTCCATGCGAAGTCCATTGAACTGACTAGCCGACCGTCATGACCTCGTATTTTAGCCAGCATTATGTGCTTCACGTTGTTGCCCCTCGTTAAGACGGTAAGGATAAGGGGAAACAGAGCGGACAATCGTCGAGAGGATAGACGCCAGCATGCAGATAGGGACATGTATATAGGCATTAGGGAGAGACAACGACGGAAGTTGAGGCGGAGAAGGGCGTGAAGCAGAGAAGGTAGGCGACGCTAATGCTGAGATAGCGTGATTCGAGAGGGAAGCTAAAGAGAAGGAACGCTTGTTTTTGCAGAACGGCGGTAATGAGCATCCTCTTGCCGCTCCTAGTCACACCCATGATGGCAACCTTGAGACAATCGTCCACGGTGCGAGGCCTTATGACGACTTTGAAAAAGCCGAATTCTCTCGTGACAGCCTCATTAGCAGTGTGTCGAGTCCTCGTACGGCTACTAGAAGTTTGTGATATAGCTGTGAGGGAGGCATTGATATTATCACGATGTCTGTGAAAGGTAAACTGTCTGTGTAGACCGAGCTGCTTGGTACGAGTTCTTCTTTGACACCGACAGAGCGCTTATAGGAGCCCATGTCGATATTGTAGTACCGATCGATGAGTGTCGTATTCTTGGGTTTGATTAGACGTCGCTGCTCGGGCAATCCACACACACGTGGCTTGAAATACTTGCCAGCGCGCCACAATTACTGCAGAGACGCTGCAACATGTTGAGAGTGTAGGCTGGAAAGTGCGGAAGAGGATGCAACGAAGAGAAGGATCGGAAGCTTCATGTCTTTGGTGGCACCGCTGTGCATAGCCTTCATCCTGTGGAAGAGCTGGGATTCCTTCACGCTAGGCGCGTATGAATTGGCAGCGAACAGCCTCCCTGTCCTCTGCTCCGACTAGGAATCTCTTATTGTGAACGATACCGGTTGAGGAGTCTTGTCCGGCAGAGGATGTCGGAAGGATGCGTCTTCATTTCCAGCCGAAAGATCCTAGTCGTTGGTGACACCAACAGAGTTAGCTCTCGTTCTGCAGAAGAATCGGGGTTGCTTTGTGGAAGGTTCGTCTTCGTCTTCATATCCTCGACCCAATCCATCCCCATTATATCCCTCTTCTCGACTGGTAGGGTATCGCGAGTGATCTTGCTTAAATACTCCTTCACCGCTGTAGAGCCGTGTGGAACGCGGCTGGCGAAATGCTTTCTATGATCATCGACTAGAGCCAGGTTCGTGCAGACTGAGAGCAATCGGTAGTGTTAGGGACGAGGGAGGGTTATAGGCCGGCGAAGCCCTCCGATTGGCAAACGTTTCTTATATAGAGGAAGAAGCACAAGTGACGTCTAACTAACAAGTGCTGTAGAGAGGTCGACTGCTTTTCGTGTGGAGTCTCAAGTTCCTCGTCTCCCGACTTATTCGCACCCGATAGCTACCCTGTAGCTTCTAACTAGGGATCTCCTTGTATGTCCTTATGCAAACTTACTTAGGCTTCTCGGCGCCAGTATGACAGCGGGCAACATAACTATTGTTTTCAATCCTTCTAGACCAAGCAGTAAAGAACAACGAGTACCGCGTAGCCGAAGAAGAAGGAGGAGAAGCGGACTACAACTTGCGGGAGGCGATCGAGTGGCTCGATAAGGAAGAGCCCAAAGTCGAGGTAATCCTCCGTCGATTGCGTTCCCCGGCCGCCATCGCTGCAGCTGATGAGGCGGTAGAGGAGCTCGAAACCGAGGACGGAAAGGATCATGAGGCCGACGGGGTAGAGGAGGATAAAGCCGAGGATGTAAATGGATTCGAGGCTATCGAGGCGAAGGCGCTCGAAGCCGAAGAGATAGGTGAGGATGAAGCAGAGGATATAGAGAAGAATGATTCTGAGACTTCGGAAGGTCGACGAGATCAAGGCAAACCATTGGTTGGAGCAGCGACGTAAGGTTCTAGTGGAGGTGATCCTGACGGCCGGCCGTAACAAAGAGCTTGCATAGGGCGGTGTGAGAGGAAGACGGTCATGATTAACTAGTGATGTGAGTACTGAGTCTAGTAATTTTTGAGCGAATCCGATTGACGATGGGTAGATTGTTTTTGTGCTCAACAGAGTGCGTGAAATTGTGCTGGTCTAGACATAAGAGAGACTGACTGTTTGCAGCAAGGACGATCGCTGTATGGTTCTGGCGATGGAAGACGGCTGGCTTCGCCTGCTGAAAGACTTGAAGGGCTTTCGATTCCATGCAAAGGAGCTCGAGATAGGTACTAGTCCAGAAGTTGACGCCGGAAAGACCCCCATGTGACGATGGTGATGACGACGACGACGCCGCCGGGTATATAACACGTCCTACCAGTCGTAGTCAAGACCGGCCAGGTTGGACAGGAGCGGGTCTGCTCGATTACGGGATCGAGGCATCGTCGAGACGCAGGCACTACCAGTGTGGGTCGGGAGAGGGCATGACACGACATGCAGCACGGCATTCAAACAGTTTATTATGCTATCTCTTAGCTGTCAGTGCTTACCCGAGTAGCTACAACACAACGTCAGTAAGCACCATACCGCTCACACCAAGATCAGAACACAAGCTCAACCGGGGGACTTCACCGTGCCCGACACACTCAAGAAGGGCGATCCCGAGACGGTGCTCGTCACGCTCGCTTCCCTCTGCATCACTGATCCGGATACCATCGACCAATGCAAGCTCGCGGGCTTACTCGATGTCAAGAAGACTATAGTCAAATCGTGATGCCAGGCTCAAGGTCAAGAAGATCAACGAAGACGGTGTCGATATAGACACAGGCAATGATATGGCGATGGACTGCCCTCTCGGTCACACGCATCGCTGTCTTGCTCCTCGACAGGTAGTTTTACAGTCACTTTTGAGTGGTGCGGTACCCAAAGCTGGTCTGTGGGGGGTCGCCTGAGAGTCACTCGTGTCCACCACTTGGCCGCCACAATCTGCATCTTCCATCTCAATGTCGGGATTCACGGTGGGTGATCTGCAAAGCGTTCCAGTGTGTACTGGATGATCTCCACTTGGTGACGTGGACCGTCGTATGGGGCCTCCCTGTTCAGAGGACGCATGCTATCCGAGCTCGACGTCGACGTCCTCCTTCCCTACAACAACATTGAGGCCTCGTTTGGTCCATCCACACGCTCGCCACATCGAGCTGCGCCCAGCGCAAATGAAAGCGATGCTGACTTCTCCTCTACCGATTCGGATACCCATATTGCTCGCTGCATGCGCCGTTCGCTGAGTTCCGCCGATGCTGACTGTGGTCAGAATGGTCGCGTAGCGGCTCCTTAGTTGAAGCATAAGCACAACGTGACGAGTGGAGTGGTGGGTTGAAGGTGAGAGAGGTGAGAGGTGCAAGAGGTGCAAGAGGTGCAAGAGGTGCAAGAGGTGCAAGAGATGCAAGAGGTGCAAGGGGTGCAAGAGGTGCGAGAGGTGCGAGAGGTGTGACAGATGCAAGGGTCTGCAGTCGGAGCAGCACCATAAATCGCTTGCCGAGCAATGACACTGACGCCGACTGAAGTCCATCGTGTCGGCGGGTTTTTTCTTTCGGCTCAGGTGTTCATCTTGTGACTTCGTATGCAGCAGTCGTAGACTCTCCAGAGAAATTGCTCGTCACGCCAAAACGATCGGCTTGAAGTGTTGACCGGGCGCTGATGATGGCATCTGGCGCACTTCTGTGTTGGTGACTGTGTTGATCATCGTGCAGGCTGATTGTGTTGAATGCTGATCCGCACTTATTGAAGGAGGTGCACCCAGTGTCGAATAGATTGATGACAATTGCACCTCCAGGTTGACGAAAAGACTTGGCAAGCACCGGACCATCGTGTCGGCGGGTTTTTTCGTAGTCTCCGCACTCCTCACGTCCAACTTCATGGTGCAATAACAGCTATAATTCACCACAAAACTGTCAATTTTATTCGTGAAGGTGTGCTATTTGTCGTAATAGTTGTCATGATCCTTAGCTTTCTATGTATCATCGCGATTTCTGTCAATTGTACTATTGTAGTCTGTTATTACAGGTTGAGTAGAGGGCGAGGATTGCGGAGATTACGAAAAAAACCCCGCCGACACGGTGGGAAGAGCAAGTACTCTGATCTTCACACCACTTTTCTCCAACTCTACACATCTCCGATTGCAGACCATCAAGTGAGCGCTGGAGAACTGCTGCGTGAATTTCAACGAGTAACATGTATTCACCATGATCGAACTGTCAGATTGACCTGTTGACATTGATTGATAGTCACTTCCATCGAGCTGCAATGAAGTCATCACGAGCGGACGCCAGCCTACGACTGCACGCCCCGACAATTGGGACCGTCACAAGGACGGCCTGGAATTCTATTGAGGAGCAGTGTTGACTCTTTTCCTTCTCTACCTTACCGCCGCTGTAATTGCCTGGAATGGAAGCAGCTGGATCCTACTCCACCTCTTGATCTGCTCAGTCCTTTCCTTTCGATCTTCCTAGCCAACGGAATTCGAGCCTTGCACAGCGGGGAGTATGGATCCCCCGAGATGATCACATTCATAGACGTCATCGGGGGATGGCCTGGACTGTTGCTCGGTGTTCTTCTACTCGGGCACGAAGGACGATCGGCAAGCAGGGACGACCCGGACACCTCTCTCACTTTAGAATACGATTAGCGATCATCATCGACAAGAATCGCTGTTATCCAATACACAATATCCACGGGCACCCCGGCCATGTGGGAGTCGCAATCAGACCTTGGAGGCCGTGAAGGGCCAGAGAAGGACACTGTATTGACCAGTGGAATTGGGAAGAGGGGAAGAGGTGGGCCGCGGAGGCATGTCACAGCAAAGAGCGGCAACGTTACTTCCACGCATGAGGCCAAAGATGAGATCGGCTTCCTGACGTTACCAGTCGAGATCAGGCTCGGTCTTGACGACTTGACCATGGCAGACGATCGAGACATGGCAGCACAGAAACCCGGCGCTATCTGCAGCGAGCATGGATTTTTATATCAGAATGCCGTCTTTACACCCCGTTACTTCAGCTTTGGCTTACTAGTCCGCAACCACAATTGTAACAATTACGTCCAGGACCTTGTCGCTTGAGGCAACGCAGGCAGGTTCGCGGCAACATGCAGGACCGTCCGGAGAGAGTACTGCCACTACTCTACACCGAGATCGACTTCGCGATCGTGACCAAGGTGACCGCCTCTGTCAAGCTGCCCGTGGTGGAATGGCCACTTGTCAACAAGCTGGCCATCCACATGTTCTCAGTACCCGGACCCAACCGTGTACTGGCTCATCTACTGCCTGAACTCGACCGCTTCTTGTAATCGACCCATCTCGTCCCGTTGAGCAGTCAATGGCACGGCCACCAACATCGCCCATGACGAATCCCTCCTTTCCTTGCCGCTCTCTAAGATCACCTGGTTGCACTAACCACTCCTTTACAGCCACCTCGGACGATCGGCCCACCTCGAGGTCACCCCACCCCGCCTCTGCAAAGTCGTTTCCTCATCCTTCGGCACCTCTGGCGACGGGCAGGTATCGAACTTGCGAACATCGCCTCCCCGAACTCCCTTCCCCTTCAACCTTTACCGCTCTCAGCGACAGGCAGTTCTGAGAGTCAGTAGAGACCACCTACGACGAACCTCTCCCCTTCTCCAAATTCTCCAACGACAGGCAGGTCTTGGACTCGCAAAAGCTGCCTACACTGAACCCAGCTACTCCTCCACCGCCCGCAGCAGCAGGTAGATCTCGAATTCACCTAGCGCTGGCGACCACGAACCGTCCCCTCCACCGCCTCCGCCTGCAGCAAAACGCAGATCTCAAGCTCTTCCAGCGCTGGCGAACACGAGCCCCTCTCCTGCTCCACCGCCTGCGGTCACAAGCGGATCTCGCACTCGCCAACGCCGCCTGCCACGAGCCCTTCCCCTCCTCCACCACCTGCAGCAACAAGCGGCTCTCGCACTCGCCAACGCCGCCTGCCACGGACACTTCCCCTCCTCTATCGTCACCGGCGATAGGCAGGTCGATTTTACTAGCACCGTCCACACCTGCCTCCTCTTCTCCTGCCCGACCTGCGGCAATAATCAGGTCTCGGACTCGCCGACGCCGCCTACCGCGAACTCCCCTTCTACTCGTCCTCCAGCGCCTCTAGCAAGAGATGATGGCTCCTTGACCACTGCGTAAAGCCGAAAGTTGATCACTTAAGAGAAGACGGACAATCCGACAAATTAGCTCCGTCACAATTACCACTGGACAAGACCGGACGTAGATGTGCTAGATCACTTTCCGGGATATCTACTGCGGCATGCTGTCGAAAGAGATAAGGAAGATGCCTACACGTGGCTGTAGCTTGTGGACAAATTGTTAGAGCGCGGTATGGTCGCTGTACCCACCGAAGAGGAGCCTCATGAGCAGGTCTTGAAATCAGCAACACCGTCTACGTTAGGGACTCTCCCTCATCCTCGTCCTCTAGCTCTGTCACCTCTAGCTCTGCCACCTCTAGCTATTGACAGTGCCGGTGTATCGCCCGTGAAGTAATGGGCTGCTCGGTAGACTGAGGATTGACACAGCCTCTTCCGAGTCGAGAGCCGCTATCATTCTAAGAGTATGAAGTCTGATATCCACGCCGTACCTATTGCCTCCCTCCCGTCTCCTTCTCCCTTCCGTCTAAGGTGTTCACATACTGCTTTGTAGCGATCGACCGCGGTGTTGTGACCAGGACGTGAAAAAGAGCTCATTGCCAGGCATACGCATGCGTTGTTACTCGGAAGAACGGACATTCTCCCTATCCCTCCCGTCCTAGGCCAAGACGTGAAATGTGCTCATTGCTAGACATACGTCTGTGATGGTTCTTGGTTGGACGAGCATTGATGATTGATTAGGGGATCTGCTTGCCGTCGTGGTCGTTAGTGGAGAGGGGGGAGAGCTGGGGACGCTGAACTCTGTCGAGGGAAAAGGCCTCGTCACTGTCGTAGTAGTTGACGGAGAGGAGGCAAAGGCGGGGGCGCTGCGCTGTGTCGGTGGGGGAAGCCTCGTCGCTGTCATAGCAGTTGATGATTAGGAGAGGAAGGCGGTGGCGACAATTTCCGGGGAGGGAGATATCATCGCCGTCTTGGGATGAGGGAGAAGTTTAGGTGCTCCGCAGGTCGAACTTGTGCATCCCTTGATTGGAAAGTCCAATGATGTCAGGCCTGACACGTGCCCGACCCGAACAATTGTAGTCTTGACGGCGGCGTTTGCGATACTCTATACCCGTCAAATATAAAACGATCTCGTGTCTGATGAGTATACCTTTCAAGAGCTACTCGTGCTTGGCTCCAGGCGGTGCTGCGAGCTAGCTTAGCACTGATGGTGATCTAGATTCTGGTGGAAACGTCTCGGTCAGATGTCTAGAGAGGTGTAGAGGAAGTATCGTGACAAGTCGATGAGCACCGTGGCCATTCCCTTAGTTACCGTTGCTCGGTCCAGAGAGTCATCAGGATATTTGTATATGCCGTCTCTCATGTGTGATCCTCTTGACCTCTAATCGTGTGCATTCCTCTCTCATCCTGTAGATCCCCGCCACCACCTCCCACTTCCTTAAACGACTCCCCTAAACTGCCTGCTCTCATCCTCTACTCTTCCCCTTCATCTCCCTCCCCTCCTCCTCCTCTCCCTGCCCTCCATAACAGAATACCCCTAAACACCCCCTAAGCCACCCCGACGGCCCACTTCACCTGCGCCGGCACGCCTCGTTCCCTAGACTATGCATCCTCACCATCTCCGCCCTCTTCGTCGCTCTCTCCATCCCTTATAGTGCGCGATCAACACTTTCTCCACCTCCTCTTCCACATCCCACACCCTGACCCTCCTCACCGCCTCCCCCATCTCCTCCCCCTTACTATGCTGTCCCTAAGCCCTCAAACCCGGCCTCACCGTCTATCTATCATCCTCACACTACCTACACCAGCCTCCAGCAACCAATCCGTATAACCCCCAGTCCCCACCCTACCTACCCTCGCCCTGCCCTAATCCCTAAACTCTTCTAGACCAACAGCCTCTTCCTCTTCCAGATGAGCCAATCGTCTGATCACGAAGCCGTGTCGGCCATGAAGAGTTTCGCTCCGTTGCTTCAGATGTGACCGACATGACAAATTCGAGTCCTTCTTACTCAGTCCATCCTACTGTGCTTTATTCGCTGGCTGCTTCGTGGATGATTTGCCTCGTGGCTGATTTGCCGAGGACAAGAGTAAAAGCCTCGACAGCTGGAAATGTGGACTGGCTTTGCGGCGTGCTTGCGCTTAACAAGCCGGTAGGTTGTCTCGGAACAGTATCAATCGACGCATTGTCGAATCTCGCAGCACCTTCGATGATTTCCAGGTGAAAGTTGTCAATGACGAGATCGCTAGAGACTAGATCGAAGTGGCTTGGTCGAGCCGCGAGTTCTTATATTGCTTCAGCATATGAGTGACACTGGAGCCTTTCCTGGTGTTTTACAGCGCTCGCATTATCGTTCCACCTTCGAAAATTTCGATGACTTTTCTGAGGTGACTGACGAGGTGTCTCAAGAATGAACGACCGAGGAGGATCGGATATTGATCACAGTGAGCGCCATTGGGGCTGTGGGTGTCGCTGGAGTTGTTGTGTCGCTTTCGTGTTGCGTACTTGTTGCTACTCTTGGTCGCTTTCCCTTGTTCTTTACAGTTTGAAGACAAAGGTGGCGGTACTGTCGTTGAACGTGTATCTTCAGAGCCGGGCTGATGGCGAAGGCCGGCTGTTGAATGGAGACCGTCACTCTATTCCGGCATTGCGATGTATACATCGTGCCCGGCCCAACGCCTTCAAAATGTTATCCAATCTGGTCCGTCATCCTCACCAATGCATCGCCGATATCCGAGGTGATGTTCTCCGGACATTTCGTGTTGGGAAGAGTTTGCCTCGTGGTGCTCGATCAGATCGACTCTTGCTCTGTACATGGATGACTCATAGTCGTGATTTGATGACCGCGAGGAGCTCCAGCGAAGGTGACGAGGGATGATGCATGAGACTCATGGCGAATGCTAGATAGTTGAGTCGTGATCGAGATATAAAGCCTGTAGTCGCGGGAGCAGTGGCGCAGTCTGCAGCTGCTGGATGTTCTGTCAATTTCATTTGAATTGCTTCGAGATTGCACCACTATGCTGTGCATGATTGTCGGTAATTATCCATCCAGGTCCGCCTTGGTAGATTACATGATAGGAGTTAGACAGTGAAGGAGTTGTGGGGGTGGGTGAGGTTGGCGAGGCTGGGGACAGGTCATCCTGAAATGCCGAGGTAAAAAAAGACACCTCCATCCATTCACAGGACCTCAAAGATACTTGGCCATTTTTTGCATTCTCTCTGACACCCACCACACGCTTCTCAACATGTTGACAGAAAACTGTATTTGATGGAGAAATGTCTACACAATACCCTCGTTATATCCTGCATCACCAACCCCTCCATCACAATGTAGCATTCACTGCCCACCATTCACATCCACCACGATATACCAAACCGGTCAATGTCAAAGGCTTGCACAGACCCACTTTATTCTCGACTTCACCGGCGGACAGTACGGCATCTTCAATCACATACAACCTCTTAGGAAATCCCTAGACGAGTACTTTGTCACCGTGTCACTGCCCTACCCCACCCCTCGCCCGCGGGCAGCTCCAGAGACAACAGAAGACCAGACCAGTCAGACCTCGTCGCTCACGAAGTACACACGCCTTATCAATAACATCCTGAAAACCTACCTCGACGTCTTTAAGAAGGTCCCAAACCCGATCGCCGGTACCAAAATCTCACGTGACGCAGAGCTGGAGGCCTACACTGGCATGGATATTCCTATATCAAGTATGCACTCTCAATGGACCTTGAGTTATCTACCGCAGGGATCCCTCCGTCTCTGCACGTATTACAAAGGGCAAGTCATCGGCGCTGTTTAAAGTCCGCAATAGTGAGAGTGCACCCGAAGACAGATATCTCTGTATTCCGTGCGCAAGTGGGACTTGAGATGTATGAAGAGCAAGTAAGCAGAAAGTGTAAAAGCAGTTGTATGCGACCTAGACAGTTGAGAAGCTCTTCTCCACATCGTCGACCTTTGTACGCAGCGACCATTGGCTGGAAGTGGTGACCAGACCGGTGGCGGGGGTAAATCGCATAGTGTTACTCGTGATGTGGGTCTCTAAATGCAGAAAAAAAGAGAGGTGCTGGTGAGTACCCAATGCATGACGAAAGGGACGAAGAGCGGAAGGTGGCGCAGGTGAGGAGAGCTAGGAGGTGGAAGTCAACCGACGCCTCGTCGCGAGACTCTCTAGCCTGAGCCTTCAGCCCTTCTATGCGCTTGATTTTGAGCTCCTACGTACGCTTTTTCTCCTCCTTCTCCGCAGAGGTGAGGCGCTTTTTGACTCTCTTCTTAAGGGAGACGGTACCGGAAGAAGCTAGTGGGATCTTCGATGTCGCAACAAGCTGCCCCTTCATGCCTATCGCGCTCTCCATATACGTCTCTTGCTTTAATGTAGCCTCCCTCTCGACCATCCTCTTAGCCATATTCGCCGGCGCTCACTAATATCTTATACACAGGTGCCCTCTGCTACGGCTCTATTATCATTGTTCACCATCGCAGTCATCCCCTTAGCTCACTGAGCTCTTTCTCAAGTTGTATGATGAGATTCTGGGCGTCAAGCTGCTCATGTGCCGGGATCAGATAGGTAGGTCCGGAGGTATAAGGCTGACTTGTTGCTGCAGGACGGGAGGTAATTAGAGGTCCAGCAAGTGACCTGGCCGATATCTGATCTTTCCGACTAGAGCGGTAAGGTTTGTACGAAACGCTCTGCGGTCGTCATCGGACGAATTCTCGACTGGAAGGAATCTGGAATAGGCGCCCTTCAAGGCTGATTGCTCTTCACTTGGGAAAGGCGCTCGGTGTTTCGGGTTTGACCAGGCTGATTCGTCTCCCAAAACCATGCTGCGGGTGCGGCGCGGGCTAAGAGACATCGTGATCGATGAGCTACGGCAGAGTTAACGAGGTCGGGAAATTGCAGTAGCGGGATGAGAGGACGTTCGATGACTGAGAGCTCAAGGATACGGCGATGCTTTTGAAGAACAGGAGATCGTCCAGAGCTGGATCGAATTCTAACTTTGCGAGAAATCGGACGTCTCCTCAGCCACCGAACATTGAACGTTCTTCTATCCCGTAGCCGCGACGGTGACATCTCCAGCTCCACTTCATCGGCTCGGCTGCGGCTGATCAGTCGTACTATTCTTCGGTCCCGGGTGCTCTCGTAGCATGGGTTTGGAGAGCAGTCTGTCCAGTCAGCCCCAAAGCGCACGGCATCTCCTTCAGGCGATGAAAAGTCAGTTCCCAAGTGAAACTGGCCCGAGTTCTTTCCAATCGAGGACCAAGTGCAATTCGGATGATGAACTAGAGGAACCGGCACATGTGAGCTTCCACAGTTTGCATGGCAAAGCTACTCCCCACCCTACAGCGACAGGTCAGAGCTCGAACTCCAGCGAAGCTCGTTGGGTCCCCGTTCGCGAGCATCTTGATATGCCTAGGATTGCATCAATTAACAAAAGAAGGATCTCGATAAGTTCCTGTCTGTGACCAGCAATCCTGCCCGTTGTTCCAGTACCAGCTGCATGAGTACTTATTGGCGGCGCCAACATGACTACGGCGGAGTGCGGCCAGGGGAACGCACTCGCAGGAATAATGACATGTCGAAGCTACGTGGCAGCGCAATTGTGCGATTATCAAGCGCAAACATGAGCACGCAAACATGTCTTCCGGATCAAACGAGGTAGAAGGGAAATTGTGACGCGAACACGGTAGCAAGCACCTTGAACATTTCATCTCTCTGCCATCCAGCAGTATTGTCCGCCCCTTCACAATCGCCCTGCCAGCCTTGCCTCTCTCGCACTGCACCCTCTCCCTCTACACCCTCTCCCTCTGCACCCGCTCCCTATTGCGGCCACCCCACATCCTCGCGCTGAAAGAGCTGATTGGTCCGCAGCGCTTGGTCGCCCGATTGATTACCACGGCATGGTTCCGGCAAAGAGACACATTTGCTCATGTGACTATCGCAGCATGCAAACCTCGGAGCAGTTTAGTGAACTGAGCGCGGCGCCGATAGTGCGATAGACGTCCACTTCGGGGCTTCCGACGTCGCTGTGATCTTCCAACGCCCCGGAGGCTTTTCGGCATAGTCTTCGAAATCCCAGAAGTACCTGTGATGGTTTTTAGTATGATTAGCTGTGGAGCTCTCCATGTGTGTTTCTTACATCTTGCCCGGTGATTCCGGGTCGAAGAGTACTCGCCCAAGATCATAGCAAGTCGGAAGAATGTCCGAGGTATCCAGGGTCAACCTGGGGTTTTCTGAGTACACATTGTGAGCAGCACATCTACTCTGACGTACCTAATGGCATCAATGATCGCCTCATTGATCTTTACGCGGAGGTCCGTGTCTACCATGTCCTCGTCTCGAAGCATACGGCCTGGCACATGGTCCAAAATGGTAAATGCGACATTCTGGTATCCACTGCTGGAGGCGGTAAGAGTTTTCGTGGGAGATTTTGGTCGGATCGGCCGACGCGGTCTGAGGCATGCTGGGCTGACACATCTGTTGAAGAGGTCCCACTCTGATTCAGCTCTAGATCCAAGTCGAGCTTCGCGCCCAGCAGCAGTAATGATGTACACCTTCACAAAGGCGGAATGGCCGTCTCGATCCTCCATGCGCCATAGCTGAACCACCTCTTGGGCTGGCACGCTATCATCATCTGCTGCGTACTGATCCTCTTTCACTTTGTACTCTTGCAATTTTTCCGTCAAAACCCCTGCATCTGCAATCTCGAAGCCGGTGCGTATCGTCCCATTGATTTCTTGGTCATGGAGCATGTGCTGTGATTGGCGACGCTTGAACCAGGGGGGGCAGAAGCGTAACAAGCTCGCAATCATTTGAAATTGTCAATCTAAGCACAAGTCAATGGCTTGAGAGTATAACTCTTGGGTCGACTGTGCGCAAAGAAGGGCAGAGCAAAGATTGCGAACTCGCCAGCGTGTCTGAGATGGTGATGGAAGGGTAACTGGCAGCAAAAGTGACCGCCAAATTGTTGTTTTGTTTGGTGTGCTTGAGGATCGGCTTGTGAGAGCAAGAGGACAAACGGATGCGTTTGTATTAGCCTCCCAAATGAGTCGCTGCAGTCATATCGCTCTGGTGCGTCCTTGAAAAGTCACAATGTCTGGTGATCATCTCTTTTCGTCGTTCAACCACATCATACGAGAGGGAGAAGGTATCTCGGATCGTGCAAGTCGAAAACAAGAAGTTCAAGGGACCCACCGGAAAGCGGGTGGGATCAGCCGACAACAAAGATGATGAATCAGCAACTCTCGCTTGCGGCCCTGGCCCGATGCAAGTTTCAACCGCCTTTGAATTTCCAACCTTCAGTGCTCGCGGCCAAGTATTCACAAGATGCCTTTCACGATGAATATTACATCGGTCCTCTGGATCGCGATCAAGGGCACAGCGAACGGATCATTCGCAAATTTCTCGACCAGTATCGGTCTGGCAATGCAATACCGCCGCTGGCATCACAGGACGAACTCTCTGGGCTCGCTGCAGAGGAGCGTGAAACAGAGGCCTACTTCACCGGCCGCTGGCTTGAGACCATCGCTTCATACTTGGAGACCATCGATCTGGAAGAGATGCTGAGTTTTGGGGGATGCGGCACACATTTCAACGGCAAAAAGCATTCGACCGACGATCTGCCAGATGTCATATGGTTCAAGAAGCAATGCCTGGATAGTGGTCTTGGTAACGGCGACGTGTTGCTGATCGAAATGAAGGCTGCCACATGTGGACGTCACCGTGCTCTTGACGGCTGGAATGATATTTTCCAGGATGGAGAGGACGCCGATGATATGTTGAGGCAAGCACTCGGTATTGATTTTTGACCCACAGCGCCTGCATCAGCGTCTGACCGATCCTAGGACAAATTGCAAAGGACATGAACGCTTTTTTTGCGAAGATCGCGTGCCTGACGTGGTACGACGGCGCCATCTTCATCACCCGGACGGAAGGACGCCTACGACTCTCGCGAACATACCGGCGTTCCGACATTGACAAGCCCCGCAAGGACGAAGAGGATCTGGGCATCGCCCTGTGTGCTTTCCTTGTACACCTAGCTCAGGAGCCACGAGATACCCTAATTCAACCAAAGCTCAGTTATTGTGTGTTTCACGCGTCCCGCGCAGGCTCACAGGCCCGCCTTCCCAAGCTGACAAATTCAATCCGTCAGCGGTCACCGATGCTGCAGCCTCAGTTAGTTCATCTGAGTCCTTCAAAGACCTACTTGGATGATCGTCGTAAGGCGATTTCTGAGTCGACTGGCGAACGTCGGAAGTCCGCCAGATTGCTCTCCGGCTTGATCAAGAGAACTAGTCGAAAATCTTTCGGGTGATACAAATCTCTTGAATCACCTTACTCCGGCCAGGGCACCGCATACTTGGTCTCATGTCCCCACGTTGGTCGCCGCTGGATCGAGATCGGTCCCGCTTCGCTCGCTTCCTCCTGGCAACCCATGTTTCTCGGTATTGCGCGCATGCCTACGCCCGGACGGCGAGTCCCGACTGTAACTGAATAACGACTACTTGGATGTCGGGGATTTCAGGAAGGGGAAGCACAAGGGGGGTCATGGTGACAAAGGAGTACAATCTACACCTAAAGACAGGACAACTTTACATGAGAGATAGCAAATCCAAAGCATAAATCGTCATCTGTACGGCCGCGCTACCAATGTCCCGATACTGCTTGCCAAGTCTAGACTGTGTGTCCAATATGGGCAAGTAGATGCCTCAAGGTGACTTCTGCGTCACAATGAATCTTGCCACCGTAGACATTCATACCCCCTCTGAATAGACAGGTGTTTGGACCACCTCTTCCAGAACCTTCACCAACCTTTACGACGACGGACGCCATGACGCCCTCTGCATCGTCGATCTCACCTTGGCGACCTTCACGACGTTGGATGAGGTCCGAAAAGTAGCCTCGGACAACAGCCATAACGGACGTGACCATCGAAATGTAGCGCAGCGTAGCTGGTGATGCGCTTGACCTACCTTATATAGTGATGTATTGGACTCAACTTTTGATGTCGTAATGTGTCTTAATCATAGAGCTGGCTGCGGTCGGAGAGTTGGTAGTCGCTGTGTCTGTGACTTCTGCCATTGTGACAAAGTCATGTAACGATGTAAGGCCGCTTCTCTGGCTCGATCTAATGTTTCCGCTCGGAGCTTCGCGTGTAACGCAAAGTGTTCTCTGAGCTCTCATTAAAGTCTATAGCAGGATGTTTACGCAATTCCGGTCAGTTGTGGAGTTCCTCTGCTAACAACCATGCTTGTCGACGACTTGCCTCGCTTATAGTCTGGTGTCTTCAGAATATGGATTGGGATCGTATAGCGCTGATGAAGTGCTTTGCGAGCCGATCGAGTACCTCCGGGGGCGACAAATGTCAGGTTGATAGGAGAGACAAGGTGGGAATCGCTAAATGCATACTTGAAGGCGTTCCGACTTTTAAAAGAGCTGGAGAGGGAGCAATACCAGGCTATGCATGTTGACGCGCGTGCAATCCCTCCATTCTCACGTCTCCGCTGTCCAATTTCCTCCACGTCTCTTCGCAAGCTTCGCCACCATTCTCATCCTGGGTTACATCCTCCTCCTCTTCCTCGTCCTTCGCCTTCTCGTCTCCCTCTTCCTCTGTTCTCTCCTCCTCGTCTTCCTCCTCCTCGTCCTCCTCCTCCTCGTCTTCCTCCTCCGCCTCCTCCTCTTTCTCCTCCTCGTTCTCCTCCCTTACGTCTCTTCGTAGGCTTCGCCACCGTGCCCTTCGCCCGCCTTCTTCCTGCCTGTGGCTCTCCGACCGCCACAATCATCCCTTTCGTCTTGCTGTGGAGAAGGGATAGCTACTACTCCTGTAGCTATTCGTAGACCTAACGGCGCGGCCACGTGTAGTCGAGCTTCGACGTAGCGATCGATATGGGAGGAGTCTGTACAGCGCCTCGAGTGTGCCTTGGTAATGTCATTTAAGAAGATGCTAGTATCGGATGAGTCTCGATACAACTGCCGGTGACCCCGGCTTTGCTCGTGTGTCGTGCCTGTCATACGTTGAACAAGATTAACATGGAGTAGAAGGATGGATTCATCACCGTTCCTGGTAGTAAAAAGGGTCGCCAGGGAGTCCGGACCCAAGAAGAAGGGAGAGATGGAGAGAGGAGGATCCTTCTCTCCCTCTCTGATGGAGGGCGGCGATCAGGAGAAGATAATCAAGGCTTCCTAGTAGAGGCTTCATGGCGGGTCCAACTGGAACGGACTAGTTTTTGTGAAGATGATCCACCGCGTAGGCCAACGGGCCAGGAGCGTGTCGATGCGTGATCAGCATTCTGCCAGGGAAGGCCTAGCTGGAACCCGCCTCCTCTGTCTCTTCGCCGCAGTTCGAGATCAGGTCCACCGGAGGCATCTTAATCTCGGCAGGTCAGATTGGTCAAATATATGTCATCCATCTCTTTTCACTCAGCGTTCACAATCTTGGCTTTTGCACCCGCGATGCCACACCGTGGTGTATCTTGACCGACTCCTGCTGACCTCATACCAGGCTCTGGACTCAATGTCCCCGCGTTCGATTGCCGCAACATGACAATAGCGGGGATGTTCTTGTTCTTGATAAGGCGGACTCGGGTTCTCTCGGTGATTCGAGCTGCTAGAGATTAAAAGTTGACGGGTGCGCTGCCGGCTGTTGTGCGCATGTGAGACAGGGAGCGCGTGACCTCGGCTACTAAGAACCAGCGTGTGAAGGCATGAGATCACTGTCAAATCGGATGTGGGCAGAGCGACACATGCAAGAGTGCGTAGGGTATATTTCCAGAGATGCCGTGCCGCAGTCCTGAATCCGGGTTGGAAGACGAAGCAATTGAGAGCCGACAGGCTGATATCATGTTGGCTGGACACAAATGAAGTACAATTACAATATCTGGCCTCCACAAAAGAGTCTAGAGGTATGTGAAGCACCAGCTGCAATGAGATCAACAGGCCTGTCAAAGACCATCTCCGGAGAACGAGCGGCGCCACACAACAAGTCCCTTCTCCGGTGGCCCTGTGGTAGCTCAGACTCTCCGTCGTGTTCGGCTTGACTTCCACCTGCCCCTGGTAGCCCCAGTCCCACATCCATCCTACTATCCCCGAGGCCAGACGAGCATCGCGCGCAACCATCCACAATGAGGTTCGCAGACAGTCGGTATTCACGTTACCGAACCCCGCCATGAGACACCACGATGAGGGACGATCATGAAGCATCATTTAGCTGCTCGAGAGCTGGAGGTATCAAGGATCAGAATGTGCTTCTGCCTTAGGCGGAGAGAAAGCTACTGATTCTGTAGACAACGATCCTAGCGCAGACGAAGCTCTAGTGTAGGCGATGTTACTGGTAACCAGGCGAAAGGGAGCGGCGACCAAAGCCAGTACTACCAATCGTGTAATAATAGGGAAGGAACTCCTGTACCAAGGTATCCTTAATTTCGTCCTTTCATATAAAAGTTGCGACTAGGCTCGATATGACTTGCTTCGAGAAGTCATAACTCGGTAGAGGATGAGGGTTAAAGCGCTTTAGAGTGCGTCCGGCTCGCCAAAGTGGGTATCGCTGATAGTGAAGGGCAGAGTCGGACAGTGGCGCTACAGTCGAGAAAGGCTGGCGTCGTCGAGCCACTAGACTTGCACGACCCGCTGAAGGCGAGTTAAGCAGTCCAGTCGTCAGACAGTCAGGAACCATCGCTGAGAGCATAAGAGATGGTAGATCGGCCGTGGAGCTGCATTGAGAACATTCAGGGTATGATGTTGGAGACAAGCTCGCAGCAACGCTGTAGAGATGAATGATGACGCCGCGAAAGGATCGGTGCTGCTAGCAGCTGATCGAGTACTGTCACCTGAGAATACCGGCTCGGAAGGCGAAAGGTCCGCATTCCTGGTGGAGAACATGGAACCTCTGGACTGACCGCCTGGTCAAGACCATGACGATGAATCTCTCGAACGGGCTCACGAAGTCCAAGAATGGGGGGATTCCTGGTGGAGACCATGGAACCTCTGGATTAGCCGACTGGTCAAGACCACGACAATGACATTTCGTACAGGCTTGCGAAATCGAAATCTTCTTCGCTCGTCCGGTCACTTTTCACAACGAGAAAAATTCATGTGAGACCTGGTTGAGTCCATGGACACTCCTGAACCAAACATCTGGTCAAGACCAGGATAGAAGTCGCGCAGAAGTTTCGAATGCGAGCTGTGTGGAATGCTGGTTGAGACTAGGGCCACTCCCGACTGAAACAGCTGGTCGAGATCAGAATGAGAGCCGCAATTGTGCCCACATACTGCTTTGATGATATCTGGATGATATTTGAATGTTGACGGACATTGTAAGGCAAGCCAGGTCAATGCACTGCTGCGCCTCATCGTACAGTGTCTTCCCTATGCTACACCGTTGTAAGATAGACCTCTCTCCGATGCGTTGGTGTCTCGGACTTTGCACACATCCTGATGCTGTCGTTCGGCTCGTCGGACTCTTCTCATAGCGGCCGAAGTCTCCACTATGGAAGCAGGGCTGAGATCTTGTAGACGTGTATATCACCTGTGTATTTGGAGCATTTCGTATATCTGTTCCCTTGCTTCTTGTCGGACCTACGTCGTCAGGTGGTAGCGTCACCTTGGTAGGAGCCTTGGAGGAGCCGGATGGTAGGATTGATGTTGAAGCTAGAGAGACACCTTGACGATTGATTAATTAACGGGATGATGCGGGCAGCTGCTTACGTACAACTTCACCCTAGTGCTTGAGCCGGCCTTGAACGAGCGTAGTAAGCCAGCGATGTTGGGAAGAGCTCATTACTCCTGCGGCAGCCCCGCCGACGTCTTCCGAGGGAATAAGAGATGCTGTTCAATGGCTCAATACTTGCTCCATGGCCCGACTCCTTCGATAGAGGTGCCATTTGATCCTACACTATCAGTCGCGCAATTCGCAGTCTCTCGTTGGTCTGGAAGAGGTCAAAGGATGTTGTCCGTAACGACTGGGTCAGGGGAATGACCTGGTGACCATGGTATTTTTGGATAGTGGGTGGCTGTAATCATGGCATGGCCGGAAGATCCTAAAGCGCCGCATGTTATCAGGATCGAGGGAATAATGTTCGAGCCGTCGTATGCATGAACGAAGCTGTACCAACACTAGCGGTCAGGATATAGCGACCACTGGAGGATGCGTAGAGGTAGTAGTAACACGACCGCCTCCAATTGATCCGCAGGCATGGCTCAGCATTGGTAGGAGGTGCTCGCTAGCGTTGGGCGAAGATGTCGCTTAAGCCGTCCGGCGGAGTGGGGCCCGAGTGTAGCAGCCGGTCAGAAGGGGCGACCGTCTAATGCACAGGGTCGACGAGCCGATAGAAGTGAACGTCAGCGTGCTAGAGGGGATTGTAGTTGTGCCTAAGGGAGCGCATAGCAGAAGGAGATATAGCATGGCATCCAAGGAATTAAAGGGATTGATGGCTAGCACCGAAGGCTAGTGTCCTGTGACCGTGTACGCTACTAGCGACTGAGCAAGTAGGTGACTTGTGCTCACAAACTTCTCTGCTGAACCCTTTCTCGTCTCCTTATTGGCCGCCGAAGGCTCATGTCTTCGTATGTTGTTCAGAGGCCGTCGCCTTGAATCCGTGCTTCTCCTCAGAGCCTCTATTCTCTCCCCTGCCCGTATTCTCTCCCCTGCCCGTATCCTCTCCCCTGCCCGTATCTTCTCTCCTAAGTGTCTTGTCTCCCCTGCACGTATCGCCTCCTCTGCGCTTAGCTCCAGACCACCAATACACGATACACAGCGCCGTAGAACGCGTGATTCGTCTAACTTTAAAGTGACCACATTTCGACCTCGCTTCGCCGTTGACGATCGTTGGCCGCCAACTTGTATCATCTTAACTCTCGTACCATCCGTTGTATCCCAGTGACAAGATGCCTCTCCACGGGAGCGGCTGTGCTGTGCTGTGATGTAATAGCTTCTATGATATCTGGCTCATCGCATAGACGCTGCTGCCGACAACCTGTCTTAGGGGTCGCGGCGCCACCTCTACCACGCGCTCCACTACCTCCACCACGCTCTCCACCACCTCCTTCACGCGCTCTACCACCTCTACCACGAGCCCCACTACCGCCTTCACGCGCTCTATAACCTCCACTACGCGCTCTACAACCTCCATCGCGCGCTCCACCGCCTCCACTACGCGCTGTACTACCTCCTTTACGCTCTCCTTGACATCCTTTGCGCGCTCCACAACCTCCGCTACGGCCTCAGACGGAGGCCGGAAGGGTCGAGGGGATCGGAGAAAGCTGTTGCGGCGTCGTCTGGGCGAAAAGCGGCGTCGAGATGCTGCTTCGTAGCTCGGCCGAGGCTAGCTTAGGATCTTGCTGGAGAGAGGACCAATTGAAGCGCGACAGGGGAGGATTTTCGGAGCAGCTACCCGGTCCTGCGCCGTGTTTAGACGGACGCGGATGGGCTGCATGAAAAGTATCCGTCTCTTTCTCATGAAGAATTTGTCGGAGGACGACAGCGCAATGGGGGAGCTACGAAGCGATCCGCTAGAGGATGCAGTGCTGTGACCACTTTGAGATGGACGATCGAACTTGTTGAATGGCAAGATTGAGTTTCGAGATCTTCTGTCAGACTATAGTTAGTCGAGTGATTCTTGCTTGCATCTCTTGTAACGCTCGGCGATGGAGTGATCACTGGTAGGTAGATCCAGCCTGTCCATCGTTCGCCGTATCCGTGCGGACCGAGTACTGTGTCGGCTCAATGAATTTTGATATGAATCGCCCACATTCTGATGCGTCTGTCCGGCTGGCCGACTTTGGCTCAGGAAAGCCGTCAATGATGACAATAGTAGAAGCACTGATCGTGATGCGTGATTGAGAAGTCCCCTGTCTCCCTCCACACACGTTGAGTTCTACGGTACTGTTCTTCTGTCAGGAAATTCAGCGGCTTCTCGTTCTCAACTCTGATGGCGGAATGTAGTCGCTCTACAGGCAGCGGTCTGGTCTTACTTTTGGTAAGAGTCCGTAAAAGCACCGAGTGCTAATAAGGACCCCAACTTAGTAACAATCTCGATGGCAGTTATGATTCAACGCTAGACGACACGAAAGTCTATAAGTAGAACTAAATCCTCATACTTCGGCCTCATTATCGGTGTCGATCGGGGCAGAAGTCGGACAGAACGAGATCAGATTGTGGAGACCAAAGATGATTCCAGAAGGACCTCGCTAGTCGGCTGCAATCGTCTTCCAGCTCTGAATGGGCATAGAGTTGTTATTTCTTGCTCGACATTACATCATCTATTACTCCTTCCACGTCCCCTCGCCTTCTCCAATCATAGTACCTGACTCGCCTTGCTCTCCTTCATCTGCCCGGTGCATATGTCCCTACGCCCGGCCTCGTTGGTCTCGTACAATGACGTCTCCTTCGCTTATGTATCTACCTCGCCCACCGCTTTCCCCTAATCTCGTATGTGAGTCTTCACTTGAAACCTATCTATCCGGCGGTGCTTCATCATCGCGGTGGGCAAGGGTTGCTGCGTGAAGTATTAGATGTATTCCCGTCAGGCGCCATTGGCATAGCTTAGCGGCATGACATTGCAAGCTTACCATGTTCTTCGAGACGCAGGACAACATAGCGGGCCCGGAACTTACACCCGCCATCTTTGCCAGACAGGAATCGTCGTCTTCTGCTTCCGTCAAACGCAATCAATCTGGCTATACCTAGTCCTTTCCTGCCCTGCTACACTCTAGGGCACTCCCGAAGGGTCATCTGTAGTCTACATTAGAAACACTTGAATTCGTTGTTTTATAGACTTAGCCATACCACTTCTGTCTCCTTACCTTCAAGCTGCACCTGGCGCCCTCGTGCAGGCATCGGGCACATTCTATCAGCGTCTTGTGTCGTATCTTCAAAAAGTGCAGAGGGTCCTGCACCTAGCACTCGTATCTATTCGTCTTGCAATTTTGACAAGCTTTGTGAGGTTCGAGTAGCTTGCCTAAGTCTGTCTCCATAAAAACAGCGGCTATACAGATTTCCTTCTGACGCTTGACGCTGTATTAGGCCAGTTCCTGCCGTGTAAAGGAGTACCAGTTTCCGAGGTACAAGCAATGGTAAGGTAGCTGAACCCAGACAGTCCCAATCTCTCTTGGGGCTTGCTCTCGCAGTACAGGAGCTGATTAAGCAAGTGGCTTGACTGCGGATTCCTTCTGCTTGATAATCGGCACCTGTTTCGCGGTACTGGACATTTGTGCCGGCTTATGTTCGGAGGTTTGCCTGCCATCGTCTCGGATTCTCGAGGCGGAGCTCGACATCTGTGCGCTTTGAGTGCGTAAAAGATGTGGTCGTAGCGTCTTACTTGACCTAGTGAGTTCGATTGAGAGTTGTGACAGACTACGGGCGTCCGCTTCGGGCTTTAGGTTGTGGAGGTGAGATAGGAAATGTTCGAGTAGGCTAAGCCTTAAGAGCTGAAGAAATAGCGGATCCTTGCGGTGAAGTGCCTCATCGCACTAGCCACAAGTCCTATGTTTAAGAGCGTCTTAGATCAAGAGGTGGACTACTTTAACTTTCTCTGTGGTTAAGTAGCGTAAGATATCAGTAGGAAGCTTGTGTATTAGATCCCGGTAGAATTGAATTCTCTGGGTTCCTTTGAGCCTATTCTGTAGGTTCCGAATGCCATGCGACGTATGGCGTTCTCGGCTCCACTCGGTAAAGTCGTCGAAAGCTATCTGCGCTGTCACGTCAACATATGTGTTAGAGCTTATCTAATCACAACTTAGCAGAAAGCAAGTCTTAAGTGTAATAACCGCATGTGGCACATTCGGTCCTAGGTAAAGAGCCTCTCCGCTCTTTTAGACTAAAAAACAAGGATTGCCGATGTGGCGTAAGAAGTGCTCGGTGTTATAGGCATGTAAGTGAATAGCGTTGACGTACTGAGGCTGCTAGATGATCCAGATCTTAGTCGGCGTTCCTGCTGCCTTCTTGGATATTACAAGATTGACTGCCTCGTACGGGTCCGGGTGGACGTGTGTAAAGGAGCTCTTTGGTGTTATTGCGATTGTGGCCTCTGACTGTCCTTCCGTGGCACCGAAACTCTGCAGGAAAACATCAGCTGTCGCCTTGAACGCGTCTTTCTGCGCCTTCGGCAGGACCTTGTCCATGGCAAAATCGAAAAATCTCATGGTTGGGTCCGGGCTCGCATTTTCCTGTACTTCTGCAAGCATCGCCTTGATGTCATTCTTAGAATATGTTGCTCTCCTTTCGTCGTCTCTAGCGATGTAGCCTCTAAATGGATCGCGATTTGGAAGCCTTGTGCTTGGGAAGCGGAGCCTCTGCGCAAAATCTGCAAAGCCGAGCACGCGAGTGAATGCAGAAGGAGGCAAGAGCACAACACTATATGCCTTCTGGATCGCCGCTGGAAGAGTCCGAAAGTCGGGAATCGATTCCAGCAAGTGAGATGGGCAATCTGTGACGCCGAAGTCTACGCCACAGCGAGTCAAAATGTCAATGATGCGTTGCGAATTAGCATGTACCGCCATGGCTGCAATACTACCTGTCTTAAGGCTGATGTATAGGGCTGTACCGCATGCAATCAGTAGTTGGATCGACGTGCGGTATCTATGGATCACTCCATGGAGAAGGAAAGAGGGACTTTTTTTCGGCAACTTCTGACAACTTCTGCCAAGATCTGTGAAGTGCGATTCATTTTATGACTGAGATGCAAAGTTCATGACTCACAAGATCAACAAATGACTCGTCTCGTAAATGAATGACTCGTCTCGTCAAGGAATGGCAGCCGATTCAATCCCGATCCACACGAGTCGCCGACGATGTTCTTGGCGACTCAGCTATGCTCCACCTTGTGCAGGAAAAACCCACTCTGTTCCTCGGAGTAGCTCAATTCCAACGGATCGCTGCAGTGGCGTGCCTCGAAGCGGCACCATGACGCGAGCGATATAAGCGTCCGGCCAGGCGCTTGCGCAGACCAAGTGCGGCAGCACGCGAGATGCTCCCTGATCTACCCGCCTCAACAGCATCAGCAAGGCCCATCAGCAGAATTCATCTTCGCATGTTACGTGCGGTAGTGAGGTGAATGCGGAACCCGTGAATGCCGTAGCTACTCAGGTCCTCTCCGGCAGGGAAAAGGATGTGGAAATCTCTCTCTAGGTGTCGTCCCTGGAGTTTGGGTTGAACCTAGTCTTCGCCCGACCACGGAAAGAGTTGATAGCAGCTAGCCATGCGCAGGGGGCGTTGCACAGACTTCTCTGAATTTGTCTTCACCAAGCATCTCCATCCTCAAGCCTGTCCACAAAGCTTTATACTAATTCAGCTCGTGATGCAGATGCCAAACGACCATTGAAGGATGACAAGGTCCTGGGTCAAGAGGTTGTCACCCAAAGGTTAGCTCACAGTCAGACGATCCAGCGACAATCCGAGCAATCTGTAGAATGATTCACCACATATTCCTTCAGCTTCAACGTTACCCTGCCTCGGGGAGGTGGGAATTGAGAAGATCAACAATGTAGAAGCGCTGCACGATTGCTTCATTCCATTGGACTTTCTTGGTACCACTGCATGTCTCGGCGCCGTTCTAACTCTTTTGGCTTTGACCCTTCTTCTTTTCGGTCTCAACCAAGTCTACGCCGGTTCATGATCCTCTGTATGGTGCTTCGGCACAACACGCCAATCACCGGCAATCATCTCTAAAGACGCCTGGCAGTCTTTCCACTCGGCTACCGAGCTATCCTGAAATTTCCTCCTGTTGGCTCGAGACACGGCCGCTTTCCTCGTCATGCTGCTGCTCGGCGTCGTCTTGACATCATTCCTCAACCTCATCGTCACCGGCATCGAGACAGATGTGGTCCATATTCGATCATTCGACGGGCTTCTCGCTAGGATCCACTCGAGCAACGTCTCCTAAGTCTGCCGATATGGCCACCAACACCACCATTCTCTATCCCCTTGAGTGAAGCCACATCTTCTAGAGCAGCAAGAATGTCGACAGACTGTAACCCATTACCTCAATAACATCTTCGACACCAACATGGAATCGCTGGTACCAAAAGAGCATAAACGGCATAACAATAGGAACCTCTACGCTATCCCTTCAACACGAAGATCCTCTTTCTTCGTCCTTGACCTCTACCATCCGCTCCACACTGATTCAAACATGTGCGCGAAGCTTATAGATCACAAGGAAGCTCACAGTCGCTGCAACAACACGTCCGAGATTGGCACGGTAACCTCTACGACAATCTCCGCTACCTGGACATTATTCAGCAGCAGGCAGGTTTATCCTTCGAAACCCGTACACCCTCCGAAATTGACCCTCCAAGACAGCCCTCGACCTCAGTCTTGACCTCCCCCCCCGTCCGAGCTCTACGGTGCTTTCCTCGAGCCACTCGCCAGATCCCGTCAACCTGGACGAGTAGCACAGGGGAGCGATTTCGCTCTGCTCCCTTTGCCTGCACGAAGACAGGGTCAACAAGCCAGAATGCCTGTTCGAATTGTTAAACCACACGAGTCGTCTCGGCGGCCCCCCTTCGGCGCCCTGATGGATCCGGTCGCCGGGCGGGACGTGCGCTTCACAAAACTGGTCAAGGCCACGCTTGCTTTGCCGGGGTCCCTGGCCACACCGGGCGAGGGTGATCGATACAAGGGGCCGAGGAGGAAGCAGCTGATGTCATGTTGGGAAAGAGCTCAGCGGTTTGAACGGCTCCAGCGATTCGAGTGGCTTGACACGAGGAACGGGACCAGCACATTCGGAAGGTAGTCGAGGGCACAGGTGGACGAATCTTGTAGATGAGGAATTGGACGAGCAGTGGCAGCACAGACAGCGGTTTACGGGTACCACAGTCCGGTAGATGGCAGAAATCGATCATTTACCGTGCCTACACACAGATTGCCACGGCGGTCCGCACGTCCGTCCCTCGTCCGCCGCTCTCAACCTCTCCACTGCTTGGTAGCTCCATTGCACAGGAGGTCGCGCAGTAACTTCTTCGGACGGGAATGCTGCCGTCGAGACTGTAAGGTTGATGGTCAGATTGTCAAAGTGGATAGAGTCATCGGCGTCTCGACGGAATATCGAGGAAGTGGGTTAACGCGAGATGCCCGTGGCGCGTGTCTAAACCCTCGTGCCCCTGACCGGGCGGTCGACAGGGACCGACATGTTTCGAAGTCGTTGATCGGCGGCGCCTCGCACGCACTCGTCAAGGTGGCCAGAAGGTTGGCCAGCAGTGACATGGACCGCGAAGAGCGCATGCGCCGCACCCGCCTACCTCGCGCGCGAACGACCAGGGGGTACGGCGACCGCACTCGGCCTCGGCGGTGGAGAAGTGACTGATTGCCCAAGCTGTCAACGTGTCACTCTCCGCCTCGGCCTCGTCGTTGGTCTGGCTTTCGCGGTCGGGACGTGGTCAATCTGCTCGCCCACGCCCTCATGGGCACCATACTGCTTCGGCCAGCGCCTTTTCCTGGAGTGTCTTTATCACATGATTGGAGCGAGAGGCTAGTCGATGGAATATGCACACTCTTCCTACCATGGCGGCGAGTCTGGTGTTTCTGGGCATGGTAGCATGACGGTAGTTGCTGCTGGATTCGTGAGAGCGTTTGATGTGACATAGAGGAAGATGCCAAGGGAAAATGAACAGGCGGCATGTGTACAGCAATTCGACGAGTGGGTTCTTGTGTGTCGTCCCGTCATCATATGTTTTCCATGCGTTTTGTAGTACTCCAAATTTCCCAAGGAGCGTCATCTTTAGCGTACCCTCATCTTCTCTTGCGAGTCTTGAGCTCAGCAGTCCTTGCTTTGGCAGCGGGATCCTGCAGCGTCACAGAGCTGCAATCCATCGAGGTGATCATGTATCTTGTAGCATAGAGATTAGTGGCCGCAATCGTTGGAAGCTGATCCGACGATGCCGAGACAGGGGCCGTGGCTAGAGAAGTGGCTATCGAGGTCGGTATGGTCGGACTCGCGGGAGATGTAACTGATCTCACCACTAGGCATTTCGAAGTTGACCAAGCTTGGTCAAGGTCAAGGACCCTGACCTCTGGACCCTTAGTGGTGTGAGGCAAGATGCTGGTCAGGAGATGGACCTTGGTATGAGCATGTAGGAGGGCAGATGTCTCGACCGCTGGGACCGACCGATCTATCCAACGAAGCAGCTGAGAGGGAGAGCTGATATCCAGGCGTTGTTCCCCGTATGGGACTCGTGCGATAGGCGCCGCCAGGGTCCTCTGCTTCGGCCAAATCATACAGTGATATGCCTGGGGCACGAGATATCGGAATCCGATCACGGCAACTTGCGTCCCGATTGTAAATACAGGTTGAGGATTCAACGCTGACAAAGGATCTTTAGCCGAGGGTTCTGAAGTGTGTAGGACGACTGTAGATAGACCAGAATCGCTTGTAGCATCATGCCTCTCACGTACGCCCTCCTCCTGCTTCTTACTCACGGCCTCCCCTTGTCTCTGACCACGTGATGCCCCTCTTTGGACTTCCACATCCATTTGGAGCAGTACCACGGTAAGTGGGAGGACTGTCTCACATCCGCGCAGGCCATATGTAGCAACCCGACCTCAATACCACCGACTCTGCCACAATACGTCCACGATACCGTGTCAGCGTGCCTGGCTCCTACAGTCCTTCGCTGGCCGAGCTCATCGATCCTGACTGCAAAGAATTTCAGCAGCGTCCATGCTATCATCGCTACACGGTCGTTGGAGCTGGTCGTTATAGATCGATCTGGACACGCGGCGAGGCATAGCGGATGAAGAGCCGAGCGCGGATAGTGTTGGGTCTGAGCAGGAGGCTCCGGAGAAGCTTGCTGGGATAGACGCTGGTCGGATCTTTGCGCGGATGCCGTGAAAGCGGAAAAAGCGGGTCTTGGGCTGCAGTGTATACAGTGGTGAGTGCCGTCCTCATGGGTATAAGATTGTACGCGTCAAGCTTGTTGGATGTCCTTGCGGGGCTGGCCGAGCGCATCTGACTAGAATTGACAGACTCACATCGTTCTGGGAGCCGGCGATGCTAATACATCGCACGAGCGGCGTCCGCGAAGTATGACAATAGGTCAACTGGTAGGAAGGTCATATTCTCTTTGTCCGGTCCTGAGGTGCGCGAGATCCACTGACTGATCCTCGTCCGTCATGTTGGCATTCGGCTCGGTAGTGAAGGATAGAGGCGTTCGGGGGTAGGGACAGAGATCTTCTGCCATCTGAGAGGATGGGATGGCGAGACGATTGGCAGCTTGGTGGGCATTGTTGAGCAGAGCTGTACGATAGGATAGTCAATGACAGCAAGTGTAGTAACAGAGCAATGGAAGGATGAGACTACTACCGCCATGCCTAGATTGACTATGCTACCTGGACTCTCTCACCTACACCTGCGGTGCAACCATGGCGACGGCTCGGGACGCAGTGCAACTTGTTCTACAACTTGTCAAAGTCTACCTGATGTTTTGTCAGAATTTACGATAGCGGCTAATGGTCTATCGCCATACCAATGCTCATAGACTTGCCAGCTTCTCCTCCAGCCAAAGCCGTCTCAAACGAACGCAAGTCTCCCGTCGTCGATAGATCCATTCCGTGGTACTATCAACACTTTCTTTGGCCTTCTGCGCTTGATCTCGTGTCGCTCTGACAAATGATATTGCCTGTCTTGACACCGAATCATCGAAACCCCACGGTACTTCGTCAAGGTCTGCACCAAGTAATGCCACTTGCCCTTTGAGTTGCTCCTCTGCTTGTAGGATGAAAGAAGACGGCATTGTGGAGCGACATTGCTTGACAATCCCATTCAGGTAGTATATGGACCGCGCCGTTCGCGCAGCCTCATAGCATCCATCTAATGCATTCAACAGCAGATCGCATGTAGCTATCGTGTTGCCAAGGTCTTTTTGTCGTCCAGTGCAGGTGTCGTGTTCGACCACAAGCTGATAGACGACTGACTCGAGCCGCTAGAACTCCTCCGTGGTCTGGATTGATTCGAGGGTAGGTCCTGTCGACCTTGCCTCTAGAACTTCCGTATCATTGGGCATAAAGTCCGGCAAGATTTGACTTGCCGCGGAAGCACGGTTCGTTTCTGTGATCTTACTGTGGAGAATTGCGAGGGTTGTGCGCGCCGTGACCATATCAATTGTGACCGGTAAGACCAGAGTATGCATATAGCTAATGCCGGCAAGCAAGACGAACATGCCGCAGTTGTAGCTGTCGACCTGTTGCGGACCGCTCTGCAAATTGGTCAGGGGGTGAGTAGATGTAAGCGAGGTATACTTGCTTCTCGGAGAAAACGCTAACGCTCTCGATGAGGGGTGTCTAGTAAGGTACTCATGAATGACTGCAGCATGGTCTGTGCTTGCTCATGCCGACGGATAGACTCGAGAGGATCGTAGTGCGTGATAGAGAGCGCTTGCAAGTCCACTATTGCAAGCGACCAATGCGATTCCACCGGCTAATGTATCGGAATCAACAAAGCTTGATGCGCGGCATGGAGCCGGATCCTTTCTCTCCGGGCAGGCCCTCCTGCCACACTGCCCAGCGCGCAAGGGTGTATGATCAGGTACCTGGCTTGGTGTGGGCAGAAGTTTTTGAGCGTGACGTATATGCACTCGTCGTTGAGCTTCTCTCGAGGTCGGAACCGCTCATGACAGCTTGATGAACCGCCGTCATGCTCATTTTCAATCACTATGGCGTTGGCGGCCGTCGACGCGGGTTGCGAATGTCTCACCGATAGTTTTCGTCTTCGAGCCGAGTTGGGGGGGTTAGGGGTTTCGACATGATCATGTGCCCCTATGTCGAGTGTTTGCTCGATGTGCTGCTTTGGTGGGTGGGTATTGGGGGAGGCGATATTGAATGCCGATGTGGCCTTGAGCGGGGAGCTGGAATGGGAAAGATCCGGTATTTGAAACGTATCATCAAGGCAGCTCTCAAGTCGTCATCGTTGTATTCTCTCCTTCCATCTTCTCGTCCTCGCCCTTGCTCGACATCTGCGCAGGAGCCATCCTGGGTCGTCGTGTCAGGCGGAGGCGAAGTGACAATCTCGTGCCGAATGTCGGTTTCGTAGCCATAGTCGGAGGGGCGGGCAGTTTCTTTGATCCAAGCATGGGACAATCGCCTTTTTCTCTTCGAAGTTCGGTGGTGGGAATCGACGTGCACATCTTGGTCATGGGATTCCTCTCGCTCGCGTCGAGGCCTCATATTCATCTCACGACTCGCTGCAATTGCGGAGGCTCGAGTCGAAGGTTGGACCAAATCACAGCCGCTGTCGGGTGGATCATGCGCGTTGGCTTGGGACGTAGGTGTCTTGATGTCCTTGACGGCATCGAGAACGTCAGAAGTTTGGAGCTCCCCTTTGTTGCTGCGTGCCGCCCTCGGGTGAGCAAGACGTGCACGTCGCTGCGATTTCACCAAGGATGTAGCCTTCTGCAGATCCGGCTCGAGCTCAGACAGTTTCAACAAAGCTCGTAGACATTTCTCTGTCCAGCAGGACGGGCCAAAGTGCTGGATGGCAGTATCCTTGTCTAGCCGCCAGTTTCCAGTGAGAAGGTGAGAGCCGACCTGATCATCGCGCTTCGATTGATTCTGAGACTTGGCTTTGATCAGATGCTTTGGCTGAGGGACATAATCAGCCAGATTGTGATCGGAGAATTGAGCATTAAATGCCTCCTCAGCTGCGCTCCAAGCTCTCGACTGAGCGTCGGAAGCCACTATACACCGAGACAGTTCATCGAGGCTGGCGCGCACTGGAGTCGATACAGAATTTCGGATTGGCGTGGGTAATCGACTCAGCAGATTCAAGTTGTCCATGTGATAAGGGTTGAATGATGTAGAATTGCCCCGGGTAGCGGATGGCATGTGTCCTCGGGCGAAATCTCGGCAACGCGGATGTTGGTGCTGGCGAATTCTCTTGCTATTGCTTCGAACGATGCTGTCAAAAGACTTTCTCCATCAGGGAGGTCTATTGCTCCCCAGGTCTTGAGATGGTATCGTGGCAGTCCACGTCTGAAGCTGTCACAAATGACCTCTGGTAGCATATACGGCATTGCTAAGGATGCCGCAAGCTCGATGCTTAAATCACGGAAGGCACCCGAGAATCGCTTTGACGTAACGCGGTTTAAAGCACGAGCCGAACCCTTACCGAAATGACCGAGATGAGTATCAAGATGATACTAAGGGATTGTCGATAGTGGAGAGTAAAGCTAGCCGTTGCTTCTACCAAGGCTCTGCGAATGATATAACATTTGTAATTGAAATGTTATACTGGCGGCGAGCAATGCTAATCTCGATTGTAGTAGCGAGAGTAAGTATATCGGCTTCCCTTGTGCCGAATGCCTAGTAATGATGTCCGTTCCTATCCTTACTCTTACACCGTCGACATTCCTTCCTAAGGTCCATAAACAATATATTAAGCCCTATATGACTTAGATAGGCGATGATCTCCTCGGTGACATATTTCGGCTACTTCAAGGATAGTACATTCCTAAGATATAGGCAAGTGCCGAGAACAAGGATAACGTCCTTATTTTAGAGGTCCTCGAATTGACCTAACTATGATCTGACGAAACCATAGTCGGTAGGAATCAGGGCGAGAGCTTTGCCTATACCTGATTTCTCGAATGTACGCTAGACGTTCGAGAGCTCGGTAATCGAAGGAAAATGCTAAGAGAAAGGAGTCTTACGGGACCATCGATCATTGTCGACTTTATCGTCATCCGAGATGTCGATAATCATAGGTAGATCGCATCCATCGTCCGCCTCGTAGTCGATTGAAACGTCCATGGTGTAATCCGACCAAGTTTGCTCGACACTATGCGGACGCAATAGTTTGCTCGGGAGTGTTTGATTGTACCTGGAAGCGGCTTCGGATGGCCGTCGGCGAAACCACAGCCTAGGGAACTAGAGGCTAGAAGGAGTGAGGGCGACCCGCCAGAGGAAGAGCAGCGCCGCCCCGGTCTGTCCTCATTTTAGGTCTAACCAGCGGTCCCTCCTGACAGCTCACGTTGTGGGCGAGTCGTCCATCAAGCGGCGGCTCAGGTCCCTGGAACGAGGCGAAGCGGTGGGGCTCTACTTCTCTGTCATCCCATCGAACGCGTTTGGTGGTAGTCCTTTCCGATACGGCTTTGCTGGTCGGGTCTTCCGGGGCCTAATAGAAATGCACAACCAATTTTTGAAAGTATTGAAGCCTCAGAATCCTCAATATCGTCTAGACGAATCCTTCAAGCCAGACGAATTGCGACTCGTCCCGTCCGGCCGGGGTATCCCATCATCTATGACATCGTTTGCGGCACACGAGAGCAATGATGGTGCCCATGAGGTGATCTTCATGGGAAGCGATACAGCGAAAGTTAGGGTTGGACTATCTTGAACACTAGACGCTGCCCACTTAGAACATCTTTGTCAGTGTCACGCTAATACGCTTTCATGGTCTTCACTACTGCACAATGATCCATCACATCTACCATGCAGCTCCAGTCTGGAAGGACAGACAGTTTTTGCCGCCAAAGCTGCCGTCTCGCCCTCTAATCCTCCTCCTGTTGCTACCTCTTACCTATATCAATCTCCGCCAGGTATTCTACGGCGCCTTTGACCCGATATCAAACACGACTCCCGGCTCAGCTGCCGGCAATACCATCCAAGAATCTTTGAACAGCGCTAGCCTCCTCGGACAAAGACGCAGCAGTCTTCTCGACCTTTGGTACAGCCCTCTCCGTGGTCTGCGATACAATCTCGAGTGCACAGGACTCAGCATCTTGGGGAATCATGCAGCGACATCTCTTTGGATAGATCTGTAACGAGTTTCTTTGTAGCGATGGTGGCATCCATGGAGATTCTCTGTTACGCTGCACGCCGCACTACTCTCCAAAGCACCACTGTCGTCGGTAACGCTGCAGCTCATGTCTTTCAAGCCTGGACGTCGAGGTCTCAGCCTCCACAATATTCGCCTGTGTAGCAGTAGTTTTGCCAGCGCCCTCTGCACCGACGTCTCCTATGAGTTCCCCAGTATCGATCTTCACAGCAATTGCGTCCGTAGCAGTAAGCCCATCTGCAGCAGAGATCTCTATATCAGCACCCTCGGTGTGGCCTTCCGTAGCATCGCTCCACAAAGTGCCATCGTCGAAGCACAATCCCTGGAGCACTGCACTCTGTATCATCATCCGACGTAATGATGGCTTCAGACGCACCAGACCCTGTAGGTCTATCCTTGACAATTTCCTCAGGCGTAGCGTTCTCTGTAGCGTCGTCCATAGAGCTCCAGCTGCCTGTCCTAGTGACTACCGCATCGGCACGGCCCTGGCGACTTCCGCCTCAGGATCAGGTACCACGCCGTGTATAGCATCATGCGCACCGGCATTTGCAGCGCCACCGACAGCAGGTACGGGATCATCTACGGGGTAGCATTTGCCACATTCACAACACAGTTCATAACATCTTCGGCGCGGCAGCCGCACCTTGTGCAACGCAGTCTTCATCAGCTGTATCACCTTCGATGGATGTACCGCACTCGAGATTGGCGGCACACTCCGCAGCGCTTGTGAGCTCGGTGGATCCCTCGGAGGTATTTCTGTGGTCATTCCAGCTGTAGTATTACTGAACTCCCAGGAATCGCTATTCACGGAGATTAGTCTCAACAGCACCACTCTCCGCAGCACCACTCTCCGCAGCACTACTCTCCGTAGCACCACTCTTCGCAGCACCGCCCTATGCAACACTTTCCGCAGCATCGACTTCTATAGTACCAATCCCGGCAGCACCACGAGTCGCAGCGTCGTCTTCAATCGGCGCATGCTCATGGCGAAAAGTGGAGGTTGCTCCCTGGTCCAGGAGGCGAGATGCGTCGGACTAGGAGGAGCACTGATGGAGATCTGCGAAGAGGACTATTCGTGGCAGGTTTGGACAGATCCTCACTCATCCTATCATAGCTTTGCGACTTCGGAATTCGGACTGGAATTGCATGGTCCGTTACTCACTCCTTATCTATGTCTGCCGGTTCCTCGTTCTGGTCTGGGCCTTATATGTCTGCCAATGAGGAAATGGTACTACGCCATCAAAGAATCAGCAGTCAAAAGTAGAAGCACAAAGGTGGGGGATAAGATGCCGAGCAAGAGCAGAATGATGGCGCAGGCCGTCAAGTGTACTGTGAGAACAGATCAGGGCAAGAGCCGACAAAAGGTGCAAATCGCTCATGCGATTCCTCGAGGATCACTTCTGGCAAATGGCTTGAGCCTGCGAAGATCCACAACGAGGACAATTCAAACGGACACGCGCTGCTGACGAGCAGAACTCGGAACGAGACGAAAGCCACATCGAAGCCGTGGACGAAAGCATAACGGGCGCAGAACTCCAGCGACCACCGTGAGCGATTCCACCACTCAGATGACTCTATCCGTCTATGGTGACGGCGCGGGCTGAAATCCAGGAACCAGCAGTGTGAAGACAGGACGGCACCTTTGAGAAACAGTTGGCCTGGGACTACTGGTCGACGGAAGACGTCATGACGAAGCAGCTCTCAACACGTCCATGGGGAGGTCAGAAGGGCAGTGGACCTGGTCCAGAAAGCCAGATTTCTACGATCCGTCCGCCATGAACAGTCGAGGTCTATCTAAGCTTACTGCTGCACGGTCCTCAGCACGATTCCGGACTCGATATGTCAATTCCGCCTGCATCTTCTCCCAATTACACCGTTCAATCCAACTGTCCAATCACACCACACCAGTACCGTCCGCTGCCTCCATCATGCCAGCCAGGCGCCGTCTCGCCATTTGAGATTGGTATCGGCCTGCTGGATTGCAGGACCCCCCTCCATTCGCCGCGCCAGCGATATCTTCCCGCCATTCATTTTGAGTACTCTCGAGGAATATGTCGGCTGCCCACGCATCATGTCGAATCGGACTTCAATCAGATCGCGACCCGCACCCACCGCTGCCCTAACGGAAGAATGACTCACGGTAGCGTACTGTTCACACGTGGTAAGGTGCGGCGGTCAGGTGTCCGTGTGCCCTGCGCAACTCAGTCGCTGCTGAGAAACTGCCGGATCAATTTTCCGGAGGGCTACCACGTCAGATGCAGATCAAAATCTTTCAAGAAATAACAAGAAGGTAGAGCACGGAGACGGGGCAGGGGACGGGGGAGGCCTCAGACCACTAAAGAGGGGGCGAAGGGCGCAAGGGGGCAGCGGAGGGGACGAGGATGTGCCTTCCGAGAAGTCAACAAAAGCGGCTCCCACCGCAAGTTCTTCTTCCTTGTTTATATACCGAGATTTTCATGTTGTCAGTCGTGTTCTGCGCGCTAAAAATTGCTCTTTTCCCCGCAAGACTTGGTTCTTTCCGGTTCCGGCCTTGGCAATACCAACACCACCTCCTCTAGATCCTCCCAAGGGCTTCCTCGTCCGCCTTCCGTGTTCCAGCCTAATGGATACTCCGATCCCCGGAGAAACACTCCAGGCAGCGGACTCAGCACATTCGCTAGTTTCTTCATATTCTCAGGCTCTACCTGCTTCTCCGCCGGCTGGCGCGGCCGCGACTCGATGCGTATGCCGCATGGTGGCTCGCGTGCTTCATTCCGAACAGTGACATCCTCGACGACTACCACGACCACGAGCCATTCCTCCACCCCTGCCATCACCAGCAGCGACACCATCGCAGTGCCTCCGGTCATGGCTGCGTCACCGCTGACCACGATCAAGACGGCGCCAACAGCTCCAGTCGCCCTGTCTACAGTGATTGGTCTCTTGATTCATCAACTCGCCTGTTCCAGCAAGTGCGACGACGACGACAAGTGCCCCCAAGCTCCTCTGCGAATTCCCTCGTCGATTAGCTTGGACAAGAGCAACAAGGTCCCGCCTGGTTGAGACCGAGCAGAGAGGCCGACAGAGATGCAGACGCAGAGACCGGCCAAGTGGTCAAAAAAGAGGCTGACAGAGAGGCCAACGAAGAGGTAAAGGAAGAAACTGACGACTTTACCAACGAAGGCGCCAACGGAGAGGTCGACAGGAAGATGCAGACACAAAGGCCACACCACTTCATGACGAGAACATGGGCCGGGATGGCTAAGGATGTCTACCCTGGCGGTCAGGTGCAATCACCGCGTCTACTCTGGTTGGACATCAATATAAACATCTGGAGTAGATGCATATATAATTTGATACGGTCGGGGCCAGGGGCGCCATGCACGACTTCCAGCGCATCGTTCACTTCTCATTGGCCGCGGAGGACCGACATTTCCATGAGGTCATCGAGATCCAAGTCTCGAATCAGTCGCTTCTCCTCAGGCCACATCGAGGGTATCCTCGATGTCTCTCCTGGTGCGGCTCTCCTACGGTGGAACGATTGTCACGCGGTTCAAGGAAAGGACGGCCCTGTTTCGTAACGATCAGACCGGCTCGTACCAGGCAATCTGTTGAGACTTGTCCAATATCGAGCACATTGATCATGACGTGGCCAGTATTGAGGAGATTGCCGGGGCGAACATCAATCATGGAAAAGGGAAGAAGGAGGTCGGGCAACGAGCGCGGACATGAATGCCCGGGCACGGAGCAGAGGATTGAACAAATAGGGGAAGGACAGTGAAGGGATCAAGAATGTGTGGCTAGTATTCAAGTCACAAGTCTCTATGCTTTGATCAAACTGTCCAAGTATTTTGCTGTGAGACGGTATTTTGTTCAATCCTCGCTGTATCTATTACCTGAAGCTTTGGCGTCATCGACTAAGTCTGCGACGTGCCATCCAAAACACGTCCAACGTTGAGATAAAGGTGAAGAGAAGTGTATTGAATATCAGGCTCGCTGGTCCATGCCGACAGCCCTTGGTGACTCATTCACGCAATGCTCATGAAACATGTCCATTACTGAGCTGCGTCTCCTGCTCTTCCAGACACTTGATAACGCCTATCTGGTCACGCACCGCTTCCATCGATACCACAGCGTACTTGAAGCTGCAGCGAAGACCATCCAGCTCTTTCTCGGTGATGCGTAGGACCACATTTGCGTTTGTGCTCGGCGCGCGGGTGGCATAGGTGTGCACATCGGGTGCCATGCTCTTGCACAAGTCCATCATAGTCGCCAAGTGTTCTTTGACGCTCTCAAAGGCGTATAGCAAATTAGTTTTGTGCTACAGACAACCGCCGTCCTTGTTCTCGCCTGCCATAGCGTCGTGTGGGACATGGTTGCCGTGAGACTGGTCCGGACTTTGAGCGTTTGTGGTGTCATTTGGGGACGAGCCAGTGAGGCTGCTGATGGAATCATTCGCCTGGTGCAATAGCTTGCTGTGAGCTGTCTTGCTACGGCGGATCTGGAGATTGTCAGTCATCTCAATGCGGATGATTCGGACACAGAGCCTACAGGTGGCATTGCTGCACTCTTTCTTGTATCGTCCAAAGGATGATCCAAGCTCGTAGACGACGGATGCGAAGAAGGCAGAATCTTCTAGCGGAGCGAAGGAGATTTTGTACTGTTGCAAACCTCGTCGTTTGTCTGACCCTCCTCTGTCCGAGACACTCTGTCTTTTCCCATTATTCACCGTGGGAAATACAGCGGTAGCATGATTGAAATGCCATGTGATCCTGTTCTCACATACTTGGTGAATCCCTAGCTCACGAAGGCAGCTGATGAGAATAGCAGAGCAGATGGCGTGTTAGGATGCATCTGTCCATTCCGGAGCTCACGGGAGTGCCAGCTGATTGATGGAGCGGCAAAACCAGCTAATGCCGCTTGTCGATTCGCCAGGCCATCAGGCGATTGCTAAGGTAGAGATGCAAAGACAGAGCCGTGGACAGTTGCGGTATGTAACAACAAGTTGCCGATGTTGGTGACGTCAGCGATACCAGCTGCTGCTGAGCGTCTCGCTCTCGGTATGTCACTGGTGCACTTGTCTGTAGAGTTCTACATCTATCCTCTTCCACGCGCATCAACAAATGATGCGTTTGCGAGACAAGGCCGATATTCTCAAGCTCGAAACACCACGTGGATCCAACATGCCTAGCTCTCACAACGACTGACGTGCTGGCACGACCAAGCACCAATTAAGCTACTTCCGACCAGCAGAGTCTTCCTTTCAGGATATCAAGACCACCTCAAGTTCTGCTTCGCCAACTTTCGTTCGGATTTTCAATCATCGTCATCAAGACAGCCGATGAACGAGTGTCCAGCACGTCATGGTCAGCGACTCGGTCAGATACAAGCTGGACAGCAGTGTATGAATCACGACCAAGGAAGACATCAATACAGGCAGGCGAGATTCCCTCTTCTTGGGTCACTACAAGACAACATGGGTCAAATTTTCAGTGTACGGTTGCGAGTATTACCATGGAGAGGCAGATGAGGAAAGAAATGCCAGGTTTTATCGAGGAACGATGGTTGCCGTCGTCTAGGAGCAAGGCAAGACCCACACCACTCGACTAATTGGAGACAAGTGCGCCAGGCAGGACGCCATAGATATCAAGCTAGAACTAGGGAGACGTCGTCACGGTTCTTCATCGTCGTCGGTCAGTTTGAGAATTGTGCTGGACTCGATCGGTCATAGAGGGTCGAGCATGCTCCGCCAGCATCTCCGATTGGTCTTGGAGCAAGCCATGGAAATGAATGCAATCGGTTCAGCGACTGGTAGCATCCAAGGTCATCATTGATTTGCCATGTCCTGTCAAGGTGCCAGGTCCCTCCACTCTGCACCCGCCTCTCTTTCTACCGATCCATCTAACACTCCATCCGCATGCCAGTGAGAATCTAATTCACTGATGGTAATGAGGAGTGAACAGCGATGGAGACGAAGCAAAATCAGACACCCATGCTCATACTCACCCTGCTCGATTCTACGAGGATCGTCAAGAGCTACAACGACCATCTCACTGGAGCCAAGCAAGCTCGTAGTAGTTTCATGTGAAGATCGGAGCTGCCGACGCATAGGCCCATTGAAGCCCACCGAAGCATCCGCAATGCTCAGGTTCAGAACGCTGTGCTCGATTGAAATACTACAATCAGCCACGAAGACCCACACTCAGGATGAAGTTCTGGAGGACAACAGGATCAGAGGCGGCGAACCTGCGTCGCATCTACTCCCCGCCGGCGTGATACGGGCTACGTAGTACCTCCTACCCATCACTCCTCTGCTGGACACTCCTGGCCGGCAAGACAGCCTTCACCCTCGGGCGATTAAAGCACGTGCGTCTCAGGACTCTCTCACTTTGACCTCGCCCGGAATCATGCCTGACTATTCCCTACTAACGGCCACTCTCACCCTCCATCCAACCTGGCCGACCGAATCACATTTGGGCCGGCCGTCTGTTTGCTCACGGTGCCGATCTGAAGAGCACGGGGATCTCTAGTGGCTCAAAGAGCGAGCAAGAATAGCATGTCCTCGAACGTGCTCCGTCTCGGCGCGGAGCGACGCTTCCGAAGAGGTGATGCACCTCAGAGACTGGCTTGACGAAATTGCTAGGGCTTACCTCTGGCGGGTCTCAGCCCCATCGGCGGCGCCTTTATCTTTCCGCGCCGTCGTAGAAGAGGGTGAGGTCGGGTGGGTCTTGAACAAGGTGATCTACATGGATTCAACGATGATGAACACGAAACCGCCGCAGCCGCCCACGCCACGGGCATTGTGTTCGATCTCCCGAGACCTTCGTCCCTTGCCTCCATCACTAGCGACTCCAGATATATTATTCCATCAAGATGCATGAACTTAGAGCCCTCGGGTGTCAACTTGATAGATCTTCGCCAGAGATGCGAGCCAAATTAATCGAGCAGCAGTCAGGCATGGTCTGTTCTTCGACACTGGCATTTGCACCATTCCCGCGATGACGATCGGCAGCTCGGCCTTGAATCGATCGAGTAAGAGCCGTCCGCTTTGTTTCAGCAGACTTTCTCGTCCTTCTGTGCAATGCCTGCGAATCCACTCCGCTCCAAGTAGTGGTCTGGATTGGACTAACGCAGCCGCCCTCGTCGTCTCCCGCATACATGGACTGGATCTGTAGGTGGTAGTCGTACCAAACTTGTCGTGCGACCCTTTACCGAGAGCGCCTTCGTAAAGAAGGCAGCGACTCCGCCGTCTGCTATAGATCACACGTGGCACGGCTAAGACGCTTCTTGTCTGACACAACATCAGCTCGTCTCTGCATATAGCATACATAGCGCTACTTACGTAGCTAAGATCATCATGCTCTGTCACCTATTGTGACCCGGACGCGCACGAATGTCATGCAGCAGCGGATCTGCCACTGTGGTTGCGTAATTCGCGGCGCTCTTCAACGACGTTAATTATACGAAGTAACGGATCCCGTCAGCTTCGACCGTTTGACCTCTCCAGCACTTCGCGAGTCCAAAGGCCAAGATTACCGGTACCGAGCTCAAGCGGGATACATGGCCGTCGTCTATTCCTCATGATATCTATGATATCGCGAACTTTGGAGCTATGACAACATTGCAGCTCATCCATTTCTCCTGTCTGGCGTTCATCTATCCTCTCGGCGTCTACTCTTATTTCGGAAGGGACATCTTTTTGCGGAGACCGAATTCTACAAGACCTAGGACAGTGTTCAGCGAGCTTGCCGAATGTGAACAGGTGCTCCGGAATGACGAATATGACGAAGGCGAGGGTATTGGTCCAAGTCTCTCCGCTCTTCTAGCTTCTCTCTTTACAACTCGTCTTCCTCGCGCTACCTGACATCCGCCACACACCTCTTGCTCTGTTATAGAGTGCATGATGAACCTCGACCACAGGCCCAGCATGCTCGCACGCTACCGAGTCGACGTCGCTTCCTGCCTTTGCTTCCTCGGCATTCCCTGCTCCGTCTCCTTGTCCTCAACCTCATTTGCATCCTGCTGCAGCTCACGCTCATCAGCATACATGCTCTCATTTGCGCTGAGTGCTGACAGTACGTCGCACGCGCGGGCGCGAAAGGGAGCGTGGGTAAGGGAGCACCCATCACATGTGGTGTGGGTATGGACTGGTCTCGGCCGCACGACCTGCCACTTGAGCACAGGCGAAGGATGTTGGCTTGAGACCTGCAAAATCGAGTCCACAATCTCGATCGGGTGCAGTCACAATCTGTCGCCACCATGGTTGGGAGCGCCGTGGTCGTGAGGCCCGTCTTTCTGCTTATGCCGCCAAAGTTATGTACCCCTGGATCTCGCTCGATGTCTTTCGCTGCATTGTCCGCTCCGGTATCAGTACGGTGCAGCTCAGATTCGTGAGATGACCAGCAACGAGATCGCCGGGCCCAGCCTGATCAATCATCTCTTACTGCAAGCGACTACGGACTTTGCCATAGTCTACAACACAACGCTCTAGCGGATTGACCTCGTGGTCTTGCTTAGATGCCAGATCCTTCGTCAATGACCCTCTTGTATTGTCCTGCGTCTTGGTCTGTCCTGCGTCTTGGTCAAAGGCAATACTGAGTCGATTTGACCGGCGGCCGACTTAGCAAAGTTTTTGGTTTGATCCCTTCGTGTGTACTTCGCCGCAGTCCTCGCAACACAATGGTCGACAGCTCCCAAGACCTCCGATCAGTCTATCATGATTATCCACCGGAGATAGTTGTCGATACGGATCAAAATCGGAAATGTCCGAATTGGATCGCACCATGACTGCGGTGGCCGGTAAAATCTGCGCCATGTACGTGAACGTCACTTACCTTCGGCTGCTTGGTGGAGGACGTGGACCATACTTTGTTCGAAGCCTCTTCCTTGAGGCAGCTGAAACTCCGGTCCAAGCTCTGTCGCTACACGGTCGCTGCCAGGAGGCTTGGAAAGTTGTCACTAGGCACACCTGAACCGGTAGCCCTCGATAAGCCGGATAATCACCTTACCCAATGGCGGTCGATGATGTACTAGGTGAGCGCCATACATCAACGACTTTTTTTTAGAAGCAATTGCACCAGAACAGGACACGCTCACCATAGCATACAGCTACTTCGGTTGAGACTGGCCTGCTGTCCGTTCGTCTTTGCCCGTACAAGGTACTACCCACTCGCTCCACTTAATTTCCCTGACCTCACTTTGGTCGTCTAAGATGTGAACCGCGACAACGGTGTCCCTCCCACTTCCGTCCACGGCCTCGGATAGCCCGCTCTGTCCATAGACACTAGGTCGAGATTTCCTCTCCCTGTTGTCCATGCTCTTGTCTCACCCAGAGCTCTCATGAACATCTCATGTGATGTAGTTCGTGGTTCAGTGGCACCTGTAGTCCTGACCCACATCGCTACCGAAGGCGAAGGCGGAGTGGAGTCGGTGTTGGGATCTCTTGACGTGCTAGCTGGATAAACTAGCATTCTCGGAGACTCGCGTCCTCGCGCAGGAGAATGCGATGAGGATGAGTATGGCGGATGGACGTTTGAATATTCGGCGATAATGTATCAGATATCGGGCAATGTTGACCTGGTTGGCGGTGATGCCCAAGATGACACCGAGACCAAGAGCAGAGTGTGGAGCAATAAGTGTGTTGTGGAGTAGGGGATGTCGAGGGAGACTTTTTCCGAGCGTACGACTGGACAGGTCCTTGAGAAAGACTCGGACCGACTGATGACTTCTTCAAGCGTGCGGTCGCTGGAAGCGGCATCCAGATCACATGTAGTGGTTGAGATGCTCTGGACATCGAAGTGTTTACGTTCCGAGGCCACAACTTTCTGCAGATGCGCAGGCGATGAGGATGGTCAGGTGACGGCACGACAGCACTTGCCGCCTTGTGCCTTCTCTCCACCTCTCTCCCAGTCCCATCGTTCTGCTTGCGACCATCGTACCTGGCTGCCTGCTCAATCGCGTGGACATGACTTTTGTGTTGGGACCCGGAGCCGCGCCGGGGAAAAAGCTAGACGGGAATCTAGCCAGGTAGACGCACCGGAGTTCATTCTTGATATCGGATCTTCTTTGACCTAGACGGTCTCGGCTTCACTTGCCTTGACGGCACAACATACCACATCAACCGCAAGCTGGCACATGAGTCCTACCTCCATAAGACCCACGTGGACACTGACTGCTACACCGACGCAGAGAGCACCTCCATCTCGTCTTCATTGCCGTTGATCTTCCCCACCTTATCGACTCCGATGAAACAGCACACGTATTGGCGCCTAAGAACACAGTAGTGTCAACGTTATGGTCGGAAAGGCGGGAATCATGACCTAGCCCTCTAATTTTCCATCGTCGGCGTGCCAGGCTCGGGTCAGCTACTCAGCTGCATGGCGAATTGACTTTATCTGGATGTCGCTGATGGTGACACAGACAGGATGTTGAGAGATGCCGGGCATGCTCTTGCTAGACTCCGTTCCATCTCAGACTTGCACAGCGTGTGATGCAAGGTCAAGATTGGTTGCAAGCAGCGTCCCGTACGTGGGCATATGGATCAAAGCGGGCCAAAGTTTCTCATTCTTCCAGATTGCGTCGACGATTATGTGGGATTGAGCCGGCTTGTTGTCTATCGAATATCAATACAAAGGAGACGTTGCGATTCAAGCCCCTCCAGGATTGTTTGGGGCTCTCCTCCGAGGAGCATCCCTCTGGAACATCTCTCTTGTCGACGTTCCCTTCAACCTTGTTCCCTCTATTCTCACCTTTATCAACATTGGCCACATCGGCGTTTCTTCCACCCGCCTCACAACACCAGCCCGACGCGCATCGACCTCCCTTGCATTGACCGTACCTAGGTTAGCCTTCACGGCCTGGAGGACCTGCTCGCCTTGTATTGGAGGGCTCATGACTCGGTCACACGCGAGAGATTGAAGCAACGGACTATGCCCACACGCTTCGAGTAGGAAGCAGCCTCCGGACTCGACTGCAAGCTGCTCAACACCCATGATCTATGGTAATCTGGATATCAGCGCCTCAGTCACCGGCCAGCTCATTGCACGACAATATGTAAATGGTATTGTTCGATCGTTCACTTAGCGTGTTCCTGCATCTCCCGCCGCAGCGATCTATTGATACAAGTCTGCCTTCACCGACCTCTCGCCTTGACTCCACATGCTTAGCATGCTGCTGACCTTGCTGTCGATCCCGCTCATGCGTCCATCGCCTGTCACTTGACCAGTAAGACGACAATCAAAGACGCCAACTTCCGCCTCGTTATATGCCCACTGGTCACTCGACATCTCTAAACTGAACGATTTGAGGGCGATCTCAATCTTCCTGCCGCGCGTCGCGTGTACCAGTTGCATGACCAGAGGTAGCTCCGGGTCGTCCCTTCGAGGTCGTGAAGGCCCCGGTCCCTCCCCCCTCCCCGATCTAGCCAAGGCTCCACGAATCGATGTTGGAAGATCGAATCAACATCGGGCACACTGGATCTGGTGGATTCGAATTGTCGTGTTTGATTGTTTACGTCGACGAGTAGAGGTTCCAGTGCCGGAAGCATCCCATGCAATTGGGCGAGATCATGGCCCAGTGTATGCGATCTCAAGCGAGGGGGCACTAGGGGGAGGACGACCGAAGCGCCCACTGTCGCCTGACCTCGGGAGCTGAAGAGGATCCGGAGCAGTAAGACGAGGCTCAGGACAGCAGACCCCACCCCGGCCCTTGCTAACCATTCAAAGACAATTCTGGAATAATGCCTGATACGCTGGAGCACACGCCCTCCCCGGTTCCGCAGTGTTGCCAACTTGACGAGCAACCAGGTACCTGGTGATGCGGCGTGGTCGGCTAGCGCAACAAACGAGGCAAGATGCACTGGACTGCCTCAGGGAAGGGCACGGCCTCGCGATCTCATCCAACCGGGCGCCATCAAGCCCTTGAGCCACCTGGCGGTGGCGGAATTGCGAATCATGTCGTACAAAGATGCGACTTGCTCCATGGACGGACCACGGATGGCGGGCGAGTTGCTGATCGTAAGGAGAAGCACTCCAGCAATCATGTTAGCTATCGTTGATAAGGAATGCTAGCGCGCTGTATTTCCCGGCGAGCATTGTGATGTGTGCTGTAGGTCATTGTGGAGACAGCTGGCCACAAGGCTGAAGGCGATCTAGCGAGGACTTATAAGACGCACTGGGTTTGTCCCTAGTAATCTAGAGTCTATGTGGTGGAAGACCTGTCGAGTGCCGCTCAGATGAGCGGCGCAAGCAGCACTGCATTGCGCGCGGAGGGTGAGACATGAATCGACCATGGAAGTCAGGGTGAACGGAGGCTTCTCGAATAATCTCCAAGGTCAACGGAGGCTTCTCGAATGGTTTCCGAGCTTGATCGATATACGACGGTATAAATCGACGGTGTAAATCGACGGTATAAACCGACAACTCTGTAATCGACCTTGTCTACATGTACATACACTGCTCGCCCTCGTGTCTATCACCATGATTACACTCGCCGTCTGGCTATTGCTCGCGGCCGCCATGGAAGCTCGGCTCGTGGCACTCACACGTCCACTCCGAGATCGACCGCGACTCGCCCTCGCCGCATCCACGATCCTCGGGATCCTCACTTGGACCGCACTCAACCTACTCTACCAGGACGAGCACGTCGTACTGCGATCTTCTGCCTCTCTCCTCGTCTTCACAGCGGGATCACGAGCCGTCCCCGCCAAAGGTCTCGCGGCGCGGCAGAACCACCTCTATCAGCGGGAGGTGCGGCATCTGGACCTGGTGCTCCGCCGCCACAACCGCAAGCCGGGTCGCGGAGATCTGTACGACGACGACGCTCCACACCTCACACGGCTTCGTCCTAACCCGGGCCGCATCATCGGGGATTTGTCCTTCTCGCTCCGACGGACGATGGGTGTCCTCGGCGATCTCGAAGTGGAGAAGGTGCAGGTGACGGACCTGTTGTCCGGCTATGATCGCTCGAGGGAGGTGAAGAGGACCCCACCCGATCAGAAACGACCAGGGTCCGTGCATCGACGATAGATTGGGAGTCGCAAGAAGCGCCAATACTGCCTATTCTGTTCTTTTCCTCCAAGACCATGGCGCTGTTCTAGAACGCTAGCGTCGCCTCCACAAACGACGAATCAGGATGTACTTCAGAGCATTTACAATTTCACCGACGGCATTCATGGATTGAACAGTCCACAAATTGGAGATGAGGGCACCCCAAGAGGTAGGTCGCGACGTTTCTGCGCGTCATACGGAAGCCGTATATGACGACTGGCCCGTATGGTTCCTCGAAGACCCGCACTCTTCCCATTCCGCTCCAAAGCTTTTTGTGGGGTATCAATCTGCTATACAGATTCTGGAGAGGTTTGTCACAATGAGCATCTCCCAAGCGGATCACTCCCCGACATGGACGATGGAGCTAAGAAGAGTGAATCCATGATGTTCTAGAGGCTCAGCATCAGCACCACGACGAAACGCATTGCTCGAAGCCGTCGATCAAACGACACACGTCCCCACTCGGAGATTCGCCTGCTCGAGAGCGCAATGTGCAGCCGTCGACTCTAATAGAGGCCGATTGAAGGAGCTTGACGGCCCTGGGCATGTCACCCGTCCAGGAACCTCAAAATTTCGCCGCCATCAGAACAGGACAAGAAGTCCCCTGCTCCGTGCGCGAAGGAGACATGGAAGCGAAAGAGCGGCTTCAAGCAGAAGAATTGCAGCTCGTCACATAGGTCGTTGCTGTGAAGATTGTTGATGAATGATCTCGGAGCGGGTCCCTCCCTACTTGCAGGCGACATGGATATCCGACAAGACCATGCCCAAGGGCCGCTGACCATCTTGTTCGGTGTAAACGAGAGCGGCATTTTGCCGACACGGCCTTACCTTAGTACAAAGGAACAGGCCAGACTATGAACCTCAAGCATTGATTTGTAGTAGATGGTCGAAGCGAGCCAGGCCGGCTAATGCCAGAAGCTCTTTGACATCGTACCTCTACCGAAATGACACACAAATGCCGGACAGGCCCTTAGCCCCAAAGTCCATGTGCAAAGAACCGGTGGTACGTTCATGGCACAAGCTACGATCATGGACGGTCACTTCAGTAGCACATTAGCACGCCTTCCAGTGGACTTATCCGCCAAGTTTCTACCTTCCTTGTTGTTCATGAGCCTCGTCCTCCTGACTACCTTCCTCCTTCCGGTATTCTGTTCCTCGTGATTTTGCAATTGATCCAAGCAAGTATACCCGCAGCCTGCCCGAACCTCTACGACTCAAGCCCCGCATCTTCCGGCACGTCCTCTCTAGCGTCTCTGGCCTCTGCGACGTCTCCCTGCATGATTATCCCCTTCCCTCTTTCACGGCTCATGCCTCCGTGATCCCCCCCTCCGAGAAGACTCTTCCCTCGCAACGCCCGCCGACTGCTGCTCCTCATACCCTCTTTCCTCCTCTTGTACCAAGTGATCGCAAAGGTCATCATGCGCTACGCTGCAACCAGAGTCGGGAGGAGGAGAAGAGGAAGAAGAGAAAGAGGAAACGCAAGGCTTTGACGAAGTATTCGAGGTCATGCTAGCCGCTACTGCTACCGACGATGGTAGTCGCGATGGAGAAGACGCATGCCGTCGTCGAGATCGGGTTGGTGGTAGCATAGACCGTGACGGCGACGGCGAGGCAGAGGAGGAATTAGGACGCGAGATACAGCCACTGCACTTGTGGCACTGCCTCAAAGTGTGAGCCTTGGCGAGGCGACGGAGTTGCAGAATTCATGGCCGGGCTGGAATTGCCAGTGCCAGCACTTCACGTTGTCGCCAATGAGGGTTGCGTCTTCTGCGGCCGTCCCAAACACAGCAGGGCTAGTGGCGACGGCAGTCAGCGGTCTTTTTCAGATCTCTTCTACTGGGTTGCCTGCTCTTTGTCGAGATCCAACCCGAGGTTACTCCCTCACTTCCTACCCGGCGACCTCTGCTTCTCATTGACCTGACCCTTCATGACTCTCCTTTCCTGCGCATCGGACCATGTCCCTCTTTGCTCCCGGCACACCGATCGCGTCGTCGCGTCGTCGCCTGCTAGTCTGGAATCACAGTCGAGCTCAGAAAGAGTGCCAGTGGTGGAGTTCAACGGAGGGAGTTTCATCGTATCACTGAGCATTACCCCGGTGCATCGGTTTGAATGTAGCTCGGAGGAAGTTAAGCTAAGCAAGATCAAGGGATAGGCTCAATGGCGACAGCGGTTTTGCGACCAGGATCGTGATCTTTGTGTTGTGAGTATTTGAAGCAGATAGAAGGTCTTCTTTCCACATCCCACTGCCCGCCATTGGCCGAGGTCCGGCACGTAGAGAGGTCGCAACAAGGTTTCTCGACACTTGACGCCGATGCAATAATTGCCTTCCTGGTCCTTCTCTTTGTGTCTTCGACTGGTGTGGTCGTGGCGTGACTCCTTGCACCAACGAAGACGTTGATGGCTTCACTACCCTCGTCCGTTCCCTCTCCGACACCTCTGCAGCACGACCATTCGGCCGTTTGACCTTTCCGGATCGCGTCTTCTGGTTTGACCAGTACACACGCAGCACAGATGTATTACCGGATTGTCCCTCCTCGCCCTCTCAACGAGCGATTCAAAACGCGCGGACCACTCGTAAGATCCTGACGCCGATGCTGAGGAGCATGAAAAGATGGTACAGAGGTTCGGGACGTTAGCAAACACGGCTGTGATAAATTCAAGAGCAGACAAGAGCATTCCGAGCATGGACGAGTGCGGAGCTGTTCTTGGCGGGTCAGCACCTGGTGCTGAACTGAACAGCATCAGCGCTGCGCCGTCACTCCACAGGACCAGCAATGGCACCGGGGACTGCTAAAAGAGCAACAGCACCGTCAGGACGGTCAGGGCTTGAACCAAGACCACGAGGTACTTTACACTTCAGAATTTTCGCACGATTCGGTAGGTACGAGTGCGCCATTCCGGATGACCCGACCAGTCGTTTCCCCCGAGACGGCGATAAGCATCTGCCCCTGGGTTCCAGATCCTTGATCACTCATCTTCATTCTGCAGTCTGATCTTTGTTTACCAACAAAAGAAACGCGATGATGAGCGAAATGCCTTTCTACGAAGTGAGCGAAGTCGAGCTCCAGAGGATATCGATATGGCGCCAACCTCGGCATCACAGAACGAGTCACAATCAGACCTGCCGACTTTCAGGGCGATGCACTCCACCTCGAGTAAGGTTGCTCCACTTGCACGACCTGCAGGTTTCCTCCTAGCATGTGCACAAGACGACCAATATATCCCTCAGAATGGTAGCGTACTCACCTTCGATCTAGAAGAGGATGCAAGTGACTTGGTTCATGCTTACCCTTGCCGAGTAGGGGCATCTCTCCCGACGACTCTCTTCTGGTCATGTTGTCAGCCTGAGAGTACACCCAAGGCAGGCTGATCAAGTTCAACCTTTCCCCAACTTCGACAGAGGCCGCGCCAGGTACCGGCACAGAAGCCTCACACGAGACACTTCCCCATCCAATCGCTATCACATGACGAGGTCAAATTACAATAAATCGCGTATTAGTGGTCGGACTAGAGCATTACAAGCGACCGAGTGACCAGACGGAGTAAGATATACGAGCAAGGGCTGTGTAATACAGCAACAAACCAGAGATGAAGCTACTGGGAAGCTGTTTACAAGTAGCTGGATAAAGCAGCCAATACCGCAGATCGATACCCTAAGCTATCCGGACCAAGACAAGCCGGAGCTGAGGAACGCCTCGCCAGGAACTACAGGAGAACCGGGTATCGTCGTTGATGGTCGGCAAGTGGTGAGATGCTTGCTTGGCAGATCCTTGGAATATTGAAGCCGACTTGAGGCACATTGAGGAATACCATCTGAGGCAATAGGCACGTGAATGGTGAGGGAAAGCTACCCAAGCATGGCCATGGACCTTTTTGTACTCATATATACGGTCATGTCATAGGGATTTGGTACCGACAGGTCATTCAATGGTGTAGTGTAAGTACAAAAGTGCAGATGAAGAATACAGAGCCGACTATTTGGCTTAAAGAGATGAAGTACACATGCGCTACCGCTTCCACCTAGATTACGCGCAGACATCCCGACTATCCGTCTCCTCTAGCTTCACTTTTCCGTCTCTTACGCACCCATCTACACACCCTCTGCACACAACCTCTGCACAAAACCTTTGCACACAACCTTTGTACACAACCTTTGTATACAACCTTTGCACATAACCTCTACACACCTCTATACATACCCTCTACACACCTCTGTACATAGTAGTTCTATATTATCTTACTAGTTTTTGAATTTATTACTATATACTGATATATATTACTATTTATTACTATTTATTACTATTTATTACTATATGTCACTATATGTCACTGTATGTTACTGTATGTTACTGTATGTTACTGTATGTTACTGTATGTTACTGTATGTTACTGTATGTTACTGTATAACATTATGAAAACTTAGTAGCATTTCTAGTATTTCTACTTTACTCTATGTCTCGACTGTTACTAGCCTTACTATGACCTCGAAATAAGCAGTATATAACACACAATTAGCGCCTTGTTTGTGGCTATATATCTCCTCTATAGTCCTAACGCTACTATTATTATCTACTACACCTATACTAACCTTAAGTCTTGCCTTAAGTAACAGATTATAGACACTCTTAAAATCGTTAATCTTTCTAACACTAAGTCTAATTATAACTAGCAAGATAGAAGGTTAATTGTGTCTATTTATTAAGATATTAAAACTTAGAAAAGAAGAAGAGAAGCTAGTGTATAAAGTACACATAATATCGAGGGCAGAGTAGCTAGAAGCCTAGGCTATAATGCTAAGATTACATAACTAATCCTAAATTAGACTCTAACTAGATCTACTTCGTATCTATCTTATATTACTACCTTCTCTCTTAAGTATATTTACTCTTAAACGCTATTATATATTATCTATTAATCTATTTTAGCTATAGCTTATCTATATAAGAGTCTAGGTAATTATATAGTACATTAGCTACCCCTTTAAGGTTATTAATTAAATACTAGGTAAGATCCTCTAGATATCCTTTCTAGCTTATATAAGCAACTAGTTTACTATATAGTATTTAAATGTCTATTATATTATCTACCTTGTACTTCTCCTTACTCTTAACCTTAATTAGTAGTAGTTCTTTAAAGACTTAGCCTAGTAAGAGGTTATTTAGATACTTAGTAAGGAGGTTAGTATAGAACATAGAGTAAATATAGTATAAGGTGTCTAGGAGGTCTAGTTTATATAACAGTAGTAACTGTTTTTTAAGTATCTTATAAGGCCTAACTCTTTTTAGTAATAGCTTAGGATTACTATATAGCTAGAGGTTTTTCGTTAATAACTAGACTATATTACTAACCTTAAACTTAATTAGTAACTAGTGTTTATTTACTTACTTTACTATCTATAATTATATAATAGTAAGGTTGTTTTTAGTAATAGCTAATACTTCTTCTAGCTATTTAGCTAGTGTATAGATATTAGTTTTATTTAGCTTAGCCCTTGTAGATAGAGTATTAGTAGAGAGTTAGAAGCTAAGTCTTAGCTTATATTCTCTTGTAACTTTAAGTAGTAATAACTTTATACTCTCTAATAGACTAGTATTAGCTATAAACTCTACTATAGGAAGAATAAGAGTCTAGTTACTAAAACATATAGCATAAGATTAGATAACTCGCTTAAATTTATAGTTTATGACCTCTAACTAGCTATTTATTTAAGAGTAACTAGTAGTAGATAGCTTAGTAGTAATCTTTAAGATTTAGTATAGTCTCTTCTATATATCACTAACAAACTAAGAGCTATAGTCTAAAGTAATACTATCTAGTAAACTATAAAGCTTCTATACGTAAAGGAGTAATAGCTTAGTAGTCTTAAATACTAAGGTACCTTTATTTCTAGAGAAGTAGAGGATTAGATATTATTCTTTACTAAGGTAGTTAATAACATATAACACTATGTTATAGCTATCTACTAAAGGTAGTAGGGTGGTTTTTAGGTACCTAAAAGGTGCCTAATGGACCCTGGATTTTTCTAAAAAGAGTTATATTACCCTATTAAAATTTCACTTCACTTTCGTGTTTTTCGCGATTTACCGTGTAAAATCTATCTTAATTTAGATGAAAAATATATCTCTAGAATCTACAAAAAAAGCTACTTCGAATAATGTATAACAAGCTTATGTAATATAGAAGTTTGATTTTAGAAAGGTAGTTTAAGTTTAAAAAATGCTTTTATAAATTAGACTTCTATATTACGTAAGCTTATTATACATCATTCGAAGCAGCTTTTTTTGTAAATTCTAGAGATATATTTTTCATCTAAATTAAGATAGATTTTACACAGTAAATCGCGAAAAACGCGAAAGTGAAGCGAAATTTTAATAGAGTAATATAACTCTTTTTAGAAAAATCCAGGGTCTATTAGGCACCTTTTAGGTACCCAAAAACCACCCTAAAAGGTAGACTAGTAACGAAGTCTATTATAATATACTACTAGGGCTTTTCTAGAATAGATAATAGTAATAGAAGACTAGCTAGTAAGCTATAGTAAGCCTTTAATTACTTATAGTTATAGTAGTAGGTAATAAACCTTTTAATAATGTTATTACATCCAGGGATATAAAAGGTAGTTTTAATTATAACTACTATTTTAGTTACTCTAGTATATATATAGTTCTTTAATATATATACCTCTTAGATAACCTTAGTTACTATTAATAAAGGTATAAATAACTTACTAGTATACTATAACATTTCTTTACTAATAGTAATATTAGTTAGTAGTAACTATTTTCTCTTTAGAAAGGCTTCTATTATATAGTAAATGCCTTAAGCTAACTTAAACTTAGTGTTATAGAGGTTAGCCTTAGCTACCTTATTAAAAAGGAGTAAAGGTTCTTCTATAGTATAAGGGGAAGCTTAGTTCTATAGAGCTAGGATAGTTCTATTATATAACATAGGCTCTCTATAGTATATCTATATAGTCTCTAGCTATTTTAAACAAAGGTAGCTATTAGTTTATTAACCTATCTAGTCTATAGGTAGTTTAGCTCTATATATTACTATATACTACTATTATAGTTCTAATAGCTCTCTTTAGTTATAGCCTATAGAGCTACTAATAATAAGTAATAATAATTAAGTAAATTCTACCTAACTAGTAGGTTAAGTTAATAAGGCTAATAATAGCCACAAAGTTATTAAAATTCTATTAGGGCTAGAGTCCCTAATAGACAAGGATTTACTAATACCTCTAGAGATTACTCTAGCTAGCATCCTAGAGTAGTTTAGGAGTAAGATCTTCTACTATCTTAGGGAGGTTAAATTCTCTATATAAGACTCTAATTACTATAGAGATACTAGTAAGATACTAGCTAGACTCTATAGCCTTACTATATAGAGTACCTTAATTCTCTCTAAAGAGATAGACATCTATATAATACCCTTAAGGCTAGTAGGTACTACTATAGAGCTCTACTAGGACTCTAAAGAGATACTATAGAGTATAATCTATATACTACTACTCTATTACTCTATACTAGGTAATATATAGTTAAAGCTAAAAGATCTAGAAGAATATTAAGTAAAGATAATTACTAAGTTTAGATACTTCTATTAGAGTCTAGAAGTAGTCTTCTTAGTAAAGCTAGATTACTTTACCTACTCGCTATTATATAAGGTAAACTAGATTACCTACTTAATTTAGTTCCTTAGTAATAGACTTAAGGAGTCCTAGAATTAAAAGTATACCCTTAATAGTATAAACTAGGTATCCTTAATATATTAAGAGACCTTCCTTAACTTCCTTAAGAATTTAGTTAAGGATCTAGTTAATTAATATATAAACGCTATAATTAAGTACTATAGTACTTATTAGAATTAAGGAGAGTTAGCCTAAAAGTTTACTAACTAACTAGCTATTCTTAAAGACTAAGTTAGCTCTTATTATAGTAAGGAACACCTAGTCTAGCACTTTCTAGCTAAGCTCTATTCTAGTCTCTAGAGCTAGATCCTCTAGGCCTCTCTAATCCTAGAGATATAAGAAGAGCTAGTAATATATACTACTATATATAAGAGTATTTTAAAGTCCTTAGATAAGAAAGTAAGGGAAATATAGAAGTATTATAGAGACTCTATAGAGAGTATTTATATAGCTCTAGGGAGTAAGTATAGTAAATAGAATAACTATACTAGCTTTAGCTATATATAGGTATACTATAACTATAAGGCCCTTAGAGAGTATAATTAGAGCCTCTTAGAGAAGAGACTAGAATTAAGAAGGCTAGTACTAGACTAGGTCTAGTGCTATAACTATAGTAAGTAAGGCTACTTCTCTACCTCGTATATATAGCTATATAAGCTAGACTAGGAACCTACAATGTACTTAGTAGAAGTAAGTAAATATTCTCTTCTACTTAACTAACTCTCTAAGGATATATTAGATAACCCTAAATAGGACTAAAAGAGGCCTATAGTCCTTCTAGTATAAACCTATAAAGGGATAGTATATACACTAGATAGTAAGGTTAGTATATTAATACTCTTAGATAATAGATCTAACATTAATATAATTAATTCTGCCTTTACTCTTAAGTATAACTTAAAGCATATTAACGCTAAGCTCCTATAGGTTAATAGCTTCTAGAGCTATCTAGTATATTACTATAGCGCTTACAAGATTAAGCTATACTTAATAGATAATACTAGTAAGACATAAGAGTTAAAAGGTTTATTCTATGCTATAGAAATAAGCTCTTCTATCTTACTTAGTTAGCTATAGTATTTTAACTAGAGTATAGTAGTAGATAGCTATACTAACTAATAGTAGTATAGTTATAACACTATATTAGTGTATATCGTAAACACTTAAGAATTCTCTAATCTAGTTCTTATAGGAAATTAAGGCTATACTATTATCCTATTAGGTATATATAACTCTATAGAGTATAGAGTATATAGAGTAGCTAGAGCTTCTATAGAACCTCTACGAGACTCTCTTAACTTACTACCTATATATATCTTAGACTTTAAGGACATATTTAATGTTAATTCTACTAAGATAAGGTCTACTAAGAATGTTTCTTATCTAATTAATCTCTAGGAGAGTAAGGAACCTCTCTTCTAACCTCTATATAATCTCTCTACTATAGAGCTAGTAGAACTAAGAGAGTACTTAAAGAAGTTACTAGAAAAGAGCTAGATCTAATATTTAGAGAGTCTAGCTAGTATACTAATCCTATTTATACTAAAGAAGAATAGAATACTTAGGCTATATATAGATTACTATAGCCTAAACGTAATTACTATTAAGAACTACTACTCTCTCTCTCTTATTAGTAAGACTCTTAATTAGCTTAGAGAAGTAGTAGTATACTTAAAGATTAATATAAAGGACATATATTACTATATTCTAATAAGGGAGAGTAATTAGTAGAAGATAGTATTCTAGATAAGATATAGCTACTTTAAATACATAGTTATACTATTTAGATTAACTAATGTACCTACTATATTCTAAGTCTATATTAATAGAGCTTTAGTAAGGCTCGTTAATATCTACTATATTATCTATCTTAACGACGTCCTTATCTATAGTATATTAGTAGAAGAGTATATAGAGTACCTATAGAAGGTACTTAAGAGATTATACTTATTTATGTTATATACGAACCTAAAAAAGTACGCATTTTTCTAGACTAAGGTAGAGTTCTTAGGATTTATTATCGGTACTATAGGTATATCGATAGATCTCTATAGAGTCTTTATAATTATAGACTAGCCCCTGCCTAAGAATTATTATAACATCTAGTAGTTTCTAGGCTTTATAAACTTCTACTAGTAGTTTATTAAAGGATACTTTATAATAGTAGCGCTACTAATATTACTATTTAAAGAGGTAAAAAAGAGAAAGTAAACTATACTATAGTATTAGAGAGAGGCTTAGACTAAGGCCTTTAAGGAAGTCTATAAGGCCTTTATAAAGGCTCTAGTACTAAGGCACTATAATCCTATAGTAGAACTCTATATAGAAACTAATATATTAAAGTATATATATAGAGGTATACTTTTATAGCTCTTTAATAAGAGTAAGTATAAGGAGTAGTACTCTATTACTTTCCTATCCTATAAGTATCTACTAGCTAAGTAGAATTATAAGATATATAATTAGGAGTTACTTATAATTATTAAGGGATTTAAGCATTAGTAATACTATTACGAAGAGTCTCTATACTCTATCTATATACTATCTAATTATAATAACCTAAGGTACTTTCTAATAATAAAGAAACTAAATAGCTATTAAGTAAGATAGTATATATACCTCTAGAGATTCGATTTTATAATCGAATATAGACTAGAGAAGATAAACTCTACTAATACTCTATCTTATTATCTAGACCTTATAGTTAATAACTAGAAAGAGACTAGTAGCTTATCTACCTTATAGGCTAAGCTTAGGGCAATAATTTCTATTAGTATACTAATAGTAAGAAGAGTATATATAGAAGTGTCTATATACCTTAGTGTTATAACTCTAGAGAGAAGTATAGGCCTAGAGATCTATATTATATAACTAGCTTTAGATATAAAGTAGCTCTATAGAGACTCTATAGAAGTAGTAGATAGTCTAGGCAAAGAAGACACTAAGAGTCCTAGGGGTAGTTTCTTAGATATATACTAGCCTAACTAGCTAGGAAGTAAGAAGACTAAGTATAAAGAGGCATAGTTAGTTTATAAGAGTATAATACTAATAGCTATACCTTATGTTACTACTATTTTAGCGATATAGAATAAGTCTCTATAGGCTAATAGAGTTAGTAATAAGCTAGTCTAGCTTATTAAAGAGTTATAGTAGACTAATAGACTAGCTACTTAGAGAGTAACTAATCTAGAGAAGAGAGCTAATAGTAGTTTACTATTATAGTACTAGAAGGAGAGAGTACTATATAAGGATAATGCTTTATATATACCTATAGATATAGCGTTATATATAGAGTTACTATAGAGGTACTATAATCTCCCTAAGGCTAGCTATTTTAGCTAAGAAAAGACCTTAAAGCTATTATTAAGGAAGTATTACTAGCCGGAGATATACTATAACATAGACAACTATATTAAGACCTATATAGTGTACTAGACTTAGAAGAGATACACCTATATACTATATAGTAAGCTCTTAAGCTTACTAATACTAAAGGCTACTTAGAGAGAGCTAACTATAGACTTTATTACTAACCTCTCTCTAAGTAAGTACTATAGTAGGGTATATAACGTAATTCTTGTAGTTATTAATAGATTAACGAAAATAGTGTACTATCTTCTCTACTATAAGACTATTACCTCGGAATAGCTTACTAAGCTATTCTATAATAAGATCGTTTATAAATATAAGTTCCTAGAAGGTATAGTCTCTAACTATAGAACTGTATTTACGTTAGTATACTAGTAGACGTTTATATACTAGTTAAAGTTTAAGTACTAGCTATTAATAGCTTTCTATTCCTAAATAGATAGCTAGATAGAATAGTAAAATAGATCCCTAATTTAGTACATTCGATATTATTATTCTATAGACTAATCTAACTAGTTACAATAGTTATAAATAGTAGTGTTTACTACTAATTCGTTATAGAATAATATACTAAATATATCTCTACTTAAATGTTACTCTAGTAAGAACTCTATAGAGAATCTAAATAAAGCCTAAAAGTAGACTCTACTAAGGAGAGTACTAGCTACTTATAATAGAGTAGTAACTCTTATAAATCTTAGGAAGAGCTTAGAAGAGCATTAGTAATAGGCCTAGGAGTAGTAGAAGTAGGCCTATAATAAGAGATATAAAGCTATATTATTTAATATTAGAGATTAAGTTCTACTATTAACTAAGAACTTAAGACTAAAGGTAGCTAAGTAGAAGCTAGCACTAATATTCCTTAGACTATTTAAGGTATTAGATTAAGTTAGTAGCTAAGTATACTACTTAGATCTACCTAAAGGCTCCTATATCTATAACATATTTTATGTATTACTATTAGAACTAGTAAGAGACTATAGGGACTCTATACTCTCTCTAGAACTAATTAATATTAACGATAGTATAGAATATAAGGTAGAAAGGATCCTAGAGTACTATTAGTAAAAGAGATAGACTATATTAAAGGTACTTTAGAAGAGATACCTACTTTCTAAAGCTACCTAGAAACCTAAGGAAATACTTAATAATACTACTAAAGTCGTTATAGACTATTAGGCAAAGATTAGTTAAAGAGTCTATAGTGATAGTATAAAGAGAATATAGCTAAGATAAGATAGATAAAGGGGTTTTATTAGTCTAAATAAGTATATAAGCTCTTAAGTCTACTCTCCCTTATAATAATCTCTCTTCTCCTTTACTAAATAACTAAAGTAGTAGGACTATAACGAAGTAACTAGATTCTCTCTAAAATTCCTCTCTTCCTTTAGATTATTAGCTAGTATATCTAGATTTATATCTAATAGGCTAGCTAGGATAGGTATACTAGAGCACTAAGTAGTTTCTATAAACTTCGCTAGGTTATAAGGTAATATAAGGTCCTTTAGGACACTCCTAATAATAGTAAAATAAGTAGATAGAATAGCTTAGGTAGATAAGTTAGTAGTGTCTAGTAGCTATAGCTTAGCTAGATAACCTAGGTAGTAATTCTAAATATCCTCTTATAGCTATATTAGTAAAAGGATTTAATACTTATCCTTATAAGTAGTAGTAATAGTAGAGACTTATAGAGACCTAGTAGCCTCTCTATAGAGTTAGGTAGAGGCTTTATCTTTATCCTCTATAACGACGTTATTCTCTTAAGCTAGATAAGCTCGTAGGTTAGTAAAGAGGTAGTAAATAGTAAGTAAAAAGAGAGAGGTTCTTCTATCGAAGACTACCTCTATAGTAGTAAGAGCTTCTAGGTTAGTAATAGAATTATCGTCCTTATTATCTAGAGCACTAGTAGTCTCTATATTTAGAGCTACTACTATAGAGTTAGTAGATATAGTCTCTCTATTAGAGGCTACTATAGTATTAGAAGAGGTAGTTCCCTTATTAGGGGTTACTATAGTAAATTAGGTACTAGCTTATAATTATGTCTAGAAGAATACTACCTTAGTAGTCTTTAGAGTTATAGTTACCTCTATAGAGGTCTTCCTTGCTATCCTAGAGAGTATTACTCTCTAAGTTAGTATCTTAATAGCCTCTATAGCTAGAGCTACTATAGTCTTTAACTTTAGCGTTACTATTTTCTTAGGCGTTATAGTCTTAGATTTCTTAGTAAGAGAGGTCTCCTCTTATAGAGCTAGTATAGAACACTTATAGAGTGTTAATAATAGCGGAGTAGAAAAGAAAGAGATAGAAGATAGAGTAAAACTAGATAAGTACTATACTTAATTAGTAAGTTACTAGTAATATTAGACATTACACTTATAGAGTAGAAAAGAGAGACACTCTCCTTAAGTGTAAGATATACCTACTAGATCTCGTTAACCTATATATATAGTAGAGTATCTTCTAATAGTATAGATAAGTCTAGTAAAGTAGTAGCTTAACTACTAGTAATTTAATATAAGCGAATTATAGTCTATATAGCTATAGCTACTATATCTAGCTTAGACTTCTTATTAACTAAGTAAGTCTTAGTAGAATCTAGATAGTGTTAATCTACCTTTATAAAGGTAGTATATATAGTGTCGACTAAGTTCTATAGTATAGAGTTATTAATTAGATAGTAAGCCTACTATATCTTCTTATAGTAGGAGTATACCTTACTAGGTGCGCTATTATAAGTCGTGTCTACTTATATTAGTATACTATAGCCTTACTATATAGATACTATAGACTTACTAATAAGGTTATCTTTTACTACGTAAGTATAGCGCTTATAAGAGTAAATATAAGAGTTAGAGCTAGCTATAATTAAAGATATCTAATTAATAAAACAAAGATACCTAACGAAGTAGTAAGCTAGATAGTAGCAAGAAAAGTAAGCGCTAAGAGGTTTAATAAGAAAGAGAAGTATAAAGTACAAGGATAATATATAAGTTAATAATAAAGAACACATTAATAAAGTAAGTAGCAGGTTAAAGTTTTAGAAGTGTCGTTACTATAGAAGTTATTATTATAGAGGTCGAAATGTAGTTATATATATACTAATTACTAGTGCACTAGAGCTATATAGCTACTATATAGATACTAAATAAACACTAGCACGTATTATAAACTAGTAATAAGGCTAGTACTACTTCGAGGTAAAGCTACTAATAAAGGACTATAGCCTTATAAGTAATAAGGTTACTAAGGACGAATATTAGATAAGATAAACAAAGAAACAATATAGACTAAGTGTTTCCCTAGTTAATAAAGAGAATACTTACTACCTTTATAGTTATAATTACTAAATATAGTAAAGAATAGCTTAAGAGATAGATAGCTACTAAGAGTAGTAGCTATAAAGAGAGAGATAGTTATAAGAGAAAGCTTAGTTCTATAGAGCTAAGATAGTTCTATTACGTAATATAGGCTCTCTATAGTATATCTATATAGTCTCTAGCTATTTTAAACGAAGGTAGCTATTAGTTTATTAACCTATCTAGTCTATAGGTAGTTTAGCTCTATACATTACTATATACTACTATTATATATAGCTAAAATAGGTACTATATAGACATCTAGCTTATAAGGTAAAATTAGTGTCTACTTTAGTAATAGAATAGGTAACAAAGTAGACAGTAAACTAGATAGTAAACTAGATTTTAGTCTAGCTTAAAGGGGTGATTCTGTTTAGATATAGCCTAGACTAAGTTCATTAATAATGTGTTAGTTAAGTACCTTATATAGTAATAATGTCTAATAGAGATTAGAGTCTTCTTTTAATTATAGTATATCCCTGTTCTTTCTAGTAAGTATATTAGCTTTATTATTAGCTATACTAGGTTAGTATATAATCTTAAAGTAGAATTATATAAGGTAGAGAGCCTAACGTACTTAATAGTATAATAGCTTTTAAGTCTTTATAAAATACATAAGGGATTAGTAATTAGTAAGGACATAAATAGCCTTATTAGATTAAGTACTTATAAGCTTAGAGGCCTATTTCTTAAAGGCCTAGATAATAGTAAGTAACTCCTTATTATAGATAGTATAATTATATTTAGCTTTACTTATAGACTTACTAAAAAAGACAATAGGCTAGAGAGTATTATAATTGTTATATTATAATAAGATCTCTATAGTAGTAGTGTTAGAAGTGTTAGTTTTAATAACTATCTATTTCGAGTAATTAAAGTAAGTAAGAATAGACACACTAGTAATAGTGTGCTTTATATAATTAAATACAGTAGTACACTTATTATCCTAAGGTAATATGTCCTTTTTAAGTAGATTATTTAGAGGCTTAGTAATAGTACTAAAACCCTTAATAAACTAATAGTAATAGCTATAGAAGCTAATAAAACTTCTAACCTAAGTAGTATTACTAGAGGCTAGCTGTTTCTAAGCTCTAATAGCTTCTACCTTCTTAGAGTCTATTTTAACACTATCTTAGCTAATAATAATACTAAGGTACTTTACCTCTATAAGGTAAAACTTACTCTTCTTAATATTAGTGTTTAGGCCTAAATTACAGAGTTAATAAAGTACTAGCTTAATGTACTTAGTGTGTTCTTATTAAGTGCTATTAGTATAAATAAGGATATTATCTAGATAGATCGATATAAAGTGTTTAAGCATATTAATAAAGTTATAATTTATAAACCTCTACTATATAGTAGAGGTATTAGTAAGGCTAAAGAGTATTACTAGCTATTTAAAGTTGCCTATGTATATAGAGAATATAGTAAGGTCCTTACTATCGACAGAGTTATAGAGGTAATAAAAGGCTTAATAGATATTAATCTTACTAAACTATTTAGCTTTACTTATATATATAAGTGTTTCTTTAATAAGTAGTAGAGAGTAGACATCTTATTTAGTAACCTTATTAAGTCTATAGTAATTAACATAGAGGCGGAGTTCTCTATTTAGTTTATAGACGAAAAGGATAGGTAATAAGTAGCTTACTAAGCTTAGTATAATAAAGTCTTTATTAAGGTTTTCCTAGATAAACTTCTCTACTATATTAAGCTCTTTAGGGAATAAGTAGTATAAAGGTTTAGTATAGAGTAGTTTAGTGCTATTCTTTAGCGTAATACTATTATTAAAATTCAGTTAATATAGTAGGAGAGTATTAGATTACTCCTTAGAGAAGACATTAGTAAACTTATATAACTCTTCTAGTAGGACAACTAGAGAGTTTAGTTCTAGTTTAGTAGCTATATAGTAGTAGTCTTTAATATCCTTTATAGAGATTATAAATACCTTATTCTTATAGTATTTAGCCTAAGAGATAAAGGTAATAGTACTAATAAAGGTAATAAGTAGTTCTTCTTATTTAGTATTACTTATATAGGCAGGTATATAAGAGAACTTATTTATTAGCTATATACTATAGGAGACTAGCTTAAATTCCCCCTAATTTAGCTTAAAGTTTAACCTAAGGGCTAGTAGTTAATATAGTCTATTTTGTCCTAATTTAGTAACTAATTAGCTAGTAATTAGCTATAGCTACTACTATTTAATAATAGTTAGTGAAAACTCTTCTCTATATATAACTTTACTATGTTTATAGTCGATATTAGCCCTATTAGCCTTAAGCTAGCTAAGGCTAAGAATAACATTAAAATAGCTAATATTTATAATATAGAAGATAGTAAGGTTATTTAGCTTACTAGAAATAGTAGTAGTAAGAGAGACACTATAAGTAACTTATTTAGTTAGTATACTATTATAGACTTAAAGCTAGATAGAACTAGCTAATACTATAGGGCATCTAAAGGTTTTTAGCTTATTAAGAACATTATAATTAACTATAGTACTAATAAGTATACTAGTGTTAATAAAGACTTATAGAGTAATAGTTTATTCGTGATTATATAGATTATAGATAGTAATAGAGGTTATAATTAGGGTGGTTTTTAGGTACCTAAAAGGTGCCTAATGGACCCTGGATTTTTCTAAAAAGAGTTATATTACCCTATTAAAATTTCACTTCACTTTCGTGTTTTTCGCGATTTACTGTGTAAAATCTATCTTAATTTAGATGAAAAATATATCTCTAGAATCTACAAAAAAAGCTACTTCGAATGATGTATAACAAGCTTACGTAATATAGAAGTTTAATTTTAGAAAGGTAGTTTAAGTTTAAAAAATGCTTTTATAAATTAGACTTCTATATTACGTAAGCTTACTATACATCATTCGAAGCAGCTTTTTTTGTAGATTCTAGAGATATATTTTTCATCTAAATTAAGATAGATTTTACACAGTAAATCGCGAAAAACACGAAAGTGAAGTGAAATTTTAATAGGGTAATATAACTCTTTTTAGAAAAATCCAGGGTCTATTAGGCACCTTTTAGGTACCTAAAAACCACCCTAGTTATAATAGTAGTAATGTTATAAGTGACAATGCTATTTAGTAACTATACTTCTCTAGATCTATCTTATATTACTCTTATTTAGCTAGAGAATAGAACTTATTCTCTAGCTAGTTATTTTCCTAGCTAGTTTAATTAGCTATAAGAGTGTACTTATATAATTAGTTACCCTATATAGTATACTATTAGCGTAGATACTAACTGTTCTTTTATATTATATAGTATAAGAGTACTAAGCCTTTAGCTTAGTAGGTAATATAGCTTAGTAGAGCTTACTTATAATTATATCTATACTAACGCTATTAGGAGTAATATATAGGGCTACCCTAGACTAGTTATTAAGTATTAGGTTCTATGTTTAAGTCTAGCTATATACCTAATAGTTTAGCCTCTATAGGGTTTTTTATAAGAGAGCTAAGGTAGTAACTATATATATACTCTATAAGTTATATATATAGCTAAAGTGTAAAACTTAAGCTTACTAGAGAGATTAGTTATATACGTATATTTCTTACTTCTAGCTAGGTTTTAAGCCTTAAGGCATAGCTCCTAGAAGTAGAGTAGTTAGTAGGTATAGGGTAGTTAGTAGGTAGAGTAGGGTAGAGTATTACTAATTGCCTCTTACTCTATAGAGTTATATTACCCTTGAAAATTTCGTGTGATTTTCGTTTCTTCTCGCGTTTTTACGTGTAAATAATAGTATATAGACTAAGATAAATATATCATTAGAATCCCCAAAAAATCTATTGTATTTTAATATATTATAGTATTACGTAAGTAATAAATTAGACCAAGGAAACAGTTTTTTGTTATTTCTAAATTAAGGTTTAATATTAAGTAAGTATAATATATATCATTACGTGCAGAGTTTTATTTTCTATATCTTACTAATATAAAGTTTTTAAAAAAACCACTCTATCGCGAGTAATTTTAGAAAGACACGAAAATAATACGAAATCTATACCTACTTAATATTACCTACTAACTACTCTATAAGTCGCCCCCCCTATGCTATTAGCGCTATAGAGGAAATATAGTAGCTTTAGCACTGTATAGCTAAGTTAGAAGCAGAATCTAGTTTAGTATATAAACTAGATTTAGTTTAGCTTTAGTTTAACCTTAAAATAGATTATAAGTTAGCTATAAGTAATTAGACTAGCTAGGGAAACAACTAGCTAGAGAACAAGTCCTATTCTCTAGCTAAATAAGAGTAACACGAGATAGATCTAAAGGAGTATAGTTACTAAATAGCGTTATTACTTATAATATTACTACTATTATAACCTCTATTACTATCTATAACCTATATAATTATAAATAAACTATTACTCTATAAGCCTTTATTAACACTAGCGCGCTTATTAGTGCTGTAGTTAATTACAACGTTCTTAATAAGCTAAAAACCTTTAGATACTCTATAGTATTAGCTAGTTCTATCTAGTTTTAAGCCTATAATAGTATACTAACTAAATAAGTTACTTATAGTGTCCCCCTTACTACTACTGTTTCTAGTAAGCTAAATAACCTTACTATCTTCTATATTATAGATATTAGCTATTTTAATATTATTCTCGGCCTTAGTTAGCTTAAGACTAATAGAGCTAATATTAACTACGAATATAGTAAAGTTATATACAGAGAAGAGTTTTCACTAACTATCGTTAAATAGTAGTAGCTATAGTCTATTACTAGCTAATTAGTTACTAAATTAGGACGAAATAGACTATATTAACTACTAGCCCTTAGGTTAAATTTTAAGCTAAATTAGAGGGAATTTAAGCTAGTCTCTTATAGTATATAGCTAATAAATAAGTTCTCTTACGTACTTATCTATATAAGTAATACTAAATAAGAAGAACTACTTATTACTTTTATTAGCGCTACTACCTTTACTTTCTAGGCTAAATACTATAAAAACGAGGTATTTATAATCTCTATAAAGGATATTAAAGACTACTACTATATAGCTACTAAACTAGAACTAGACTCTCTAGTTATTCTACTAGAAGAGTTATATAAGTTTACTAATGTCTTCTCTAAGGAGTAATCTAATACTCTTCTACTACATCGACTAGATTTTAATAACTATATTACTATAAGGGGAAGCTCGGTCCTACGGAGCTAGGATAGTCCCGTTACGTAACGTAGGCCCTCTGTAGTATATCTATATAGCCTCCGGCTATTCTAAACGAAGGTAGCTATTAGTTTATTAACCTATCTAGCCTATAGATAGCTTAGCTCTATACGTTGCTACACACCACTATTATAGTTCTAATAGCTCCCTTTAGTTATAGCCTATAGAGCTACCGACAATAAGCGATAACGATCGAGTAAACTCTACCTAACCGATAGAGTAAGTTAATAAGGCTAACGACAGCCATAAAGTCATCGAAATTCCATTAGGGCTAGAGTCCCCAATGGATAAGGATTTACTAATACCTCTAGAGGTCGCCCTAGCTAGCGTTCTAGAGCAGTTTAGAAGCGAGATCTTCCGCTATCTCGGGGAGGTCGAATCCTCTATACGAGACTCTAATTACCGTAGGGACGCTAGTAAGATACTAGCTAGACCCCGTAGCCTTACTATATAGAGTGCCTCGACTCCCTCTAAGGAGACAGGCACCTATATAATACCCTTAAGACTAGTAGGCGCTACTATAGAGCCCCGCTAGGACCCTAAAGGGATGCCGTAGAGTACGATTTACACACCGCTACTCTATCGCTCTACGCTAGGTAGTATAGGGTTAAAGCTAAAAGATCTAGAAGAATATCGAGCGAAGATAATCACTAAGTTTAGACACTTCCGCTAGAGCCTAGAGGTAGCCTTCTTAGTAAAGCTAGATTACTTTACCTACTCGCTCTTACGCGAGGTAAACTAGATTACCTACTCGATCTAGTTCCTCGGCGATAGACTTAAGGAGTCCTAGGATCGAAAGTACACCCTTAATAGTGTAAACTAGGCGTCCTTAACATATTAGGGGACCTTCCTTAACTTCCTTAAGGACGCGGTTAAGGACCTAGTTAATCGACATATAAACGCCGTAATCGAATACTATAGTACTCGTTAGAATTAAGGAGAGTTAGCCTAGAAGTTCGCTAACTAGCTAGCTACCCTTAAAGACTAAGTTAACCCCCGTTATAGTAAAGAGCACCTAGCCTAACACTTTTTAGCTAAGCTCTACGCCGGTCTCCGGAACTAGATCCTTTAGGCCTCTCCGATCCTAGAAACGCAAGAAGAGCTAGTTACGTATACTACTATATACGAGGGCCTTTCGAAGTCTTTAGATAAGGAGGTAAGGGAAACGCGGAAGTATTACAGGGACTCTATAGAGAGTATTCGCGTAGCCCCGGGGAGTAAGCGTAGTAAATAGGATAACTGCGCTAGCTTTAGCTGTATATAAGCGCATCGTGACCGTAGGGCACCTAGAGGACGTAATTAAGGCCCTCTAGAGAGGAGGCCGGAATCGAGGAGACTAGTGCTAGACTAGGTCTAGTACTATAACTACAGTAAGCGAGGCCACTTTTCTACCTCATGTACGTAGCTACGTAAGCCGGGCCAGGAACCCGTAACGCGCGTAGTAGGAGTAAGTAAACGTCCTCTCCTATCTAACTAACTCCCCGAGAACGTGTCGGACAACCCTAAATAGGACTATAAGAGGCCCGTAGTCCTTCTAGCACGAACCTACGAAGGGACAGTTTATACACTAGACAGTGAGGTTAGTGTATTAATACTCTTAGACGATAGATCCGACGTTAATGTAATCGATCCTATATTCGCTCTTAAGTATAACTTAAAGCGTGTTAACGCCGAACTCCCGTAGGTTAATAGCTTCTAGAGCTATCCGGCATATTACTATAGCGCCTATAAGATCGAGCTATGCTTAACGGACAACACCGGCAAGACGCAAGAGTTAAAAGGCTTATTCTACGTAATAGAAACAAGCTCTCCTATCTTACTCGGGTAGCTGTAGTGTTTCGACTAGAGCGTAGTAGTAGATAGCTATGCCGACTAATGGTAGTACAGTTATAATACTACGTCTATATACGTCGTAAGCGCTCGAGAATTCTCTAATTTAGTCCTCGCGGGAAACTGAGGCTACGCCCTTATCTCGTCGGGCGTATATAACTCTATAGAGTATAGGGTACGAAGAGTAGCTAGAGCCTCTATAGAGCCTCTACGGAACTCTCTCGACTTACTACCCGCATACATCTCGGACTTTAAGGACGTATTTAACGTTAACTCTGCCGAGATAAGGCCTACTAAGAACGTTTCTTATTCGATCGATCTCTAAGAGAGTAAGGAACTTCCCTTCTAACCTCTTTATAATCTCTCTACTATAGAGCTAGCGGAACTAAGGGAGTACCTAAAGAAGTCCCTAGAGAAGAGCTAGATCTAACATTCGGAGAGTCCGGCTAGCGCGCCGATCCTATTCGTACTAAAGAAGGATAGAACGCTCCGGCTATATATAGATTACTACGGCCTAAATGCGATTACTATTAAGAACTGCCACCTCCTTCCCCTAATTAGCGAGACTCTCGATCGGCTCGAGGAGGTAGTAGTATACTCGAAGATCGACATAAAGGACGTATATTACTATATTCCGATAAAGGAGAGTAATTAGTAGAAGACAGCGTTCCGGACAAGATACGGCCACTTCGAATACATAGTCATGCCGTTCGGATTAACTAATGCACCTACTACGTTCTAAGCCTATATTAATAGAGCTTTAGTAGGGCTCGTTAACGTCTACTACGTTATCTATCTTAACGACGTCCTTATCTATAGTGCGTTAGCAGAAGAGTATACGGAGCACCTATAGAAGGTACTCGAGAGATTATGCTTATTTGCGTTATACGCGAACCCGAAGAAGTATGCATTTTTCTAGGCCGAGGTAGAGTTCTTAGGATTTATCGTCGGCACCGCGAGTATATTAATAGATCCCCGCAGGGTCGCTGTAATTACGGATTAGCCCCTGCCTAAGAATTACTACGACGTCTAGTAGTTCCTAGGTTTCGCGAACTTTTACCGGCGGTTTATTAAAGGATATTCCGCGATAGTGGCGCTACTAACGTCGCTATTTAAAGGGGCGAAGAAGGGAAAGTAAACTACGCCGTAGCGCTAGAGAGAGGCTTAGGCTAAGGCCTTTAAGGAAGTCCGTAAGGCCTTTATAAAGGCTCTAGTGCTAAGGCACTATAATTCTACGGCGGAACTCTGTATAGAAACTAATACGTCGAAATACGTATATAGTAGTATACTATCGTAGCTCTTCGATGAGGGCGAGTATAAGGAGTAGCACTCTATTACTTTCCTGTCTCGTAAGTATCTACTAGTAGAGTAGAACTATAAGACGTATAATTAAGAGTTGCTTATAATCGTTAAGGGATTTAAGTATTAGCGACACTACTACGAAGGGTCTCTATACTCTATCCGCGTGCTATCTAACTATAATAACCTAAGGTACTTCCTAACGATAAAGGAACTAAACGGCCGTTAAGTAAGATAGTGCATGTACCTCTAGAGATTCGATTTTGTTATCGAATATAGACTAGGGAAGACGAACTCTACTAATGCCTCGTCTCGTCGTCCGGACCTTATAGTAGACAACTAGGAAGAGACCGGTAGCTTACCTACCTTATAGGCTAAGCTTAGGGCGATGATTCCCGTTAGTGTACCGACAGTAAGAAGAGTATATATAGAAGTGTCTATGTACCTTAGTGTTATAACTCTAGAGGGGGGCGCGGGCCTAGAGATCTGCATTATATAACTAGCTTTAGACGCGAAGTAGCTCTATAGGGACTCTATAGAAGCAGCGGACAGTCTAGGCGAAGAAGATACTAAGAGTCCTAGGGGTAGTTCCTCGGATGTGTACTAGCCTAACTAGCCGGGAAGTAAGAAGACTAAGTGCAAGGAGGCATAGTTAGTTCGTAGTAGTGTAATGCCGATAGCTATACCTTACGTCGCTGCCGTTTCGGCGACGTAGAACGAGTCTCCGTAGGCTAACAAGGCCGGCGATAAGTTAGTCTAGCTTATTAAGGAGTTGTAGTAGACCGATAGACTAGCCGCTTAGAGAGTAACTAATCCGGAGAAGAGAGCTAATAGCGGTCCGCTATCGTAGCACTAGAAGAAGGGAGTACTATATAAGGATAATACCTTATACGTGCCTATAGACGCGGTATTACGCGCGGAGTTACTACGGAGACACTACGATCTCCTAGAGGCTAGCCATTTCGGCCGAGAGAAGACCTTAAAGCTATTGTTAAGGAAGTATTACTAGCCGGGGATATACCACGACGTAGACGACTATGTTAAGACCTATATAGTGTACTAGACTCGGAAGGGACGTACCTACGCGCTATATAGCGAGCTCTCGAGCTTACCGATACTAAAGGCTACTTAGAGAGAGCTAACTATAGATTTTATTACCGACCTCTCCCTAAGTAAGTACCGAGGCAAGGTATACGACACGATTCTCATAGTCGTCGATAGATTAACGAAAATAGTGCACTACCTTCCCTACTATAAGACTATTACCTCGGAACAGCTTACTAAGCTGTTTTACAACGAGATCGTTTACGAATACGGGTTCCTAGAGAGTGTAGTCTCTAACTGCGGAACTGTATTTACGTTAGCGTACTAGTAAACGTTCGCGTACTAGTTAAAGTTCGAGCGCCGGCTATTAATAGCTTTCTATCCCTAAATAGATAGCTAGATAGAACGGTAAAATAGATCCCTAATTTAGTACATTCGATGTTATTACTCCGTGGACTAATCCGACTAGTCGCGATAGTTACGAATAGCGGCGTTCGCCGCTAATTCGTCGTGGAATAACATGCTAGGTATGTCCCTACTCGAATGTTACTCTAGTAAGGACCCCGTAGGAGATCCGAATAGAGCCCGAGAGTAGACTCTACTAAGGGAGGTACCGGCTACTTACAATAGAGTAGCGACTCTTATAAATCTTAGGAAGAGCTTAGAAGAGCGTTAGCGACAAGCCTAGGAGTAGTAGAAGTAGGCCTACGACAAGAGACATAAAGCTATGTTATTTAATGTCGGAGATTAAGTCCTACTATCGACTAAGAACCTAAGGCTAAAGGTAGCTAAGCGGAAGCTAGCACTAACGTTCCTTAGACTATTTAAGGTATTAGATCGAGTCGGTAGCTAAGCGTACTACTTAGATCTACCTAAAGGCTCCCGTATCTACAACGTATTCTATGTGTCTCTATTAGAACTAGTAAGGGGCTACGGAGACTCTACACTCTCTCCGGAACTAATTAACATTAACAATAACATAGAATATAAGGTAGAAAGGATCCTAGAGTATAATTAGCGGAAGGGATAGACTATATTAAAGGTGCTTTAGAAGGGATACCTACTTTCGGAAGCTACCTAGGAACCTAAGGAGGCACTAGATAATACTACTAAAGTCGTAACGGACTATTAGGCAGAGATCGGTCGGAGAGCCCGCAGTGACAGTATAAAGAGGACATGACTAAGATAAGGCAGGCAAGGAGTTCTATTAGTCTATATAATTACATAAGCCTACTCTCCCTACGACGAGCTACCTCCTCTCTTACTAAACGACTAAAGCGACAGGACTACGACGAAGCGACTAGATCCTCCCTAAAGTTCCCCTCCTTATCTAGATTATCTACTAGTATATCTAGATCCATTTTAGATAGCCTCGCTAGCTCGGGTGCGCTAGGGCGCTAAGTAGTTTCCGTAAACCTCGCTAGGTTACAAGGTAACACGAGGTCCCTTAGGGCACCCCTAATGACAGTAAGACAAGTAGATAGAACAGCCCGGGTAGACGAGTTAGCGGCGTCTAGCCGCTATAGTTCGGCTAGACGACCTAGGTAGTAATTCTATATATCCTCTTATAACTATATAAGTAAAAGGATTTAATGCTTGTCCTCGCGAGTAGCGGTAATAGCGGAGACTTATAGAGACCTAGTAGCCTCCTAGCGAAGTTAGGTAGAGGCTTTATCCTAATCCTCTATAAGGGCGTCGTCCTCTTAAGCTAGACGAGCACGAAGGTCGGCAAAAGAGCGACAGATGGCGGACGAAAAAGGGGAGGTCCTCCTATTAGAGGCTGCCTCTATAGTAGTAAGAGCGTCTAGGTTAGCGACGGGATCGTTATCCTCGTTATCTAGAGCATTAGCGGCCTCCGTAGCCGGAGCTACTATAGTCTTAGACTTTAGCGTCGCTATCTTCTTAGGCGTCGTAGTCTTAGATTTCTTAGTAAGAGGAGTCTCCTCTTATAGAGCAGGTACGGAACACTTACGGAGTGTTAATAATAGCGGAGCGGAGAAGGAAGAAGCAGGGGGCGAAGTAGAACTAGACAAGTACTATACACGATTAGTAAGGCGCTAGTAACACTAGACGTTACACTTACGGAGCGAAAGAGGCCTACGCTCTCCTCGAGCGTAAGACATACGCGCTAGATCTCGTCGACTTATACACGTATTAGGGCGTCCCTCGACAACGCGGACAAGTCTAGTAGAGCAGTAGCTTAACTACTAGTAATTCGGTATAACCGAATCGTAGACTATACTACTATAGCCTCTATATCTAGCTCGGACTTCTTATCGACTAAGCGAGTCTTAGTAGAATCTAGACGATGTCGATCTACCTTTACGAAGGTAGCGTACGCTATATCGACTAAGTCCTATAGCGCTAGGTCGTCGATTAGGCGGCAAGCCTGCCTTATCTTCTTATAATAGGAGTACGCCTTACTAGGCGCGCTATCGTAAGTAGTGTCTACCTACGTTAGTACACCGTAGCCTTACTATATAGGTGCTATAGACTCACCGACGAGGTTGTCTTTAACTACGTAAGCGCAGCGCTTATAAGAGTAAACATAAGAATCGGAGCTAGCTATAACTAAAGATATCTAATTAATAAAACGAAGATATTTAACGAAGTGGTAAGCTAGACGGCAGTAAGAAAAGTGAGCGCTAAGAGGTTTAACGAAGAAAGAGAAGTATAGAGTACAGGGATAATATATAAGTCGACAACAAAGAACGCATTAATAAAGCGAGTAGCGGGTCGAAGTTTCAGAAGTGTCGTCGCCATGGAAGTTGTTATTATAGAGGTCGAAATGCGGTTATATATACGCTAATCGCTAGTGTACTAGAGCTACACGGCTACTATATAGATACCGAATAAACGCCGGTACATGTCGCGAGCTAGTAGTAAGGCTAGCACTACTTCGAGGTAAAACTGCCAATAAAGGGCTATAGCCCCGTAAACAACGAGGTTACTAAGGACGGATATTAGATAAGTAAACAAAGAAACAACGTAGACTAAGTGTTCCCCCGGTCAACAAAGAGAATACTTACTACCTTTATAGTCACGATTACCGAATACGGCAAAGAACAGCTTAAGAAACGGACAGCTACTAAGGGCAGTAGCCGTAAAGGGGAGGATAGTTATAAGGGGAAGCTCGGTCCTACGGAGCTAGGATAGTCCCGTTACGTGACGTAGGCTCTCTATAGTATATCCGCACAGCCTCCAGCTATTCCGAACGAAGGTAGCTATTAGTTCATTAACCTATCTAGCCTATAGATAGCTTAGCTCTATACGTTACTATACACTACTATTACAATTACTCTAAAGGATAGTACTAAGCTACTATATATAGAACTCTTATACTACTTATCTCCTAAAGAGCTTAATATAGTAGAGGAGTTTATCTATAAAAACCTTAATAAAGGCTTTATTACACTAAGCTTAGCTAGCTACTTATTACCTATCCTTTTTGTCTATAAGCTAAATAGAGAACTCTACCTCTATATTAATTACTATAGACTTAATAAGGTTACTAAATAAGACATCTATTTACTACTACTTATTAAAGAAACACTTATATATGTAAGTAAAGCTAAATAGTTTAGTAAGATTAATATCTATTAAGTCTTTTATTGCCTCTATAACTCTATTAATAGTAAGGACCTTACTATGTTTTCTACGTAAATAGGCAACTTTAAATAGCTAGTAATGCTCTTTAGCTTTACTAATGCCCTTACTATATAGTAGAGGTTTATAAATTATAACTTTATTAACATACTTAAATAGTTTATGTTAATCTACCTAGATAATATCCTTATTTACACTAATAGCACTTAATAAGAACACGCTAAGTATATTAAGCTAGTACTCTACTAACTCTATAATTTAGGCCTAAACGCTAATATTAAAAAGAGTAAGTTCTACCTTACTAAGGTTAAGTACCTTAGTATTATTATTAGCTAAGATAGTATTAAGATAGACTCTAAGAAGATAGAGACTATTAGAGTATAGAAGTAACTAGCTTCTAGTAATACTACTTAGGTAAGGAGTTTTATTAGTTTCTATAGCTATTACTATTAGTTTATTAAGGGTTTTAGTACTATTACTAAGCCTCTAAACGATCTACTTAAAAAAGACGCGTTACCTTAGAATAATAAGTGTACTACTATATTTAATTACATAAAGTACACTATTACTAGTATATCTATCCTTGCTTACTTTAGTTACTCGAAATAGATAGTTATTAAAACTAACGCTTTCGATACTACTACTATAGAGATCTTATTATAATATAATAATTATAATGCTCTCTAGCCTATTGCCTTTTTTAGTAAATCTATAAGTAAAGCTAAATAGAACTATACTATCTATAACAAGGAGCTACTTACTATTGTCTAAGCCTTTAAGAAATAGGCCCCTAAGCTTATAAGTACTTAATCTAATAAGGCTATTTACGTCCTTACTAATTACTAATCCCTTATGTATTTTATAAAGACTTAAAAGCTATTACACTATTAAGTATATTAGGCTCTCTACCTTATATAATTTAACTTTAAGATTATATACTAACCTAGTATAGCTAATAGTAAAGCTAATATACTTACTAGAAGAAACAGAGATATACTATAATTAAAAGAAGACTCTAATCTCTATTAGATATTATTACTATATAAGGTGCTTAACTAATATATTATTAACAAACTTAGTCTAGACTACATCTAAATAGAATTACCCCTTTAAGCTAAACTAAAATCTAGTTTACTATCTAGTTTACTATCTACTTTATTACCTATTCTATTACTAAAGTAGACACTAATTTCGCCTTATAAGCTAGACGCCTATATAGTATCTATTTTAGCTATAGAAGAATCTTTACCTCTTTTTAATAAGGTAGCTAAGGCTAACCTCTATAACACTAAGTTTAAGTTAGCTTAAGTAGAGTAGTCGGTAGGTAGTAGGTATTCTACTATAGGTAGAGTAGAGTATTTCTTCTTAGCGTAGTAGATATAGGTTAGGTAGAGTATTCTTAGTAGTAGGTATAGAATAGGTTAGGTAGTAGGTATTTTATATGCCTAAATACCCTACCTACTATAATCTACGCCTATATATAGGTAGGTATTATATAAGTAGTAGACGCTTATCTTAATTCTCTTATATAAGATGTTATATAGAATTTAAAATTAGACAGGATAGTAAGTACTCTAGAATCTATCCTATAAGCTCTATTATAGTGCTTACTAATTTACTACATGAATTACATAATAAATTGCCTAATTAGGCAATTACCCTAATAGAAAACAGCTAGTTTAATTAAAATGCCTTATAGTTAGAGTCGCTAGAATCTAGTATAAGCTTATATATAGTTAACTATAGTCTTAATATATATATAGCTATTATTAATGTCGAATTACTAGTTAAGTAATATATCTCGAAAATGACGTTACAATTTAAATTAGTAATAACATCCCTTATGTTACTCTAGTACGAAATTAAATAATAGCGGCAGCTTCTTAAGATATATAAGCGTAAGAAAAGTAGTAAATGTATCGCTATCGAGAGTTAGTTTATCTTTAGTAAGTTAGCATTAAAGAATACAGTTAGTAATTAGAATCTATAATTAGTGATCCTCTCTTATTAACTTTTAAGATTACTACTTAAACATTTTAGATTACTAATACCTACTAGGTATAAAATAAAATACTCTACCTATACCCTACCTACCTTTTAGTATACTCTACTCTTACCTACCTTAGGGTAGGTATACTAAGAGGTAGGTAGAGTATAGGTAGAGTAGAGTATAGTTATTTAGATTATATACTCTACTCTATCTACTAACTACCCTAAGCTCGAGGTATCTACTATATAATAGAAGCCTTTCTAAAAAGGAAATAGTTACTACTAACTAACATTACTATTAGTAAAGGAATATTATAGTACGCTAGTAAGTTATTTATACCTTTATCGATAGTAATTAAGGTTATCTAAGAGGTATATATATTAAAGAACTATATATACGCTAGAGCAACTAAAATAGTAGCTATAATTAAAACTACCTTTTATATCCCTAGTTATAATAACATTGTTAAAAGGTTTATTACTTATTATTACGACTATAAACAATTAAAAGCTCGCTATAGTCTACTAGCTAGTCTTCTATTACTATTACCTATTCTATAAAAGCCCTAGTAGTATATTATAATAGACTTTATTACTAGTTTACTCTTAGTAGATAGCTATAATGCTATATTATACGTTATTAACTACCTTAGTAAAGAATAACACCTTATTCCTTACTTCTCTAAAAACGAAGGTACCTTAGTATTTAAGACTACTAAGCTAATGTTCTTTTACGTCTAGAAGCTACATAGGTTACTAGATAGTATTACCTTAGACTATAGCTCTTAGTTTATTAGTAACATATAAAAGAGACTATACTAGATTCTAAAAATAATAGCTAAGTTGTCTACTACTAGTTACCCCTAAATAGATAGCTAGTTAGAGGTTATAAACTACAAATTTAAATAAGTAATCTAGTCTTACGCTATATGTTTTAGTAACTAGACTCTTATTCTTCTAGTAGTAGAGTTCTCTACTAATATTAACTTATTAGAGAGTACTAAGCTATCTCTATTTAAGGTTACTAAAGAATATAGGCTAAGACTTAGTTTCTAACTACTAGCTAATACTCTATCTATAAGAGCTAAGTTAAATAAGACCGATATCTATATACTAGCTAAGTAACTAGAAGAAGAATTAGCTATTACTAAGAAGAATATAAGTAAGCTCTACTAAGCTATATTACTTACTAAGCCTTAGGCTCGGCGCTCTTACACTATATAATGTAAAAGAACAGCTAGTATCTACGCTAATAGTATACTATATAGAGTAACTAATTATATAAGTATACTCTTATAACTATTCTCTCTTCTAGAAGCTATACCTTAAGGCTTATAGGCTATATACTACTAGAAGTAGCCTAGTATAAGAAATGTACATATATAACTAATTTCTCTAGTAAGCTTAAGTTTCTACTTTAGCTATATATATAACTTATAGAGTATATATATAGTTACTACCCTAGCTCCCTTATAAAAACTCTATAGAGGCTATAATATTAGGTATATAGCTAGACTTAAATATAGAACCTAACGCTTAATAACTAGTCTAGGGTATAGCTAGACTTAAACATAAGACCTAATGCTTAATAACTAGTCTAGGACAGCCCTATATATTACTTCTAATAGTATTAGCATAGATATAATTATAAGCGAGCCCTGCTAAGCTATATTACCTACTAAGCCTAAGGCTTAGCGCTCTTACACTATATAATATAAAAGAATAGCTAGTATCTATACTAATAGTATACTATATAAGGTAACTAATTATATAAGTATACTCTTATAAAGAACCTTACTATTATATAATTATAGATAGTAGAATAAGTAAATAAACACTAGTTACTAATCGAGTTTAAGGTTAGTAATATAGTCTAGTTATTAACGAAAAACCTCTAGCTATATAGTAATTCTAAGCTATTACCGAAAAGAGTTAGTCTATATAAGATACTCGAAAAACAGTTACTATTATTATATAAACTAGACCTACTAGACGCCTTACACTATATTTACTCTGTGTTCTATACTAACCTTCTTACTAAGTATCTAAATAACTCCTTACTAGGCTAAGTCTTTAAAGAGCTACTACTAATTAAGGTAGAGAGTAAAGAAGAGTATAAGGTAGATAATATAATAGATGTCTAAATACTATATAGTAAACTAGTTGCTTATATAAGCTAGAAGAAATATCTAGAGAATCTTACTTAGTACCTAATTAATAACCTTAAAGAGGTAGCTAATGTACTATATAATTACCTAGACTTTTATATAGATAAGCTATAGCTAAAATAGATTAACAAATAATATATAATAGTATTTAAGAGTAAACGCGTTTAAGAGAGAAGGTAGTAATATAAGATAGATATAAACTAGAGTCTAGTTTAGGATTAGTTACATAATCTTAGTATTATAGCCTAGGCTTCTAGCTACTTCGCTCTCGATATTACATGTGTTTTATATACTAGCTTCTCTTCTTCTTTTCTAAGTCTTAATATCTTAATAAATAGACATAATTAACTTCTATATCTTACTAGTTATAATTACTAGAAGAGATTAGTAAACTAAGTATATATAGTAGCTTTATAGTTAGGGTCCTTAAAGTACTAAGCTAAAAGAGTAAGAGCTTTATCGACGCTAATAATATTATTGCCGAAGAAATCTATAATAAGAGTATATACTTTACTAGAGAGGCATAAGTAAAGGTAGGTATACTAAGAGGCCTTAGTAGAGAAACAGTTAGTATTAGCTTATATCTTATTCTTTACCTAGTGTTTAAAGACCTTAAACTATTCTAGAGAGCTACTAGAGAAAATAGTAGAGTCTAGTATCTTTTCTAATAAGGTAGTACTATAGACTAAAGAGGTTAGTATACTATGTCCTATTTTAGATCTTAGTTAGGCTAGTTTAGCCCTAAGGTTACTTATATTAGTAAGGTAATATATAGCTTAGGTAGTAAGGTTATTAGTAGTATTATTAGCTATGTCGAGATTAATTAGCACGTTATCTAGCTAGTTATACAAGTCAAGGGCATTAGAATATACTAAGTTATAAGTAGTAACCTATTTATTATAGGTGAACTTAATAAATGTAAAAGCTTTATATAGGGTAGTTATACCTTCTATCTCTTATAGCTTCTTCCTAAGGTTAGTGTCACTAAGACAGATAAGATTATAATAGGCTAACTAGACTAGTTTATTATTGTTATTAATAGATAGTAGAGGGATCTTACTTACGTAGTAGTTATTACTATTAAGGTTAGGTTAAGCTATTACTTAGAGAGGTTAGTTATAAATAAGGTAGTAAAAAGTCAGTGTATAATAAAGGGGATATCTAAAAATTTAGCTAGTAGCCTACTTCCTTCTTAAGTTATTAGTAACTTAACTTATTACCTTCTTCTTATATCTTTAGTTTATGGTATTAACCTACATAGCAGCAGCGAGGATCTATTATAGTGTGTGCGGGAACTACAGTTATAATGCTTCTTTTTCTTCTTTGTGAATTCTTTATAAGTGTTATTATTAGTAGTTATATAAGTAGTAGAATAACTAGATGGTTTTTAATGGCTCTGTCGCTTAGTCGCAGGGGTTTCGAAGTTTCGATATAGTAATCACAACTAGCAAGATAGAAGGTCAATTGTGTCTATTTGTCAAGATATCGAAACTTAGAAAAGAAGAAGAGAAGCTAGTGTACAAAGCGCGCGTGATATCGAGGGCGGAGCGGCCGGAAGCCCGGGCCGCGATGCCGAGATCACGTGACCAATCCTGAATTAGACCCCAACTGGATCCACTTCGTATCCATCTCGCATCAAAGCCCGACTGCAAAAGCAAAGCTCTTCGTAGACGACTCGAGCTCGCCGGCGCCATCAAGGCAGCAGTGACTAAAGTCGAGATCGTTAAAGAACAAGGACCGGAGAACGAAAAGTACAACATCTCTACCTTGGCGAAGCTCGTAATGTACGCTTGAGCAGGCACACTGTTTTGAGTTGCTTCCAGGGTAGCTGCTGATGGGCCGACTAAGGATGCGTACATCATCCGCCCGGAAGATCGAGCGCATTGTAGCCAGTAGCGGACAACTGACGTATCTAATCCAGAGAACGTTGGCGTCCACGGCGGTATGCGCGGCAACAGCAAATCTCAACTTGATGTGGCCGCTAGCGCCATGTGTAATACCAACAGACCGGGATCAGAAGCCGTGCATGTTCGACAAATCCATCGACATTGTACATGGTATTTGTTGATCATGTTCCACTTGATTAGATTGTGTGGGCTGTGATTCGGGAACGGCGTTCGGCTGACCAGTGGAACTAAGCTGTGCCAGAGGCCGGGGCCAATCTATTCTCCTGTCTAGAATGTTGCAATCCTGCAGCAAGGTCGTACCGCCGGTCCCGATTCCGCATGACGAGGTACGTAGAGATCGTTGTGGTCGGCAAGCGGGAAAGGTCATGTCTAGGAGGGGCCACGCCCACCAGGGCGACTGAGGTCTGATGGTGGGCGTTCGGAGCGGCACGTTGCAGTTAGACATCATAGCAAGCATGATGGCATCAAAAAGAGACTCTGGCAGTGTGGAGAATCAGCATTAGTGTCGTCATCGGCTTTGGTCTGCGTGTGACCGGCGGGAGTGATAGAAGTGGTGTAGTCTGTGGTTTTCCTGACTTTCTGCATTTCTGTTCTCTTGATGTTTTCCGACGGGGCTGATTGATGGCTTCTGCAAAGGGCGTAGACACGCTTTCTGCCCAGGAGCTCGATACCGGCACTGCTCCTGCTCTGTAAGTCATTGGTGGTGACAAAGACAGATCCACAATGTCGGTGGCTTGTTCCAAAGTGGTAACCCTTTGCTGTACTGTTCTGCTACAGCAGATACTGTAATTGCCGGTCTAGACATGTCCATCTCGTCTGCATCATTGTCGAAGTTACCAGGACGTCGGCAACTGAGACTTACGGGGATTGTCCCGTGCCGCCTGAATGGGCTGTTTCTCCAGACCTTCGTGATTGTGTCTGAAAATAATGCAGGCCGTCTCAAGCCGCTAACACCCGCGTCCTAAACGCCTCCTTCGCCCTCACCACCACCGCCCTCCAGACCAGGACACGGAAGGCCCCAATTCCCCTGTCCGTCCGGGCATCAAGCAGGAAGACCTCCTTGTGATTCAAAACCCCTTGTTCGAAAGCGTCCACATCTCTCTCGCTAACCCCCGCTATCACGCCCGGCAGGGTAGCAAGCCGGGTAATCATCCTCTGTCCTAGTCTCGAAAGACTACACACATTGACATTGGACACGGCCAAGAATCGGAGCAGTACCTGTCATTTTGATCGGCAGCGTTTGGTGAGGCCCAACTATGGTCGCTAAGATTCCCCCGAGGCTGGACGTGAAAGAGAAGACTGCCACGCCGATGAGGAAAGACCCTGTCAGCTCTGGAATTCATCGAGATATGTCGGCGGAGAAGGAGAAAAGTGTTGAGACTGTATCCATAACGATCAAATCAGGGGCGGATCCGGCGTTCATCCAATGAGCTACGGCCTCAAGATACCACCTAGATGCCCACAGATCTGGTATTGCAGCGACAGCGGCATGTTTGTCGGACAAGATATAGCTGGATAAGGAAGCAAAGGTGGGTGGGTGGCAGGTGGCAGGTCGTCTAGTAGATGCAAGCTCGATCTCGCCCCGCGGTGCTTTTGACCGGCGTCGCCCCGCTCGAGAAAGGTGGGCTCTCGCCGAGGTATGTTGAAAGAGAAGGATCGGGGGATTAGGGGAGGTTAACCCTTCCGATGTTGCTCGTATGAGTCTCTCAAGACGGTCGTCGTCGCAGAAGATATAGTGTTTGAGCGGGACGAAGCCGAGGTGCTTACGGAAGATAAAGGCCTAAATGGACTCGGTGAAGTGAGCGGATGCGGCTTAGTAGAGCCGGTCGATCATGGTACCAAGAAGTTATCGTCGAATATGAATGGAAGTGGCACTGGCGATGACCCTGGCGATGGTCCTGGCGATGGTCCTGGCGATGGTCCTGGCGATGGTCCTGGCGATGGTCCTGGTGAGGGTCCCGCCGGAGGTCCCGGCGGAGGTCCCGGCGGCGACGGCGAAGACCATAACCCGTGCACATGTATCTACTGAAGGCATCTTTGTCGTGGGAGCATGGTGGCTGACGTTTGTGCATTACGTCGAGCCGAGCACTGTCTGACTTCTGCTAACGCACACAACCTTCGAGAGGCGCGGTGAAATGGAGGATGCTGCAATCTGCCGTGCTCTGTCGCCTATCTGAATGTCGTGTTCAGCTTCGCCGCTAGACCTCCGTGAGGAAGTCCGATGCGCCATGGCTATAGCGAGCGGAGGTAATGGAGATTTGTGGTACCTGGTTAATTTGGCTGCATGAGCGGTAAATCAAAGTGTTATAGGTTGCTCTGTGACTTGTCTGTGCCTTGTTTGAAGGTGTCGTATCGCTGTTGATAGCGGAGACTTTTATCGGCGCTGGCGATTCGGGGTCAAGTCAGGGGGATGGTAAACCAGGTAAATGAACGTATAGAAAAGTTGATCTGGCGATGCGTGACTTGTGGGCAAGTGGATTGACGCTAGGCCGCATGCCCTTGCGTCTTACGAGAAATCCTCTTCTGTTTTTGACGAGATTGCTGTGGCCGAATTTCTTGTCAGATGTTTTGGCAGCTGACGACGACGGCTCCAGAGCAACCCTGGAGAGGGCCGGCAGTGGAGGTTAAGGCGATAACTTCTCATGTCATGGTGATAGAGGAATGGACCACCGTCACGTACGTGGGGAAACTTGCCTGTAAGCTCGTCGCGAAGTTCTTCGTAGCCAGGTTTTGTGGGTTGAGTGGGTCGCCAATTGTTTGTGAGGTTGATAAATCCATTGCAAGGACATTGGGGAGTTGACAGATGTGATCCTGAGTTCGATGCAGCCTTGAACGGCGAGGCACGCGCTGCTACCCAGACACTTATTATCCTATAAGCCACCGCGGACGGCAGGGAGGGGCTCGTGACCGGCGTGTCGCACTGTCTGCACAGCTACTGCGCGGCACCGGCAGCGAGACAGGTCTTGAGCAGACGATTCTGTCTTGTGATTGATCTCACTCTCTGAAAATAGCGTGGTCGCTGCCAAGAAGAGCAGGCCAGCGGTGGAGGTGTTGGACGTAGCGAGTGATCATGAGATCCTGGGCTGAAGTGGCTGCAGGCGATGGAGCGGGTGTTGGATCAGATGTAGCCTGTCAAAATACAAAGCCGGACCTGCTGCTGTGTCCGCGTAGTAGAACCTTTGCATCGTCCACCATTCAATCATGTTTACCGCGCAACGAGCGGGCACCTGTTGGCTTGTCAGGAACATAACTTGACAGATCAGAAATTTGAAGACCAATGTAAATTACGAACAAGATCATGGCCCGTTGAGATGTCCCGCCCTCCTTCACGCCGTCCAGCGCGACGCCCTTGTCAGACCCGTGTGCTTTACCAGTCAGCCATACTCGTCAGCTATCTCCTCCATTCCGAGCACGCGATGTTGTGCAGAGACAAGGAGGTCACCACCACCACCACCATCGTCGTGAATCACGTAAGAGAGGTAAGAAACTCATTCCCAGTATCCATGCAATACCAGTCCTCTCCCCGCCGGCCTCGCCGGAAGAACCCTATTCTTCTCCCCGACGTCCCCGGAACTCCCATGACGAAGACTCCAAGGTCGCCGAGGTCGCCGGAGCCGCGGATGTGTTGGAGAATGTGAGCGGGGACAAGTGGACAGACAGGGTCGCTCAAGGTGACGGCGTCTGTCATCGTTGTAGGGAGTGAAGAAGTTGTCGGTGGAATCAGGCTGACAAAGAGTCATTCGCCCTTTGTCCGTTAGCCTCAGCTGCAGCGGTGTTGGCTTCGGTGTTGTCTGTGATGATCAATCTGGCGTTGGTCGCAGCTTCGTCGACAGCGACGAAGAGACCGACTGTGGTCTGACATTCATCCCGTCCCTGACCTTCTTGTTGCTCTCAGTTGTGTCCTTGACGTCGGTCCCACCCCATTCTCGGTCACATCCTGGACCTGTCCGTCATTTACCATGTTATGCTGCCCTAGAGCAACCTCGGATCCAAGTCCTCTCGACCAGCTCACTGACCTGACTAGCGTCCATTCCATCATTCTACTCACTTCCAACAGCCTCCAGTCCTCGCCTCGTCCTAAATCTCCCATCTCTGACCACGGCCCATAATAGTCGGCACTATCGATGGGTCGGACTGTGAGTGTCAGTGAAACAGTGCTACGGGCGAGGGAGTTGGATCGCTCATGTGAACAGAGAAGTGTAGCAGCACTGTGGTCGGACTCGTCGGCGCATCACTTGGCCGCTTAATGTTTCTTTAGCGAGTCGCCAATTGCGCCAAGACTCCTTTTCGCGACTCGTGCAGCTCATCCTTCTCTACCTCGATCGAAACCCGCTACTTCCGCGACATCTGAATCTCACTTGGACGACTCGCCCACATTATCGACCTTGGTAGTCGAAGACACTGTGTGTGGTTCTGCAATCCAGTTGGTAGGTCGACGAGCCATGCACAGCCTCAATTCAATTTTACCGAGACGTTTTGTGGGAGATGGATTTAGAAGGGTCGAAGGAGCGGTACAGGTATAGTGTGATAGATGGACGGTGATCGGTGTGAATCGGATCGCAATCAGGTCACAATGCGGAAGCGGTGGTTAGGTCTGTCACGCCAAAGGATTGGAGGTCAGGGAGGAAAAGATAATGATGAGGGGTTCGAGGGTAACGAGGGAAAGGGTGGGGTGATAAAGGCGGAGTAGGGGGACAAGCATCTCGAGAGAGCTAGCTTGAAGGACGAAACAGGCGGCAAGTACAGGTGCCTCTTCTGCAGGGAAGCAGTTAGGGGAGCAGTCGAGAGTGTAGGGAGGTGGACTTGAGCAAGCTGACATCGTGAGACAAGCGAGATGAACGCGGACATGGTCGACTGACGTTCATTGTCCCAAACGTGACGTGTCAAGTTCCATTCGCCGAGACCAGACACACTACCCACCACCACCATACTGTCCATCACGTGAGTCCAAAAGAGTCAGAAGACCACAGCTACTGCTCAGAAGGAAGTGCAAGAAGTGACACCGACAGGGAAGAAAGGCATCCGTGCCAGTAACCGACTGAGGGATAGGCAGCCCCGACAGCACGTGGACTTGGCCCCTTAGCAAGCAAGCTGTGGAAAGGCCACGTTGGATTGATCATCCTTTGAGGAAACCCTAGAAGAAACCTGGAAAGATTGCGAAGAGGAAGAGATGCTGAATGACAACCATCACGATTCCCGGTGATGGACAGGGTCTGCTTATCCTCGGATATGGATATTTGACGCAGGAAGTGGACAGGAATGGGGCAGTAGATGGGCAAGGGTTCGTAGTCGAGGAAGTTTCTAATAGGAAAAGTGGCAGATGGTTTAGATATCCACTGTTGAAATCCGCGACGAGGTTTGGCCTTTTTTGGAGCCGGCCTTGCCGCTCTCGAGCGCTTGATGCGTGATGCTATGTTACGTTACGCTACGTTACGTTCTGTTACGTTGTGTTTGCCCCACCATTTGTTTGTCTTGGCGTTGCGAATTCCTACACAACAACACAACGCACATCATGACATGTTACGTTCCGTGTCCATTTGAAATCGCTGCCGGTCCGCATTTCCCGCTATGGCTTGCTGTATATAATGGCCCGCGGCCGCGACAGTCTCATCAAGTACCATATCCTTGAAAAGGATTCAAACCCTGCAGCCACACTACAACGCGAACTGGGACAGCTGTCACCCTCAAAACAGACAGACTCACTTACACGAGCTTTCGAAACACTTAGATCACGTCAAATACAGAGGAACAAGGTCCATGAGTCGATCCCCGCGGCTGTGGATATCCTGCTGTATCAAGAGGTAAAGAACCGACACCTCCTCCCCTCTTTGAGGAACGCGGGACTGCTCTCGGACTCGCTGGAGAAGTTTTTGGAACGAGGGCTGTCCATGTTTGTGGCAGATTCTTCGCATCAAGAGCTTCAGAGTACCGAGGAGCAAGAGCACGAGCGAGTCCAGAAGGGCGTCGGACAATCGGTGACGAGGTCCTACCAGCAAGACCCTAAGAGCATCAAGGACAAGAACTCTCGGCCCCGAGTCAGCGATGGGCGTCCAGATCCTGTGAGGAAGGCAGACGCACCCAAACTGCTACAGATGATACGACGGCAGAGAGACTGGGACGACTTTCCCGCCTGCATTCCAGAGCGCTATCGGCCGATTGCGCGAAGCAACCAAGCCAATCCGGCGTGTTACGGAATTGTCATTCTTCGCAGCTTTCTTCAGATCGCAAAGTGCTGGGACGTAGCCGCCGCCGTCTCGATATTTGAGGAACGAGCCAGTTCGGGCAAGGTGCGACTGACGAGCGTTGCTCTATCCGACGTCGCGAGACAAGCACGAAGTGGTACACTGGACGACGCCAGGGAACAAAGCGAGGGTCGTGGAGATTCCTCCGGCATCCCCGTAGAGCAAACAGGACGAGGTGGTTCTCGACACCACAACCTGACCGTTGACGAGAGGGAGGAAGACACAGCCAGCGACGACCTTGATTGCTACGACAGCGCCAACGACGACGAACCGCCTCTCGAGGCGAGCAGTAAAAGTTGCGACAAATGCATCGACACGCCTGCCAGCACTGACACCAGGTACGACCACGAGGTGACTTCCTCTCCATGCCCTAGTGTTGAGGTGGGTCGTGGTGAAAGCGGCGAGAGCGTTCCGTCACCCGAGGAGTCCACTTTTCAACTGCCCGATATGTCTATCTTGTCAGAGACAGGCGACCTGAATTCTCACAACGACATGGTCGAAAACCAAGAGCCAGATTTGCAAGGATACGATGAGCACCTCGGCGATATCTGGTGCGGTGGAATCGGACACCCAACTCCAGGGCTCACACGCCGAACGCCGGATGCAAGAGTCACCAAGTCTCCAGGGGTACTACGGGTCTCGAACGTGGTTCCTACGGATGATACTAGCAGTCGCCGAGCAGCATTTTTCCCGGCCACGACATCTCGAGCTACACCACTATTGCGTCGCAAGCGATCCCGCGAGGTAGTGACAGAAGCAGGAGCAGATCGAGTCGTCATTGAGCGCGAACTCAAGCGACTCATGACAGAAGATCCGTCCGTCGTCGACCACTTGGTCAAGAACCTGATCAGCAAGGGTCACACATTCCCAAGGGCCACGACCGAGACATCTGACAAGGCAGAACTTCACCGTCCGTCAAGCCGCAGAGACTCAGCGATCATGTCCGAGTTCGAGACAGCTAGTCGATCTACGGAATCTGTTGGCATGACTCGTCCGCCTCCTCTCCAGAAGTTGCTCAGTGAGGACGTGTATCATAACGCCTGGCAGACCACGCCGATTCGTTCGCAGACTTCTCCCCCGCAAGCGAAGGCTTATCCCGAGGCTTCGACGTTGTCTGCATCTTCCCCAAACACTACCACGACTGCTCGGGGCTTACCTTCATCGATACTCGAAGACGCATTGGGCATGGGACAAGAGCTTGCCCAACTTGGTCAAAGCAGAATCGCGTGTCAGGACTCTCGGAAAGCTCTCGAGGTCAAGGCGGAGCACCAGAAACGACAGTTGCAGTCGCTGACCACGAAGATTACCTCCCACGACAGTTCCATTGCTTCGCTATCTCAACTCGAAAATGCTACTGGGGATCCCGACATCACCAGGCTCGTCGAGAAGTACCGCAAGGAACGGGATGGCTTCGCACATGATGAAGCTCGACTACAACACAGCATTCATGTCGACGACGAGCACATTCGCCAGCTCCAGAAGAAAGATCTGGAAGACTTGGAGCGATTGGACGAGTTTCTTGCATGGTGTGACCGTGTCGAAGCCATGAAAAGAATACTAAGCTCCCTACGAACTCCCTCCCGATGAACGTGCCCTAATTATCGCAATTACCGTTGTGGACACCATCCGATGACGGGAAAACCTCCTATAGCCTTCAAATTCATGTATGAGCATTACAAGGACTCCACCGGTGGAAGCCGTGATCGTTTTGGAGCACGGTGACCGCTGCGACTGGGCAGGAGCCGGTGACGGTCAGGTTGGGAATGGCTGCGTTCGGGACGGGGTCGGTGAAGGTCACGGTGGCGAGGTCGAGGGTATGGCCCGAACGATGGAAGAGTCGGGCGATAGGAGCGGGGTCGATAAGGGGCCATGTCTGGACAAGAGTAGTTGCGAGAGCAGCAAGCACGTACATTCCCATGGCAAACCTAGCTAAGCTAACATACACAGTATCTAAAGATTGCCATGACAATCCTCGCTGACTACGCTGGTCAGGCTTCCTGTCGTTACATCAACGCTGTTATTGCGCGATAAGCTCTGAGCTCCTCCAACACGTTTGCCACAGTAGCGTCTCCTGCAGCTTGATGGACTTGCTCCTTCTTGACAGACAACTCTGTCATTGCCTTGATCACAACCTGTCGTGTCCCATCGGTCGCTCGTGTCGCGGCGCGTAGAACTTCCTGATCCCTCGAGATTCCCGTCCGAGGCGGCTTGCTTGGAGGATGTGGTTCTAGTAAGGTGGTCGGGATTCCATTCGTGGACGGATGTCTATGCGAAGAGAGTGCTGTTATAGAGTTGAAAACCTGCCGAAAAGTGTCCTCTTCCCGTGCGAATCGGGCGCGCCCACCGATATGTCCTTGGAGTACGACCAATGCAGAGTTTACCTCGTTCAACATCTGCAGTTCGGCAAGCATTGATTCCACTTGTTCCTTTTTGTCTACTATCGCCGGAAAGAGGTTGAGATAGGCTTCGAGCTGCGTGGCATCTTCGACGAGGCAGAGCGAGGTAGATCCGCTCTGCAGGTTCTTGCCTAAGTTACTGTAGAAGGTGTGTAGTACCAGCCTCCAAGCTCTGAAAGGCAGCATCGACGGTCGAGGACGATCTAACAAGTCGTAAAGCATGACGATTGTCACCGCAACTCCGCAATCGTAGTGATTCTTCTGCTGGGTAACGTCCTTGTCAAGGTCAGCAATCATACACTTGCGCCTGGGATGGCCAGATGGTATTGTACTTCCTCTCGAACGTCCTTTGAGCACTGCGAGAATGCTTGAGGGAATTCTGCATGCCCAAAAACCCGTTGTAGGAGCCCTTTCGGGCTGGCTGATGAAGTCAAAGAATTGAAATGTCGTGTGATAGGAGGATCCTTCTAGAGGAGAGCAATCGTCCAGTGATTGTCGGCGTGAAGCACGACCGTGAGTCGCGTCGCCGACTCCGCCACTTTCGGAAACTTCCCAATCCATCCCTTGGCGCTGACAATAGGTAGCATAGCATTATCTTGAGAACTCAACAGCGAGTGAAGCATGTCAAAAGCATCTCCATGAATCAAACTCTGATCCTGAAAACTGTTCGCAATCTTCTGAGCACGAGATGCATACCACTGTGTGTCGGTGTAGAGCTCGTCGGAAGCATCTTCATCCACCAGAGTAGTGCCATCCTCGACGTCCGGTGATAGTGAACCCTCCGGCGCCCGCGTGGTGGAGGCGAATTCTGGCCGAGGAATTGGGCCAGCAGACCTGGTTGGTACGTGCGTAGTGGGGCTGTCATGCCTTTGATCCACCAGGAGAGACGATCTGCCGTTCCTCGCTGGCTCTTGCGAAGAGATAGACTGCAAGGTCGCGGGGTGCATATACTCGGTTGGAATCTGTCGATGAACTCAGAGCGAGTCAGTGGCCTCATCATTCGAGATCTTCTGCTTCTTCTTGGAGGGAGGAGCTCGCGTCGGAGAAAGTGCTTATAACCGGTCAGCTGCTAGAGGAACTCGTGTAGAAGAAGGTGCTTGCAACTGACCAGCCATTAGAGGAACTCGTGTAGGAGAAGAAGTCTGTGAGGGCTCAGGTGCTGATGAAGTCGATGCCGAAGAAGATGTCGTTGACTTGTCAGGTCCTGGCGATGTCGGCGTGGGAGAAAGTCCGCGTAGGAGTTGTGAGAGCTCAGGCGCTAACGAAGCTGAAGTTGATGCCGAAGAAGATGTCACCGACTTGTCAGGTGCCGGCGAAGTTCGTGTGGGAGCAGATGTTTGTGAGGGTTCAGGTGCTGCTTGGCTGGAGAAGAGATCGGCTTGCTCCACCACCGCTTCTGCCGAGCTCTCCCCCAGCTGTTGGACGAACAATTCCAGAGCTCGTGTAGGGTCTTGATGATGCCAGGCTTGCTCTGTGACAGTGGAACGGGCAGTGGAGCTGTGCTGTCGGAGCTGTGCTGTCGGAGCTGCCGTGCTTGGACAAGGTATGGCTGGAAGTCTTCGAGTCGAGGTAGTCGGGCCTGCCAACGACAGCTGATGTCGAAGAGCTTGGTTGCGAAGGTTGCTGAAGACGGAGTCCAGTTCTCGAATACAGCACGCCAGCGAAGGAGATCGATATTCCACGGCGAGTTGCGAAGCTTCTTGCCCACCACATCGCGACTTTTGGCGGGGAAGAAGTAATTTTTCGCGCGCTCAAGTGTGACGGAGAACCTGAAAATCTCGGTACAACAAAAGACAGAAAAGAACCCTCCGACTCGTCCCAGGCCACCTACTACGCCTGCGTATAATCATAACTAACAACATCAATTGCTTCGTGTTTCCTGCCAATGAACTACTTTGCTCTCCGAACCCGCTTGCTACACGCTTAATCCGTGGCGACACAGATATACAAATTAGTCTCTTCTCTTACTATTCATAATCATACCAAGCTTCATAGCTTTCAATAACAAATTAGGAGAGTTGCAAGTAATGTGGTATATGGTCTTTTACAAGTCAACAGAGAGGGTCCGTCGTATAAGATGTTCAACTAGCGAATAACAAGTTTTGCGATATCTTGCATTCCAGGCCGATCGTTTTTGAAACATTCCGATGGAAATTGCTCCTGTCTATGATCCATTCTAAAAAGCAATGCCAGTACACAGGTCATTTTATCATATCCCTGTTTTAACCATCTTTCGTAGCTGAGCGAGGCATGTCCAACACATTCTGGGTTCTATCCTTGACGACTTCTGCCGTGTCAAACTGGCTGGACAAGGCTGAAATCAAATGGAGCCTCGGTAGCATAGTCTGTGGGTTCGTCGTCTACGATCTTTATCTCTGTCCAAGATGGCTGCAAGGTCGCAATCCGGCATTGACATGTGACGCATCACTATGGCCCTGGGCAGTGTCACACCACCTGGCGCTCCTGGTCACCTATCTCGTGGTTCGAGCACTACTCGTCGAAGCTGCGTTTTGTTTTGCTTCGGGCCTCTGGTTCAGATGCGTGTGGGGCCCTTTCATGAGGAGGGTGCTTCCTCCGGAGACAGTGACATTGGCAGCCAGGGCCTGGACTTTGTATGAAGACGCTTGGGACAGTATGGATCGATTCGCAGACATTGATTCTATCGACCTCGCACCGTGGCCGTGCGCAAGAGGAATACCTTCAGCGGCAGATACACTTCCGGTGCTCAACTTTTACGCCTTCCGACTACACAGCATGGCCACTCTCGAAGAGGTCGTGCGGCTCTTGGAGAGAGAGCGCAGGCGGTGGCATCCCGACAGAGCCGTGAGCAGATTAGGCCGGCACATGTCCACAGCTCAGCGACATCAATTGCAGCTCCGTGCGACAGCTGTGTTCCAAACGATTGACTCGATGCTGGCAGAGCTCAGACTGCTGGACAAGTTGCCGCTCATGCCGCACTACTACCGACCAAAGGCTCACTTCTTCAACAATACTATTCAGGGCGAGCTGACCGACGCACAGCAAGCGGATCTGCAAGTTCGCAACGAGCATGCCGCAGCAGCTCTTGCACGCCAGCATCAGCGAATCTTGAAATGGTTCAACTATCTTGCCACCATGTGTATTCTGTTGCTTTTGAACTGGTATCTATGGACTTGGTCTACGCCCGCGCTCGCTGGCCTTGATCTAGGTGTACGAGCGAAACGAGAAAAAAGTTCGCCTCCGCTCCAATAGGTCTATCCTTGCCTCCTTATCGGTCAGATGCGAAATCGTCGAGACGCTCGCGTCACTTTCGCTTGGTGCATCTTGCTCCCCATCGAGCTCCCCGACTAGCACATCATCCGCTCCGCTCTCGTTAGGTTCCTCCCGAGATGATCCCCCGCGAGACGGAGACCGCCCGAGAGAACGACCTTCAGGCCAGCCACGTCGAGTACCGCCCGCAACACCTCGTGTGGGCAGTGCTGCCAGTGTCATGCTAGCGGTTGACCTGCCGATGCTCTCCTCCCACTCACGCATACGAGCCCTCCGCATAGTTTCGGTTTCAACCCAGTCCTGCTGGTTTCTGGCCCTCTGTCTCATGGTCTTCTCTAAACCTTTGACCCCGGCTTCGGCGATGCGTGCCTCTGTTGAATCCACGTCTTGAGTCGACTGCGAATGGAGATTGTCGGACAAGTCGGTGGCCGCTCGAGATGACCTGCGCAAGAAACCCTGCTCGACCCTGGCCACGGCAAGTTCGTGGCGATCAGCTTGGGCGATCATCGCGGTTCTTGCCCACTGTGCCTGGCGCAGGAGGTCCTGCGTAGGTGCGGAGACCCATGGCGAGGTCTGTCCTTTCAGCGGTGGCTGCATCTTATGATTTTGAGTGGGAGGAGGAGGGGGAGGGGAGACCGAGCGAGCAACTCGCCCAAGGCACGGCGGACTCGTGCTCTCTTCAAGCCCGCCGCCACCGCGGCCCCTGCGGAGCTGGGCACTTGGAAGGCTAGCAAGGTGCGACTGTCTCAGAAAGCAAGTCCGTCGGCACGGCTAGAAACAATAAGGCCATCATAGTTCAAATTGCATGTTGATGCAGAAACCTAAATCATGCGTTCAAGATCATCCGCTTTCAGAATTGGCGTGGAATTTTCAGCTCGTCCTGCTACGATGCTAGTTGCCGTATGCTACAGTGCGCGGGGGAACTCATAATCAAGGAGACAGACAGATAACATAATTAATGAATACTATGGAGCATATTTTTTTCCCGTTCTTCTTTTGTCCGGAGTCGATCAGCTCACAGACCACACTCGTCCTTGGTCGACCTTCTTCGCAGAACTCTGACGAACCGAGTAGTAAAAATTGATAGGAGAAACCAGAGAAATCCGACCTCTACAGTGCAAGCAGCCCAATATCCCTCATTCTTACTATCACTTACGCAGGAGGACCCTATCCATACCCACACCTTTGGTGTACCTCTGCTTGCGCGCTTTAGTCGTGGCCTTGGTCGTCTCGGGCTTCTTCGTAGGCTTCTCCTTCTCAGGCTCGGGGGTCGGCAGTCCACGCTGAAGCGGCTCGTTGGTAGGCAGACCTGCCTTGGTGCCGGCATGCTTAATCTTATCGGCTTGCTTTGTCGCCTTGGCGGGAGTGCTTCGCTGACCACCAGATCGCTGACCACCAGATCGCTGACCACCAGATCGCTGACCACCAGATCGCTGACCACCAGAGCGAGTGGTGCGGGGAATAAACTCGACTTCGGAGGGAGAAGAATCAACATCGGTTTCGCCTGCGCCATCGCTGTCAGAGTCTTGGATGGCGCCGTGCATGGTAAACGCGGCGTGCATGGTGGCCCTAGGGGGAGGGGTTTCCATCGTCTCGATATCAGTGACGTCGACGCCGCTCTCGGTGCCAGCCGAGCCTGCATCGCTGGAAACCATCTCTTCCTCTTCGACGTTCCGGTTGCCGGCTTGCTTTGCTGACATGAAAGTGAACAAAGTGGACGCTGCTGGCTCTGTTGGGTTTACCTCTCCAGGTTGGCCTACGGCAGTTTTCTTAAGCACCTTCGGTGTGGTCTTCTTGCTCTGACCTTTTGCCTGCTTGCTCGATGCATTCACCTGTGCGGTATCGACAATGACCTCTGCGGCTGTGACATTCTTCGTGGGCGTCTCTGTCGACATGGGATCTGTCATCTCTTCGGCGCCACGTAGCTCTGCAGCGTCGGCTAGAAGGTCGCGCAGCATGGCTGATTTGTTGACTCCTTCAAGGCTGTTGCGGATCACGGGAGTACGAATAGCGACGTTGCCGAACTTGGGTTTGGATGTATCACCGTCCCAGTGAGCATCGATCCAATCCAGAGTCCACATCTGAAAGGGTACGAAGCGCGGCATGTTGTAATCGTAGAAAGCCATGATCTTGCGCGCCACGTTGTCGAACACGGTGCTGCCACGTACATCCTCGAACGTCTCCAGGAAGTACAGGTCGAGGTCGTTCATGATTTGGTTGATAAGAGAAGGCGTGAGGTTCAACCCACGGACAATCTGGTGCTCAGATGCGGTAGCATAGAGGACTTTGATCGATTCAGGATTTTCAGTCCAGCGTAAGCGGGTCCCTGGCTTGTCGATGAGGGTCTGCAGCTTCACTCCTACCACCATCTCATACTGTTAGCGTAGGGTAAAGTCAGTGAATGCCAGCATCTTACCTTGTCCGTGTCGTTGACCATTTTCGAAGCAGCTGCCATGTTGGTCCCGTTCGTGTGGCGGTGATGGTGTTCGGAATGGTAGACATGGGGTCGAGGATGGTCTTTTATCTTGTTCGATTCTGTTTGTATCGAGTGCTCTACTAGGTAGCGGAGTGTGCTGCCACCCTGAGACAGACTTGGCTGCGCAGCCGGGTGGGTGTAGAGCCACTCACCAGGGTGGCTCATCAGGCCGGCTCACCAGGTTGGCAAGTGCGACTGATTCACCCATTGTGCCTGCTGTTCATAAATGCAACGAAGTAGAAGGAAATGGCTGCTGGCTGTCACTAATTGCTCTCGACCAACATCAGTCGGCAATGAATGATGCCAATGTCATCATCGAAGGCGTTACCGGCGCACACATTGTGGCGCATCCGAGCGAGAAGATCAAGTGGAGTGAGAAGGCGCAAAGAGTTTTCGATGCTGCTGCTGTACAGTATCGTCTCTCGCCACAATGGCTGCCGACGCCGGAAGATCTTGCTGGCATCTCGGAACGGCTGTCTTGGCAGATTCACACCCACAGCGACGACCTCAACAGAATCCTCGCACGCAAAATCATCGGCGTATACAAGTATCGCTTCTCCAAAGCGTGGAAGAAGCTCGTCAAAGCGGACGGCGGTGGCAATCCGCTATGGCCAAGCTTCACCGTCGCATGGACTTCGCCTGATTGGGACGGCGACACGACCGTCACCAAGGACACCAACTTTGAGCCTCTACCCATTCGACCTCGCGCAGATGCTGTGCCTCTAACAGAACACCACATTATCCATGGATTCGTCGAGCTGGCCAGACAGCGCTCGATCGACCAGGTCGCGTCAGCACAGGCTTCGCGCAGTGGAGCTACCAGGAATCGAGACGAATCACCGATCGCACGTCACACTACACCCCCAAAGGCATCTTGCGCTATAGAACAAGCGACTAGTCCAGGGTCGCGGCGAAAGAGCAGGGCGACACACACAGCCGAGTCACAGAAGCCGGCAGCCGTCTCAAGCACCGTTGATGACGAGGATGGAGGACGATTGGTTTCGCTGAAAGAAGCCCTGACACGTGCGAGATCTATCGCCACCGAGCAGTCCAAGACCATTGGCAGTCTCGAATCAGACGTAGCGCACCTGCGGAAGCTGCTACATGAGTCGAGTGTGGCATTGCAGGCAATGTCACGACGCGAACAAAGGCTGGCCGAGGACAAGTCACAAATCTCAAAAGCTCTTGAGCAGAGTCAAGCTCAGCGCACGAATCTTGAGGCTCAGCACCAGCAATCGGTTCACCATATACACCAACTCGGTCTGCAGCATCAGACGGCGGAACGACAGATGCAAAGCGATATCGATCATGTCCGCGGCCAACTGCACCGGGCGAAACAGCGCGCTGGAACAGACCAAGCTGAAGCGGACGTTGTTAACATGTCGCGGCTCGGCGCCGAGGTTGATCGTCTTCGAAGCACAAACAAGGACATTAGCGCTGAACTGGACGCGGCGCACGCGACGCTGTCTTCGACCCAAAAGGCCGCAAGCCGTCTCGAGCGCGATGTCAAGCAGAGAGATGAAAGATTGGCCGCCATGGAGGTGGAGTACGCGCTACATCAGGGACACGACTGCAACAATGTAATTGCGAAGCTTCAGCGTCAGATTCAGGACAAGGAGACGACGCTACAATCAGCGCTATCCGACTTGACTCTGAGCCGTAACGACAGAGATCGATTGGACATGGAGATAGCAAGCTTACTGCAGCGAGCGCGCACAAGGACAGCGCCGTCCAACGCAGCAAACCCCGATCTCACATCGACTGCACGGTCGCTTTCGCAGCAGGGCGCCCAAGACAGAGGGCAGGACGGTGGTAGGCAGGTTTCGCAAGGGTCAGACTTGGAGAAGGAGTTGCTGGAGAGCTGCGTGCGCGACCTGATCATGGCTGTCTTACAGGTCACACGTGACTTGGGTGTCGCCGAGCTGAGACTGGCAAGGTGTTGTGATGAGTAATTATAGTGTCCGCAGCATGCCAGGCACTTTCTTTCTGCCATGACAGACTGAATACAAGCTCCTCCCTCATCGCATTTGCATGACATCTACAGTGTGACTACCACGTGTCTACGTCTACAGCAGCAGCATCGAGGGGGCCGCCATGTCCGCCAGTCTTGCACACTGACTGCACGTAGAAGACGTAGAATGCGGAGGCAGGATACCATTGTCTCGGATCACTATATGCCAACTAAGCTATCCCATCTCTTTTGACACTGCCTTGGGGTACTCTTGGGTTATCTTCTCATGCTGGCCGGCGACTCCTCGCGTCCCTCCTCTTTCGTCCTCCCTGTGCCTCCTCAACCACGGCGACCATCTCCATCGCGGAACGCTGCACTTGAACGCTCCATTCCAACAATTCTGCCGCGTCCTCTCTGACGTCAAGTGCACACTTCAGGCTCTGGTTCTGTTCGGGTTGTGCGGGTTGTGCGGGCTGTGTAGGCTGTGCTTCAAGCGAATCTATCAGACGTGTGCACGATGTAAGCATATGCTGCGTCGAGTGATACACCTGCACAAAGTCGTCTGCCAAACCTCGCATCTTGCTGGCCGCCATATCGTCATGGTCTCGAAGGTGCGTATAGATGGCCGTGGCGCGGCGCATGATGAGGCGCAGTTCTCTTGATGAGCGACGGTCGAGACGGGCGATATCCTGCTCGAATATTCGCGCTCGAAGGTCGCCTGCCTGTGATGTGCGTAAGCATCGTTGATATGGAAGAGACGGTCTTGATGGGACTAACCTCCAAGCTGGCCCATGCCGCCGACGCTGTCATGAATGAGGTCAAGATCAAGTGTCGCAGCGTCATGTCTTGACCCGGCCATGAGACACAGGCACCCATGAAGCACAGGATGGCGGTCGTGAGAATACGCAGGCGGAAAGACGGGCGAAGGAGGTCTGCGAGGACTGCTGTTTTGGCGAACAGCAGCAGCTGGGCGAGCAGGACCAGTCCAATCATCCAGGCCGACGCGAGCATTTTGTCCGGATCATCGTTGCTGCTGGAAGGGTAGCTTGGATATTATATCCAGTGACCCAGAGGACCGAGACATGTTCAGCAGGACACTCGTGTACGAGTGCAGCCAGGCCAAGGGTCAGGCGGCAGGCAAGCAGCAAGGGATCCAAGCAGCCGCGACGGGACTTATGATGCAAAGCTTCTCCGAATCTTCACAAAGACAAATAGAAAAGATGGACATGATTGTTGGAGCGCTGTACAACGTGTTGATCACCTTGACCTTTCTCTGCACGTCCGCTGTTCTTGGCGCGGCCACCGCCCTCTTCTCCTTGGCAGTCTTGCCCTCGGTTCTCTCCCTCATCAACAGCAGACTACCAGACTATTCGACCATCTCTCGCAGCGCCTGGCGATACTTGGACTTGGCAGCAGAACTGTCATGGAGCTTCATTCGCTTTGCATGGCATGTGCTGTGTATCTTCCTTGTTCTTGTGGTTTCGATTGGGCTGGCCGTGGCCATTGACTTGATTTCGACCAAGATACAGACCGATGTCGTCCGTATCGCCTCGGTCGACAGGCTACTTGACCGCACGGATCCGCGACATGTACCCATAGCCAGCGACATGATCATCTACACCAGCGTCCTCCACCCTCAGCTCCGGCGGCATCTACTCCAACAGCAAGATTGTCGACGATCGGTAGCTCACCATGTCAATTCAATCTTGGACAATCATATGCTGCCCTTGGTACTAAAAGAGCACAAATGGCACCACAATTGGATCCTGTACACGATTCCAACCTCCTGGTTTCCCTCCCTCCTCCGTCCAGATCTTTACTTTCCAATCCATGTCGCATCACACTTGTCTACCGAACTTGTGGACCTCAAAAGGGTGCACGGACACTGTCTGAATGTTAGCGAGGACGCGGCCGTCGCCCTCCACAACACACTCCGCTATCTCGACGTCATCCAGCAACATGCAAGGCTACCCACCTTTCACTGACCAAACGACTGACATTCACAGACGGCCCTAGATCTCGGTCTCCCCCCGCCATCCCGCCCTCACCCGGTCATCTTACCCCCATCCTACTCCCCAGAACCTCGCAGCCTTGAGGAATGGCACGGGGAGGCCTCCTTCCTCCGCTCCCTCTGCAACCCCTCCAAAGCCGACGACACAGGCGATGCGCGGGAATGCCTGTCAGATCTGCTAGCACACATCTCCAGACTCGTGATTCGTTTCACCGCGCTCGTGGAGCCGACTGCTGGCCCGGACGTGTGCTTCACTATAATGACCGAAAGGACACTCGCGCTGCCGGGATATCTGGCCGAAGCGGGAGTTGGCACCGGACCCGAATACAGAAGGAGGACGCGACTGATGGAATGGTGGAGTGGATACCAGCGTTTTACATGGATGGATTCAAAGGAAGAGGAGGGTGATGCGAGTCCACCGCATGGGTTGGATCACGAAGGATACCAGCGGTTGACATGGGTGGATGCAGAGGAACAGAAGGATGATGCGAGTCCATCGCGTGGGTCGGAACAGAGAGGAGATCAGGTCGTGGATCGTGGTACGGGGTATACCGTGAGTAATTTATAGAGGACAATCGACAGCAGTGGCCACGGTCAATTCGAGTCACAATGCTCATGGTCAATTGGACAACGGATAAAGACGACCATGTTTAGCAGGACTTGGCAGATGAAAGTGGATCGTGATATGTGCTATTGAACCCAAAACATCAACATGACCCAATCACCACCACCATCTGCTGCTCAGACAGGATGGATGTGTTCCTCTACACGAGTTTAGACATGGTTTTGCGTCTGTGCTGCCCGCATACGAGGGGACCTTTGAGTAGCCCATGTTGGGCAAGGCAGCCTGCACGCCGAGTATGTCTCACCACGCTGGCAAGCTGAATGTGTCTCACCGTGCCGCTACATGCGCGGAGAAAGCCAGGCATGACACGACCGACCGGGCGACCTTTGGGGGGCAAACGGGTCACAGCTTATAAAGCTCCGGCATGGATGCACTCGCATTGAAAATCTGGCTTGTGGACATGCTCTCTTCATTCCACCAAGCCATTCCACTGGATTGGTCTCTCGGCCCTCCCACCTCCCTCCCGCCTTTCGGGCGCTTGAGATCATGCCAGCAGGAGAAGAAGACCACCAGACCCGCAGGCGGCGAATGAAGCGAACTCGTCGGTACATGAAACGCGAAAGACACAGGTGAGCGCCTGCACTTGTTCGATGGTGCGGAGGACAAAAGAAAAAAAAATTGACAGAAAACAGTCGTCAACACCTAAGTCTCCGTCTGGTGCTGGTCGTCGGCTTGGGATTGGCTGGGGGGAACCTGATCGTGCTTGTCATTCACACTTGCATGAGCGCTGTGCTGCTTCGCTCCGCCCATTCCGTACCGGCTATCATTGTGGCGGCCATAAGAGCCTCTCGCCACGAGCTCGTCGCCCGTCAGACCACGTACGATACTTTGGCCGTCATGGCGAGTTTGACGGTATCCGGTCTGGTAGCCATGGTCGTGATGGCTGTTGTTTGTGTACAGGTCTTTGACGTGGCTTGGATGAAAAAGTCGGCCGTGCAGACCGAGTCGGGTGATGGTGGATGGATGGGACGTTTCGAGAACTGGCTCTGGTAGATGATCAGGAATGCAAGGAGAAGTAAGCGCTGAAGCCGTGTAGCAAGTCATGTCATCAATTTGCAATTTTCCGTCGTTTTGTGGTGCTCCAAGCTTTGGGAGAAGGCTCATCCTCCACCGGACCCCACCTCCTCTTGTGCACTTGTACCAGAGAAGTAGTTGCCATCTGAGTTGCAATCACTGATTGTAAAGTGCTCGTATCCAGGCTGGGGGACGACGTGGTCTCGGATGACATGGTCACGGATTCGGAAGGCGTTGTCACGGTAGTCGTGGATGCGGAAGATGTTGGCACCGTGGCTGTGGACGCGAAAGGTGTTGGCACCATGGTCGTAGATGCGGACGATACAACCGCCATGGCCACCGACTTTGTCGAAGGTCTCGTTGCCATGTTGAAAAAAACACCAGCCGGGCCGCCTCGCATCGGTCGAGGCGCATCGGAGTCACCAAGTTCTGCTTGTGGAGCCTTTGTTGTTGCAGGCAGAATGCTGAGCAGGATGTTGCATTTGGTGTAAACGGGGGCCAAAGATGCGGTAGCTGAAGTGGCATCATGGTCGATGAAAGTGCCACTCGTGACGGATGTCTCATCTTGGTCGGCGAACGTTACCGGAGCTCCATTGTTTGCGGCGACTATCTGTTGACTCGGTCCCCTGATGAAGCGGTACATCTGTGGTACTAGGTTGCGGACTTCCAACACAGCCGCCTGCATCACCAGGGTGAAGACGAATTGAGGGATTGTTTGTGAAAGCGGGCCTGGACCAAGGAGATTGAGACGCAGCTGGGAGGACTACAAAGGAACATGGTCAGTAATGGATCCAGACACCCTCTCAGCCTGGCAGAGGAGTACTCACAATGTTTGAGAAAATCCACCCGGTCCACCCGGTGTACCCAGTGTTCACGCCGCTTGTTGCCAGCGTGCCTGAAGCAATACTCACAGCGACGCTCTCTAACTTCTCGCGGAACAGCTGTGCCGGCAGTCCGAGGCAAGCATCCTGCAGCATTTTGTCCAGACGCACACAGCGCATGAGCGCATCAACATCCTCGATACGCCCATGGTCGTGGTGGCGACATGCAAAGCCCGACAGGACCTGGTAGCGGCTCGCACGGCAGCTGAAGACAATCTGGCAGGCGTGAATCTCGCAGAATCCAATGAAGAAACTTCCAGGCTCGTTGGCGCCGAGATCTTGTAGCACGCGACGGAGTGTAAACTCCTGATCCGTGTCAAGTGCGACGACGGGGAGGGGATGGAAGAACGACAGAGGCCGGTAGAGTACCAACGCCATGGTTGCTGTTGGTTGCCGAATCGGCCGGAGTCTAGCCTGATTTGACTGGCGCCCGACTGTCAACGGATCGCCTGCTTCGGCCATGTCGTATTTGCCTTGGTGTCGATCCAGTGTCGGACAAGTAGTGCTGTTGAGGTGAGCGTGCTGGATCGCTGCGAAATTCTCGTGTGATTATGTGCCATGTGAAAGAGGCGACGAAGTATCGGTGCCAGATGGTGTTCGGATGGAGATGCCATCATGCCATGTGATTGAATCCACTTTTCGACTTTTGACTTCTGGAGAAGGGCTCGGGCCGCAACCTTCCATCCGCACGGTTTCTCGGTCCGAGAAGCTCAATTCCTCGAATTTTATTTTGACCTCTTCCAAGCTTCCTGTTCTCTCCCCCCTGGCCCACACCGTTCCCGTCGTACCTTTGGTCCTCTCATCGTTATACCAACCCTTCCTCCATCGTTGAACCCATTCAAGCTTCATCATGAGCATCGGATCCGATTCTCCCTTATACCAAGACGTGCGTCCCTCTCGGCGCGTGCCGCGGATTCTATCGCTCGTGATCGTGATGCATCATTAGATGTGCCCGTTTGCCGCGAGATATTGAGACATGGTCAAGGGTCTGGTGTTGGTTCTCCTTGAGTCGGATTCATGAGGCTGGCCGTGCGACTGCCTGACCGACTGCGTTTGTATTCTCGTTTGCTGTTCTCGTTTTGCTATTCAGAGTGTCCTATATCAATGAATCGATTATTTCTATCACGACTTTCACCTAACATCCACCACCTCTCGCACCAGCATTCTTGCAGACATGTCACAAGGCTTCATGATGTCTTCCGAGGCCATATCTAGCTACAGCAATCTTCTGAACATCGGGCAAGATGACGAGGAGTTTAGGACCTGTCCAGTCTTCATCATGGCAAAACACGGACGGTACAGAAGATGTCGCAATCCACGAGCGAGCGCCGGCGAGGACATACAACAGCATCTACAGCAGCTGCACGACGAGTTACAGAAGCCCGAGCCAAAATCCACGACCAGGCTTCACCAGATCTTGACGAGACTGTACGCGGCCACTGCCTGCACCCGCCACGCACACCAGACAGGTCACCCGGCCCGTCGTGCGCTGATATACACCTGGGTTGCGCTTCTCACGGAGCGGAATGTACTTTGAATAGCTTCCGCCCATGTGTCCAACGCTAACTTGTTCAGCACGACTCGGATCGACCATGCGCAGACTCCTCTCCACATACAATCGGGACGCCGATGAACCAGGCGACGTCCAGCCTCGGCAATGACACGCACTCTTCTGCTGTAGCAATCGGCGCGGCCAACGTTCCACATCTAGCAGACCACACAAAAGACATGTGCAATCTCCCGGCACCCAGGTCGTCTGCGCTACCAGACGTCGGCACCGCTGTCATGGTTGCCCAGACCGAGCCCGCAACAACAAACACATGTCTGACTTCCGATACGTCTATCTTCCGCCCAACGACCGAGCTGGACCCTCGGTGGGCGAGCGAGGTCCCAGACGACATCGTCTCTGGAGCCATGGCACCCGCAAACAGCGACATTTGTATCGTTTGCGCCGCACCCTCCGCCTCTGCAGATCACCACACGACAGCCATCCCATGTTTCTCATGTGGGCGGAACTCGCATGAAGATTGCATCAGGGAGTATCGCGAGCTTGGTCTATACGGATGTCCACTTTTCAAATGGTAAGTTATGCTTGCTGTGAGTCTTTGCGTGCCATCTGACCGTCTTACAGCTGTGGGAATGGACCTACTGCCTGGGGAATGTGCCTCGAAAGTTTCAACACCGCCGACATGTCTAACGTACCGCTTCCTAGTGTGGTGTCGGCTTCGATGACTATTCTCCCTTGGGCGTCAGTCACGAGTCATGCACCTAGTCCCAACATTGGTGGCATCGACTTCGAGGCAGCCGCAAGTTTCGCATCCCCGAGCCAGGTCGGTAATGGGGAGAGAACACTCTTGTCTCCACTTGGTCCCAATACTGTCAAGGAAACGCTGTTGCCAAACCGGACGGCCGAGACCGCCACGGAGTATGACTCGGCCGACGACATATCGACCTCAATCCACGAATGGGACAGTATCGCCGACTTTGGTACCCAGATCGATCCGGATGGTTCGCTCCACAGAGACAACAGCTTCCTGAATGCGCCGCAGTTCGAGGAGGACTTTGATCAATCCATGTACGAATCATCTATTGATTTTTCAAGCGGAAGCAGCACATCGCACGATATTTCGGAAACGGATGCTGCTCCAAGCGACGCGAGTATGACGCCGCAGAGCTTGTTCGGGCCGCAGTCGCCTATGGACTGGGGATGCTCGGCGTGAGAGGTGGGACCGTCCGACCGGGCGATGGTGTCTTGGTTTGGCCACATGTGGGAGAAAGATATGGATGGACAATGATTCAAAGCTCTCCTTCCACTCACGGGGGCGATTTATCCTATGGTGGCGTGACCAATACTTGTCGCGAATCGGCCCTTGGCCTTTCCTTTTAACCACGGTATGATTTTGATTGTCGGTGTGACTTCTGGCGTTATATACTCAATAGACGCCTTCCACACGCCCTGCGTCAATGTGCCTGGGCGTGATCCTCATTGGAAGTGCATAACATGTGTCGGGATGCAGCGACATCGTCACTTCCCTCGGAGGCGCGGGAGCGGTTAGGGGGTGTGCAGACGCCAACGCTATGGAACGCCGGGCGGTGGCGGGACATGTTGCGGCGGGAAACGGGGCCGGACGGGGAGTGGGAAGAGGGGCCAAGGGGATGAGAGGCGAATTCGGATCTTGCTGGCGGACCAAAGTAGATGACGGTGGTGCTGCCATTGGGTGTGTCTGTAGTGATGCGCTGCCCGCGTGTGAAAGGGTCATCAATCGCTTGTCCGGTGGCAGTACCAGCGCCACCATGTTAGCCCAACCTGCAGCAACAATAAAGGTGATGACGAGCTCATCTATGCGATATCAGCGCTTCATGATCGCGTGCAAGTCGACGGGCACTGCTGTTGTTTGAGTCTCCGTGGGCGTCGCCGAATGACATGTGCGGCGATGGATCGCAATTCTCCTCGTGATGCATCTGGTGGCACAGTGAGACCTGCCAACCGGCTGGGTATTCCGCTGGCATGTATTCTCATGAATCATCACTTGCCGAACACTGTCATACCGGGGAAGCAGGCCGTCAGTGTCACACTGTCTCTTCTGCATACCTGGAGTGTCTCGTGTGAGGTCGTGGCATCTTGCAATGCGAGTCAAGCTGCGGATCAACAGCAGGCCAGCAGGCCAGCAGGCTAGCAGCATGATCGTTCGAGACTGTGCCATGCGGCTGTGTGGGCGACGGAATGCTGAGTGACACTGTCAAATGTAGGCTGTCCAAATGCTTATATATGCCGTCCAAGATGCCTCAAATTCTCGTACGCTGAACTACTGAAGCTGACTGGGGACTCAAGCGTGCGTGGCCGGCCGTTTCGAGTCCTCACGAGGCTGAATGGCTGCAGCCTGTGTTTGCTCATCCAATAATCTCGAAAATGAGTCTGTCAAAAGAGTCTCAACTGCCTGTCCTTTGTGGATCCAATATGATCGATGCAGCTGGCACAGTCGCAGTAGATTTCATATGAAATCGGTTTTCTTGATACGACCTAAACGGAGGATCCCCTAATACGTCACCACCAAACGTGGCGACGACCCTGGACATCTATCGAAACCCATACTTGGCCCGAATACAAACTCCTTGAGAGGTGGTCAAGATACGCTTGGATCCCTCGACATTACGTGGCCGACTACTCCTTGCTGCAAAGACGTTGCCGAGTCTTTGTGACTGAATCGACATGGCGACTTCTGAACATCCATCTCGACTAAGGGTGATCCGAAGAACAGCAAGCAGACCGAGGGTGATTCGAAGAGCAGGAAAGCAATGTAGGACGATGATAGACTTGGATATTTCTGCCAGGGGGAACGACACTGGACTTTGACCATGAGTAGATCCAACAAGACGCAGAAGCCGGAGCGTGCATCCGCGGTGTATCTGGCCCTAGAGCTTGCGAATTTGATGTCGAATGCCGACGGTCTTTTCATGCCTAGATCCACATCAGCAAAACAGCTTGGAGTGCACGCCTGCTTCTTGAGACTGTGAGCAGGGATGTGAAGACCAGTCGAAGAGAACTGACCTACCTGCAGACTACGGCTTTTCGGCGGAGAGGAGTTCCAGGACGCAGCGAATTTCTGCCAACGAAGGATTAATGGTGAGGCGCCATTGAGGAGGTACGACCTGGCGGCATCGCTGCCTGAAGTATTTGGGGTACGGCAATCCTGGTGGACATTTTCGCCACGTATGCTGATGCCTGAGAATGGGTACTTGAAGACTTCGCCTCTCAGTTGCTCGGTTCCGTGCCGAGTTTGGGTGAGGCGAGTTATGGCGTCTATGTATGAGAGGTGGGTGGGGTGACGCCGAGCTCATGTGAAGTTTGCTTGAAGCAGATATGTTTGCCAGAAGCGTCCTACAGTGCCATTCTTGATCGGGAAGTGAATTATCACGAGCTCGGTGTCACCCCACTGGGGATGACCAAGCAATACTTTCCTCGACAGCGTGGCTGTCCGGTGTTTTGAAGCTCGCAGAGGTGTAAGGATTGGAGTCAAGAGTAGTAGTAAATACCAAGTGACGGTAGAGGACTTGAACTCAACATCGTTCCACCACTCCATCAATTGATGATGAAATTGGATGTTCCCATTTGATTTTGACACATGACCCGGAGCCGGCTATGGCTTAGCTGTGCATGGGCGGCAACACTTGCGATAGCACCTCTGGCACTGAAAAATATACCAATGCGGGCCGGAATGACACATCTGACACCTCCAAACGATGAGTGTTGTATCGCTCTTTTTCATGAGCCAATGGTGGGGGCAAGCCATGGTAATTCCAGAGTTGTCGCGAGGAAGAGCAAAAAGCGCAGAGTTCTTGCGAGGAATAGTCGACGACAGGCGTATTCTGTTACCGTCGCGGGATTTGTTCATTCAATTATCGTCCAGTTGATCAGGTTGAGTATATATGTGGATACAATCCATCTAATATCGGTGAGTCTTCAACAAAAGGGGGGTTTCCCACGCAAAGCCTCCGCGCCACGATGAAGATTCTGGTCTCTTTGTCTTGTCCGTGTCCACCAACAAGTTACTTCCTCGAGTGTCCCCTCTGCCGCTCAATGGCCTGAATTGATCTCAGCAAGATCAACTGCCGATCCTCCATGTCAGTCAAATGGTCAGCGGCACGCCGATCACTCTTCTCGACGTCCGAACGCAATGTCTCCACTTCATCCTTTCGTTGCTGGACGGATGTGCGGGCGAGTCTCTTGACGTCCAAACTCAGGCGACCCATCTGAGATTCGATGAATTGCTCCAGAGCTTCGGTGTGTTTGGTCAGCATGTCTTGTAGCTCTGCTCGTTGTGGTACCTTCAAATGCGCCGCATCAAATCGGGATCCTTGTGCAGCGTCGCTGATCTTCTTCTCTAGACTGCTCTTGAGCTGGTCCATTCGCTGCTGTATGATGCGCTCCACAACTTGAGAGCAAACGCAAGCTGATCGGACAGGAGCGGCTCCATCGCTCGACGTCTGCACCTTGTGCGTTGCTGCATTTGGATGACGTATATCTTCCGCCTTGAGCGCGGACAAAGACTGCGCTTCTTCAAGTGCTGAATTGGACAGGAGCTGAGAGAATCGTGCGGGCGGAGAGCGACTGTTGAGGGATGTTTCCCAGGACGACTTGATGCTGTCCAGTTTGATCTTGACTAATTCAACATCCCCAGACTGGAAGGCTTCCAGCATATCGGTCTTGTCCTTCAAGAATAAGCACGTCTTCATATCAATCGCGGCCAGATCTACCTTTCCAAGCGAACTGCGACGGACAGAAGTGTGGTCGGTCAAAAGTTCGAAGATCATGTCGATGACAGACGTGAACATGTCAAGGACTTTGCCAAAGTCATCTTCTCGCTTCTCCATGAACTTGTTGTTGCTCTCTACTTCGCTCTCTAGCTTTGCAATGCATAGCTCTTGCTTTGCGATAATATGTTGCATGCCCTGCTTCTGGCGCTGTGCAGCTTCCTCCAATTCCAGTACACGTTGGGATATGTACGCTTCGCTCGGCATTCTGTGGTACCCTTACGCCGGCTTTGAAATGCGACAGTGTTTTGGACTTTGCACAATTAATGTTGAGTGCACTGGAGAGTGGAGAGGTGGAGCTCCCCTAATACCTGGTTGCCCAGTATGTTTGCTGCATGCTGCATGTCTAAGGGTCGGTGGATTAGGAGATTGCTGCGGCCCGCAATTCTCACTAAAAGTCAGTGTTCTTAAAATCTAATAACTAATTAGGTAACGATTATTATATTCGGAAATTTATAGACATTATAGAAAATTAGCTGATAAATGATTATAAAGTGTATCGTTATAAACGAAGCATTTAGAGTTTTGATATAATCTCGGTTGGGTATACCGACGTTTTCAGGTTGTCAGTCCTCTTTCGCGCGCCAAAAGTTGCTCTTTTCTCACCGAACGCTCTGGAGAATTGGCAGTCATGTGGCAAAATCCGTTTAAAAATGCGCGGCAGAAACAGGACTGACAACCTGAAAATCTCGGTAACGCGGTCACTCGATAACCAAATCGCGGTCACTCGCTCGATAACAATTCTCGTCTCCACGAGTGGCTTTTGTCACACGGGACCAATTTGCAGGTCAAGGCTGCGGTCACAGTATGTCATGTCTCCTCACCATCACTTCTCACCATCACTCCTCTCCATTTTTCCAGGGAGTTGCCGGCGAAAGAGACATTCGACTCGAAACGTTTAGGCACGAGCTGCTGGAAACTGGTCGGAAAGAGCAAGTCAGGGCTGAACTGCCGAGTGCGTCGATCGTTCTCGGCTGTGGATAGCACGAGTGGGCTCTGGTCGTTGACGTGGAAGTCTCCGAAGGTGAGCCCTCCGACCCTTTTACTATCCTGCAAAAAACCTCTGTACTTGACTGTGCTCGTTCACTGCAGCACCGAGTAGTGCTGTAAGCGGGAGGCACAATAGTTCTTGTCAACATGTTGACGTTACCTTGAGCTTGAGATGTGTCTAACACGTTGCTCTTCCTTTTCAGGTTGTCAGTCGTGTTCCGCGCGCTAAAAAATTGCTCTTTTCCCCGCAAGACTTGGACTCTACAGGCAAAATTAGGTAAACGAATTCTGCGCGACGAAAACACGACTGACAACCTGAAAATCTCGGTAGAAGTCCTTTTCGGCGTGCTCTTCTGGGGCACCTCAGTAGCTTCGGGGTAAGAACTAATTTCTGCCTGGCCGATACATTTGGCAACTTTCCTGCTTGTCGCTGTGTAACAGGCGACTCCGGATTCTTGGCCAGGATTTGACGGCCGCGTTTGGTGGGCATTGAAATGGATTCGCCTGGGTGTCTCCGGCACACGGTCAAGTCTGCGGTCACACTTCGTGATAACCGATGCGCAGGGCTGGCGTTAATCGTGCTGCTAATAAGACATCGTGACCGATGAGCTACGGCAGAGTTAACGAGATCAGCGAGCTGCAGTAGCGCGATAAAAGGACGTTCGATGATTGACAGCTAAGGTGACGTGCGGATTCTAGACAAGTCAGAGTCTCGAGCTGGTTAAGGTGACAGCTACTACCACTCACCTTTCGACCAAACTCCATCGACCTAGTCCAACGCTGAAGTTTTCGATGTTCAGCCCTGATGAATAGCTTTGAAGGATCTGGCCACTATCCTTCACCTCGCCTTCACCCCGCCCGTGACATCCACCACAACCCTGCTCTTATCTTCCACGACCAATCCGCCCTTGTCCTCTACAACCACCTCCCCCCTACTGTCCTCCACAACCACCCTCGCACGCCTGTCCACCACAATCACCCCTCTGCTATCCTCTACCTTCGTACCCCTCGTGTCCTTTACATCATGCGCCTGCTCAATCAGCTTTGTAAAGATGTGCACCGCTTCCCCCATCTAAATCTTCATGTTCACCCGGCTCTTGCACCTGGTTTCGCACGTGATCGATGTCCTCAAGACTCTAATAGCACTCACTCTGCACGTCGAGGATGGTAGGCTAGCGGTGTGATAGCGGCAGGCCCGCGGGGAGGGAGGTGGGTCCATGAGTGGCACATCAAGGATGAGGGTGGTGGGGAGGGAGACGGTAACGAGGTGGATACGGCGGAGTACTAGGTGTGTTTCGGGGATGGGCCCGGAGGTGGGGAAGTTGGAGTTGTCAGAGGCGAGGGAGGGAGTGTCGGGGAATGTGGCAACGAAGAAGGGAGTGGTGTCGGGATATGTGGTAGCAAAGGAGGAAGTGCCGAAGGACGTAGTGGTGGTGAGGGAGGGATTGGTGTCGGGGTTTGTGGTGGTGAGGGAGGGGTGGATGTTAAGGTATGTGGTGGTGGGCATGGGGCTGACGTCGTAGGTGGTGGCGATGAAGGAAGTGCCGGGGTATGTGGTAGCGAGGAAGGGAGTGGTGTCGGGGTATACGGGAAAGCTCAAGGGTGAGCGGCAGTAGTAATCCTGCATGAGTATAGACTGTGCCGGGCCCGCACGCTCGAAGACATCTCTCAGGCCAGAGCGTAGGTGGCTGGACACATGGAGAGCTAGATGAGTTGTGTTCTTGTCTCCACAAGGATTTTGTCCATAGACTGGCTGCTGGAGCCTTTGAGTGATATGAGGCTTGGGCATCGAAGTTGTTGCATTCCAGAGACTGTTCATGGTGAGGATCACCAGCCCCCAGCCGGAGGACCGGAAGACGATCTCAAATGCGAGCGTCAGGACATGGATATGGTACGAGGAGGGTGAAGTAAGCCATCTTGTCTAGGATCGACTTGTATTTGAGAAGTCTCAATCAAGATCAGACTGCTGAAGAGCCAGACATCGGGAAGAGGAGAATAGTACGCCGATAACACGATTGCGATGTACCTACCGATGAATCTCACCACAATATCCATAAGGCCTTGTTTGTATCAATACCATCCCTTCGTACAGCATTGCCGAAGAGAATGACACGTCGGAGTGACAGTTGTCGAGAAGCAAACATGTGTATCAATACCCAGAGCACCAGAGAATGTTGAAGGTAAAGCGCGGAGTAAAGCGGCTGTATCTGATGTGTACGGCTACATTTGGTGCGGCATGAGCATCAGATGTCATGTGATTCGCAGACGAACGCTCAGTCAGGTACGGTGTCTGACTGCAACCATCCATGCTGCTCTGCCCGGCCGCACAACAGTCCTTGATGACTCCTCCTGCGGGCAGGCCTTTGGAAGCGTTGTCTCCCGATTACCGGCTGCTGTCGTCGCCCGAAAGACAGATCCAGTATCAAGCGTGTCCAAGCCATTCCGGATCAAGCAAGAAAAGCGCCAAAAAAGAATGTAGCTGCGCCATTGGAGCTGGAGCAGTTGACTGAGCAAGCTGTGCTGAGGCAAAAATTGAGGGTAAAAGAAAGGATAAACTGTCAATCGTGTCGTGAGTGGTTACTTCATCAACTTGTCAGGGCGAACAAGAGTCTCATCGCCAGTCACGAGCACCACAGTGTAGCTTGGGACACTTTCAATCCTGTCAGGCAACCAACACAAGCAAAAGCTCGCCTTCTGGCTTCCTGCCGGCAGGTGCTGAGAGCTATTCTTAGGGGCCTTGGGCACTCGTGCGCGATAGAGAGATGCGCCGCAAAGATCTGATAGTATGTCTCAAGCTCTCAGCCGTCATTTGTCATTGGATCCAGATGGAGGGCGGCCTGGCATTGGTGGCACAGTGTCTCCGTTTGCAGCCCAGGCAAAACGCGGTGAGTCAAAATCTTGTTCTGCTTCTTTTCCCTTTCATCTACGATGCACATTCTCCGACCATCACCTATTCGACATGTACACTGGGTCTTGTCGTCAATGTTGCCCCCTCCGGAAACATTCTGATACTTTGCCCGTCGCAATCATGGCATTCCACTTTTGTCTGGATGCTGTCCTGGTCGATTGGGACAACAACGGCGATGACAAGTCGTTTGATCAGTACACCATACCTACATTGAACTTCAAAATGGCTTGTCAGGTCTCAGGCGGCGTTTGTACCATATCAATGTCAGAGTCCACGTCGCCGCCACGTACAGATGGGTTCTTTCACTTTTTTCTGCTCGCAGCGAATCCGGTATGCCTCGTCAGCGTGGTCCATCAGACCGACTGAAGGCTCAGGTCCTACTGATACTTCAACATCCAGGTCATCGCTTCCGCTGTGGGGCTGTCAAGAAGGATGGTTCGCAGTGCCAGTGTCGAATCTCCGTGCCTCAAATGCGAGCTCTAAGGCGAAAGCTCGTCGAAGTCTGCTTTTCATCTGGTCCGCTATGGGCCGAGAACACCGAGCTCATCCCACAGTTGGCCACTTGTGGTCGCCACAAGAGATCAAGGACTCCGCTCAAGACAGTGCAAAAGGTACACGATTCTCCCGTGAGTACCCTCTCAACGCTGGAAGGATTGACCTTGCTGATGCGGTTGCAGACTATGACCACCACTACCACCACCACCACCACCAGGAAGTCGAAGACAACCTCGAATGACCGTGTGGAGCATGCGTCCAAGAGGGACACGAGCGAGAATTGTGGAATCTGTCTTGAGAGCATCAAAGCCGACCAGGATCTTTCCCAGTGTCCCTCTTCATGCAAGAAATGGTTGCATGCATTATGCATCCTGAGGTGGCACATACAGAGACCGGAGGGTGCAACCTGTCCATACTGGTAGGCGTCTTTGAAGCTCATTGTGTTGCTTACGCTGATGATGCTATGCTTAGTCGTGGAGACTGGGTTAAGAGCAAGGCAAGCGGAGCAGATGCGGTCAAGAGCGAGGTGAGCGGGGAGTCAAGGTGAGGTCGGACGACTATTCTCTTGCCATCAAAAGGGGTTCAAGCTCTCGTCCCTTAAGAGAAGTCTTGAAGTGGGGTTCGAACCGCAGTCTGACCTAAAATCGACTTGGTCATTTCCATTCAATTCTCTCATGAGCAAGTCCCTGGATGTAGTCTAGATGCAGTCGCTCAGGTCGTAGCTGAAGACAAATACCGTAATAGCGGAGCCCCCGGAAGACTATGTGGTGACAGTGATCGTGTCGCAGGGCGAGTGGAGCGGCGTAGAGTCTGGAAGGTGTGATTTCAGTGTGTGATGTGCTCTCAGATTTGAACGTGCTTCATTGTGGCGGCGACATGTCAGGAACAAGTCGCACTTTCCAATGTTCTTCTCATGCTCGAACTGGTACAGTCATGCCAGGAGATTAATGACCACGAACATGCGGAATTGTGAATAGTTGAGTATAGATGGCTCAGCGTGGCTGGCGGCCCATGTCAGTAACACTGTTCCCTAAAAAATGTCAACGATGTCTGCCCTGCCGGAAGTCGACTGGCAAAGCATTGAGACGACATGTTTTGCAATAATATCAAGTGACTTTGAATGATGATGAATTGGCATTGAATGGTACAATGGACCTGCAATGCTAGAAAAGACGAACAATGGCAATGATACCAAGGACGGTCGGCAATGACCTCTACAAATGACTTTCATGATCTTCAGACTCGCATGTAGCCCTCGCAGAGTCGTCACTTCTCATCTGGTGCACGGCCGCCTCTTATCATGTCCCGACAACCTATCAACCCGCGAACCTCTTCAGCCTCGAAGCCGTCATCAACACCACAATCCTCACCCAGCAGACCCAACTCTCGTGTCCCGGTCTATGACTTTGATAGTCCACCCTCTTCGCCGACATCTGCTGCCAGACTCGAAGGGTGGGAGCGTATCACCTCCTCCCCAACCACAGACAATGCCTCCGAATGGTCCATGTTAGATCGCAGCCAGCCGTCTTCAAGCCCCTCAAAGCGAGGCTCTTCTCATCCACCGTCATCATCACCGGCGGGATCATTCATTGAGCCCAACACCGCGGTCACAAGCATGGTACAACGACACCGTGCCTCCGAGGCATCAAGAGCCGCAAGCACAATCCAGGACCTCAAGGATGTCATGAGTGAGGACCTATTGAGTCGTCAGCACGGCAACGCGGCCGCCAAGAGGCCAGCTCTAAAGTCCGAGGAGGAGCACGAGACGATCTACGCGGGCTCTGGGGCAGGATGTTCCAACAAGGATAGAGCTGATGGAAAAGGATCGCGGACACGTCAAAAATCAGACAAGGAGACGTAGAATACTCGAGTCTTCAAGATCAATTCACAAGTAGCCCTACCAAGCCTCTACGTCTCGTAGTAGAGCCGTATACGAGATAAGGTTGATGAGTGCAAGTTGAAGGTGCTGTCTCTCATGACGACGGTGCCCTGACCGTGGTGAAACGTCCATGTCTGTAAAGCTTCGGAGATCAAGCGCTAGTATGGTCAGGGCGTACTGCCCGCTCAATTGCTAGAGTGCCTGATGGTCAAATCCGGCAGGGCAGTTCCGCAGTCCTCACGCTGCCTGGTGACTCGCAACGTAATCGATCAGTGAATGTTTCTCGGCATAATCACTGCTCCCTCGGCCATGTTGACCGATCAACAAGTCCACTCGACAACATCACCAGAAGGTCTTCAACTTGATCCAACCCGAAAGAAATGGCTCCGCACCAACAAAAAGGTCCGCAGTCCAGGACCTACACGAATCCCTCGACGAAAGGACCACCTGCCATCGAGCGCAAGCAGACCCGCAAAGCCCGAGACCCCCGGCCGCCGATGGTACAGCCTCCGAGCATCATGGCAGGGAGGAAGAAGCTGTGCATTATCAACTTGCTGTGCATCAGCAACCTGTGTACCTCGCAGTCCAAAGAGTCAGCGACAGGCTCGGCGATGGATTCAAGCGCGGCAGCGCGACCGGCAACTCAGTCCACACATCTCAACCCAACCCGCTGTGGGCCGGTGGCAATGAAGCCGGCGACTGGGCACGGAGCTATCATCGATACGGTCTTCTCGCAGCACCCGCCTGGTATCACCCAAGCCAGTGCATCAAGTTGTCATCATCGTCGTCAGCACGTTGCGATTCCCGCAGCAGATGTGGCAGGTACAGCTCTTGATGAATTTCCCACACCATCGGCCTCTTCGTACCCAGCCCACGCCAAGCGAAGGGACTCTGCACTTCGTCGAGACGATAGACTGCTATCATAGCCTCAAACTCGCACACGGCTCCACGGTAGCCTCGTGTGAATGTTGTCCCATGAAGCCAGTCCATGAGTTTAGATGATCCGTCGTAGCAATATTCGGCCAGTATCCATGAATGAGTTCAACTTGCAGAGAACATGTCCCCGTGAACTCATCGCAAGCGGCATCTGTCAACCAGCTGCAGGCAGGAACCCCACCGTCGATCCCACGAGGTGGCATACTTCTCAGTGAGAGGGAGGTCTTCACCACCCAGCTCGCCGCCATCACTCCGTAGCCTCAGTCGATGTTATCATTCACCTCTTGCCTCGTACTGCACCTCGGCGGTTGACGTCGATCCTAATCCAGGTGGTCATACCGTGGAAGTCATGACGAATCAGGAAGCACGTGGGCAGAGATGCGATTGGAAGAGAGCGCGTTATAATCAAATTGGGGGAGGTGAGCACGAGCTCCAGCTAGAAGACTGATAGTATGTCGCCGGTGTCTCTGACTCGACGTGATGCTTAGCTCTCTCTTCGCGTCCCGGATCATCACCAGAAAAGATCCTCGTTCCCTGGCCTGAGAGTACCTCTGTAGCGCTCTCCGCTCCATCCACACTGTCGAGCTCCTACAACACAGTCTGGTCGGACTGACCAGGTGAGACCAATCGTAACCCTGATACCTGCAGGCGACTCTGACGCCTGAGACCTCTCGGATATCCTCTTCCCACTCCTCTAAACTTGCGCTCTTTTCTTGTGTTGTGTTGGAAACTCCCGTCGAGGCGGGTGTTGATCCACGAGGCTGTGGCATGCATCAAAATGATAGATGGCGTCTGGAGTCTGGGTGAAGAGGATGGTGCGACGGAATTTGAGGTCGAAAATCCAGGAGTAGCGCAAAGCCTGTGTGGTCCACGTTCGGTCCGGCGAGGGGGTTGGGGTAAGTAGGAGCGAAGTGATCGGAAAGGATCCGGTCAAGACATGTTGTACTGCAGCAGCCGCTGCCGAGGATTAGCCGGTTGTTTTTACGCACTTTTCACCATAGAAAATTCTCTATATAGTTGGCATTAATCACATCAATTTCTGCACCGTCAATATCGCATATTAGAGCATCTAGTCGAGCCTCTAATTACGTGATTATAACAGGTTATAAGCCCGGCGTAACTAAGAGCGCCCTTAGTACCTCTATCTATTATTATACTAGTACTACCTATAGCGCTAGCTATTATAGCTATTAAGCGTGTGAAACCTCTTTAATCTAGTACTCTAGTACTTAGTCCTTAAGTTTCCCTTATTATACTAGTACTACCTATAGCGCTAGCTATTATAGCTATTAAACGTATAAAATCTCTTTAATTTAATACTATTATATAGGACCTCGAGTCTATACTCGGTCTATAATACCTCTAGATCCCCCGGACTAATTATAGTATAGATTAACACTTAGCTAGTTAGCCTCGTATATAGTAAGCTAGCGAATAGATAGTCTTCTAAGACTATTAGAGCTATAGTAAGCCTATAATCCGAGTAAGCTACTATTAAAGCCTATAGTAAGAGCTATCGTTAAGAACGAGTTAAGAGTAAGAAATAAGGAGATAAGAAAGTAGCTTAACTTCCTCGATAGAATCTATAATATCTAGATTACGATAAATACTCTCTATTAGTTAGATATTAGTCTTATATATAGTAAGCTAGCGAATAGATAGTCTTCCGAGACTATTAGAGCTATAGTAAGCCTATAATCCGAGTAAGCTACTATTAAAGCCTATAGTAAGAGCTATCGTTAAGAACGAGTTAAGAGTAAGAAATAAGGAGATAAGAAAGTAGCTTAACTTCCTCGATAGAATCTATAATATCTAGATTACGATAAATACTCTCTATTAGTTAGATATTAGTCTTATATATAGTAAGCTAGCGAATAGATAGTCTTCCGAGACTATTAGAGCTATAGTAAGCCTATAATCTAAGCATTCTATTAGATTAGTAATTACCTCTAGACTAACTTCTAGATTACTATAGATTTATCTAATAGTAAGCTTATAGCTAAGTAGAGTAAAGTCCTTACTAAAGGATTCTTCTTCTTAGCTTAGAAGAGTATACTTAATAGAGTACTCGCTAAAGAAGATCTCGATATATACGTCTTCGATAATAACGTATATATAGATTCTATTCTCTCTCTAGTATAGGAGCTAGAGGAGTCTAATGCTACCTTTAAGCTACGGAACTACGAATTCTATAAGAATAACATCCGAGTATATAGTATTATTATTAGCTAAGTTAACTTCTTAATTCGTCTAGATTTTAGTACTTAGTAGAAGTCTACTTACGAGCTATATTAAGCTATTATAACTATATACGCTCTAGCGCTATTAATTAACATTAGTATAGTAATCTAGAACCTATACGCTATTAAGCTAAATAATAATAATACCCTTAAATACTACGAGTAGTTCTAATACTACCTTCGCTAATATAATATCGCCGCTAAGTAGTTTACTCGTAGTAATATAGAATAGCTTAAGGAGTTATAGCTTAGTAAGCTTTACGTTACTAATCTATTTAAAACTAGTATAAAGTACGTCGAATAGCTAAGGAGCTAGCGTAATACTTATCTAGCTAATACTACCGATATTAACGAGCTAATATTAACTCTCCGTAAGGAAATAATCCCTCGTAACTACTTCTTAGAGTAGTTAGTAAGTAGAGTAGAGTATATAATCTAAATAACTATACCCTACCCGGCCTATACTCTACTTATCTCTTAGTATACCTACTCTAAGGTAGGTAAGGGTAGAGTATACTAAGAAATAGGTAGAGTATAGGTAGAGTATTTTATTTTATACCTAGTAGGTATTAGTAAGTAGTAATTCGACGTTAACGATAGCTATACGCGCGTTAAGACTATAGTTAACTATACGTAAGCTTACGCCGGATTATAGCGACTCTAACCGTAAGGCGTTTTAGTCGAATTAACTAATTTCCGTTAGTATAACTAGCCTATTACGTAATTCGTGTAGTAAATTAGTAAGCACCGTTATATGTCGAATAGCTTAAAAAGTAATATTTATCTTATAAGAAAGAAGGATAGTTACGAAGCTAACGCGTAAAATATATAGAGGCGTATACGGATTATAGAGGTATACGGATTATAGGTAGATTACGTTATAAAGCTATCCTAGTAAATCTAGCGCTATAGCTTCTCGATACTATTTATAAATACAATAATCGAGCGTATAAAATACTATAATTAGAGACTATAATTATTACTGTTCTACCTAATTTTAAATTCTATATAACGTCTTATATTAGAGAATTAAGATAAGCATCTACTACTTACGTAATACCTACTTCTATACGAGCGTAGGTTATAGTAGGTAGAGTATTTAGGCACGCGAAATACCTACTACCTAACCTATCCTATACCTACTACTAAGAATACTCTACTTAACCTATACTTACTACACTAAGAAGGGATACCCTACTCTACTCGTAGTAGAATACCTACTACCTACTAACTACTTTACTACTTCTTCCCTATAGGTAGCTAATCTAACGCTACTACTATAGCTACTTTTAATAGAGGTAATAGTAGTAGTAAGAGTAAGAGTAAAGGTAACAATAAGACTATTAAGGCAATTTATAATAATAAGTAGTATTACGTTTATCCGGATAGTAACTATACTAATAATTAGTATATAGTATAGTATAAAAACCTCCGTCTACGAAAGGATAAAAAGAAGGCCTTTACTACTATAGTTAAATAACCTTAAGCTAAAATAGAGAACGAAAATGCCGTTATCTTAGCTATAGCTATTCTAGCTACTATAGTAACATCGACTAGTAATTAATCTATTACGAGGAATACTATTATTTATAACATAGGCTCCGGCCTTTATATCTTTAATAATAAACAGCTATTTACTAACCTTTATAAGCTTAAGAAACCGTTTAAATTCGACTAAGCTACTAGCGCTACTATAGCTTAATAGTCTAGCGACGTTAAGCTTATTCTTAGTAAGAACAATAGTAAACTATATACGCTAATACTAAAGGAAGCTATCTACTTACCTAAATCTAACTTTAACCTTATCTCTAGTTACTATCTTAAAAGACTTACTAAGATCTATTACAATTTACTAAATAACTACCTTATCTACTAAGGAGAGTTCTTCTACTATATTAAATTAATAAGGGACGTTAAAGTTATACTCGGTATTACTAACATAAATCTCGATAACCTCTAGCTAAACTAACTAGCTACCTTAGCTATCGCTACGCTAGTTGTTACTACTAACGAGAGCTAGTGTTAGTATTAATAGCTTAGCTATACTAGCGTTAAGATTCTTTAGCTTACTAAATAATAAGCTATTAGCTTAGAAAAGCTAGATATAGCTAAGCTCTACTACTACGAGGTATATAAGCTAGCTAAGTCTTAGTATATTATATTATAGGAGCTATACGTAACTCTCTCGGTACTACTCGATAAGATCTATATTAATCTATATAGACTAATTACTTCTCGAGGATTTTAAGGCTATTAGTATAGCTAGCTATATACTAACGCTACTATATAGAAGCGTTAGTTAATTCTCCTAGTAAGTAAGGCTAACTTAACTATAGAGTATAGCTTCTAGTCTATAGCGATAAGTACTTAGTATAGTAAGATCCCTCGCTATATGTTCTTAGATCTCGGTATAGAGCTAATTAATACTACTATTTAGTTATTTAACTATACGAGGGGTATATAGATAGATACTTCCGCTACTTATATCTCTAAGTAAAATAGAATAGCTAAATTAGCTAATAAGGTAATTATTACTAAAGCTCGTTACTTTATAATCGAATCTAGCTTACTAGCTAAGTATTAGCTATTAGCTATTAAATACACTATATACGTTATAAATCGCCTCGTTAATATTAAAACTAGTAAGGTCCCTTAGCTCTACTTTCTTAAAGGCCTTAATTAGTTATCGTTAACTAATAAAGAGAATAAAATTAACCTTAGCTACCTTAAACGCTTTAGCTATAAGGTATATATTTACTATTAACCTCTACTAATCTCTAAGTTTACTAAACGTACTAATATTAGATAGTTTATTAGCTTCTAAAGTAAATTAAAGACTAATTACCTTATCCTTCTATAGGTAATATAATAGTAGTATATAGTAACGTATAGAGCTAAGCTATCTATAGGCTAGATAGGTTATTAAATTAATAGCTGCCTTCGTTTAAAATAGCCGGAGACTATACGAATATACTACGAAGAGCCTACGTTATATAATAGGACTATCCTAGCTTCGTAGAACTAAGCTTCCTTTTATAACTATCTCTCCCTTTACCGCTACTACTCTTAGTAGCTATTCGTCTCTTAAGCCGTTCTTTACTATATTTAGTAATCGTAACTATAAAGGTAGTAAGTATTCTCTTTATTAACTAGGGGAATACTTAGTCTACGTTATTTCTTTATTTAACTTATCTAATGTCCGTCCTTAGTAACTTTATTACTTACGAGGCTATAGTCCTTTATTAGTAGCTTTACCTCGAAGTAGTACTAGCTTTACTACTAGTTCGCGATATGTATCGGCGTTTATTCGGTATCCGTATAGTAGCTATATAGCTCTAGTATACTAGCGATCGGCGTATATATAACCGTATTTCGACCTCTATAATAATAACTTCTATAGCGACGATACTTCTAAAACTTTAACCCGCTACTCGCTTTATTAACGCGTCCTTTATTATCGACTTATATATTATACTCGTACTTCGTACTTTTCTTCCTCGCTATATCTCTTAGTACTTACTTTTCTTACTACTGTCTAACTTACTACTTCGTTAGACATCTTCGTTTTATTATTTAGATATCTTTAGTTATAGCTAGCTCTAACTCTTATATTTACTTTTATAAGCGCTACGCTTACGTAGTAAAAGATAACCTCGTCGGTAAGTCTATAGTACCTATATAGTAAGGCTATAGTATACTAATGTAAGTAGACACTACTTATAATAGCGCGCCTAGTAAGACGTACTCGTACTATAAGAAGATATAGTAGGCTTACTACCTAATCGACGATTCTACGCTATAGGACTTAGTCGATACTACTTACGCTATCTTCGTAAAGGTAGATCGATACTATCTAGATCTTACTAAGACTCGCTTAGTCAATAAGAAGTCTAAGCTAGATATAGAGACTATAGTAGTATAGTCTACGATTCGGTTATACCGAATTACTAGTAGCTAAGCTACTACTCTACTAGACTTATCCGCGTTATCGGGGGACGCCTTAATACGTATATAAGTCGACGAGATCTAGCGTATATATCTTATACTCGAGGAGAGCGTAGGCCTCTTTTACTCCGTAAGTATAACGTCTAGTATTACTAGTGCCTTACTAATCGTATATAGTACTTATTAGGCTCCGCTTCGCCTTCTATCTCTTTCTTTTCTACTCCGCTATTATCGATACTCCGTAAGTACTCTATACTAGCTCTATAAGAGGAGACTTCTTTTACTAAGAAATTTAAGACTATAACGCCTAAGAAAATAGCGACGCTAAAGTTAAAGACTATAGTAGCTCCGGCTACGGAAGCTATTAAGACGCTAACTCGGAGAGTAATACTCTCTAGAATAATAAGAAAAACCTCTACGAAGGTAACTATAACTCTAAAGACTACTAAGGTAGTATTCTTTCGCTCGCGACTACGAGCTAGTACCTAATTCGCTATAGTAGTCTCTAATAAGGAGACTACCTCTTCCGATACTATAGTAGCCTCTAATAGAAGAACTATATCTACTAACTCTACGGTAGTAGCTTTAGCTACGGAGACTACCTATACTCTAGATAACGAGGATAACGATTTCGTCGCTAACCTAGATACTCTTACTACTATAGAGGTAGTCTCTAATAGAAGAACCTCTCTTTTCTCTTTTATTATCTATTGCTCTTTCTTCGACCTACGGGCTCGTCTAGCTTAAGAAAGCGACGTTATTATAGAGGATAAAGATAAAGCCTCTACTTAACTTCGCCGAGAGGTTACTAGGTCTCCGTAAGTCTCTACTATTACTACTACTTACGAGAACGAGTATTAAATTCTTTTACTTATATAGCTATAAGAGGATATATAGAATTACTACCTAGGTCGTCTAGCCGAGCTATAGCTACTAGACGCTACTAACTCGTCTACTCGGGCTATTCTATTTACTCGTTTTACTATTATTAGAGGTGCTCTAAGAGACCTCGTATTACCTCGCGATCTAGCGAGATTCGTAGAAACTACTTAGTACCTTAGTATACCTATTCTAGTAGGCCTATTAGATATAGATCTAGATATACTAGCTAATAATCTAGAGAAGAAGAGGAACTTTAGGGAAGATCTAGTTACTTCGTTATAGGCCTACTACTTTAGTCGTTTAGTAAGAGAGAAGAGAAGTTACTATAAAGGTAAGTAGGCTTAGGGGCTTATATAATTATATAGACTAATAGAACCTCTTTATCTATCTTATCTCTACCGTGTCCTCTTTGTACTATTACTACGAGTTCTTCGACTAATCTCTATCTAATTATAAGGGGAAGCTCGGTTCTATAGAGCTAGAATAGTCCCGTTATATAACATAGGCTCTCTATAGTATATTCGTATAGTCTCTAGCTATTTCGAACGAAGGTAGCTATTAGTTTATTAACCTATCTAGCCTATAGATAGCTTAGCTCTATACGTTACTATATACTACTATTATAGTTCTAATAGCTTTCTTTAGTCGTAGCCTATAGAGCTACTAATAATAAGCGATAATAATCGAGTAAATTCTACTCGACTAGTAGATCGAGTTAACGAGGTCGACGATAGCTACGAAGTTATCGAAATTCTATTAGAGCTAGAGTCTCTAATAGACGAGGATTTACTAATACCTCTAGAAGTTACTCTAGCTAGTGTTCTAGAGTAGTTTAGAAGCGAGATCTTCCGCTATCTCGAGGAGGTCGAATTCTCTATACGAGACTCTAATTACTATAGGGACGCTAGTAAAACACTAGCTAGATCTCGCGGCTTTACTATATAGAGTACCTCGACTCTCTCTAAAGAGATAGATACCTATATAATACTCTTAAGACTAGTAGGCGCTACTATAGAGCTCTACTAGAACTCCGAAGAAATACCGTAGAGTACGATTTACGTACTACTACTCTACTACTCTACGCTAGGTAGTATAGAGTTAAAGCCGAAAGATCTAGAAGAATATCGAGCGAAGATAATTACGGAGTTTAGATACTTCTATTAGAGTCTTAAGGTAGCCTTCTTAGTAAAGCTAGATTACTTTTCTTATTTACTAGCGCGCGAGGTAAACTAGATTACTTACTTAATCTAGTTTCTCGGCGATAGACTTAAAGAGTCCTAGAATCGAAAGTATACTCTTAATAGTATAAACTAGGCGTCTTTAACGTATTAGAGGACCTTTATCGACGTTCTTAAGGATTCGATCGAGGATCTAGTTAATCGACATATAAACGCCGTAATCGAATATTATAGCGCTCGATAGAATTAGGGAGAATTAGCCTAGAAGTTTACTAACTAACTAGCTACTCTCGAAGACTAAGTTAGCTCCTATTATAGTAAAGAGCACCTAGCCTAATACTTTCTAGCTAAGCTCTACGCTAGTCTCTAGAACTAGATTCTTTAGGCTTCTCCGATTCTAGAAACGTAAGAAGAGCTAGTTACGTGTACTACTATATATAAGAGCTTTTCGAAGTCTTTAAATAAGAAAGTAAAGGAGATACGAAAGTATTATAAGGACTCTACGGAGAGTATTCGTATAGCTCTAGGGAGTAAGCGTAGTAAATAGGATAACTACGCTAGCTTTAGCTATATATAAGTATACCGTAACTATAGGGCATCTAGAGAACGTAACTAGAGGCCTCTAGAAAGAAGACTAGAATTAAGGAGACTAGTACTAGACTAGGTCTAGTACTATAACTATAGTAAGCGAGGCTACTTCTCTACCTCGTATATATAGCTATATAAGCCGGGCTAGGAACCTATAACGCGCTTAGTAGGAGTAAGTAAATATCCTCTCTTACTTAACTAACTCCCCGAGAACGTATTAAATAACTCTAAATAGAACTAAAAGAAGCCCGTAGTTCTTCTAGTATAAACCTACGAAGAGATAGTTTATATACTAGATAGTAAGGTTAGTATATTAATACTCTTAGACGATAGATCTAACGTTAATATAATCGATTCTATATTCGCTCTTAAGTATAACTTAAAGCGTGTTAACGCCGAGCTTCTACGAGTTAATAGCTTCTAGAGCTATCTAGTATATTACTATAGCGCCTACGAGATTAAGCTATACTTAACGGATAACACTAGTAAAACGCGAGAGTCGAAAGGTTTATTCTATACTATAGAAATAAGCTCTTCTATCTTACTTAGTTAGCTATAGTATTTCGACTAGAGTATAGTAGTAAATAGCCGTGCCGACTAATAGTAGTATAGTTACGATACTACGTTAGTACGCGTTATAAGCGCTCGAGAGTTCTCTAATCTAGTCCTCGCGGGAAATTAAGGCTACGCTATCGTCCTATTAGGCGTATCTAAATTTATAGAGTATAGAGTACGAGGAGTAGCTAAAGCCTCTATAGAACTTCCGTAGAACTCTCTCGACTTATTACTCGTATATATCTTAGACTTTAAGGACGTATTTAACGTTAATTCTACCGAGATAAGGCCTACTAAGAACGTTTTCTATCCGATCGACCTTTAGAAGAGTAAGGAACTTCTTTTCCGACTTCTCTATAATCTCTCTACTATAGAGTTAGTAGAACTAAGGGAGTACTTAAAGAAGTCCCTAGAGAAGAGCTAGATCCGATATTCGAAGAGTCTAGTTAGCGCGCCGATCCTATTCGTACTAAAGAAGGATAGAACGCTTAGACTATATATAGATTACCGCGGCCTAAACGCGATTACTATTAAGAACTATTACTCTCTTTCTCTTATTAGTAAGACTCTCGATTAGCTCGAGAAAGTAGTAGTATACTCGAAGATCGATATAAAGAACGTATATTACTATATTTCGATTAAGGAGAGTAATTAGTAAAAGACGGCGTTCTAGACGAGATATAGCTACTTCGAATATATAGTTACGCTATTCGGATTAACTAATATACCTACTACGTTCTAAGCCTATATTAATAGAGCTTTAGTAGAGCTCGTCGACGTCTACTACGTCGTCTATCTTAACGACGTCCTTATCTATAGCGCGTTAGTAGAAGAGTATATAGAGTACCTACGGAAGGTACTCGAGAGATTACGCTTATTTACGTTATACGCGAACTCGAAGAAGTATACCTTTTTCTAGACTAAGATAGAGTTCTTAGGATTTATCGTCGGTACCGCGGGTATATCGATAGATTTCTATAGAGTCTCCGTAATTACGGACTAGTCTCTACCTAAGAATTATTATAACGTCTAGTAGTTTCTAGACTTCGCGAACTTCTACTAGCGGTTTATTAAAGAATACTCTACGATAGTAGCGCCGCTAACGTCGCTATTTAAAGAAGCGAAGAAGGGAAAGTAAACTACGCTATAGCGCTAGAGAGAGACTTAAGCTAAGGCCTTTAAGGAAGTCTATAAGGCCTTTACGAAGGCGCTAGTACTAAGGTACTATAATCCTATAGTAGAACTCTATATAGAAACTAATATATTAAAGTACGTATATAGTAGTATACTTTCGTAGCTTTTCGACGAAAGCGAGTATAAGGAGTAGTACTCTATTACTTTCTTATCCCGTAAGTATCTACTAGCTAAGTAGAATTATAAGACGTATAATTAAGAGTTACTTATAATCGTTAAGGGATTTAGGTATTAGCGATACTACTACGAAGAGTCTCCGTACTCTATTTACGTACTATTCGATTATAATAACCTAAGGTACTTCCTAATAATAAAGGAACTAAATAGCCGTTAAGCGAGATAGTATATATACCTCTAGAGATTCGATTTTATAATCGAATATAGACTAGAGAAGACGAACTCTACTAATACTCTATCTCGTTATCTAGACCTTATAATCGACGACTAGAAAGAGACTAGTAGCTTACTTACTTTACGAGCTAAGCTTAGAGTAATAATTCCCGTTAGTATACTAATAGTAAGAAGAGTATATATAGAAGTGTCTATATACCTTAGTATTATAACTCTAGAGAGAGGCGCGGGCCTAGAGATCTATATTATATAACTAGCTTTAGACGTAAAGTAGCTCTATAGGGACTCTATAGAAGTAGTAGATAGTCTAGGTAAAGAAGATACTAAGAGTTCTAGAGATAGTTCCTCGGATATATACTAGCCTAACTAGCCGAGAAGTAAAAAGACTAAGCGTAGAGAGGTATAGTTAGTTCGTAATAGTATAATGCTAATAGCTATACCTCGCGTCGCTGCTATTTTAGCGACGTAGAATAAGTCTCTATAGTAGAGTAGTTTTTAGGTAGAAGTAGTACTATATTAAGTAGAGGTTAGGTATAAAAGCTTAGTAGAGAGAGGCTACTCTAGGTTAGGTATTATACTAAGGTAGGTAGAGTTAGTATATAGTTATAGTGTCGCTCTTAGGGAGGAGGTACCTAACCTAGTGCCTACCTAATAGTACCTAATAAGCTAGTAGTTAAAGCGCTTACTCTATAGCTTAGCGCGTTACTATACCTTACTAATTTTTAGGCTTAACTTTATTACGGTACTTTATTACGTAAGGAGAGACAGTAGATAAAATATATAAATTATACTAGAAGTATAAATATAACCTAGCTAGTAAATTCGCCGACGCTTTCTACTAGAATATCGTCGACTTCTTTACGCTCTCTCCTTCTCTAATTTAGAGTTATTATTATTACTATAACTTAGTACTATAGTAATATCATCTTATTAATTTATATTAGTCCTTAATAATAATTTAAGTAAGTCGTTAGTATTAGTATTCTTATTCTCTATCTCTTATTCTATATTAGTCTATCTTAATAGCGAGACTACTTTAAGCTTATACTTTAATATTATAAGCTACTAAACGGTTTAGGCTACTAATTTATGCCTCCGCGTACTAATAATATCTTTTATAATGTTAAATACTCGCTCGACCTCGACTCTAGCGATTAGGATTACTAGAATATCTTTTACTATACGTAATAGTAATAGATATTCTTTCTCCTTCTTCTTCTACTACTATAAGACATCGAGTTTCTAAATATAGACTAGTAGTATTATAAGGTAGTCCTTACCTTCTTTAATTATAGTACGCTTCGAGGAAATAGATAAGGAGTATTAACTATCGCTTTATACTAATAGAGCGTAACTTCGCTCCTTTCGTTTTAGTTAGTTAAACTAGTCTTATTACTAGTAACGTAATAGCTTAGAGGTAGAGGCTAGTAAAGCGATCGAGGAGTCTATCTTATTATACTAACGAAGGTACTATAAGAACTCCTTATAATAGTCGTCTTTATAGTAAAGTTCCTAAGTCTCTATATCCTAAGTGTTATTAGCTACTACTTAATAAAAAGACTATAAGCGCTTATATTATATACTATAAGCTTCTTAGAGGAGTTAAGAATTATTATATAGTTATAGAGTATACTCTTCTTATCCTTAGTTTACGTATAGTATTTCTTAAGCTTCTTCTATCCCTTTTTTACTACTCTCTATATAGTAGCTAGCTATATAGGTAGATTATTATAATCCTTAGTACTAATTAGGCTCTCTTTAATTTTATCTAAGAAGTTAAAGAGTATATTATATATAGTCTATATATACTAGAGAAGAAGTTAGCTACTAGTACTTAGCTATATTATTACTTTCTTAAAGTTCTCTAGTATTACTATAACGGATTCGAGATACTACTACTTATTTAGATTAAGTAATAACTTAGCAAGGTCGCGGTTATTAACGTTAGAGAGTAGTCTAGATATTAATTCCTTAGAAGAAGTTCTTAGTACTCGGAGCGTAGTCTTATTCTCGAGCTAATCCTTAATAAAAGGTTTAAGCTTTATTACTCGCTTATATATGTTATATATCGAATTCTAGCATGTCTTAATATTACGTATAACTTAGTACCTCTTCTTAGGTAGTAGATACTTCTAGAGGTCTATAAATCGTTCGAACTATTATAAGGAACTATTAATTATAATATAGATTACGTAGAGCTTACCGATATAAGGACGTAATAAAACAACGTAATAAATGTTATATACCTTCCGTAGTAAATTCGGGATAGAGACTAATATTAAAATATTCTAGATATAGCGGTTTTATAACCTCTCTACTATATTAATCTCTTTACTTATCTTAAGTTTTAGATACTTAATAATGTCCTATATAATAAGATTAATAATATATACTAGGTATAGAATCGTATTCTTCTTTATACTCTACTTAATATCTAGAGTACCTAGGCTTCTTTCGAGAGACTCTCGGAGTATTCTATTATTTAATGTATTATCTACTATAACTACGAGTAGTTATTACTTAACTAATTTATCTTTTAGTACTCGTATAACCTCGTTTACTATAGCTTTACTAGTATAACGACCTCGAAGAGGTGTTATTTCTAGGAGCTACTCTTATAATTACTATTAGTTATTAATAAAATAGCCTTTAATTACAATAAACCCTAAGTAGTTGTTAGTAGACTATCTATCTAACGCTATTAAAAGCTTAGTGTTCTTACCGAGGTTAGAGAGTAGCGATCTTTATAACCTCTCGAATTATTATACTAGTATTACTTAAAAAAGAGTCCGGCTAGATATAGTAATATTAGGTCGGAGAAAGCGAAGGAATTAGCTAAAGGTAGGACGCTCGATTATACGGAAAGACTAGTTATAGTTAATAACTACGCGAATAAGTTCGTAGTAGAAGATATCGGTAGAGAATAGAGAGACGATTTATTAAACGCTCTTTATATACTATTATAATTACTTAAGGGCTCTTTAGGTAGAGCTTTACTCGTAGCGATACTTAATAACTATAGTATATTTCTAAGACTTAAGATATCTCTCTATTACTTTATTACTAATACGATAGTAAGTAGAATAAGTAAGTATATTACTACACCTATTATAAATAACTCGTAGTTCTCTATTATAAATCTTAGTAGCTTCTATGACATTTACCTATAGACTTCTAGAACGTACTTTAGAATTCTAATTTAGTGTATTCTTTATACTCTCCCTATATATAGATACTATAATTATTCGACTCTACTAGTCTTTCTAGGCTTCTTATAGAGCTTAAACCTTAGCTCTCTTACTAAGTTAAAAAGGTAAGTATTAAAGGAGTTATAATTATCGTATTCTACTATTATATCTAATATTCCGAGCGGAAATTATAAAGCTACGTAATTCTACTAGAATAGCTAGAGAGGAGTATATAGTCTCCCTAAGCTATAGGTCGAGTACTAACTTAAAGTTAGAAGCTTTAGACATGTCGATTAGTATAGATTATATTATTTAATAAAGGTAGATAACTTATTATAGAATGTTTATTAACGTGTTTATAATACGTAATAAAGAATCCTATACTATACTATAGAAATTTTAAAGTAAGAATTATATAGAGGCTAAGGAATAGAAAGAAATCTCGTTATAAAACTTAAATCTATAAAAGGGCCGGACTATACTATAGATTAAACTACTTAGTAGTTAATTATAGTATAGAAAATCTACTAGTTAAAGCTAGTAAATTTATCTTCCTTAGTATCGACTATTTCTTTATTCTCTTTCTTATTAGTATTCTTATTATTATTCTCCTTATTATTCTCCTTATTATTTTCTTCCTTATCTTTACTCTCTAAAGAACTTTCTAATACGAGATAGATACGAACTAGATTTAGTTAGGGCCTAGTTTAGTTTAGTTACGTAATCTCGGCATCGCGGCCCGGGCTTCTAGCTACTTCGCCCTCGATATTACGCGTACTTTATATACTAGCTTTCTCTTCTTCTTTTCTAAGTCTCGATATCTTAACGAATAGACGTAATTAACCTTCTATCTTACTAGTCGTAATTACTATATCGAGACTTCGTAACTTCTACGACCGAGCGATAGAGCTATCGAAATATCTAGCTATCCTACTACTCGCGTAACTACTAATAACTACTTACGAAGAACCGAAGAAGTTACGAAGAAGAAGAAGTATTACGATCGTAGTTCTCGCGTATACTATAATAGATCCTCGTTACTACTACGTAGATTAATACTACGAATACTAAAGACATAAGAAGAAGGTAATAAGTTAAGTTACCGACGACTTAAGAAGGAAGTAGGCTACTAGCTAAATTTTTAGATATCCCCTTTATTACGCGTTAACTTTTACTATATTTACGACTAACCTTACCGAGCTATAGCTCGACCTAACCCTAGCGATAAAGAGCGCCGCTAAAGTAAGCTACTATAACCTACCTCCGACTATAACGACGCTTCTATTAGTTTACTCTATTACGATCTATTTACTCTCTTCGACGCTATACTCCTTAGTAAGCTATAGGAAGAGTATAGTATTTAGGTACTAAGGGACGTATTCGACTACGTTAAATTCTCTTATAATAAGTAGACTATATAAGTAAGCGCTATATAGGCTTAGGTTAGTAATATCTAAGCCGAACTAGATGTATCTTAGACCTACGCTAATAGCGCTACTACCTAAGCCGCTCGTTACTTAGCTAAGGTCTAAGAGCTTAAGGCCGAACTAGACTATCTTAAGGCCGAGATAGGACGTAGTATACCAACTTCTTCTATATATAGCTCTCTCTTATTAGAGAAGCTACTAGACCCCGCTATTTTTAGCGACGGTATACTAGAATAGTTCGATGTCTTTAAGTACTAGATATAGAATAAGCTTCTTTCTAATACGGACTATTACTCTACGAAAGTTAATAAGTTCGCCTATCTCTACTCGCGCTTCTTAGAAGACGCTTATACTCTCGTTATAGACGTAGCTCGCGGTACGATCCTTAGCGCTAACGAGGTCTTTACTCTTTTAGCTTAGCGCTATAAGGACCCCGACTATAGAGCTACTACGCGCATCTAATTCGCTAGCCTCTTTTAGCGTAATAATATCTTCGACTCCTTTATCGGCGAGTTTAATAAGTACGCTCTTTACGCTAATATCGCTAAAGAAGAGTAGCTATACTAAATCCGTTAGAAGATATCTACTAAGCTACGTAATGCCCTAGTTAACTTTTACCTCGATAACCTCGCTACCTTTATTACTATAGCTCGCGCTACTAACTATAGTATCTATTAGAATAACCTTATCGCTAAGCGTACTTAGGCTCTACGCTCTATAATAGCTATAACTCGCGTCGCTAGCGCTCTAACTCGCGTACTTTACTTAACCTCTACGCCTACTACTCTAGCTACTTACTACTCTATTGCCGGAGGTACTTCGTAGCCTTTTCGCTTACCTTAAATACTCGTCTACTTCGTATATAGTAAGCTAGGCTATATCGCACCGAAGTATATAGCTAGTGCCTCTAAGAAGGCTACTTATACCGCTACTCGTTCTCCTCGCGCTATTAGCGCTATAGAGGAGATATAGTAGCTTTAGTACTATATAGCTAAGTTAGAAGCTAATCCTAGTTTAGCCTACGAACTAGATTTAGTTTAGAACTAGTTCGACCCCGAGATAGATTACGAGTTAGCTAACTAGTTCGACTAGGGAAACGAGTAGCTAGAGAATAAGTCTTTTCCTCTAGTAGAATAAGAGCTATTCGAGATAGATCCGGAGGAGTATAAACGCTAAATAGTGTCGTTACTTATAACGTTACCGCTATTATAACTCCTATTACTATCTACGACCTCTATAACTATAAACGAACTATTACTCTTTAAGCCTTTATCGATACTAGTACACTTATCGGCGCCGTAGTTAACTATAACGTTCTCGATAAGCTAAAGACTTTCGGCTACTCCGTAGCGTTAGCTAGCTCTATTTAGCTCTAGGCCTATAATAGTATTCTAACTAAATAAGTTACTTATAGCGTTTCCCTTACTACTACCGTTTCTAGTAAGCTAAATACTCTTACTATCTTCCGTATTATAGATATTAGCTATTTCGACATTATTCTTAGCCTCGGCTAGCTTAAGGCTAATAAGGCTAATATCGACTATAAACACGGCGAAGTTATATATAAAGAAGAGTTTTTACTAACTATCGTTAAGCGATAGTAGCCGTAGCTAATTAAAGGTACTTATTCTAGAAAGGGACCTATTTTAGTTCGGAACTAGTTCGTCCCTAGTTTGGCTCGCGAAATAGATACTATTTCGGCTACTAAATTAGGACGAGATAGACTATATTAACTACTAGCTCTTAGGTCGAATTTTAAGCTAAATTAGGGGGAGTTTAAGCTAGTCTCCTATAGTACTTAGCTAATATATAAGTTCTCTTACGTATCTACCTACGTAAGTAATACTAAGTAAGATAGACTACTTATCGCCTTTATTAGCGCCGCTGCCTTTATCTCTTAAGCTAAATACCGCGAATACGAGGTGTTCGCGATCTCTATAAAGGATATTAAGGACTACTACTATATAGCTACTAAACTAGAACTAGACCCTTTAGTTATTCTACTAGAGGAGTTACGTAAGTTTACCGACGTCTTCTCTAAAGAGTAATCTAATACTCTACTACTATATCGACTAGATTTCGATAACTATATTACTTTAAAGGATAGCGCTAAGCTACTATATACTAAACCTTTACGCCGCCTATTCCCTAAAGAGCTTAATATAGTAGAAGAGTTTATTCGGGAACATCTCGATAAGGGTTTCGTTATACTAAGCTCGGCTAGCTACTTATTACTTATCCTTTTCGTCTATAAGCCGAATAGAGGACTCCGCCTCTATATCGATTACCGCAGCCTTAACGAGGTTACTAAACGAGACGTCTATTCGCTACTACTTATCGAAGAGATACTTACGTGCGTAAGTAAGGCTAAGTAGTTTAGTAAGATCGATATTCGCTAAGCCTTTTACTATCTCCGTAACTTCGTCGATAGTAAGGACTTTACTACTTTCTCTATACGTATAGGTAACTTTAAATAGCTAGTAATATCTTTCGGTCTTACTAACGCTCTCGCCGTATAGTAGAGGTTTATAAATTATAACTTCGTCGATATGCTAGAACGCTTCGTGTCGATCTATCTAGACGATATTCTAATTTATACCGATAGTACCTAGCGAGAGTACGCCGAGTACATTAAACTAGTGCTCTAGCGACTCCGCGAGTTAGGCCTAAACGCCGATATTAAGAAGAGCGAGTTTTACCTTATAGAGGTAAAGTACCTTAGTATTATCGTTAGCTAAGATAGAGTCCGGATAGACCTTAAGAAGGTAGAAGCTATTAAAGCTTAGAAGTAGCCGGCCTCTAGTAATACTACGTAAGTAAGGAGCTTTATTAGTTTCTATAGCTACTACCGCTACTTTATTAAGGGTTTTAGTACTATCGCTAAGCCTCTAAATAACCTACTTAAGAAGGACGTATTACTCTAGAACGATAAATATACTACTATATTTAACTATATAAAGCACGCTATTACGAGCGTACCTATCTTCGCGTACTTCGATCGCTTAAAGTAGATAGTCGTCGAGACCGATGCTTCCGATACTACTACTACTAGGATTCTATCGTAGTATAACGAGTACGACGTTCTTCGGCCCGTCGCCTTTTTTAGTAAGTCTATAAGTAAAGCCGCACGTAACTACGCTATCTATAACAAAGAGCTACTAGCTATTATCTAAGTATTTAAGGAGTAGACCCCTAAGCTTATAAGTACTTAATTCGATAAGGCTATCTACGTTCTTACCGATTACTAATTCCTTATGTATTTTATAAGGACTTAAAAGCTTTTATGCCGTTAAGTACGCTAGGCTCTCTACCTTACGTAATTTAACTTTAAGATTATATACCGACCTAGCGCTACTAATAGTAAAGTAGACGTACTTACTAAAAGGAACGAAGATATACTATACTTAAAGGAAGACTCTAATCTACGCTAGACGCTTCTACTATATAAGGTACTCGATCCGCGTATTATCGATAAACTAAGTCTAGGTCGTATCCGAACTAGATTACTACTTTAAGCTAAACTAAAGTCTAGTTCGTAATCTAGTTCGCGATCTAGTTCGTAGTCTAGTTTAGCTACCGAACTAGGACCTAGTTCGCTGCCTATTTCGTAGTCTATTTTAATACTTAGTTCGTTACTAAAATAGACGCCTATTTCGCCTCGCGAGCCGGCCTATGTCGCCTCTATCTCGGCTATAGAAGAGCCTTTACCTCTTTTCGAAGAAGTAGCTAAAGCTAACCTATAAGACACTAAGTTCGAGTTTACTCGAGGTATCTACTATATAATAGGGGCCTTCCTAAAGAGGAAATAGCTACCGCCGACCGATGTTACTATTATTAAAGGAATGTTATAGTATACTAGTCGACTATTCGTACCTATATCGATAGTTACTAAAGTTATCTAGGAGATATATACGTTAAAGAACTACGTATATACCGGAGCTACTAAGACAGTAGCTATAATTAAAATAACCTTCTATATCCCTAGTTATAATAATATCGTTAAGAGGTTTATTACTTATTACTACGACTATAAATAATTAAAGGCTCGCTACGGCCTTCTTACTAGCCTACTCTTACCGCTACCTATTCTAGAGAAGCTCTAGTAGTATATTACGATAGACTTTGTCACTAGTCTACTCTTAGTAGATAGCTATAACGCGGTGTTATATATTATCGACTACCTAAGTAAAGAATAACACCTAATTCTCTACTTCTCTAGAAAGGAAGGTACCTCGGTATTCGAGACTACTAAGCTATTATTCTTTTATATATAGAAACTATATAGGTTACTCGATAGTATTACTTCCGACCGCGGCCCTTAGTTCGTTAGCGACGTATAGAAGTAGTTCTACTAGATCCTAAAGATTATAGCTAAGCTATCTACTACTAGCTATCCCTAAATAGACGGCTAGTTAGAGGTTATAAACCGGGAGTTCGAACGAGTTATCCGCTCTTACGCTATACGTTTTAGTAACTAGACTCTTATTCTTCTAGTAGTAGAGTTCTCTACTAATACTAACTTATCGGAAAGTACTAAGCTATTACTATTCGAAGTTACTAGAGGGTATAAGCTAAGACTTAGCTTTTAGCCGCCTACTAATACACTATCGACGAGAGCTAAGCTAAATAAGACTAATATCCGTACCCTAGCTAAGTAGCTAGAAGAAGGTTTAGAAATCGCTAAGAAAAACCTTACCGTCGCCTAATTACGTATAGTAGAATAAGCGAATAAGTACCGCTTACTAATCGAATTTAAGGTTAGTAATATAGTATAGTTATCGATAAAGAACCTCTACCTATACGGTAATCCTAAGCTATTACTAAAGAGAGTTAGTCCTTATAAGGTACTCGAAAAGCGATTACTTCTATCGTATAAACTAGATCTACTAGTCGCTTTACGCCGTATTTACTCTATGTTCTATACTAACTTACTTACTAAATATCCGGACAACTCTTTACCTAGCTAGTTCTTTAAAGAGCTACTACTAATCGAGGTTAAGAGTAAAGAGAAATACGAAGTAGACGATATAATTAATATACGGATACTACGCGGTAAACTAGTCGCTTATATAAGCTAGAAGAGATATCCGGAAGATCTTACTTAGTAGCTAATCGATAACCTTAAAGGAGTAGCTAACGTACTACGCGACTACCTAGACTCTTATATAGATAAACTAAGGCCGAAATATATTAACGGATAATATATATTAGCGTTTAAGGGTAAACGCCTTTAAGAGAGGAAGTAGTAATACGAGATAGATACGAACTAAATTTAGTTAGGGCCTAGTTTAGTTTAGTTACGTAATCTCGGCGTCGTAGCCTAGGCTTCTAGCCGCTCTATCCTCGATATTACGCGTACTTTATATACTAGCTTTCTCTTCTTCTTTTCTAAGTCTCGATATCTTAACGAATAGACGTAATTAACCTTCTATCTTACTAGTCGTAATTACTTTCTACCTTAACTCTCTCTCCCTTATTAATAATCTTATTCTTATTAGAGGAAAACCTCTTAAACTCTATATACTACTTATCTATCTCGTACTTATTAGCTAGTTTCTCGATCTTAGAGTCGTAGTCTAGCTCGTATACTTCTTTATACTCGTTATCGTTATTAGGCTTTATATATTTACCTTTATCTATAAGATAGATTAGCTCGAGTAGTTAATACTTAGCTAAAGGCATAGAATCGCGAGCTCTACTATTTATTAGTATACTAACGTAATAATAATACGTAATAATAATAGGGAACTTACTACTAGTTAGGATCGGAGATAGTAGTAAGTCTACTCTCCTTACTAAGTTTCTAGATAAACTCTAAGTACTTCTTCTTAGTATTCTCGTTAGTACCTTTATCTATAGTAAGCTTAGTAGCGCTAGCTATATAGATCTTATACTTAAGCTTTTCGAGAATTCCGCTAGAACCGTATATCTACTTAGCTACTCTTAATATATTATCCTCCTTATTAGACTTAGTAGTATAAGCTACCTTTACTTTTATAAGGACTTCTATATACTCTTAATATATAGTAAACTTTCTAATACGCTACTATTTAACATAGACTTTTCTAAACTTACTAGATAGCTATTTATCTATAGTCTATTAGCGTTAAACGTAATAATATAGTAGTATAATTATACGGCTTTACTAGGCGTCGAAATAGCGTTACTTTATCTCCTTAATCTTTTCTATAAGAAGTTCTACCTTTACTTCTTTACTAAGGTTCTAGACTTAAGTATTTATATTAAACTTCTTAAGTAAATTCCTCTTTACGCTACGATTAGTATCTCTAGCTACTTTAAGTACCTTAACCTTAGCCGACTATTAAGTATCTTTATCTCGGCGTATAATATTCTAAATATCCTACTTTAAAGGCTTACTTAAACCTACTTTAAAACTAATTAGACGACCTCGATATACTTCGCTACCTTAACTACGCTAAAGGATCTAGTATTCGATTTTAGCCTACTTAGACCTAAAGCCCTATATCTATTAGCTTAATACTCGTAATAAAACGCTATAATAATTACCTCTATTATTACTTCGAACTTATTAAATTTATCCTTAATCTTAGGAGAGCTACTAAGAGAGGTATCGAAAGGTATATTAGCTATAGGAGTATCTAGAGAAGTTACTATAGTAAAATAAGATATAAAAGTTAAACTTAAGGGCTTAGAAATAAAGGAGTAAAAGAGATAAGAAGAAAGGAAGTTAATAGAAGAAAAAGAAGAATAGTAAAGAGTAATATAGCTACTTAATATATATAAAGTAATATTAAGGTAGCTAGAGTAGAATATAAAATATAAAATATAAGGTTTTTAAGAATTATAGTATACTAAATTAGTATAGTATTATTACGCTAGATTATTACGTACTTATTATTAGTACTCTATAGTATCTAGATTTCTCTTCTTCTAAGCGTTTTAATAAATCTAATATTATATATCCTACTATTATATATAATATTATAATAAGTAAGTATTCTATATACTATATATTCCTAATTTGCTAATTTTATATTCCTATAATAATATTATATTCCTATTATTAGCCGTGCTATTACTAGCTACTAAATTATTATATATTTCTCTTCTTCTACTTCTTTTACTTCTTCTCTTTTTACTTATCTTTCTTTATACTACCTTTATATCTACCTCGTTATTTTCTTCGCTCTTTACTACTATACCTTTACTACTATAAGATTACTTTATATTATAAGCACCTCCTAAGACTCTATTCTTAGTAGTAATAGTAACTATATCTCCTAAGAGAGGTACTATAAAACTAACCTACGGTCGTAGTTATAAGAGTAGGTCGTCTAGTATATATTAGGCTCGTGTCTCTAAGTAACCTCGTAAAATAACTAGTGCTCCTAGAAAGAAGAATAAGTTTAAGGCTAGTAGTATAATTATTACGATTAATTATTACGTTATATTACTAATTATATATAGCTATTACTCTCCGAGAGATTCGTCGCTACTAGAAGTTAACTAAACTTCTCTACTATAAGCTTCCCTTTAGTTACCTTATCTATAAGATTATTATAAGCTATATTCGTAGAAACGAAAGCTTTCGTATCTAATCTTTAGCTCTTAAAGCACTCTAGGAGGTAGTAGAGGCTTTTATTATTAGGTATATAGAAGGTACCTATTATTTAAATTTAATGCTATAATAGATACTAATATTCTTAGATATAAACCTTAATACTATTTATACTAAGCGAATTACTATTAACTAGAAAGATTTATAGCTTACTCCTCGCTATTATACTAAGTTTAATATATATAACTAGGATAATTAGATAGTATTTAGTAAGGATAATTATAATATAAAGGTAGATAGGTAAGTAAGGTATAGGCTATAAAAGTAGATAGGAGGTACTAGTAAGATTAACGTAATTAATAAACGTAATTATAACCTTTAACTTTTAAATTTTAGTTCCTAAATCTTAAGTTCTTAAGATATATATATACTCCTCGACTCTTAAGTACCTATAGGTACTATTAGATAAAGCTAGAAGTAATACTATAACTAACTATATACCTAAGGCTAAGTAATACTACCTAAAGCTTAGTAGGTTATAGTAGCTAAGCTTTAGATACTAGTATTACTATAGGTTAAGTTATAGGTAGTAATTCTAGTACCTAACCTAATCTAAAAACTACTCTACTCCGTAGGCTAATAAGGTTAGCGATAAGCTAGTCTAGCTTATTAAAGAGTTATAGTAGACTAATAGACTAGCTACTTAGAGAGTAACTAATCTAGAGAAGAGAGCTAATAGTAGTTCGCTATCGTAGTACTAGAAGAAGAGAGTACTATATAAGGATAATACCTTATATATACCCGTAGACGTAGTATTACGTATAGAGTTACTACGAAGGTACTACGATCTTCTAGAGGCTAGCTATTTTAGCCGAGAAAAGACCTTAAAGCTATTATTAAGGAAGTATTACTAGCCGGGGGTATACTATAACATAGACGATTACGTTAAGACTTATATAGTATACTAGACTCGGAAGGAACGTACTTATACGCTATATAGCGAGCTCTCGAGCTTACCGATACTAAAGGCTACTTAGAGGAAGCTAACTATAGATTTTATTACTAACCTCCCCTTAAGTAAGTACTATAGTAGAGTATATAACACGATTCTTATAGTCGTCGATAGATTAACGAAAATAGTATACTACCTTCTCTACTATAAGACTATTACCTTAGAATAGCTCGCTAAACTATTTTACGACGAGATCGTTTATAAATACGGGTTTCTAGAAAAAGTAGTCTCTAACTACGGAACCGTATTTACGTCGGCGTACTAGTAAACGTTCGCGTACTAGTTAAAGTTCGAGCGCTAGCTATTAATAGCTTTCTATCCCTAAATAGATAGCTAGATAGAACGGTAAAATAGATCCCTAATTTAGTATATTTAATGTTATTACTCTATAGACTAATCCGACTAGTCGCGATAGTTACGAATAGTAGCGTTTACCGCTAATTTGTCTTAGAATAATATACTAGGTATATCTCTACTCGAATATTACTCTAGTAAGGACTCCGTAGAGAATCTAAATAGAGCCTAAGAGTAGACTCTACTAAGGGAGGTACTAGCTACTTATAATAGAGTAGCGACTCTTATAAATCTTAGGAAGAGCTTAGAAGAGTATTAACGATAGGCCTAGAAGTAGTAGAAGTAGGCCTACGATAAGAGACATAAAGCTATATTATTTAATGTCGGAGATTAAGTTCTACTATTAACTAAGAACCTAAGACTAAAGGTAGCTAAGCGAAAGCTAGTACTAACGTTCCTTAGACTATTTAAGGTACTAGATTAAGTCGGTAGCTAAGCGTACTATTTAGACCTACCTAAAGGCTCCTATATCTATAACGTATTCTATATATTACTATTAGAACTAGTAAAGAGCTATAGAGACTCTATACTCTCTCCGGAACTAATTAATATTAACGATAGTATAGAATATAAGGTAAAAAGGATCCTAGAGTACTATTAGCGAAAGAGATAGACTATATTAAAGGTACTTTAGAAGAGATACCTACTTTCTAAAGCTACCTAAGAACCTAAGGAAGTACTAGATAATACTACTAAAGCCGTTATAGACTATTAGACAGAGATCGGTTAAAGAACCTATAGTAATAGTACGAAGAGAATATAGCTAAGATAAGGTAAGTAAGGAGTTTTATTAGTCTTTATAATTATAAGCTATCTAAGCTTACTCTCTTTTACGACGAGCTACTTTCTTCTTTACTAAACGACTAAACTAACGGGACTACGATAAAGCGACTAGATTCTCTCTATAATTTATCTTCTCCTCTAGATTATTAGCTAGTATATCTAGATCTATGTCCGATATACTCCTTAGAGTAAGTACGCTAGAGCGCTAAGTAGTTTCCGCGAATCTAGCTAAGTCCGTAGACGATATACTATCTCGTAGGCGACTACTAATAATAGTAAGGCGAGTAGAGATAATAGCTCGAGTAGACGAGTTAGTAGTATCTAGTAGCTATAGCTTAGCTAGACGACTAAGGTAGTAATTCTAGAGATCTACCTCTAGCTCTATTAATAAAAGGATTTAATACTTATCTTCGCGAGTAGTAGTAGTAGCGGAGACTTATAGAGACCTAGTAGCCTCTTTATAGAGTTAGGTAGAGGTTTTATCTTTATCCTCTATAACGACGTCGTTCTCTTAAGCTAGATAAGCTCGTAGATCGGTAAAGAGATAGCGAATAGTAAGCGAAAAGAGAGAGATTCTTCTATTAGAGACTACCTCTATAGTAGTAAGAGTATCTAGGTTAACGACGAGATCGTTATCCTTATTATCTAGAGTATTAGTAGCCTCCGTAGCCGAAGCTACTACCGTAGAGTTAGTAGATATAGTTCTTCTATTAGAGGCTACTATAGTATCGGAAGAAGTAGTCTCCTTATTAGAGGCTACTATAGCGAATTAGGTACCGGCTCGTAGTCGCGAGCGAAAGAATATTACCTTAGTAGTCTTTAGAGTCGTACTTACCTTAGTAGAGGTCTTCTTAGTTATCCTAGAGAGTATTACTCTCTAAGTTAGTGTCTTAGCGGCCTCCGTAGCTAGAGCTACTCTAGTCTTAGACTTTAGCGTCGCTATCTTCTTAGGCGTCGTAGTCTTAGATTTCTTAGTAAAAGAAGTCTTCTTTTATAGGGCTAGTACGAAGCGCTTATAGAGTGTCGATAATAGCGGAGTAAAAAAAGAAAAGGCCGGAGATAGAGTAGAGCTAGATAAGTACTACGTATAATTAGTAAGGTACTAGTAATACTAGACGTTATACTTACGGAGCGAAAGAGGCCTACGCTCTCCTCGAGTATAAGATATATACGCCGGATCTCGTCGACTTATATACGTATTAGAGCGTTCCTCGATAACGCGAATAAGTCTAGTAGAGTAGTAGCTTAGCTACTAGTAATTCGGTATAACCGAATTATAGACTATACTACTATAGTCTCTATATCTAGCTCGGACTTCTTATCGACTAAGCGAGTCTTAGTAGAATCTAGACGATATCGATCTACCTTTATAAAGGCGGCGTATACTATATCGACTAAGTCCTATAGCGTAGAGTCGTCGATTAGATAGTAAGTCTACTATATCTTCTTATAGTAGGAGTACGCCTTACTAGGCGCGCTATCGTAAGTAGTATCTACCTACGTTAGTATACTATAGCCTTACTATATAGATACCGTAGACTTACCGACGAGGTTATCTTTAACTACGTAAGCGTAGCGCTTATAAGAGTAAATATAAGAATCGGAGCTAGCTATAACTAAAGATATCTAATTAATAAAACAAAGATATTTAACGAAGTAGAGAGCTAGACGGTAGTAAGAAAAGTAAGCGCTAAGAGGTTTAACGAAGAAAGAGAAGTATAAAGTACGAGGATAATATATTAGTCGACAATAAAGAACGCATTAATAAAGCGAGTAGCGAGTTAAAGTTTTAGAAGTATCGTCGCTATAGAAGTTATTATTATAGAGGTCGAAATACGGTTATATATACGCCGATTACTAGCGTACCGGGGCTATATAGCTACTATACGGATACCGAATAAACGCTAGTATATATCGCGAACTAGTAGTAAGGCTAGTACTACTTCGAGGTAAAGCTACTAATAAAGGACTATAGCCTCGTAAATAACGAGGTTACTAAGAACGGATATTAGATAAGTTAAATAAAGAAATAACGTAGACTAAGTATTCCCCTAGTTAATAAAGAGAATACTTACTACCTTTATAGTTACGATTACTAAATATAGTAAAGAATAGCTTAAGAGATAGATAGCTACTAAGAGTAGTAGCTATAAAGGAAGAGATAGTTATAAGAGAAAGCTCGGTCCTATAGAGCTAGAATAGTCCCGTTATATAATATAGGCTCTTCGTAGTATATTCGTATAGCCTCCGGCTATTTCGAACGAAGGTAGCTATTAGTTTATTAACTTATCTAGCCTATAGATAGCTTAGCTCTATACGTTGCTATATACTACTATTATAGACCGATCTCTATCTAATAGTCTATAACGGCTTTAGTAGTATTATCTAGTATCTCCTTAGGTTTCTAGGTAGCTTTAGAAAGTAGGTATCTTTTCTAAAGTACCTTTAATATAGTCTATTCCTTTCGCTAATTATACTCTAGGATCCTTTCTATCTTATATTCTATACTATCGTTAATATTAATCGGTTCTAGAGAGAGTACGGAGTCTCCGTAGCCTCTTACTAGTTCTAATAGTAATATATAGAATACATTATAGATACGGGAGCCTTTAGGTAGATCTAAGTAGTACGCTTAGCTACCGACTCGATCTAATACCTTAAATAGTCTAAGGAACGTTAGCGCTAGCTTACGCTTAGCTACCTTTAGTCTTAGGTTCTTAGTTAATAGTAGAACTCGATCTCCGACATTAAGTAACATAGCTTTATATCTCTTATCGTAGGCCTACTTCTACTACTTCTAGGTCTATTACTAACGTTCTTCTAAGCTCTTCCTAAGATTTATAAGAGTCGCTACTCTATTATAAGTAGCTAGTACTTCTCTCGGTAGAGTCTACTCTCGGGCTTTATTTAGATCTCTTACGAGGTCCTTACTAGAGTAATATTCGAGTAGAAATATACCTAGTATATTATTCTAAGACGAATTAGCGGTAAACGCTACTATTCGTAACTATCGCGACTAGTCGAATTAGTCTACGGAGTAATAATATCGAATATACTAAATTAGGGATCTATTTTACTATTCTATCTAGCTATCTATTTAGAGATAGAAAGCTATTAATAGCCGGCGCTCGAACTTTAACTAGTACGCGAACGTTTACTAGTACGCTAACGTAAATATAGTTCTATAGTTAGAGACTACGCCTTCTAGGAACCCGTATTTATAGACGATCTCGTCGTAAAATAGCTTAGCGAGCTATTCCGAGGTAATAGTCTTATAGTAGAGAAGATAGCGCACTATTTTCGTTAATCTATCGACGACTATAAGAATCGCGTCGTATACTCTACTATAGTACTTACTTAGAGAGAGGTCGGTAATAAAATCTATAGTTAGCTTTCTCTAAGTAGCCTTTAGTATCGATAAGCTCGAGAGCTCGCTATATAGCGCGTAGATACGTCTCTTCCGAGTCTAGTATACTATATAGGTCTTAACGTAATCGTCTACGTTATAGTATATCCCCGGCTAGTAATACTTCCTTAATAATAGCTTTAAGGTCTTTTCTCGGCTAAAATAGCTAGCCTCTAGAAGATCGTAGTACCTCTATAGTAACTCTACGCGTAATACCGCGTCTACGGGTATATATAAGGTATTATCCTTATATAGTACTCTCTTCTTCTAGTACTACGATAGCGAACCGCTATTAGCTCTCTTTTCTAGATTAGTTACTCTCTAAGTAGCTAGTCTATCGGTCTACTATAACTCTTTAATAAGCTAGACTAGCTTATCGCCGACTTTATCGGCCTATAGAGACTTATTCTACGTCGCTAAAATAGTAGCGACGCGAGGTATAGCTATCGGTATTACGCTATTACGAACTAACTATACCTTTCTACGCTTAGTCTTTTTACTTCTTAGCTAGTTAGGCTAGTATACGTCCGAGGAACTATCTCTAGGACTCTTAGTATCTTCTTCGCCTAGACTATTCGCTACTTCTATAAAGTTCCTATAGAGCTACTTTACGTCCGAAGCTAGTTATATAATACGGATCTCTAGGCCTACGCTCTCCTCTAGGGTTATAATACTAAGGTACGTAGATACTTCTATATATACTCTTTTTACTATTAGTATACTAACGGAAATTATCGCTCTAAGCTTAGCTCGTAAAGTAGATAGGCTACTAGTCTCTTTCTAGTCGTCGACTATAAAGTCTAGATAACGAGATAAGGTATTAGTAAGGTTCGTCTTCCCTAGTCTATACTTAATTATAAAATCGAATCTCTAGAGGTATATATACTATCTCGCTTAATAGCCGTTTAGTTCCTTTATTATTAGGAAGTACCTTAGGTTATTATAATTAGATAGTACGCGAATAGAGTACGGAGACTCTTCGTAGTAGTATCGCTAATACCTAAATCTCTTAACGATTATAAGTAACTCCTAATTATACGTCTAGTAATTCTACTCGACTAGTAGATACTTACGAGATAGGAAAGTAATAGAGTACTACTCTTTATACTCGCTCTCGTTAAAGAGCTACGAAAGTATACTACTATATATATACTTCGACGTATCGGTTTCTATACGGAGTTCTACTATAGAATCGTAGTACCTTAGTACTAGAGCCTTTATAAAGGCTTTATAGACTTCCTTAAAGGCCTTAGCCTAAGCCTCTTCCTAGTGCTATAGCGTAGTTTACTTTCTCTTCTTCGCCTCTTTAAATAGCGACGTTAGCGGCGCTACTATCGCGGAATATTCTTTAATAAACCGCTAGTAGAAGTTCGCGAAGTCTAGGAACTACTAGACGTCGTAGTAATTCTCGGGTAGAGGCTAGTCTATAATTATAGAGACTCTACGGGAATCTATCGATACCTCTATAGTACCGACGATAAATCCTAAGAACTCTACTTTATTCTAGAAAAAGGCGTACTTCTTCGAGTTCGCGTATAACGCGAACGAGCGTAATTTCTCGAGTACCTTCTATAGGTACTTCGTATACTCTTTTCCTAACGTACTATAAATAAGGACGTCGTTAAGATAGACGACGTAGTAGACGTCGACGAGCTCTACTAGAGCCCTATTAATATAGGCTTAGAATATAGTAAGTACATTAGTTAATCCGAATAGTATAACTATATATTCGAAGTAGCCGTACCTCGTCTAGAACGCCGTCTTCTACTAATTATCTTCCTTAATCGGAATATAGTAATATACGTTCTTTATGTCGATCTTCGAGTATACTACTACTTTACTAAGTCGATCGAGAGTTTTACTAATTAGAGAGAGAGAGTAATAGTTCTTAATAGTAATCGCGTTTAGGCTATAGTAATCTATATATAGCTAGAGCGTCCTATTCTTCTTTAGTATAAATAAGATCGGCGCGCTAGCTAGACTCTTTAAATGTCGGATCTAGCTCTTCTCTAGGAACTTCTTTAAGTACTCTCTTAGTTTCGCTAATTCTATAGTAAATAAGTTATATAGGAGTTAGAAGAAAGGCTCCTTACTCTCTTAGAGATCGATTAGATAGAAAGCGTTCTTAGTAGGCCTTATCTCGGTAAAGTTAACGTTAAATACGTTCTTAAAGTTCGAGACGTATATAGGTAGTAAGTCGAGGGAGTTCTATAAAGACTCTATAGAAGCTTCGGCTACTCCCTAGACTCTATACTCTATAGAGTTATATACGCTCGACGAGACGATAGCGTAGCCTTAATTTCCTACGAGAACTAGATTAGAGAATTCTCGAGCGCTTACGATATATATAGACGTAGTATCGTAGCCGTACTACTATTAGTCGGTATAGCTATCTACTACTATACTCTAGTTAAAATACTATAGCTAACTAAGTAAGATAGGAGAGCTTATTTCTATAGTATAGAATAAGCCTTTTAACTCTCGCGTTTTACTAGTGTCGTCTATTAAGCGTAGCTCGATCTCGTAGGCGCTATAGTAATATACTAGATAGCTCTAGAAGCTATTAATCTATAGGAGCTCGGCGTTAATACGCTTTAAGTTATACTTAAGAGCGAATATAGGATCGATTATATTAACGTTAGATCTATCGTCTAAGAGTATTAATATACTAACCTTACCGTCTAGTATATAAACTATCTCTTCGTAGATTCGTGCCGGAAGAACTATAGACCTCTTTTAGTTCTATTCGAGATCGTCTAATATATTCTCGGAGAGTTAGTTAAGCGAGAGAGAACATTTACTTACTCTTACTAAGCGCGTTATAGGTTCCTAGCCTAGCTTATATAGCTATATATACGAGGTAGAGAAGTAGCCTCGCTTACTATAGTTATAGTACTAGACCTAGTCTAGTACTAGTCTCCTTAATTCTAGTCTTCTTTCTAGAGGCCTCTAGTTACGTTCTCTAGGTACTCTATAGTTACAGTATACTTACGTATAGCTAAAGCTAGCGTAGTTATCCTATTTACTACGCTTACTCCCTAGAGCTATACGAATACTCTCCGTAGAGTTCTTATAATACTTTCGTATCTCCTTTACTTTCTTATTCGAAGACTTCGAAAAGCTCTTATATATAGTAGTACACGTAACTAGCTCTTCTTACGTTTCTAGAATCGGAGAAGCCTAAAGAATCTAGTTCTAGAGACTAGCGTAGAGCTTAGCTAGAAAGTATTAGGCTAGGTGCTCTTTACTATAATAGAAGTTAACTTAGTTCTCGAGAGTAGCTAGTCGGTTAGTAAACTTCTAGACTAATTCTCCCTAATTTTATCGAGCGCTATAATATTCGATTACGGCGTTTATATATCGATTAACTAGATCCTCGACTAAATCCTTAAGGAAGTTAATAAAGGTACTCTAATACGTTAAGGACGCCTAGTTTATACTATTAAGAGTATACTTCTAATTCTAGGACTTCTTAAGCCTATTACTAAGGAACTAGATAGCGTAGGTAATCTAGTTTACCTCGTATAATAGCGAGTACGTAAAGTACTCTAGTTTTACTAAGAAGACTATCTCGAGGCTTCTTCGAAAGTATCTAAACTTAGTAATTATCCTCGCTTAGTATTCTTTTAGATCTTTCGGCTTTAACTCTATAATACTTAGCGTAGAGTAATAGAGTAGAGGTACGTAAATCGTACTCTATAGTATTTCTTCGAGGTCCTAGTAAAGCTCTATAGTAGTACCCGCTAGTCTTAAGAGTATTATATAAGTATCTATCTCTTTAGAGAGAGTCGAGGTACTTCGTATAGTACTACCGTAGAGTCTAGCTAGTATCTCGCTAGCGTTCTTATAGTAGTTAGAGTCTCGTATAGAGAATTCGACTTTCCCGAGATAGCGGAAGATCTTACTCCTAAACTACTCTAGAACACTAGCTAAAGCGACCTCTAGAGGTATTAGCGAATCCTTATCTATTAGGGACTTTAGCTCTAATAGAATTTCGATAACTTCGTAGCTATCGTCGGCCTCGTTAGCTCGACCTAATAGTCGAGCGGAATTTACTCGATAGTTATCGCTTATTATTAGTAGCTCTATAAGCTATAACTAAAGGGAGCTATTAGAACTATAATAGTAGTATATAGTAACGTATAGAGCTAAGCTATCTATAGGCTAGATAGATTATTAAACTAATAGCTACTTTCGTTTAAAATAGCTAGAGGCTATATAAATATACTATAGAGAGCCTACGTTACGTAACGAGACTATTCTAGCTCTATAGGACTAAGCTTCCCTTTATAGGTAAATAGTAGACCTATCCTTAAATACTCGCCGTATATTTAATTTAATAAGGACATACTATTTAGGGATACCTTCTAAGCTCCGCTAGCCTATATAATAGTATAATAGCTTTAATTTAATTACTAACTACTAATACGAGCTACTCTTAACGCTATAGAGGCGTCGAGAGAAAGAGAAAGTATATACTTCTCTAGCACTAGTAAATTTAACTCCCTTAGTATTTATCTACTTTCTAATCTCGGCCTATAGCTATAGAAGAAGCTAAATAAGTAACTTAACACTTAGTCTCCTCTAGATCTCGTCTCTCTAGTTTAAATTAAGTCTATTACTCTCTTAACTAACTATATAATTAATTAAACTACGCTAGAGAGTACTCTTAGCGATTTAATCTTTAAGAGAGAGTATTCCTTATTCTCTAAGACTACCTCCTCTATTAACTCTTCTTCTAACTATTTACTAACGACGCTACTACTACTATTCTTTTTCTCTTCTAGCCTATAGAGCTAATTTACCGCCTCTACCTCTATAGAGGCTATTAAAGAAGAAAAGAGAAAGCGAATACACGAATTAGTGTTTTTATATTCTATAGGCCTAGAGCTACTCGATTTTATCGAACTAGAGGTACTAGAAATAGAGCCTCTTATAGATAATAAGAAAGACACGCTAATAGAACTCTTCTAACTACGCTAAATCGCTAGCTATAAACGACTAGTATTACTAATACCGCTTTAAATACGCTCTAGCTACTACGTTATTAAGTATAACTATAAACGGCTAGCTATTAGTAGTATAGTATAAGGGGAAGCTTAGTCCTATAGCGCTAGGATAGTTCCGTTATATAATATAGGCTCTCTATAGTATATCTATATAGTCTCTAGCTATTTTAAATAAAGGTAGCTATTAGTTTATTAACCTATCTAGTCTATAGGTAGTTTAGCTCTATACGTTACTATATACTACTATTATAGTTCTAATAGCTCTCTTTAGTTATAGTCTATAAAGCTATTAATAATAAGTAATAACTAGTAAGTAAATTCTACTTAACTAGTAGGTCGAGTTAATAAGGCCGATAATAGCTACGAAGTTATCGAAATTCTATTAGAACTAGAGTCTCTAATAGATAAGGATTCCCTAATACTTCTAGAGGTCGCTCTAGCTAGTATCTTAGAGTAGTTTAGAAGCGAGATCTTTTACTATCTTAGGGAGGTTAAATCCTCTATACGAGACTCTAATTACTATAGAGACACTAGCGAGATACTAGCTAGACCTTATAGTCTTACTATACGAAGTACCTTAACTTTCTCTAAAGAAATAGGTACCTATATAATACCTTTAAGACTAGTAAGCGCTACTATAGAGCTCTACTAGAACTCTAAAGGAATACTATAGAATACGATTTATATACTACTACTCTATTACTCTACGCTAGGTAGTATAGAGTTAAAGCCGAAAGATCTAGAAGAATTAGAGTAGTTAGTAAGTAGTAGGTATTCTACTACGGGTAGAGTAGAGTATCTCTTCTTAGTATAGTAGGTATAGATTAGGTAGAGTATTCTTAGTAGTAGGTATAGAATAGGTTAGGTAGTAGGTATTTCGCGTGCTTAAATACTTTACCTACTATAGCCTACGCTCGTATAGAAGTAGATATTACGTAAGTAGTAGACGCTTATCTTAATTCTCTAATATAAGACGTTATATAGAATTTAAAATTAGGTAGGATAGTAATAGTTAACTAGTAATTCGATATTAACGACGGCTATACGCGCGTTAAGATTACAGTTAACTATATATAAGCTTACGCTAGATTATAGCGACTCTAACTATAAGACGTTTTAGTTAAATTAACTAATTTCTATTAGTGTAACTAGCCTATTACGTAATTCGTGTAGTAAATTAGTAAGCACTGTTAAGTTAAAGGCTAGATAAGTAACGTACATAGTTTCGAGTAGCTATCGACTATCTTTAAGCCTAAAATACGTAACCTTACTAGCCGTCGACGCCTCCTTATTCTAGATAGCTATAGCTCGTACGTTACGGCCGTATTTACTCTCTTCTATTTTAAGTATAATATCGACCTTATTATATTCCCTTCTTACGTATTATATATTCTCTAGCTTCTCGACGTAGCCTATTTTTCGCCGTTAAAAATAGCTCTTACGAAAGAGATCGATAATCTAATATATCTTAACAGAGGCTAAATATACTAAGTATAGTAGATAGAATCCTACGTAGCTATAAGAGTACGTACTTTAACTATAAGAAACATTAAATCTAGTTTTAAACACTCCGGCTATAATAGTAGTATATAGTAACGTATAGAGCTAAGCTATCTATAGGCTAGATAGGTTAATAAACTAATAGCTACCTTCGTTTAAAATAGCCGGAGGCTATGTAGATATACTATAGAGAGCCTACGTTACGTAACGGGACTATCTTAGCTCTATAGAACTAAGCTTTCTCTTATAACTATCCCTTCTCTTTATAGCTACTACTCTTAGTAGCTATCCGTCTCTTAAGCCGTTCTTTACTATATTTAGTAATCGTAACTATAAAGATAGTAAGTATTCTCTTTATTAACTAGGGGAATACTTAGTCTACGTTATTTCTTTGTTTAACTTATTTAATATCTATCCTTAGTACTCTTATTACTTACGAGACTATAGTCCTTTATTAGTAGCTTTACCTCGAAGTAGTACTAGCTTTACTACTAGTTCGCGATATATACCGGCGTTTGTTCGGTATTCGTATAGTAGCTATATAGCTCCGGTGTACTAGCGATCGGCGTATATATAACTATATTTCGATCTCTATAATAATAACTTTTATAGCGACGACACTTCTAAAACTTTAACCCGCTACTCGCTTTATTAATACGTTCTTTATTGTCGACTTATATAATAACCTTATACTTTGTACTTCTCTTTCTCTATTAAACCTCTTAGCGCTTACTTTTCTTACTACTGTCTAGCTTACTACTTCGTTAGACATCTTCGTTTTATTAATTAGATATCTTTAGTTATAGCTAGCTCTAACTCTTATATTTACTCTTATAAGTACTACGCTTACGTAGTAAAAGATAACCTTATTAATAAGTCTACGGTACTTATATAGTAAGACTATAGTATACTAACGTAGATAGACACTACTTACGATAGCGCGCCTAGTAAGGCGTACTCCTACTATAAGAAGATATAGTAGGCTTACTATCTAATCGACGACTCTACGCTATAGAACTTAGTTAATATAGCGTATGCTACTTTCGTAAAGGTAGATTAATATCGCCTAGATTCTACTAAGACTCGCTCGGTCGATAAGAAGTCCGAGCTAGATATAGAAGCTATAGTAGTATAGTCTACGATTCGGTTATACCGAATTACTAGTAGTTAAGCTACTACTCTACTAGACTTATCCGCGTTATCGAGGGACGCTTTAATATATATATAAGTCGACGAGATCTAATACGTACGTCTTACGCTCGAGGAGAGTATAGGCCTCTTCCGCTTTATAAGTATAACGTCTAGTATTACTAGTGCCTTACTAATCGTATATAGTACTTATCTAGCTTCGCTTCGTCTCTAGTTTCTTTCTTTTTTACTCTACTATTATCGACACTTTGTAAGCGCTTTATACTAGCTCTATAAGAGAAGACTTCTTTTACTAAGAAATCTAAGACTACGACGCCTAAGAAAATAGCGACGCCGAAGTTAAAGACTATAGTAGCTCTAGCTACGAAGACCGTTAAGACGCTAACTCGGAGAGTAATACTCTCTAGGATAATAAGGAAGACCTCTACTAAAGTAAGTATAACTCTAAAGACTACTAAAGTAGTATCCTTTCGCTCGTAACTACGAGCCGGTACCTAATTCGCTATAGTAGCCTCTAATAAGGGGACTATTTCTTTTAATACTATAGTAGCCTCTAATAGAAGAACTATACCTACTAACCCTATAGTAGTAGCTTTAGCTACGGAAGCTACTAACGCTCTAGATAACGAGGATAACGATTCTATTACTAACCTAGACGCTTTTACTACTATAGAAGTAGTCTCTAATAAAAGAACTTCTCTCTTTTTACTTACTATTCGCCGCCTCTTCGCTAATCTACGAGCTTATCTAGCTTAAGAGAATAACGTCGTTATAGAGGATAAAGATAAAGCCTTCGCTTAACTCTATAGAGAGGCCGCTAGGTCTCCGTAAATCTCTGCTACTACTACTACTCGTAAGGACGAGTATTAAATCCTTTTATTAATAGAACTAGAGGAAGATCTCTAGAATTACTACCTTAGTTATCTAGCTAAGCTATAGCTACTAGATACTACTAACTCGTCTACCTAGGCTATTATCTTTACTTAGCTTACTATCGTTAGTAGCTACCTATAGAATAGTATATCGTCTACGGACTTAGCTAGGTTCGCGGAAACTACTTAGCGCTCTAGTGTACCTACTCTAAGAAGTATATCGGACATAGATCTAGATATACTAGCCGATAATCTAGAGAAGAAGATAAATTATAGAGAGAATTCGGTCGCTTCGTCGTAGTTCTATTAGTTTAGTTATTTAGTAAGAGAAAAAGTAGCTCGTTATAAGAGAGAGTAGGCTTAGGTAGCTTATAATTATAAAGACTAATTAAACCCCTTACCTGCCTTATTTTAGCTATATTCTCTTTATACCGTTACTATAGGCTCTTTAACTAATCTCCGCCTAATAGTCTATTACGACTTTAGTAGTATTATCTAGTATTTCCTTAAGTTCCTAGGTAGCTTTAGAAAGTAAGTATCTCTTTTAAAGTACCTTTAATATAGTTTATCTCTTCCGCTAATTATACTCTAGGATTCTTTCTACTTTATATTCTATACTATTATTAATATTAATTAGTTCTAGAGAGAGTACGAAGTCTCCGCGGCCTCTTACTAGTTCTAATAGTAATATATAGAATACGTTATAGATACGAGAGCCTTTAGGTAGATCTAAGTAGTACGCTTAGCTACTAACTCGATTTAACACCTTAAATAGTCTAAGGAACGTTAGTACTAGCTTTCGCTTAGCTACCTTTAGTCTTAGGTTCTTAGTTAATAATAAGACTCGATCTCCGACATTAAATAATATAGCTTTATATCTCTTATCGTAGGCCTACTTCTACTACTCCTAGGCCTATCGCTAACGCTCTTCTAAGCTCTTTCTAAGATTTATAAGAGTTACTACTCTATTATAAGTAGCTAGTACTTCCCTCGGTAAGGTCTACTCTTAAGCTCTATTCGAATTCCCTACGGAGTCCTTACTAGAGTAATATTCGAGTAGAGATATACCTAGTATATTATTCTACGGCGAATTAGTAGCGAACGCTACTATTCGTTACTATCGCGACTAGTCGAATTAGTCTACGGAGTAATAACATCGAATATACTAAATTAGGGATCTATTTTACCGTTCTATCTAGCTATCTATTTAGGGATAGAAAGCTATTAATAGCCGGCGCTCGAACTTTAACTAGTACGCAAACGTTTACTAATACACTAACGTAAATATAGTTCCGTAGTTAGAGACTACGCCTTCTAGGAACCCGTATTTATAAACGATCTCGTCGTAAAATAGCTTAGCGAGCTATTTCGAGGTAATAGTCTTATAGTAAGGAAGATAGTGTACTATTTTCGTTAATCTATCGACGACTATAAGAATCGCGTCGTATACCTTACTATAGTACTTACTTAGAGAGAGGTTAGTAATAAAATCTATAGTTAGCTCTCTCTAAGTAGTCTTTAGTATCGGTAAGCTCGAGAGCTCGCTTTATAGCGCGTAGGTACGTTTCTTCTAAGTTTAGTATACTATATAGGTCTTAACGTAATCGTCTACGTTATAGTATACTCCCGGCTAGTAATACTTCCTTAATAATAGCTTTAAGGTCTTTTCTCGGCTAAAATAGCTAGCCTCTAGGAGATCGTAGTACCTCTATAGTAACTCCGCGTATAATACTATATCTACGGATACGTATAAAGTATTATCCTTATATAGTACTCTCTTCTTCTAGTACTACGATAGCGAACCGCTATTAGCTCTCTTCTCTAGATTAGTTACTCTCTAAGTAGCTAGTCTATCGGTCTACTATAACTTTTTAATAAGCTAGACTAGCTTATTACTAACCTTATTAGCCTACGGAGACTTATTCTACGTCGCCGAAATAGTAGCGATACGAGGTATAGCTATTAGTATTACGCTATTACGAACTAACTATACCTCTCTACGCTTAGTCTTTTTACTTCTTAGCTAGTTAAGCTAGTATATATCCGAGGAATTACCTCTAGGACTCTTAGTATCTTCTTTACCTAGACTATCTACTACTTCTACGGAGTCTCTACGAAGCTACTTCGCGTCTAAAGCTAGTTATATAATATAGATCTCTAGGTCCGCGCCTCTCTCTAGGGTTATAATACTAAGGTACGTAGATACTTCTATATATACTCTTCTTACTATTAGTATACTAACGGGAATTATTACTCTAAGCTTAGCTCGTAAAGTAAGTAAGCTACTAGTTTCTTCCTAGTTATCGACTATAAGGTCCGGATAACGAGATAGAGTATTAGTAGAGTTCGTCTTCTCTAGTCTATATTCGATTATAAAATCGAATCTCTAGAGGTATATATACTATCTCGCTTAATAGCCGTTTAGTTCCTTTATCGTTAGAAAGTACCTTAGGTTATTATAATTAGATAGTACGCGAATAGAGTATAAAGACTCTTCGTAGTAGTATTACTAATACCTAAATCCCTTAACGATTATAAGTAACTCCTAATTATATGTCTTATAATTCTACTCGGCTAGTAGATACTTATAGAATAGGAAAGTAATAGAGTACTACTCCTTATACTCGCTCTCGTTAAAGAGCTACGAAAGTATACTACCGTATACGTACTTCGACGTATCGATTTCTATATAGAGTTTCGCTATAGGATTATAGTACCTTAGTACTAGAGCCTTTATAAAGGCTCTATAGACTTCCTTAAAGGCCTTAGCCTAAGCCTCTTTCTAGCGCTATAGTATAGTTTACTTTCTCTTCTTCGCTTCTTTAAATAGCGATATTAGTAGCGCTACTATCGTAGAGTATCCTTTAATAAACTACTAGTAGAAGTTCGCGAAGCCTAGAAACTACTAGACGTCGTAATAATTCTTAGGCGAGGGCTAGTTCGTAATTATAGAGACTCTACGGGGATCTATCGATATACTCGTAGTACTAATAATAAATTCTAAGAACTCTACCTTAGTCTAGAAGAAGGCGTACTTCTTCGGGTTTACGTATAACGCGAACGAGCATAATCTCTCGAGTACCTTCTATAGGTACTTTATATACTCTTCTACTAACGCGCTATAGATAAGGACGTTATTAAGATAGACGACGTAGTAGACGTCGACGAGCTCTACTAAAGCTCTATTAATATAGGCTTAGAACGTAGTAGGTATATTAGTTAATCCGAATAGTATAACTATATATTCGAAGTAGCTATATCTCGTCTAGAACGCTATCTTCTACTAATTACTCTCCTTAATTAGAATACGGTAATATACGTTCTTTATGTCGATCTTCGAGTATACTACTACTTTCTCGAGCTAATCGAGAGTCTCGCTAATAAGGGAAAGAAAGTAGCGATTCTTAATAGTAATCGCGTTTAGGCTATAGTAATCTATATATAGCCGAAGCGTTCTATCCTTCTTTAGTACGAATAGGATTAGTACGCTAGCTAGACTCTCGGAATATTAGATCTAACTCTTCTCTATAGACTCTTTCAGGTACTCTCTTAGTTCTACTAATTCTATAGTAGATAAATTATATAGAAGTCGGAAGAGAAGTTCCTTACTCTCTTAGAGATCGATTAGATAGGAGACGTCCTTAGTAAACCTTATCTTAGTAAAGTTAACGTTAAATACGTCCTTAAAATCCGAGATATACGCGGGTAGTAAGTCGAGTAGGTTCTATAGAGGTTTCGTAGAGGCTCTAGCTACTTCTCGTACTCTATACTTTATAGAGTTATATACGCTCGACGGGATAATAGCGTAGTCTTAATTTCCTACGAGAACTAGATTAGAGAATTCTCGAGCGCTTATAACGCGTATAGATATAGTATTATAACTATACTACTATTAGTCGGTATAGCTATCTACTACTATACTCTAGTCGAAATACTATAGCTAACTAAGTAAGATAGAAGAGCTAGTTTCTATAGTATAGAATAAGTCTTTCGACTTTCGTGTCTTACTAGTGTCGTTCGTTAAGCGTAGCTCGATCTCGTAAGCGCTATAGTAATATACTAGATAGCTCTAGAAGCTATTAACTCGCGGGAGCTCGGCGTTAATACACTTTAGGTTATACTTAAGAGCGAAGGTAGAATCGATTATATTAACGTTAGATCCGTTGTTTAAGAGTATTAATATACTAACTTTACTATCCGGTGTATAAACTATCTTCTTATAGATTCGTATAGGAAAAACTACGGGCCTCTTTTAGTCTTATTTAGAGTCGTTTAATACGTTCTCGGGAAGTTAGTTAAATAGGCGAGAGCGTTTACTCGCCTCTACTACGCGTATTATAGGTTCCTAGCCTAGCTTACGTAGCTACGTATAGAAAGTAAAGTAGTAACCCCGCCTACTATAGTTATAATACCGGATCTATTCTAGCGTTAGCTTACTAAAGCCTAGTCTTCTCTCTAAGAGGCTCTACTCGCGCTTTCTAGAGAACCTACGTTTACAATACGCTTACGTACGACTAGCGCTAGCGTAGTTATTCTATTTTCCGCGTTTACTCCCCGGAGCTATATAAATACTCTTTATAGAGTTACTATAACGCTTTTACGTTTCTCTTACTTCCTTGTCTAAGAACTTCGAAATACTCTTATATATAGTAGTACGCGTTACTAGCTCTTTTCGCGTTTCTAGAATTAGAGAGGCCTAAAGAATCTAGCTCCGAAGTATAGAATAGAGCTTAGCTAAAAAGTACTAGGCTAGGTATTCCTTACTATAACGAGAGCTAACTTAGTCTTCGAGAGTAGCTAGTCGATTAGTAAACTTCTAGGCTAATTCTCTCTAATTCTATCGAGCGCTATAATATTCGATTACGGCGTTTATATATCGATTAACTAGATCCTCGACCGAATTCTTAAGGAAGTTAATAAAGGTCCCTTAATATATTAAGGACGCCTAGTTTATACTATTAAGAGTATACTTTCGATCCTAGAATTCCTTAAGCCTATTACTAAGAAACTAGATTAAGTAGGTAATCTAGTTTACCTCGCGCGCCGGTAAATAGGTAAAGTAATCTAGCTTTACTAAGAAGGCTACTTTAAGACTCTAATAGAAGTATCTAAACTCCGTAATTATCTTAGCTCGATATTCTTCCGGATCTTTTAGCTTTAACCCTATACTACTTAGCGTAGAGTAGTAAAGTAGCGGTACGTAGATTATACTCTACGGTATTTCTTCGAGGTCCTAGCGAAGCTCTATAGTAGCGCCTACTAGTCTTAAGAGTATTATATAAGTACCTATCTCTTTAGAGAAAGTCGAGGTACTTTATATAGTAAGGCCGCGGAGTTTAGCTAGTATTTTACTAGCGTCTCTATAGTAATTAGAGTCTCGTATAGAGAATTCGACCTCCCTAAGATAGTAGAAGATCTCGCTCTTAAACTACTCTAGAACGCTAGCTAGAGTAACCTCTAGAGGTGTTAGCGAATTCTCTTCTATTAGGGACTCTAGCCCCGATAGAATTTCGATAACTTCGTAGCCGTCGTCGGCCTCGTTAACTTAACCTACTAGTCGAGTAGAATTTACTTAATCGTTATTACTTATTATTAGTAGCTCTATAGGCTACGACTAAAGGAAGCTATTAGAACTATAATAGTAGTATATAGTAACGTATAGAGCTAAGCTATCTATAGGCTAGATAGGTTAATAAACTAATAGCTACCTTCGTTTAAAATAGCCGGAGGCTATATAAATATACTATAGAAGGCCTACGTTATATAACGGGACTATCCTAGCTCTATAGGACTAAGCTTCTTCTTATAAGAATAGATAAGGAATAGGAGAATTTATCGAGACCTATATCTATAAATCTAGGTAGGAGCTAACTAAGTCTAAGAATAACCTAGTTTAAGTAAGGCTAAGAAAAGAATTAAGCGCTACTCGACGAGCTATCGCTAATAAGCTTAACTTCTAAAAGGTATCGGACTATACCTACGTAATCGATAAATAGTATAAGGCGAATAACGACCCTAGTAAGTTTAATAAAAAGGGGAGTACGTAGTTTATAGTAGAGATCTCTAAAATAGTTACTAAATAGAGCCGTATCCTTACTAAAATTCTTATTAAGATAAACGTAGACTACGTCTAGAAACTATTCGCTACTACCCCTAGTCTACTAGTAGTTAGAGTTCTACTATATTCGATATTCGACCTTAAGATTACTATCGAGAATAAGTATCTTTATAGTCTTATAGCTATATAGAAGAAAATCGAAAGAGATATAGATAAGAGTATATAGAAGATAATCGAGAAGTAAAAGAATAAACCTAATTAGTTCGAAGTAATATTAGAGACGATCCTTACTAAGAAGACTAAGGAGTAAATACTAAGCCTAGTCGCGCTACTACTACTTTTCTCTATATTCCCCGCTCTTATAAATATCTTCTAGAACGACTATATAGTTTAAGAAGAGTTCGGCGACTACACTATTAAATTTACCTACGATAGTATACGTAAGCCCTCGGCGATAGTATTATAGTAGTATATAGATAAGATTTATACTAGTCCTTAGATATAAGTTCTTCGCGGTATTATTTCCGAGGTTATTAAGTAGAATATCTCGTACTCGAAGAGGCTAAAGAGGCGAGTAATCGTCTATACGTTTATACCTTTAGTGCTAGTAGTCGCTACGATAGTTAGTTTAGTCTATTTAGTCTAATTAGGTTATTACTAATAAGGGTATAGTATCTAAAATAGCTCGAGTAGTACCTAGATAGTAAAGTAATCGGAATCGATAAGGATTCTAATATAGTCGTTATCTACTATAGAATAATACCTATACCTTCTCGTATAGATATTATCGATATAGCTATATCTAACGATATATTTATCGAGCTCTCGAGGCCGGAAGATTCGAGGATCTTAATTACTTAGAGTAGAGTAATTAAGACTAGTCTAAACCTTAACTACTTCGATACTATAATCTTACTCGATATAGTATCGGTATTACGATCCGTCCTTTAGTATCTCGCTTAGGTCTATAGAAATATTAACTCTTAAAAAGCCGACTACATAGAGGCGTTTATAATAAAGCCGATAGCCGTATTCTATAGGCCTTAGGAGTAGCTTAATAGTAGATAGAGTAGGCCGTCGATAGTATAGAAAGTTATCTACGATAAAATAGAGAAGTAGAGGGCCGAGATATAGAAATATATATAAGCTATAGCAAAGAAGAATATAGTTGATTTAGGATAATAATTAATATTACTAGATAAATAGTCTAACTATATTACCTAAAAATATAGTCTCTTAGTTTAGTAGACTAATTTAGGTGCCTGTGTAAATTAAACTATCTTTTAGGTAAACTAATATAATATAGTACCTTAACGTTTTTCTTCCTACTATTGTTTTAGATCTAAAGCGCTAATTCCGACTATAAGTCTAAATATTAAGCGATAAAAACTAACATGCTAAAGTGTATTACTAAATACTCGGCCTACGGAAAGATTATATAATCTAGTAGAGGCTTTATCTAATATCTACTATATTACTAGAGAAGAGAGCTACTAATAAGTAACACGGCGTAAGTCTTACTAGAGTAACGTAGTAATAAACATCTACGTAGAGACGACGCTAGTAATAATCCCCGCTTATTTAATAAGGGAGAGCGCTTACTATCTAATAAAGGCTAACGTAGTAGTATTACTAGTAATATACGACATAGTCCGCCGACGCTAAATAACCCCTTAGTTTACTTTACTCCGCCGCGAATTACGGTAATTAAGAACTAAACTAAACGCTAGAGTAAAAACGAAAGTCTATAGCTAGTAGAGAGTATTCTTCTTTCCTCGCCTACTATATAGTATAGTATAGTAGACGATTCTCTCGGTCTCTTTACTAACCTCGACTCTCGACCTTTAGTACGTAGAATAAATAGTAATAGTAATAGTAGGCTCGATAGCGACGTGTACGAAGAAGAGAAGAGTATAGACGAGGTTATATTAAGAGATATATATAAGGAAGAGTAAGTAATTATAGTAAGTATAACTAGCGGTACGTCTATAGAGTAAAGTACTAGGAGATTATCCTTATCTAGTAGAGCTATATCCGATTATACTACGTTCGAGATAGCTACTAGTATACTAGCTAGTAGCGAAGAGTTAGTAATAGACATAGTTTATCCTTAGTTCGCGTTAACTAATTTTATCTAGATCTCCTTAAGTTAATAATATATACACCGACACCGAGGATAAACTAAATTATAATTAGTTAAGCGATACTTAACTAAAGGAAGCCTTTATTAGCGGTATAGACGCCGGTCTTATCTAGTAGCTTATAAAGAAGAAACTTAGTAAAGCCGTAATTACGCGATTACTTAAAGACCTACGTATATAACCTCTAGTAGAGAGCCTTAGTTAGCGAACTACGAATAAACTAATAGAGAAGATAGAGAATTTAGATACGGCCGGGGGTATTAATAGCTAGTAGACCTCGAGCTTTACGCTAAACACTAATCGTAGGCCTAAAAGACATACGTTCCGGCATCTAGATATCCTTATAGCGATACGCTTCTTACTTAGCTATCGTAGCTTCGTAGTAGATATAGACTATAGCTCGTATAGAGTCTTTATAGAAGCTATCGAGAGTAAGCTACTACGACGAGTATACACTAAAATAGCGAGTAGCGACTAGTAGTAGGACATATAAAAGCGACTTAGGATACCCGGGGCTACTATTATCCTATTAATCGTCGCGAGTAATTAGACCTAAGTAATAAACTATTAAGGAGATCTTATAGTATACGCTATCTATCTATTACTAGGTAATCTAAAGGTAGAAGTACGTAATAGTAACAACTAGCTAGAGTAGCTACTAATCGACTTACTTCCTATTATTAAAGATAGTAGTAACGTCGTTAAGGAGAAGACCTACTACGCTTATATAAAGAAAATCTTTAATACCGTCGTTAATTACTACTCGAGAGAAAGCGAAATAATCTCCTATACGAATAGAAAGAGGCGGAGGTACTTCTCTATACTCGCTACTATACCTACGGATTACGCTAAATAGGTTACTATAACTAGTATAAAGTTACTATATTATTATATAAGCTACCTAATCGGTAAAGACAAAAGAGAGGACCTAGTAGTTACTATACTATTCCGAACTTACTACTCTACGTAGCGATAATAGCGCTTATAGAGAAAGGCATACGAGAGTTAGTAGTAGAGTAAGAAGATAGATATAAGCTCTTAGGTATATAAGGTTAGTTACTTCGCGTAGGATCTTCCGTGTACTAATATTTACTACGCGATAGTACTAGATATTCTATACTAGCTTCTTAAAGGCGTTTTAATGTACGTCCTACGCTAGACTCGAAAATTGCTCTAAGATTTAATGCCTATATAGAGATTACTACGGTATATAAAGGCTAGAGAGACTATATAGCGAATAGGCTACTAGCGCTTAGTAAAGGAGATTATACTTAATATTATCGATAAGCGTTTCGATAGTATACTAGTATTTCCCGGTATCTAATACTTCTCGTACTACTCTACTATTAAGTAATAGATAGGTTAAGAGTAGAAGAGTATCGTATACTAGATACTTCTAGTATTTATATTACTACTCGAAGAAGTTAAGGCGCCTTAAGCTATTAAGTTTATACGCGTACTAGTCGACTTTATATTACTAGCGAACTATAAGACCTACGATAACGATATACTTCGGTATATTAACCTCGCGCTCTTTAGGATAAACGAGTATAAAGAGACCTTCCGGGCCTATTATAGTAATAGAAAGGAGAAGAGCGACTTTAACTTTCCTAAATAGTACTTAATAACACATTTTCTAAAGGCTATCCGTGATTTTAGAGTAGCTACTAGCCTCGATTCTAATTATTCGAAGTATAACTAGATACGCTTTATTAAGGACGTATTTAAACTTACGAATAAAAAGGCTAGATAAGAGAACTAGGTTACTACTTATAACACTAAACTAGCGAATATACTAGCGGTATTTAACGACCCCTCGAAATTAGTTAGACTATTAGCCGCTGAACTAATTAAGATCTAGAGTACGCTAGTTAGCGTAAGCGATATAGTTAATGTTACTTCTTAGTTTAGCTAGCCTAATACTAAGGGAGAGGCTATATAGCGTATAGTTAGAGAACTAGAGTCGCTTATTACTATACTACCTAGACTATTACTAGAGTAGGTAATAGTAGTATTTATCTACGAGACTCGTTAAGATATAGCCGATATAGGCTCTAGCTCGAGAACCGAACACTATAATAAGTTCGATGCTAAACTAGATCTTAATAAACTCGAACTAGATTCTTCCTAGGTAAGCGACCTCTACGTTAAGTTTTACTATTCTTTAAAGTATAAGAAACTATCCGACTATAATTCTAATAATCTAGATATAGATAAACTAAACTTTATTTAGTATATAACTAAATAGTAGGGGATACGTAGTAATAAGAGGCGTAACTAGCTCTAGGTATAAGAATAGACAATAAACGACGAAGGCACTAACGGGGCATTACTTAATAGCCTATAAAGTAAGTTACCGGCTCGAATTATATTTATAATAACCGTAGAGAATAGCTTCTAGTCTAATAGATTAAGCCGACATTAACGCCTATACTACATAGAAGCGCTCGTAGATCTATATTAGCCTACTTAGCTAAATAGAGCAGCTAATCGAGAGTATAGTATAACACTAATTAAGCCTTAGACGAATCGACGTAGTAGAGCTAAATAGAACGCTCTTACTAGTAGACGTATCTACTCTACCTCGTAAATCTACTATAGTATCTACGTTATACTAGTAGATAAAACGAGGCTAAATAGCTAGATATATATTAATAATATAGCCGACTTTAATATATATAACATACTATAGAACGAGTCGTAGAAGTCTAAATAGCTCTACCTAGCTAAGGCTTCTAAACGAGAGAGGCTAAGATCTCTAGGTGTAATCGGTAAGCGTAAGAGGTATTAACGAAGCTAAAGTACTCCTTTCGTAGCTAGAATAGTCGTCTCTTATATTAATAGCCTAGCGCTTAGTTACGCTTATATCGACTACTAAACTATATTAGGTAAGAGAGCTAAGATAATATTCGCGGATATTAACCTAATAGTTAGTTTATACCTATATGTCTTTAGGTTAGTCGCTAAACTATATATAGTAGGTAGACTAAGACGCCTTACGTAGATCTCTCGTTAAAGAGCTAGTTTACCTCTATACTAATTACGATAGCTTAGGAAATTATAGCGAGGTATTATAGATATCTCTCGGTGTTTAGATATACTATATATATTTTACGATAGTAGTAAAAAGTATAGGTAAATAAGTTATTATTAGGTTAGTTCTATAGACGGACTTAGGTTAGCGATCTAAGAAGTTTATTCCTTCTCTATTATAAGTCTACTAATAAGACTAGCTTAAAAGACTCTCTCCGAAAGATACCTATCGATTTCTATATATATTCTAGCTACGGGAAGTAAATCGAAGAAGAAGTTACTACTATAGAGAGCGATAGCGCTAGAGAGTTTCTACTTAATGTCTTCTAGGAAGTAAGAGATAATATAGTATACGACTATAACTATAAGTAGCTACGTAATAGAGGTATTACGCTACTTAAGCCCTAAAGGAGAGAATACTTAAGTGTCTTCTTTATTAGTATAGTAAGTAGTTCCTTCCTTACTTCTAATACCTCCTCTATATATATATAGATTATAAGTATTTACTCGTTAGATTATAAGTATATTATATATATACGATAGATTCTATCTATAAGATTATAAACTAGATTATCCTTATATACGCCGTTACTAATATAACTACTACTACTTAGTAGTAGTAATAGTAGAGTAGTAGAGTATAGTTAGAAAAAGTAGTATCGTACCTACCTCTACGAGAGTAATAGCTCTCTACTTCTTTATACTCTTCTTCGCGCTCTTTACTATAGGAAGGTATACTATAGCCGAAGCTACTATCGCTACGTTCTCCGCGGAAGCTACTACTACTACTTTATTTCCTATAGGTATAACCTCGACTAAGAGTTACGCTAAGAAGATCGGTACTCTTCGAGGTAATCTTATCTTCGATATATAGTACTACGTTTAAGAGTAGTAAGCTTAACTCGGACGCTACTTTCTTTACTTCTTCGACGACTAGAACTAGCGCTAGATAGGCTAGTAAAGCGAGAGCTATACTACCTCTTCCTTCGTCGAGGCCTATAGCTATACTAGTATTAAGCTCGGTAAGGTAAATATAGAAGTTAAGGAGAAAAAGAGAAAGAAGCCTATTATTATTAGTAATTACCTCTCTACTAGCTATATTATATAGCGATATAATAGAGGAAGTAGCGAGTAAATAAGGTAGCCTCTCTCTATTAAGAGAAGGTACCTCTAGTACTACCTTTCGGGTAGCTCTAAGTTTATGCCGAGATTAGTTAGACCTTACTTCTCTAAGTAGTTCTTCGTAGCCCTAAAGTTTATCTTCTAGTAGGTATACTAATCTATATTAGTAGAACTAGAAAAGATCGGCCTAATCTAAACTAAATGTCTACTATATCTCCTATATCTATCCTTATTTATATCTATCTTCTTTAAGTAGGCCTTAACCTCGCTACTATAGCTACTATTAACGTAGTATATCTAGCTCCTATTATTATTCTCTTCCTACGTTATAGACGATTTCTAACTACCGGAATAGGCCTAGAGATATTTATACTCGATCTTATAGCTATACGTAGCTATAATAACGAAGTCCTTCTCGAGAAAAGCTTCTTTATACTTACGAGCCTAACTTATAAAGGCTAGTCTATAGGCCTCTTTTATATTATCGACGATATAGGCCGCTAGATAATAGAACTCGTAGGCTATAGTCCGATAGAGGCGCTTTTCGTTAGTAATAACCTTAGTTACTAGCTAGATAGTCGTATAAAGCTACTTATAGCTAACGAAACTAAAGCCCTTAGTAGACGATAAAGTAGAGTAATAAAACAAGGTTATTTTAGTTTAGTCCCTTACTTCTATCGAGTATAGAGAACTAAGTAAGAAATGTCTACTTTCTTACTATAGCGAAAGCGCTTCTACGCTTAATCTCGCTAATGCCTTAAACTAAATTTAGGTAGGTTTAGTACGTTAAACTAGATTTAGGTAGTTTTAGCGCGTTAAACTAAATTTAGGTAAGTAGGGTACGTTTATAGTAACGTAACGTAGTCGAACTTAGTCTAACGTAGGGAAATCTAGTATTTTAACTCCCTACGCTTAGGGATTTCGTAACGTACGTAGCTACGTACACGAGGTAAAGAAGTAGCCTCGCTTACCGTAGTTATAGTACTAGACCTAGTCTAGCGCTAGTTTACTCGATTTTAGCCTCTTTTCTAAGAGGCTCTAATTATACTCTCTAGAGGCCCTATAGTTATAGTATACTTACGTATAGCTAAAGCTAGCGTAGTTATTCTATTTATTGTACTTACTCTCCGGAGCTATATAAATACTCTCTATAGAGTCTCTATAACGCTTTTACGTTTCCTTTACTTTCTTATCTAAGGACTTTAAAATACCCTTATATATAGTAGTATATATTACTAGCTCTTCTTATATCTCTAGAATCGAAGAAGCTTAGAGAATCTAACTCTAGAAGCTAGAATAGAGCTTAGCTAGAATTTAGAAAGTACTAGACTAGGTGTTTCTTACTATAACGAGAGCTAACTTAGTCTTCGAGAGTAGCTAATTAGTTAGTAAACTTCTAGGCTAATTCTCCTTAATTCTAATAAGCGCTATAGTATTTAATTATAGCGTTTATATATCGATTAACTAGGTCCTTAACTAAATTCTTAAGGAAGTTAAGGAAAGTCCCCTAATATATTAAGGACGCTTAGTTTATACTATTAAGAGTATACTTTCGATTCTAGGACTCCTTAAGTCTATCGCTAAGGAACTAGATCGAGTAGGTAATCTAGTTTACCTCGCGTAATAGCGAGTAGGTAAAGTAATCTAGCTTTACTAAGAAGACTATCTCTAGACTCTAATAGAAGTATCTAAACTTAGTAATTATCTTTGCTTAATATTCTTCTTAGAGTAGTTAGTAAATAGAGTAGAGTATATAATCTAAATAACTATACTCTACTCTACCTATACTCTACCTATCTCTTAGTATACTTACTCTAAAGTAGGTAAGAGTAGAGTATACTAAGAGGTAAGTAGAGTATAGGTAGAGTATTTTATTTTATACCTAGTAGGTATTAGTAATCTAAAACGTTTAAGCGGCAATCTTAAAAGTTAATAAGAGAGGATTACTAATTATAGATTCTAATTACTAACTATATTCTTTAATGCTACTAACGTAATCTACCTATAATCCGTGTACCTCTATAATTCGCGTACGTAAAAAGGCACTTTTAAATAAGAATAGTTAATTACTCTGTTAAATTAAGCTAGCTCGTTCTCTAAGTCCTTAGGTATCTCGTTAAATACCTTCTCTTCTAATTCCTCTAGTGTAGGTGTCGGTATTAGCGTTTTTTAACGCTTTTTACTCTTCTTCTTCTTCGAGACTACTTTAGCTTTATAGAGGATATCGATAGTCTCTTACTCGCTAAAGACGAACTAGCCTTCGATAGCGACGTATTTACTACTTTTCTTACGCTTATACGTCTCGAGAAGCTATCGCTATTATTTAATTTCGCGCTATAATAACGTAAGGAACGTTATTACCGATTCGAATTATAACGTTATTTTCGAGATATATCGCTTAACTAGTGTTTCGACGTCGACGACGGCTATACGCGCGTTAAGACTACGGTTAACCGTACGTAAGCTTACGCCGGATTATAGTAACCCTAATCGTAAGGCGTTTTAGTCGAACTAGCTATTTTCTGTCGAAGTAATTACCTAATTAGGCGATTTATTACGTAATTCGTATAGTAAATTAGCGAGTACTATAATAGGGCTTATCGAATAGATGCTAGTAGAAGAGGAAGCTTAGTTCTATAGAGCTAAGATAGTCCCGTTACGTAACGTAGGCTCTCTATAGTATATCTATATAACCTCTAGCTATTTTAAACGAAGGTAGCTATTAGTTTATTAACCTATCTAGCCTATAGATAGCTTAGCTCTATACGTTACTATATACTACTATTATAGTTCTAATAGCTCCCTTTAGTCGTAGCCTATAGAGTTACCGATAATAAGTAATAACGATCGAGTAAATTCTACCTAACCGGTAGGTCGAGTTAACGAGGCCGATAATAGCTACGAAGTTATTAAAATTCTATTAGAGCTAGAGTCTCTAATAGACGAGGATTCGCTAATACCTCTAGAGGTCGCTCTAGCTAGTGTTCTAGAGTAGTTTAAAAGCGAGATTTTCTACTATCTCGAGAAGATCGAATTCTCTATACGAGACTCTAATCGCTATAGAGACGCTAGTAAAATACTAGCTAGACTCTATAGTCTTATTATATAGAGTACCTTAACTCTCTCTAAAGAGATAGGTACCTATATAATACCCTTAAGACTAGTAGACGCTACTATAGAGCTCTACTAGAACCCCGAAGAAATACTATAGAGTACGATTTATATACTACTACTCTATCGCTCTACGCTAGGTAGTATAAAGTTAAAGCTAAAAAATCTAGAAGAATATCGAGTAAAGATAATCACGGAGTTTAGATACTTCTATTAGAGTCTTAAGGTAGCCTTCTTAGTAAAGCTAGATTACTTTACCTATTTACTAGTATACGAAGTAAACTAGATTACTTACTTAATCTAGTTTCTTAGCGATAGGCTTAAGGAGTCCTAGAATCGAAAGTATACTCTTAATAGTATAAACTAGGCGTTCTTAATATATTAGAGGACCTTTATTAACTTCCTTAAGAATTTAGTCGAGGATCTAGTTAATCGATATATAAACGCTATAATCGAATATTATAGTACTCGATAGAATTAGGGAGAATTAGTCTAGAAGTTTACTAACTAACTAGCTACTCTCGAAGACTAAGTTACCTCTTATTATAGTAAAGAACACCTAGCCTAGTACTTTTTAGCTAAGCTTTATTCTAGACTTTAGAGCTAGATCCTTTAGGCTTCTCCGATTCTAGAAACGTAAGAAGAGCTAGTAACGCGTACTACTATATATAAGAGTATTTCGAAGTTCTTAGATAAGAAAGTAAAGAAGACGTAGAAGCGTTATAGTAACTCTACGGAGAGTATCTATATAGCTCCGGGAGATAAACGTAGAAAATAGAATAACTACGCTAGCGCTAGTCGTACGTAAGCGCATTATAAACGTAGGTTCTCCGGAGAGTATAAGTAAGCCTTCCTAGAGAGAAGACTAGGCTTTAGTAAGCTAGTACTAGAATAGATCCGGTATTATAACTATAGTAGGCGAGGTTACTACTCTACCTCCTATACGTAGCTACGTAAGCTAGGCTAGGAACCTATAATACGCGTAGTAAGAGCGAGTAAATGCCCTAGCCTATTTAACTAACTCCCTAAGAATATATTAGATAACTCTAAATAAGACTAAAAGAAGTCTATAGTTCTTTCGGTACGAACCTACGAAGAGATAGTTTATATACCGAATAGTAAGGTTAGTATATTAATACTCTTAGACGACGGATCTAACGTTAATATAATCGATTCTATATTCGCTCTTAAGTATAACTTAAAGCGTATTAACACCGAGCTCCCGCGAGTTAATAGCTTCTAGAGCTATCTAGTATATTACTATAGCGCCTATAAGGTCGAGCTACGCTTAACGAACGATACTAGTAAGACGCGAGAGTCGAAAGACTTATTCTACGCGATAGAAATAAGCTCTCCTATCTTACTTAGTTAGCTATAGCGTTTCGACTAGAGTATAGTAGTAGATAGCTATACCGACTAATAGTAGTATAGTTATAATACTACGTCTATACGCGTCGTAAGCGCTCGAGAATTCTCTAATTTAGTTCTCGCGGGAAATTAAGGCTATATTCTCGTTCCGTTAGGCGTACTAGACTCTATAGAGTATAGAGTCCGAGAAGTAGCTAGAGTCTCTATAGAGTCTCTATAGAACTCTCTTAACTTACTACCCGTATATATCTCGGATTTTAAGGACGTATTTAACGTTAATTCTACTAAGATAAGAGCTACTAAGGACGTCTCTTATCTAATCGACCTTTAAGAAGATAAGAAACCTCTCTTCCGACTTCTATATAATCTATCTACTATAGAATTAGTAGAACTAAGAGAGTACCTAAAAGAGTCTATAGAGAAGAGTTAGATCCGATATTCTAAGAGTCTAGCTAGCGTACTAATCCTATTCGTACTAAAGAAGAATAGAACACTTCGGCTATATATAGATTACCGTAGCCTAAACGCGATTACTATTAAGAATCGCTACTCTCTTTCTCTTATTAGCGAGACTCTCGATTAGCTCGAGAAAGTAGTAGTATACTCGAAGATCGATATAAAGGACGTATATTACTATATTCCGATTAAGGAGAGTAATTAGTAGAAGACAGTGTTCCGGACGAGATATAGCTACTTCGAATATATAGTTATACTATTCGGATTAACTAATATACCTACTACGTTCTAAGCCTATATTAATAGGGCTTTAGTAGAGCTCGTCGACGTCTACTACGTCGTTTATCTTAACGACGTCCTTATCTATAGCGCGTTAGTAAAAGAGTATATAAAGTACCTATAGAAGATACTCGAGAGATTACGCTCGTTTACGTTATACGTAAACCCGAAGAAGTACGTCTTCTTCTAGACTAAGGTAGAGTTCTTAGGATTTATCGTTAGTACTACGAGTATATCGATAGATCCCCGTAGAGTCTCTATAATTACGGACTAGCCCTCGCCTAAGAATTATTACGACGTCTAGTAGTTTCTAGGCTTCGCGAATTTCTACTAGCGGTTTATTAAAGAGTACTCTACGATAGTAGCGCTACTAACGTCGCTATTTAAAGAAGCAAAGAAGGGAAAGTAAACTACGCTATAGTACTAGAGAAAGGCTTAAGCTAAGGCCTTTAAGGAAGTCCGTAAGGCCTTTATAAAGGCTCTAGTGCTTAGGTACTATAATCTTATAGCGGAACTCCGTGTAGAAACCGATATATCGAAGTATATATATAGTAGTATACTTTCGTAGCTCTTTAATAAGGGCGAGTATAAGGAGTAGTACTCTATTACTTTCTTATTCCGTAAGTATCTACTAGCCGAGTAGAATTATAAGACGTATAATTAGGAGTTACTTATAATCGTTAAGGAATTTAAGTATTAGCGATACTACTACGAAGAGTCTCTATACTCTATCTACGTACTATCCGATTATAATAACCTAAGGTACTTCCTAACGATAAAGAAACTAAATAGCCGTTAAGCGAGATAGTACGTATACCTCTAGAGATTCGATTTTATAATCGAATATAGACTAGGGAAGACGAACTCTATAGATACGTTATCTCGTTGTCTAGACCTTATAGTTAACGACTAGGAAGAGACTAGTAGCTTACCTACCTTACGAGCTAAGCTTAGAGCGATAATTCCCGTTAGTATACCGATAGCAAGAAGAGTATATATAGAAGTATCTACGTACCTTAGTATTATAACTCTAGAGAGAGGCGTAGGCCCGGAGACCTATATTATATAACTATCTTCGGACGCGAAGTAGCCTCGTAGAGACTCTATAGAAGTAGTAGATAGTCCGAGCGAAGAAGATACTAAGAGTTCTAGAGATAGTTCCTCGGATATATACTAGCTTAACTAGCTAAGAAGTAAAAAGACTAAGCGTAGAGAGGTATAGCTAGTTCGTAATAGCGTAATACCGATAGCTATACCTCGCGTTACTACTATTTCGGCGACGTAGAATAAGTCTCTATAGGCTAATAGAGTTAGCGATAACCTAGTCTAGCTTATTAAAGAGTTATAGTAGACTAATAGACTAGCTACTTAGAGAGTAACTAATCTAGAGAAGAGAGCTAATAGCGGTTCGCTATCGTAGTACTATAAGAAGAGAGTACTATATAAGAATAATACTTTATACGTACCTATAGACGTAGTATTACGCGCGGAGTTACTACGGAGATACTACGATCTCCTAGAGGCTAGCTACTTTAGCTAAGAGAAGATCTTAAAGCTATTATTAAGGAAGTATTACTAGCCGGGGATATACTATAACGTAGATAACTACGTTAAGACCTATATAGTATACTAGACGTAGAAGAAACGTACCTATACGCTATATAGCGAGCTCTCGAGCTTACTAATACTAAAGGCTACTTAGAGAGAGCTAACTATAGACTTTATTACCGACTTCTCGCTAAGTAAGTACTATAGTAGAGTATACGACGTAATTCTTATAGTCGTCGATAGATTAACGAAAATAGTACGCTACTTTCTCTACTATAAGACTATTACCTCGGAATAGCTCGCTAAGCTATTTTACGACGAGATCGTTTATAAATACGGGTTCCTAGAAGGTATAGTCTCTAACTACGGAACTATATTTACGTTAGCGTACTAGTAAACGTTCGTATACTAGTTAAAGTTCGAGCGCCGACTATTAATAGCTTTCTATCTCTAAATAGATAGCTAGATAGAACGATAAAATAGATCCCTAATTTAGTATATTCGATATTATTATTCCGTAGACTAATCTAACTAGTCGTAATAGTTACGAATAGCGGCGTTCGCTGCTAATTCGTCGTAGAATAATATACTAGGTATATCTCTACTCGAATATTACTCTAGTAAGGACCTCGTAGAGGATCTAAATAAAGCCCGAGAGCGAACTCTACTAAGGAAAGTACTAGCTACTTATAATAGAGTAGCGACTCTTATAAACCTTAGAAAGAGCTTAGAAGAGTATTAGTAATAGACCTAGGAGTAGTAGAAGTAGGCCTACGATAAGAGATATAAAGCTATATTATTTAATATCGGAGATCGAGTCCTACTATTAACTAAGAACTTAAGACTAAAGGTAGCTAAGTAAAAGCTAGTACTAACGTTTCTTAGACTATTTAAGGTACTAGATCGAGTTAGTAGCTAGGCGTACTATTTAGACCTACCTAAAGGCTCCCGTATCTATAACGTATTCTATATATTACTATTAGAACTAGTAAAGAGCTACGGGAACTCTATACTTTCTCTAGAACTAATTAACGTTAACGATAGTATAGAATATAAGGTAGAAAGAATCCTAGAGTATAATTAGCGGAAGGGATAGACTATATTAAAGGTACTTTAGAAGAGATATCTACTTTCTAAAGTTACCTAGGAACCTAAGGAAGTACTAGATAATACTACTAAAGCTATTATAGACTATTAGGCGAAGATTAGTTAAAGAACCTATAGTAATAGTACGAAGAGAATATAGCTAAGATAAGACAAGTAAAGGGGTTCTATTAGTCTAGATAATTATATAAGCCCCTAAGCCTACTCGCTTCTATAGCGACTTCTCTCTTCCTTTACTAAATAACTAAAGTAGCGGAACTATAACGAAGCTACTAAATCTTCCCTAAAGTTCTTCTCTTTCTCTAGATTATCGGCTAGTATATCTAGATCTATGTCTAATAGGCCTACTAGAACGAGTATACTAAAGCGCTAAGTAGTTTCCGCGAACTTTACTAAGTCGCGAGATAATACGAGGTCTCTTAGAGTACCTCTAATAATAGTAAGATAAGTAGATAGAATAGCCCGGGTAAACGAGTTAGTAGCGTCTAGTAGCTATAGCTTAGCTAGACAACCTAGGTAATAATTCTATATATTCTTTTATAGCTATATAAGTAAAAGAATTTAATACTCGTTCTCGCGAGTAGAGGTAATAGTAGAGACTTACGGAGACTTAGCGACTTTCTAGTAGAGTTAAGTAGAGGCTTTATCTTTATTCTCTATAACGACGTCGCTTTCTTAAGCTAGACGAGCCCGTAAATCGAAGAAAGAGCGATAGATAATAGAAGAGAAAGAGGAGATTCTTTTATCGAAGACTACTTCTATAGTAGTAAGAGCGTCTAGATTAGCGACGAGATTATTATCCTCGTTATCTAGGGTATAAGTAGTCTTCGTAGCCGAAGCTACTACTATAGAGTTAGTAGATATAGTTCTTCTATTAGAGGCTACTATAGTGTCGGAAGAGGTAGTCTCCTTATTAGAGGCTACTATAGTAAATTAGGTACTAGCTTATAGTCGCGAGTAAAAGAATACTATCTTAGTAGTCTTTAGAGTTATAGTTACCTCTATAGAGGTCTTCCTTATTATCCTAGAGAGTATTACTCTCCGAGTTAGTGTCTTAATAGCCTCCGTAGCTAGAGCTACTATAGTCTTTAACTTTAGCGTTACTATTTTCTTGGGTATTATAGTCTTAGATTTCTTAGTAAGAGAAGTCTCCTTTTATAGAGCTAGTATAAAGCGCTTATAGTAATACGAGATAGATACGAACTAGATTTAGTTAGAGCCTAGTTTAGTTTAGTTTAGTTACGTAATCTCGGCGTCGTAGCCCGGGCTTTCGGCTACTTCGCCCTCGATATTACGCGTACTTTATATACTAGCTTTCTCTTCTTCTTTTCTAAGTCTCGATATCTTAACGAATAGACGTAATTAACCTTTTATCTTACTAGTCGTAATTACTATATCGAGACTTCGTAACCTCTATAACCGAGCGACGGAGCTATCGAAATATCTAGCTATTCTACTACTCGCGTAACTACTAATAACTACTTACGAAGAACTAAAGAAGTTACGAAGAAGAAGAAGTATTACGATCGTAGTTCCTACGTATACTATAATAGATCCTCGCTACTACTACGTAGATTAATACCGTAAATACTGAAGATATAAGAAGAAGGTAATAAGTCGAGTTACTAACGACTTAAGAAGGAAGTAGGCCGCTAGCTAAATTTTTAGATATCCCCTTTATTACGCGTTAACTTTTACTATATTTACGACTAACTTTACCGAGCTATAGCTTAACTTAACTCTAGCAACGAAGAGCGCTACTAAAGTAAGCTACTATAACCTACCTTCGATTATAACGACGCTTCTATTAGTTTACTCTATTACGATCTATTTACTTTCTCTAACGCCGTACTCCTTAGTAAGCTATAGAAAGAGTATAGTATTTAGGCACTAAGGGACGCGTTTAACTACGTTAAATCCTCTTATAATAAGTAGACTATATAAGTAAGTACTATATAGGCTTAGGTTAGTAATATCTAAGCCGAACTAGATATATCTTAGACCTACGCTAATAGCGCTACTACCTAAGCCGCTCGTTACTTAGCTAAGATCTAAGAGCTTAAGGCCGAACTAGACTATCTTAAGGCCGAGATAGGATATAGTATACCGACCTCTTCTATACATAGCTCTCCTTTATTAGAGAAGCTACTAGACTCTACTATTTTTAGCGATAGTACACTAGAATAGTTCGATGTCTTTAAGTACTAGATATAGAATAAGCTTCTTTCTAATATAGACTATTACTCTACGAAGGTTAATAAGTTCGCCTATCTCTACTCGCGTCTCTTAGGAGATACTTATACTCTCTTTATAGACGTAGCTTACGGTACGATCCTTAGTACTAACGAGGTCTTTACTCTTTTAGCTTAGCGCTATAAGGACCTCGACTATAGAGCTACTACGTACATCTAATTCGCTAGTCTCTTTTAGCGTAATAATATCTTCGACTCCTTTATCGGCGAGTTTAATAAGTACGCTCTTTACGCTAATATCGCTAAAGAAGAGTAGCTATACTAAATCTATTAGAAGATATCCGCCGAGCTACGTAATACTCTAGTTAACTTTTACTCTAATAACCTTACTACCTTTATTACTATAGCTCGCGCTACTAACCGTAGTATCCGTTAGAATAACCTTATCGCTAAGCGTACTTAGGCTCTAGGCCTTATAATAGCTATAACTCGCGTCGCTAGCGCTCTAACTCGCGTACTTTACTTAACCTCTACGCCTACTACTCTAGCTACTTACTACTCTATTGCCGGAGGTACTTCGTAGCCTTTTCGCCTACTCTAAATACTCGTTTACTTCGTATATAGTAAGCTAGGCTATATCGTACTAAAGTATATAGCTAGCGCCTCTAAGAAGGCTACTTACGCTACTACTCGTTCTCTTCGCGCTATTAGCGCTATAGAGGAGATATAGTAGCTTTAGTACTATATAGCTAAGTTAGAAGCCGATTCTAGTTTAGCCTACGAACTAGATTTAGTTTAGAACTAGTTCGACCTCGAGATAGATTACGAGTTAGCTAACTAGTTCGACTAGGGAAACGAGTAGTAGGAGAATAAGTTCTCTTCTCTAGTAGAATAAGGGCTATTCGAGATAGATCCGGAGAAGTATAAACGCTAAATAGTGTCGTTACTTATAACGTTACTACTATTATAACTCCTATTACTATCTACGACCTCTATAACTATAAACGAACTATTACTCTTTAAGCCTTTATCGATACTAGTATACTTATCGACGCCGTAGTTAACTATAACGTTCTCGATAAGCTAAAGACTTTTAGCTACCCCGTAGCGTTAGCTAGCTCTATTTAGCTCTAGGCCTATAACGGTGTTCTAACTAAATAAGTTACTTATAGTATTTCCCTTACTACTACTATTTCGAGTAAGCTAAACACTTTTACTACTTTCCGTATTATAGATATTAGCCGTTTCGACATTATTCTCGGCCTTAGCTAGCTTAAGGCTAATAAGGCTAATATCGACTACGAATATAGCGAAGTTATATACAAAGAAGAGTTTTTACCGACTATCGTTAAGTAGTAGTAGCTATAGCTAATTAAAGGTACTTATTCCGGAAAGGGACCTATTTTAGTTTAGAACTAGTTTGTCCCTAGTTTAGCTCGCGAAATAGATACTATTTTAGCTACTAAATTAGGACGAGATAGACTATATCGACTACTAGCTCTTAGGTCGAATTTTAAGCTAAATTAGAGGGAGTTTAAGCTAGTCTCCTATAGTACGTAGCTAATATATAAGTTCTCTTACGTACCTACCTACGTAAGTAATACTAAGTAAAATAGACTACTTATCGCCTTTATTAGCGCCGCTACCTTTACCTCTTAAGCTAAATACTACGAATACGAGGTGTTCGCGATCTCTATAAAGAATATTAAGGACTACTACTATATAGCTACTAAACCGGAACTAGACCCCTTAGTCGTTCTACTAGAGGAGTTATATAAGTTTACCGACATCTTCTCTAAAGAGTAATCTAATACTCTACTACTATATCGACTAGATTTCGATAACTATATTACTCTAAAGAATAGCGCTAAGCTACTACGTACTAAACCTTTACGCCGCTTATCCCCTAAAGAGCTTAATATAGTAGAAGAGTTTATTCGGGAATATCTCGATAAGGGTTTTATTATACTAAGCTTAGCTAGCTACTTATTACTTATCCTTTTCGTTTATAAGCTAAATAGAGGACTCCGCCTCTATATCGATTACCGCGGCCTTAACGAGGTTACTAAATAAGACGTTTATCTACTACTACTTATCGAAGAAACACTTACGCGCGTAAGTAAGGCTAAGTAGTTTAGTAAAATCGATATCCGCTAAGTCTTCTACTATCTCCGTAACTCTGTCGATAGTAAGAACCTTACTACTTTCTCTATACGTATAGGTAACTTTAAATAGCTAGTAATACCTTTCGGTTTTACTAATGCTCTCGCCGTATAGTAGAGGTTTATAAATTATAACTTCGTCGATATACTAGAACGCTTCGTATCGATTTATCTAGACGATATTCTAATTTACACCGATAGCACCTAGCGAGAGTACGCCGAGTACATTAAACTAGTACTCTAGCGACTCTACAAGTTAGGCCTAAACGCCGACATTAAGAAGAGCGAGTTTTACCTTATAGAGGTAAAGTACCTCGGTATTATCGTTAGCCGAGATAGAGTCCGAATAGACTCTAAGAAGGTAGAAGCTATTAAAGCTTAGAAGTAGCCGGCCTCTAGTAATACTATATAAATAAGGAGCTTTATTAGTTTCTATAGCTACTACCGCTACTTTATTAAGGGTTTTAGTACTATTACTAAGCCTCTAAATAACTTACTTAAGAAGGACGTATTACTCTAGAACGATAAATATACTACCGTATTTAACTATATAAAGTACGCTATTACGAGCGTACCTATCCTCGCGTACTTCGATCGCTTAAAGTAGATAGTCGTCGAGACCGATACTTCCGATACTACTACCGCTAGGATCCTATCGTAGTATAACGAGTACGACGTTCTCCGGCCTATTGCCTTTTTTAGTAAGTCTATAAGTAAAGCCGAACGTAACTACGCTATCTATAATAAAGAGCTACTAGCTATTATCTAAGCCTTTAAGGAGTAGACTCCTAAGCTTATAAGTACTTAATCTAATAAGGCTATTTACGTCCTTATCGATTACTAATTCCTTATACATTTTATAAGGACTTAAAAGCTTTTACGCCGTTAAGTACGCTAGGCTCTCTACCTTACGTAATTTAACTTTAAGATTATATACCGACCTAGCGCTACTAATAGTAAAGCGAACGTACTTACTAAAAGAAATAGAGATATACTACGCTTAAAGGAAGACTCTAATCTACGCTAGACGCTTCTACTATATAAGGTACTCGATCCGCGTATTATCGATAAACTAAGTCTAGGTTATATCCGAACTAGATTACTACTCCGAGCTAAACTAAAGTCTAGTTCGTAGTCTAGTTTAGATACTAAACTAGGACTTAGTTCGCCGCCTATTTCGTAGTCTATTTTAACACTTAGTTCGTTACTAAAATAGACGCCTATTTCGCTTCGCGAGCTAGCTTATATCGCCTCTATCTCGGCTATAGAAGAGCCTTTACTCCTTTTCGAAGAAGTAGCTAAAGCTAACCTATAAGACACTAAGTTTAAGTCTACTCAAGGTATCTACTATATAATAGAGGCCTTCCTAAAGAGAAAATAGCTACTACTAACTAATGTTACTATTAGTAAAGGGATGTTATAGTACGCTAGTCGACTATTCGTACCTATATCGATAGTTACTAAGGTTATCTAGGAGGTATATACGTTAAAGGACTACGTACACGCCGGAGCTACTAAGATAGTAGCTATAATTAAAATAACCTTCTATATCCCTAGTTATAATAATATCGTTAAGAGGTTTATTACTTATTACTACGACTATAAACGATTAAAGGCTCGCTATAGTCTTTCTACTAGTCTACTCTTACTACTACCTATTCCGGAGAAGCTTTAGTAGTATATTATAATAGACTTCGTTACCGGTCTACTCTTAGTAAACGGCTATAACGTAGTATTATATATTGTCGACTACCTAAGTAAAGAACGATACCTAATCCTCTACTTCTTTAGAAAGAAAGGTACCTTAGTATTTAAGACTACTAAGCTATTGTTCTTTTACGTGTAGAAACTATATAGGTTACTCGATAGTATTACTTCCGACCGCGGCCCTTAGTTCGTTAGCGACGTATAGAAGTAGTTCTACTAGATCCTAAAGATTATAGCTAAGCTATCTACTACTAGCTACCTCTAAATAGATAGCTAGTTAAAGGTTATAAACCGGGAGTTCGAACGAGTTATCCGCTCTTACGCTATACGTTTTAGTAACTAGACTCTTATTCTTCTAGTAGTAGAGTTCTCTACTAATACTAACCTATCGGAAAGTACTAAGCTATTACTATTCGAAGTTACTAGAGAGTATAAGCTAAGACTTAGCTTTTAGCCGCCTACTAATATACTATCGACGAGAGCTAAGCTAAATAAGACTAATATCCGTGCCCTAGCTAAGTAGCTAGAAGAAGGTTTAGAGATCGCTAAGAAAAACTTTACCGTCGCCTAATTACGTATAGTAGAATAAGCGAATAAGTACCGCTTACTAATCGAATTTAAGGTTAGTAATATAGTATAGTTATCGATAAAGAACCTCTACTTACATAGTAATCCTAAGCTATTACTAAAGAGAGTTAGTTCTTATAAGGTACTTAAAAAGCAATTACCCCTATTATATAAACTAGATCTACTAGTCGCTTTACGCTGTATTTACTCTATGTTCTACGCCGACCTACTTACTAAACATCCGGATAACTCTTTACCTAGCTAGTTCTTCGAAGAGCTACTACTAATCGAGGTCGAGAGTAAAGAAGAATACGAAGTAAACGATATAATTAACGTACGGATACTACGTAGTAAACTAGTCGCTTATATAAGCTAGAAGGAATATCTAGAAGATCTTACCTAGTAGCTAATCGACAACCTTAAAGGAGTAGCTAACGTACTACGCGACTACCTAGACTCTTATATAGATAAACCGAGGCTAAAATAGATTAACGGATAATATATATTAGCGTTTAAGAGTAAACGCCTTTAAGAGGGGAGGTAGTAATACGAGATAAATACGAACTAGATTTAGTTAAGGCCTAGTTTAGTTTAGTTTAGTTACGTGATCTTAGTATCGTAGCCCGAGCTTCTAGCTACTTCGCTCTCGATATTACGCGTACTTTATACACTAGCTTTCTCTTCTTCTTTTCTAAGTCTCGATATCTTAACGAATAGACGTAATTAACCTTCTATCTTACTAGTCGTAATTATATAGAGTATCGATAATAGCGAAGCGAAAAAGAAAGAGATAAGAAGTAAAGTAAAGCTAGATAAGTACTATATACGATTAGTAAGATACTAGTAATACTAGACGTTATACTTATAGAGTAGAAGAGGCCTACGCTCTCCTCGAGCGTAAGATATACGCGCTAGATCTCGTTAACTTATATACGTATTAGAGTATTCCTTAATAACGTAGATAAGTCTAGTAGAGTAGTAGCTTAGCTACTAGTAATTCGGTATAACCGAATCGTAGAATATACTACCGTAGCCTCTATATCTAGCTTAGACTTCTTATCGACTAAGCGAGTCTTAGTAGAATCTAGATAGTATCGATCTACCTTTACGAAGATAGCGTAAGTAGTATTAACTAAGTCCTATAGCGTAGGATCGTCGATTAAGTAGTAAGCTTACTATATCTTCTTATAGTACGAGTACGCCTTACTAGGCGCGCTATTATAAGTAGTATCTACTTACGTTAGTATACCGTAGCTTTATTATATAGATACTATAGACTTACTAACGAAGTTATCTTTTACTACGTAAGCGTAGCGCTTATAAGAGTAAATATAAGAGTTAGAGCTAGCTATAACTAAAGATATCTAAATAATAAAACGAAGATATCTAACGAAGTAGTAAGTTAGATAGCGGTAAGAAAAGTAAGCGCTAAGAGGTATAGTAAGAAAGAAAAGTACGAAGTACGAGTATAATATATAAGTCGATAATAAAGGACGCGTTAATAAAGCGAGTAGCGGATTAAAGTTTTAGAAGTGTCGTCGCTATAGAAGTTATTATTATAGAGGTCGAAATACGGTTATATATACGCCGATCGCTAGCGTACCGGAGCTATATAGCTACTATATAGATACCGAACGAACGCCGATATATATCGCGAACTAGTAGTAAAGCTAGTACTACTTCGAGGTAAAGCTACTAATAAAAGACTATAGTCTCGTAAGTAATAAGGTTACTAAGAACGGACATTAAATAAGTTAAATAAAGAAATAACGTAGACTAAGTATTCCCCTAGTTAATAAAGAGAATACTTACTACCTTTATAGTTACGATTACTAAATATAGTAAAAAACGGCTTAAGAGACGGATAGCTACTAAGAGTAGTAGCCGTAAAGAGAGGGATAGTTATAAGAGAAAGCTTAGTTCTACGAAGCTAGGATAGTTCTATTACGTAACGTAGGCTCTCTATAGTATATCTATATAGCCTCCGGCTATTTTAAACGAAGGTAGCTATTAGTTTATTAACCTATCTAGCCTATAGATAGCTTAGCTCTATACGTTACTATATACTACTATTATAATTCTTAAGCTTTTTTAACCTAAAGTCCTTATATATAGCCGCTATTAAGAATACTACTACGTTTAAGTACTTAATAAATAGCGTCCCGCTTATACCTAGTATAAAAGGCCTCTCTAGTAGTATTCCTAGATAGGACTAGGTCTACGTCTTCTAGCTAGTAACCTAATAGAACTTATCGAAGATAATAGTAGCCTAATAGATAGAGATAGTCTCTTACTTTCTCTTAGCTCTTCTAGGAATAAAGTTCTACTTATTAGAATTTAGGTTATCTTAGCCGAGAAAGCGGTTAATTATAGTGTCGCGAGTAGTAAAGAAGAACTAATTATTTATCTATACTTCTCTAGGATACTACTTACGTATATCGACGAGGTCTATAACTCTAATAGTATTAACCGGCTCGCTAGTATTACGATCTTTTAGCTAAGTCTCCTATTTATAGTAGTCTTTAGGTAGATTCTCTTCGCGAACTAAAGAGTCTATATTATATACGTTACTATACTCTATCTTTCGTACCTCTTTAGGTAAATTTCTCTAGTATAGAACGATATTTACCTTAGGTATAAACTTACGTGTCTCTCGCGCCTACTATTTTATTACGTTTAATTCTCTAAGAATTAGATTATAGCTAATAGTATCGTTAGAACTAATATCTAGCTATAGATTATCGATAAGTGTCGTTGTCTTTTAGTACTTTCTCTATTACTCCTCGGATATAGTAGTATATTTACTATTCTTTAGTAACTCCGTATTTAAGAGATAAAGAAGATAGAGTATAAAGAGTTCTATTAGAGTCTTCCCGAATTCTATTTTATAAACGAATATAAATACCGGGTAGCCTTCGAGATACTTTACTATAATAGTAGTATATAGTAACGTATAGAGCTAAGCTATCTATAGGCTAGATAGGTTAATAAACTAATAGCTACCTTCGTTCTAAATAGCCGGAGACTATACGAATATACTATAGAGAGCCTACGTTATATAACGGGACTATTTTAGCTCTATAGAACTAGGCTTTCCTTTATAACTATCTCTCCCTTTATAGCTACTACTCTTAGTAGCTATTCGTTTCTTAAGCTATCCTTTACTATATTTAGTAATCGTAACTATAAAGGTAGTAAGTATTCTCTTTATTAACTAGGGGAATACTTAGTCTACGTTATTTCTTTGTTTAACTCGTCTAATATCCGTCCTTAGTAACTTTATTACTTACGAGACTATAGTCCTTTATTAGTAGCTTTACCTCGAAGTAGTACTAGCTTTACTACTAGTTTACGACATGTACCGGCGTTCGTTTAGTATCTATATAGTAGCTATATAGCTCCGGTACGCTAGCGATTAGCGTATATATAACCGTATTTCGACCTCTATAATAATAACTTCTATAGCGACGACACTTCTAAAACTTTAATCCGCTACTCGCTTTATTAACGCGTCCTTTATTATCGACTTATATAATAACCTCGTACTTCGTACTTCTCTTTCTTTATTAAACCTCTTAGCGCTTACTTTTCTTACCGCTATCTAGCTTACTACTTCGTTAGACATCTTCGTTTTATTAATTAGATATCTTTAGTTATAGCTAGCTCTAACTCTTATATTTACTCTTATAAGCGCTACGCTTACGTAGTAAAAGATAACCTTATCGGTAAGTCTACGGTATCTATATAGTAAGACTATAGTATACTAACGTAGATAGACACTACTTACGATAGCGCGCCTAGTAAGGCGTACTCCTACTATAAGAAGATATAGTAGGCTTACTATCTAATCGACAACTCTACGCTATAGGACTTAGTCGATATAGTATACGCTATCTTCGTAAAGGTAGATCGATATTATCTAGATTCTACTAAGACTTACTTAGTCGATAAGAAGTCCGAGCTAGATATAGAGGCTATAGTAGTATAGTCTACGATTCGGTTATACTAAATTACTAGTAGCTAAGCTACTACTCTACTAGACTTATCTACGTTATCGGGGAACGCTCTAATACGTATATAAGTCGACGAGATCTAGTATATATATCTTACGCTCGAGGAGAGCGTAGACCTCTTTTACTCCGTAAGTATAACGTCTAGTGTTACTAGTGTCTTACTAATCGTATATAGTACTTATCTAGCTTCGCTTCGTCTCTTACTTTCTCCTTCTTTACTCCGCTATTATTAATACTCCGTAAGCGTTCTATACTAGCTCTATAAGAGGAGACTTCTTTTACTAAGAAATCTAAGACTACGACGCCTAGGAAAATAGCGACGCTAAAGTTAAAGACTATAGTAGCTCTAGCTACGGAGGCCGTTAAGACGCTAACTTAGAAGGTAATACTCTCTTAGATAGTAAAGAAGACCTCTATAGAGGTAACTATAACTCTAAAGACTACTAAGGTAGTATTCTTTTACTTACGACTACGAGCTAGTACTTAATTTACTATAGTAGCCTCTAATAAAGGAACTACCTTTTCTAATACTATAGTAGCCTCTAATAGAAGAACTATATCTACTAACTCTATAGTAGTAGCTTTAGCTATAGAGGCTACTAATACTCTAGAGAACGAGAATAACGATTCCGTCGCTAACTTAGACGCTTTTACTACTATAGAGGTAGTCTCTAATAGGAGAATCTTCTCTTTCTCTTTTATTATCTATTACTCTTTCTTTAACCTATAGGCTCGTCTAGCTTAAAAGAACGACGTTATTATAGAGAATAAAGATAAAGCCTCTACCTAACTCTACTAGAAGACTACTAGGTCTCTATAAGTCTTTGTCGTTACTACTACTTACGAGAACGAGTATTAAATTCTTTTACTTATATAACTATAAGAGAATATATAGAATTATTACCTAGGTCGTCTAGCCGAGCTATAGCTACTAGACGCTACTAACTCGTTTACCTAGGCTATTTTATCTACTTATCTTACTATTATTAAGAGTACCCTAAGGAACCTTATATTATCTCGCGACCTAGCGAGGTTTACGGAAACTACTTAGCGCTCTAGCGTACTCGTTCTAGTAGGCCTATCGGATATAGATCTAGATATACTAGCTAATAATCTAGAGAAGAAGAAGAACTTTAGAGAAGATTCGGTTACTTTATTATAGTTCCGCTACTTTAGTCGTTTAGTAAAGGAGAAAAGAAGTTACTATAGAAGCGAGTAAACTTAGGGGCTTATATAATTATATAGACTAATAGAACTCCTTTACCTATCTTATCTTAGCTATATTCTCTTCGTACTATTACTATAGGTTCTTCGACTAATCTTCGCCTAATAGTCTATAACGGCTTTAGTAGTATTATCTAGTACTTCCTTAGGTTTCTAGGTAGCTTTAGAAAGTAGGTATCTCTTTTAAAGTACCTTTAATATAGTCTATTTCTTCCGCTAATTATACTCTAGGATCCTTTTTACTTTATATTCTATACTATTATTAATATTAATTAGTTCCGAAGAGAGTACGAAGTCTCTATAGTCTCTTACTAGTTCTAATAGAGAAATATAGAATATATTATAGATATAGAAGCCTTTAGGTAGATCTAAGTAATACGCCTAGCTACTAACTCGATTTAATACCTTAAATAGTCTAAGGAATATTAGTGCTAGCTTTTACTTAGCTACCTTTAGTTTTAGGTTCTTAGTCGATAGTAGAACTCGATCTCTAATATTAAATAATATAGCTTTATATCTCTTATCGTAGGCCTACTTCTACTACTTCTAGGCCTATCGCTAACGCTCTTCTAAGCTCTTCTTAAGGTTTATAAGAGTCGCTACTCTATTATAAGTAGCCGGTATCTCTCTTAGTAGAGTCTACTCTTAGGCTCTATTTAGATCCTCTATAAGGTCCTTACTAGAGTAATATTCGAGTAGGGATATACCTAGTATATTATTCTACGACGAATTAGTAGTAAACGCTACTATTCGTAACTATCGTAACTAGTCGAATTAGTCTATAGAATAATAACATCGAATATACTAAATTAGGGATCTATTTTAGCGTTCTATCTAGCTATCTATTTAGGGATAGAAAGCTATTAATAGTTAGCGCTCGAACTTTAACTAGTATACGAACGTTTACTAGTACGCCGACGTAAATACGGTTCCGCGGTTAGAGACTATACCTTCTAGGAACCCGTATTTATAAACGATCTCGTCGTAAAATAGCTTAGCGAGCTATTCCGAGGTAATAGTCTTATAGTAGAGAAGGTAGTATACTATTTTCGTTAATCTATCGACGACTATAAGAATTACGTCGTATACTCTACTATAGTACTTACTTAGCGAGAAGTCGGTAATAAAGTCTATAGTTAGCTCTCTTTAAGTAGCCTTTAGTATCGGTAAACTCGAGAGCTCGCTATATAGTATATAGGTACGTCTCTTCGGAGTTTAGTATACTATATAAGTCTTAAGTAGTCGTCTACGTTATAGTATATCCTCGGCTAGTAATACTTCCTTAATAATAGCTTTAAGGTCTTTTCTTAGCTAAAATAGCTAGTCTCTAGGAGATCGTAGTACCTTTATAGTAACTCCGTGTATAATACTACGTCTATAGATATATATAAGATATTATCCTTATATAGTACTCTCTTCTTCTAGTACTACGATAGTAAACCGCTATTAGCTCTCTTCTCTAGATTAGTTACTCTCTAAGTAGCTAGTCTATCGGTCTACTATAACTCTTTAATAAGTTAGACTAGCTTATCGCTAACTCTATTAGTCTATAGAGACTTATTCTACGTCGCTAAAATAGTAGCGACGCGAGGTATAGCTATCGGCATTACGCTATTATAAACTAACTATACCTCTCTACGCTTAGTCTTCTTACTTCCTAGCTAGTTAAGCTAGTATATATCCGAGGAACTACCTCTAGAACTCTTAGTATCTTCTTTACCTAGACTATCCGCTACTTCTATAGAGTCTCTATAGAGCTACTTCATGTCCGAAGCTAGTTATATAATATAGATCTCTAGGCCTACGCTTCTCTCTAGAGTTATAACACTAAAGTACGTAGATACTTCTATATATACTCTTCTTACTATTAGTATACTAACGGGAATTATCGCTCTAAGCTTAGCCCGTAAGGTAAGTAAGCTACTAGTCTCTTTCTAGTTATCGACTATAAGGTCCGGATAACGAGATAGAGTATCTATAGAGTTCGTCTTCCTCGGTCTATATTCGATTATAAAATCGAATCTCTAGAGGTATACGTACTATCTCGCTTAATAGCCGTTTAGTTCCTTTATCGTTAGAAAGTACCTTAGGTTATTATAATCGAATAGTACGTAGATAGAGTATAGAGACTCTTCGTAGTAGTATCGCTAATACTTAAACCCCTTAATAATTATAAGTAACTCCTAATTATACGTCTTATAATTCTACTCGGCTAGTAGATACTTACGGAATAGGAAAGTAATAGAGTACTACTTCTTATACTCGCTCTTATTAAAGAGCTACGAGAGTATACTACTATATACGTACTTCGACGTATCGGTTTCTATATAGAGCTCTACTATAGGATTATAGTACCTTAGTACTAGAGCCTTTATAAAGGCCTTACGGACTTCCTTAAAGGCCTTAGCCTAAGCCTCTCTTTAGCGCTATAGCGTAGTTTACTTTCCCTTTTTCGCTTCTTTAAATAGCGATATTAGTAGCGCTACTATCGCGGAGTATTCTTTAATAAACCGCTAGTAGAAGTTCGTAAAGCCTAGAAACTACTAGACGTCGTAATAATTCTTAGGTAGGAGCTAATCCGCGATTACGAAGACTCTATAAGAATCTATCGATATACTCGTAGTACCGACGATAAATTCTAAGAACTCTATCTCGTTCTAGAAAAAGGCGTACTTCTTCGGGTTTATATATAGTACGAATAAGCGTAATCTCTCGAGTACCTTCCGTAGGTACTCTATATACTCTTTTACTAACGCGCTATAGATAAGAACGTTATTAAGATAGACGACGTAGTAGACGTCGACGAGCTCTACTAAGGCTCTATTAATATAGGCTTAGAACGTAGCTAGTACATTAGTTAATCCGAATAGTATAACTATATATTCGAAGTAGCCGTATCTTATTTAGAACGCTGTCTTTTATTAATTACTCTCCTTAATCGAAATATAGTAATATACGTTCTTTATATCGATCTTCGAGTAAACTACTACTTTCTCGAGCTAATCGAGAGTTTTACTAATAAGAGAGAGAGAGTAGTAGTTCTTAATAGTAATTACGTTTAGGCCGCGGTAATCTATATATAGCCTAAGCGTCCCGTTCTTCTTTAGTACGAATAAGATTAGCGCGCTAGCTAGACTCTCCGAATATTAGATCTAGCTCTTCTTTAGAGACTTCTTTAAATACTCTCTTAGCTTTACTAACTCTATAGTAGAGAAGTTATAAAGAGGTCGAAAAAAAGGCTCTTTACTCTCTTAGAGATTAATTAAATAGAAAACGTTTCTAGTAGGTCTTATCTCGGTAGAATTAACGTTAAATACGTTCTTAAAGTCCGAGATATACGTAGGTAGTAAGTCGAGGAGGTTCTATAGAGGTTCTATAGAGGCTCTAGCTACTCCCTATACTCTATACTTTATAGAGTTATATACGCTCGACGAGACGATAGTATAGCCTTAGTTTTCTACGAGAACTAGATTAGAGAATTCTCGAGTACTTACGACACGTATAGACGTAGTATTATAATCGTACTAATATTAGTCGGTATAGCTATCTACTACTACGCTCTAGTCGAAATACTATAGCTAACCGAGTAAGATAGAAGAGCTTATTTCTATAGTATAGAATAAGCCTTTCGACTCTCGTATCTTACTAGTATTATCTATTAAGCGTAGCTCGATCTCGTAGACGCTATAGTAATATACTAGATAGCCTTAGAAGCTATTAACTCGCGGGAGCTCGGCGTTAATACGCTTTAAGTTATACTTAAGAGCGAAGATAGAATCGATTATATTAACGTCGGATCTATTATCTAAGAGTATTAATATACTAACCTTACTATCTAGTGTATAAACTATCTCCTTATACGTTTATACTAGAAGAACTACGGGCTCCTTATAGTCTTATTTAGAGTTATCTAACATATTCTTAAGGAGTTAGTTAAATAAGCGAAAGCGTTTACTCGCTTCTACCGCGCGTATTATAGGTTCCTAGCCTAGCTTACGTAGCTACGTATACGAGGTAGAGTAGTAACCTCGCCTACCGTAGTTATAATACTAGATCTATTCCGGCGCTAGCTTACTAAAGCCTAGTCTTCTCTCTAGAGAGCTCTACTTACGCTCTCTAGAGAACCTATGTTTACGATATACTTACGTACGACTAGCGCTAGCGTAGTTATTCTATTTTCCGCGTTTACTCCCCGGAGCTATATAAATACTCTTTATAGAGTTACTATAATACTTTCGCGTTTCCCTTACTTTCTTATCTAAGGACTTCGAAATACTCTCGTATATAGTAGTACGCGTTACTAGCTCTTCTCGTGTTTCTAGAATCGAAGGAGCCTAAAGAATCTAGCTCCGAAGTCTAGAATAAAGCTTAGCTAAAAAGTACTAGACTAGGTGTTCCTTACTATAACGAGAGCTAACTTAGTCTTCGAGAGTAGCTAGTTAATTAGTAAACTTCTAGACTAATTCCCCCTAATTCTATCGAGCGCTATAATATTCGATTACGGCGTTTATATATCGATTAACTAAATCCTCGACTAAATTCTTAAGGAAGTTAATAAAGGTTCCCTAATATATTAAGGACGCCTAGTTTATACTATTAAGAGTATACTTTCGATCCTAGTACTCCTTAAGTCTATTACTAAGGAACTAGATTAAGTAGGTAATCTAGTTTACTTCGCGCGCCGGTAAATAAGTAAAGTAATCTAGCTTTATTAAGAAGGCTACCTTAAGACTCCGATAGAAGTATCTAAACTCCGTAATTATCTTCGCTCGATATTCTTTTAAATCTTTCGGCTTTAACTCTATACTACCTAGCGTAAAGCGATAAAGTAGTAGTATATAAATCGTACTCTACGGTATCTCTTTAGAGTTATAGCGAAGCTCTATAGTAGCGCCTACTAGTCTTAAGGATATTATATAGATACCTATCTCTTTAGAGAGAGTCGAGGTACTCTATATAATAAGGCCGCGGAGTCTAGCTAATATCTTACTAGCGTCTCTATAGCGATTAAAGTCTTATATAGAGAATTCGACCTCCCCGAGATAGTAAAAGATCTCGCTTCTAAACTACTTTAGAACACTAGCTAAAGCGACCTCTAGAGATATTAGCGAATCCTTATCTATTAGAGACTCTAGCTCTAATAGAATTTCGATAACTTTATAACTATCGTTAGCCTCGTTAACTCGACCTACTAGTCGAGTAAAATTTACTTAATTATTATCGCTTATTATTAGTAGCTCTATAGGCTACGACTAAAGGGAGCTATTAGAACTATAATAGTAGTATATAGTAACGTATAGAGCTAAACTACCTATAGACTAGATAGGTTAATAAACTAATAGCTACCTTCGTTTAAAATAGCCGGAGACTATACGGATATACTATAGAAAGCCTACGTTACGTAACGGGACTATCTTAGCTCTATAGGACCGAGCTTTCTCTTATATTCGGAGAAGAGAGCTAATAGCGGTTCGCTATCGTAGTACTAGAAGAAGAGAGTACTATATAAGGATAATACTTTATACGTACCTATAGACGTAGTATTACGCGTAGAGTTACTATAGAGGTACTACGATCTTCTAGAGGCTAGCTACTTTAGCTAAGAGAAGACCTTAAAGCTATTATTAAGGAAGTATTACTAGCCGGAGATATACTATAACGTAGACGACTACGTTAAGACCTATATAGTATACTAGACTTAGAAGAGACGTACCTACGTACTATATAGCGAGCTCTCGAGCTTATCGATACTAAAGGCTACTTAGAGAAAGCTAACTATAGACTTTATTACCGACCTCTCTCTAAGTAAGTACTATAGTAGAGTATACGACGCGATTCTTATAGTCGTCGATAGATTAATAAAAATAGTACGCTACTTTTTCTACTATAAGACTATTACCTTAGAATAGCTCGCTAAGCTATTTTACGACGAGATCGTTTACGAATACGAGTTTCTAGAAGGTATAGTCTCTAACTACGGAACTATATTTATATTAACGTACTAGTAAACGTTCGTATACTAATTAAAGTTCGAGCGCCGGCTATCTATAGCTTTCTATCCCTAAATAGATAGCTAGATAGAATAGTAAAATAGATCCCTAACTTAGTATATTCGATATTATTATTCTATAGACTAATTCGACTAGTCGCGATAGCTACGAATAGTAGCGTTTGCTACTAATTCGTCGTAGAATAATATACTAGGTATATCCCTACTTAAATATTACTCTAGTAAGAACTCTATAGAGGATCTAAATAAAGCCCGAGAGTAGACTCTACTAAGGGAAGTACTAGCTACTTATAATAGAGTAGCGACTCTTATAAATCTTAGGAAGAGCTTAGAAGAGCGTTAGCGATAGGCCTAGAAGTAGTAGAAGTAGGCCTATAATAAGAGACATAAAGCTATATTATTTAATGTTAGAGATCGAGTTCTACTATCGACTAAGAACCTAAGACTAAAGGTAGCTAAGTAAAAGCTAGCACTAATATTCCTTAGACTATTTAAGGTATTAAATCGAGTCGGTAGCTAAGCGTACTACTTAGATCTACCTAAAGGCTCCCGTATCTATAATATATTCTATATTTCTCTATTAGAACTAGTAAGAGGCCGCGGAGACTTCGTACTCTCTCTAGAACTAATTAATATTAATAATAGTATAGAATATAAAGTAGAAAGAATCCTAGAGTATAATTAGCGAAAGAAATAGACTATATTAAAGGTACTTTAGAAGAGATACCTACTTTCTAAAGCTACCTAGGAACCTAAGGACGTACTAGATAATACTACTAAAGTCGTAATAGACTATTAGGCGGAGATTAGATAGAGAGCTCGTAGTAATAGTACGAAGAGAATATAGCTAAGATAAAGTAGGTAAAGGGTTTTATTAGTCTTTATAATTATAAGCTACCTAAGCCTACTCTTTCTTATAATAAGCTACCTTCTTCTCTACTAAACGACTAAACCGATAGAACTACAATAAAGTAACTAGATCCTCTCTATAATTTATCTCCTTCTCTAGATTATTAGCTAGTATATCTAGATCTATATCTAATATGCCTCTTAGAGTAAGTAAGCTAGAGCGCTAAGTAGTTTCCGCGAACCTAGCTAAGTCTATAAGTAATATACTATCCCGTAAGTAACTACTAATAATAGTAAGCTAGGTAGAGATAATAGCCTAAGTAAACGAATTAGTAATATCTAGTAGCTATAGCTTAGCTAGACGACTAAGGTAGTAATTCTAGAGATCTTCCTCTAGCTCTATTAATAAAAGGATTTAATACTCGTCCTCGCGAGTAGCGGTAGTAGTAGAGACTTACGGAGACCTAGTAGCCTCTTTATAGAGTTAGGTAGAGGCTTTATCTTTATTCTCTATAACGACATCGTTTTCTTAAGCTAGACGAGCTCGTAGGTTAGCGAAAGAGTAGCGAATAGTAAGTAAAAAGAAAGAGGTCCTTCTATTAGAGGCTACTTCTATAGTAGTAAAAGCGTCTAGGTTAGCGACGGAATCGTTATCCTCGTTATCTAGAGTAGTAGTAGTCTCCGTAGCTAAAGCTACTACTATAGAGTTAGTAGGTATAGTTCTTCTATTAGAGGCTACTATAGTATCGGAAGAGATAATCCCCTTATTAGGGGCTACTATAGCGAATTAGGTACTAGCTCGTAGTTACGAGCGAAAGAATACTACCTTAATAGTCTTTAGAGTTATACTTACCTTAGTAGAGGTCTCTCTTATTATCCTAGAGAGTATTACTCTCTAAGCTAGTATCTTAGTAGCCTCTATAGCCGGAGCTACTATAGTCTTAGACTTTAGCGTCGTTATCTTCTTAGGCGTCGTAGTCTTAGATTTCTTAGTAAGAGAAGTCTTCTCTTATAGAGCTAGTATAAAACGCTTACGAAGTATTAATAATAGTAGAGTAAAAAAGAAGGAAGTAAAAGACGAAGTAGAACTAGATAAGTACTATATACGATTAGTAAGGTACTAGTAGTACTAGACGTTATACCTACGAAGTAAAAGAGGCCTACGCTCTCCTTAAGTATAAGACGTACGCGCTAGATCTCGTCGACTTATATACGTATTAGAGTATTCTCTAATAACGTAGATAAGTCTAGTAGAGTAGTAGCTTAGCTACTAGTAGTTTAGTATAACCGAATCGTAGACTATACTACTATAGTCTCTATATCTAGCTTAGATTTCTTGTCGACTAAGCGAGTCTTAGTAGAATCTAGATAGTATTAATCTACCTTTACGAAGGTAGTATATACTATATTAACTAAGTCCTATAGCGTAGAGTCGTCGATTAGATAGTAGGCCTACTATATCTTCTTATAGTATAAACACGCCTTACTAGGCGCGCTATCGTAAGTAGTATCTACCTACGTTAGTATACCGTAGCCTTACTATATAGGTGCCGTAGACTTACTAACGAGGTTATCTTTTACTACGTAAGCGTAGCGCTTATAAGAGTAAATATAAGAATCGGAGCTAGCTATAACTAAAGATATCTAATTAATAAAACGAAGATATTTAACGAAGTAGTAAACTAGATAATAGTAAGAAAAGTAAGTACTAAGAGGTTTAATAAAGAAAGAGAAGTACGAAGTACGAGAATAATATATAAGTCGACAATAAAGAACGTATTAATAAAGCGAGTAGCGGGTTAAAGTTTTAGAAGTGTCGTCGCTATAGAAGTTATTATTATAGAGGTCAAAATATAGTTATATATACGCTAATCGCTAGTGTACCGGAGCTATATAGCTACTATACGGATACCGAATAAACGCCGGTATATGTCGCGAACTAGTAGTAAAGCTAGTACTACTTCGAGATAAAGCTACTAATAAAGGACTATAGCCTCGTAAGTAATAAAGTTACTAAGGACGGATATTAGATAAGTTAAATAAAGAAACAACGTAGACTAAGTATTTCTCTACTTAATAAAGAGAATACTTACTACTTTTATAGTTACGATTACTAAATATAGTAAAGAATAGCTTAAGAGACGAATAGCTACTAAGAGTAGTAGCTATAAAAGAGGGGATAGTTATAAGAGAAAGCTCGGTCCTATAGAGCTAAGATAGTCCTATTACGTAACGTAGGCTCTCTATAGTATATCCGTATAGCCTCCGGCTATTTCGAATAAAGGTAGCTATTAGTTTATTAACCTATCTAGTCTATAGATAGCTTAGCTCTATACGTTGCTATATACTACTATTATAATTAGCCTCTATAACTACTACTACTATAATCTCTATAAAGAAGGAGTAATTAATGCTAAGTATATACTATTAAATAATAATCTAGCTAACGCCTTTACTAAGCCTCGATCCCCTATTAAACTACTAGAGTAATAGCTAGACTATTACTAGAACTAACCCCTAAGCTACTCCTTACTACGCTACTTTACTATGTTTTACTACTCCTTACTATACTACTTTACTACGTTTATTTTTATTATAGTCCTTTATTATAGTATTTACTATATTTACTATGTTCTACGATTACTTCTATGCTATTTAAGCCCCTCCTTTACTAAGAAATAGACTTCTAATTCTTACTTAGTATATAGTAACATATTATTCTTCTAGACGATAATATATATTATTAACCGGCCTTAATCGACCTTAATAATAACAGCAACGCTGCTAAAAGAGCTAATATAGGCCTTTACAGCTAATTTTATAGCTTTAAGTACGTACATCACCGTTAGGGGGAGTGTTATACTATAGTAGCCGCTGCCGAGGATTAGCCGGTTGTTTTTACGCACTTTTCACCATAGAAAATTCTCTATATAGTTGGCATCAATCACATCAATTTCTGCACCGTCAATATCGCATATTGGAGCATCTAGTCGAGCCTCTGATTACGTGATCACAACAAGACAGCAGCGACAGTTTTGGCGAGGTCAAGCGTTGATCGATTGACGGATTAATAGATGGCGTGTACGCAGCGAATAATCTTACAGCAGACCTGGGGTCCAAGCGCCAAGCCCGACACTTTGATCTGTGGATCAGCTAAATCGCGGAACCATGCCGAATCCAGATCGATGGCATTGCGTCTACAACCTGATGACCAAAAAAAGCTCAAGGCCAACTGCATCACAGTAATACAAGCGGACCCGAATTTGGAGAACATCTTCAATGTCAAGCTTACAGAGAAATCCAAACACGCCTGGTCCTACTATGAGAAGCTCTCGTCAAGCACTTCGATTCGAGAATCGTGTTGCTCGAAGCGATGGCCAATCGAAGCAACGAGTGAATCGGCAGTTTCTCGGCAGCTGCGGCTCGAGGACAAGATCGATGCCGCTCGGTGCTTGTCACAAATACTGCAGACCCTGATGAGGGCTTCGACCGAAATCCCTCAACATCCTCCACCCTCGCCGTCGTGCCCCTGTCGATTGCCAACCAGACCGCCGATGCGGCGACCCTGACTGAGCTCGAGATCCACTCCAGCAAGGCCACTGCGGACACATTCGGCGGTTGCGCGGGTCTTGACAGGTGCCATGGTATCGCCCAGGTACGCTCAAGCCAGGTCAGCATAATCAGCTGCATTAGCTGACCCATTCGCAAGGGACCTTCAGTAGCGCTATCACACGGACCGACGCCCTGTCAGAGCCACCCTCAGCGCTTCAAACCACCGACGTGTAGGCGAAGACGACGCCGCCGCCTCCCGCACGAAACAAGAAGCCTCCTCCACTGTCGAGACCAAAACTCCCAAATCAGCCTCTGAGGTCGCCAGCGGTGATTAGCAGTGAAACCTCGACCTCACGGGATGTCCGGCATCTTCACCAGCTCGGTATAAAGAAGCATCCTGGGCGATGCACAGAACATGCACCTGGCAACTTCTTGATCAATGTAAGAAGATCGAGCCATCTGCTCGGATGATGGAATGGCCACACCCACTGACATCCTCTAGTAGCTGCCCATCGCCACCGCCTCTACAACTGATCCTTCCCCGCCTTCCCCGCCATGCATTCGCAACACAGCGATATGTGGCCCATGGCGTGCTTCGGTCTTTCGACGACATCGACGGTCACTCATTCCGTCATGAGTATCATTCCGAGCCTCAGACTGTGACAGAGATTCATCTGAGAACGGACGATCACGAAGAGGGCGTTTCTAGCCATGGGTCAAGCTTCGGAGAACGTGGCAGAGGAGCTTGCAAAAAGATCATCTGGCCACTGACCAGTAGCGAAAGAGGAGGGGAAGTGGTTAGAAGGACATTGTGAGAAGTTGAGTCAACCACGGACTTGGCAGAGAATCCACCTCCATTTTCCGACAAACACCCTAGCTTCTCATTCTCTCTACTTCCCCCTGGGTGTTTTCGATCAAACACCGAGACTCGTTCCCTTTCCCGGCGCCCACGGAGGTACCATGCGCCCTGCCTGCTTGGTTCCCACGACAGGCTTTCTCTACTCTCCTTCACATCTTCGGTACCAGCCAGAGGCTTGACGGTTTCGGCAATCTCAATCCACGATCAAGCTCGTTAGACTGCACTTCCGGCACCTTTTCGTTGGTCTCAATCCTGAGTTGCTCTACGTTCTCGTGCTCGTCCTCGGTGCTGGTGTCGAGCTCCCCTGGTTCCTCTCCCCGTTCGACTTTCTCCCTCCAATTCTACTCTTCCTCCTCCTTGATGCGGGCTACAATCTTTCGCATATCAGACTCCTTCAAGATGCTGGCTACAAACTTCGGCATTCACCTTCCGCTTCTGTGTCCCCAACGGTGGTCGTGGACGCTCCTGGCTCTTTTGACTGGTCTTCTTGGCAAATCTATCCCAAAGAACGATAGTCCCTTGATCGGCCCGACGACAGGCTCCATCAGCAATCCGATGCCGACCACCACACCAGGCTATTCTAGACCTTCCACAGCACAGAGCAACGGTAGCATATTGTTCAGTAGCAGCTCCTCGTCTCCAGTGGTCGCTTAAAGCGTTAATCGAGGCCATTACAGCTTCGGATCCGTCAACACGACTAGTAGAGAACCATACACAGCTACGCTCTCACCAAGCCTAAGGGTATCAATGCCACCTCCACCGACCACTTCCTCCCTAACCCTGAGCTTCAAATCAGCTCACTTATCTCCAAGCCTCACTGATCTCATTCCCTCCAAGCGACCGCTCCTAGCCAGCTTCCCACCACCCACCAGGTGATGGGATGGTCACCAGTGTCGAGGTCTTGGGCAAGGTGACTCCTGATCATGGCATGCACTTGTGGGCTCAGAAATGCCGCTGCAGGACCTGCTTTGTCCAACTGCTAGGTCACACAGCTACAAGTAGGGGCGAGCTGTTCACCCCCATCACCTTCGTTCACGACCGCCCCGCCTTGGAGTGAGGTTTTCGAGGTCTGCAGCGCCAGCGGCCGAGGCCGGGACAACGAGTAAGTCGACGAGCATGTTCAGAGTTACATGGAAGGACAGGCTGGAGCCGGCTCCGATGCCTGAAACGAAGAGTGGTCATCCGTCAACTTCTTGAAGCCGGTATGGAAGTGGACGACAGGAACACTCAATCCCTTCCCGACCTATCTCATTCACGTCCCTCGATGAGTCCGACGACTGGTTCCGTTAGCGATGCCTCGCCAACGACAAAGACCAGGCTCTCAGCTGAGACCGAACCCAAAGCTCAAAAGAAATTCCTGCCAAGCACCTGGCTCGATTTGACCATCGTTGTGAGGCACACAGGAGGACTGACAAGCTTAACATCTTGCTAGTGATTGGTTGATCACCCAGTGCTACACAACCCTTGTCCATAGTTGATGGGTATGTCTCCGCGCACAAAAGGCATGCCACGGGAATACGACAACCATGCGATTTTGAGCATGACTGGACGCCTGCAGAATTCTGATCAGTACATTCCATCAAAAGCCATGCCTTTCGAATACCTCTTTGGGTGATTGGGAACTTCATTATAGCACGTTCCCCGCCATACCATCCCTCTTTCCACTGTGCCCTTCGATTCCCGCCAGCCTCCTCTTACGCTGGCGTAGTCCATTGCCATCAGTAGGGCCGACACCAAGAAATTGATCCTCGCAGGCTGCAAAGTAACAGCCAGGAGGATCGGGCGCGGCATCGATCCCGGGGTACGTACAACGGAGCGCACCCATCCTCTACATCAGCTGACAGCCGCCAGTCCTCATGGCCCAGGACGTCTGGCCACCGGCTCCGAATGCCGTCATGTACGATGCCAGTACCATTCCGCACGCCCAATACGACGTTTCACCAGCGCGACCGAACCAGCACGACACGGCTCACGAAATTTCAATACCATCTCACAGGTTGCGACCCGCCCGGACCCGCCATCAAACAACACAGATATGCCTGTCTCGGATGCGGGTGCAAGAGATGTGGGCGCAGCGAATAAAAGAACGAAGGATACCGCTGAAGTAATACTTTCATCTGCTGGAGAAGACATGACTTCCGCGCCGGTGCCGTCTTCAGAGATTACGTGGATGCGGCAGCCAAGTGACTCGACGGTTTCCCCGCCACAATCCGTACAGCCGATGACGCCATGGAGTGCAAGAAGCAGACAATGGAGTACCAGACGGGGTCAAGGTGATTGCTCAAGTGGCATACAGGCCGTGAGGCGGTCCAGAGAGCTTTCACGAGGTTGAACTGGGAGAAGGTCTTGACTCAGGCACGTCACTACTAGCACAAGATGGCATGCATCTCGCGCCCTCGGACCAGAGCGAAAGCATAGAGGCTCAATCAAAGACATATCAAACCTCTGTTGCTGCTCGTCAACTCCACTCTGAACCGATCAAAGCCATGTCATCGGTGGGTATATTCCTACTAAACAAGGATGTCAGTCACAAGCGCCGTAGAAGTGCAGATGGCGAAACCCCTCCCGCCAGACGCATTCGTCTTGAAGATTGAGGATACTAGGTCACTACCGCTGATTGCGGCGAGGCCAAGCGGCTTGTCCTCTGAGGCGCAGAGCTCAGATATCCTGTGATATCTACCGGCGGACCTGCATCCACACGATGGTAGAAACACACCATCCATAACTTGAACATGTGCACACTTCCCAGTGCATGATTGTCGTGGATGCCCCCGTCCCGCCCAGCCCCCCTTCTTCTTTTGCCATCGTCGGTACAAACTCCGCGAGTTTTCATGAGGACTTATCGTCAGCCTCTGACGCTTCACGTTTGCACATTGTTCTCCCGCAGCCACAGCAGCTTGGGCATCGTCAGCTGCGAGCAAGGCCACGCTTCGAACCTCGCTAGAAGGCGCTTGAGGCACCGGCAATGGTTGAGCCGCATGCCTGGAAGTGCTCAGGTGATGTGCCGGTCCTGTCGTGTCCAGGACTGCCGTACTGCGGGGGATGCTGTCCTTGAGTGAACTGTTCGGATGGAGATTCGGAATGTCTGTCAAGGTGGGTTATAAGCGTAGGTGTTGAACTGTATATCTGAATCTATGGGTCATCTGCATCTCTCTTCGGCTTTGCTCGGTACCACGTACTTGGACTTCAGAGCGCTTCGAGCATCACGCAAGATTCGTTCCCAATCTCATTAACGATCACCTTGGAGAAATCGTGACAGAATATACAGCAAACCAAATGAAGTGTCCGAAGTTTGCTTGATTTGGCTGACTAACTGCTGCTGCTATGATGTCTATTTCAAAGCCCACCAAGGCCAGCGACAACACCGCCTGCTCTACCTCGTTGAGACTCAAACCACCCAATCAAGACGAAAGGTCGCCCCGATTCCTTGCCAGCTCCGCATCATCGTCCTTGCGGCCCATACCCCCTCACCTCCACACCACTCTCCCCCGCCCCACTCCCCATCCCATATCACCCTCTTCCCCTCCCTATCCCCCTGCCCCTCCCCCTCCCACATCACCATCTCCCTTCCCCTCCCCCTCTAACAACACCATCTCCCCCTCTGCAGTTGAGGAGATCTCCTATGGGATGGCGATATGGATGTACGGAAGCTGTTTTTGGGTGGAAGGGAACGCTCATGCCGCGGATAGGAAGATCACCGGTAAGTCTGAGGATTGTGGATTCTCGGACTTTGGTCATGAGGAAGGGCGTTTACTTCGATGATGTTGGCAGTGGCATATGTGCGGGTGAGACAAAGGGCTGCCTTGTCGACCATCGTACGCCTATACATCTTAGTCTCTGTTATCCGAACTGTCGGGAAACTGACCATGGGAACAGTACTGCATTTGTCTGTGCTAACAAGTTGGGCTTTGGAGGCCTTGGTGAAGATGCCTCGGTCTTCATCCTTGCTCGATCTCTGCCACTGTTCTTGTATTGCGATAAAAGAAGCTTAGCGAACAATGCTTTATCTGTAGGCTGTCCGATTTCGCCAGTGCCCTGGGCGGTGGTACGATCCAAGCTGTCGGACTCGAGTACTGACACTTCCTCGTTGATGGCAGGTTGTCAGGTCTCGCAAGACTTTAGAGACGACCTTGCGGCAAGCTGCGCAACACCACGCTGGCCGCGCTAGGCACCGATGCTGTCGACCTCCACCTCGAAGGTTTCCACCATCCATGTTATTTACCTCAATGCTGACCCAGAGTCAGGCAATTGGATGGGTCAGAAGCTTGTATAGGTCTCGACTCTTCTTACCTCATTTTCTGTCTGCTACCACGAACACCCACCGAATAGCCCAGGTTTGATGACACTCGGATTTGTGGTTCAATTCGACGAGCTCGGCTGCATGCTCAGCAATGCACAATCGATATCATCGTAAGACAGATTTAGAGCCGGCTGCGTGTGCAACATGGACTGCCGGGTACCGTAGGACTGATCTAGTTCCGAATCTCGCCGATGACGCAGATTATACGACTCCAACTTACATCAGGCCGCAGAAGCATCGGGTAATTGGGCAGTGGGTACAGGATAACATGGATCAGGTCAAGCCAGTCGAAGTTTAGCAATATTGAGTCGAATGACGAGAGGGGCTTAGGGACATTCTAGCAGAACACAAGTTGCAGACGAAGTGAACGCACCTAATAAACAACAGCCGCATGGTAGATTCACGCTGATGTTTCCCAGCGGTTCAGCTACGAGCGCACTTCAAGCGTCGGACCAACAGAAGGAGGGCATAAATATGCAGCGAACGAGATTTGCCTCTGTGGTTTCACCGAGCCTACCATTCGAGAGCCTCTATTGTCTAGACACCTGCATCTCGAGTTCGGAACAGGGATTACGGGGTGGAGAGCGCCATGGTGGCATCTTGCGTCGGAGAAGAGCAAGTCAAACGTTGCGAAACACCTACACCGCTGAGGTCACCATATTCGGACCGACATCTTCGACGAAGCAGTCGAGGAACTCGGTTATCGCATTGATGGCCGCAAGCTTGTCAAAGTCGACGTCGCAGAAGGCATGGAAGATTATATATAAGCGAATCGCCGAAAGATTTGGTGTCGACGTCGAAGAAGAAAATGCTCAGAGAGCCGCTAGCACGCCCAGAGTAGCATTCCATGAGAGGAAGACGTAGGAAGGAGGTCCCGAGAGACTTAGTGACCGAAGGCATACGAGGATAGACAGGTTGGCTGAACAAGTTTGTGATGCTAAACCTGCATAATGCGGATGCTCGATCCGCAAGGCGTTCACATCACAAGCAACAAGGACCTCTAGGGAAGCGACAAGACTAGTTCCGGAATTTCGAGGCATGCAAGTCCAGCAGATGCAAGATCTCTCGCCAGGAGACGATAACAGGAAGACCCACGTCGACTCTATGGAGATCTCAAAAGGAAGATCTGAGACCTCCCCGGATATAAGGTCAGCGGCCAGGAAGAATGCCCTCCGGGCGACTCCTTATCCGCTATTCACGATGACCTCCATTTGCGATGACCTTGAACGAGCATACCATTATCACGGTCGAGTTTGTCATCCGTTCGCTGCATGATTTGAGGCTGTCTGACAGTGCCAGACGTTACTGGGCTGTGCAGTTCACCAGATGAACGGGAGGACCAGCACATCTCCTTTCAGATCATCACCAGCTTCGCACCACCTCATATCTCACGAAATGCAAGGATTCTCGTCCTGACAATGCGAATACCCTGCAGATATTCTCGAACATGCTTAGGAATGGCCGTCCGTAGACCTGCATAGCGCCGGAAGTCATGTACATTGACAAGCCCGCAAGAGAAGTGGCTCGCGACATCAGGGCAGGTACGATCTCCTCTACATACTGGTATTGACTTCACTGATCATACTGTAGTGATCACCATCCCTCGAGCATGGGCTGCACTAGGAGCATCAGAGCCGGATATGATATCCTCTAAACTGGTGACTGGACATGGCTAGACAGCTGGAAGTCTGCCCCGGCTGGACTTGGGAGTTAGGGCGCTGAGATCAATGCTTCTGGCCGCATGAACGGTACTGGCAATTTCTATATCGGCTTCAACACATGAGGAACACTCTGAGCGATCGGGACATCCAGTTAACACTAGTCACATCATTTCATTCCTCGTTTCCTCACTTTACTTCTCTTGATCTGAATTGCCCAACTACTCCAGATATCATATACTAACAAGCACAAGCTCCGATCCCTTTCACCGAGTCGCTCTGTCGAGCTGAGCAGTATCAAGACGACTCGTCCATCGGCGTCCCATAGAACACGTTCAGAATTAGCAAAGAAGACTCTACGCTTGGAACTCTGCGGCTGGCACCCCTACTCTCCCTTTGAGGAAATGGGATACCTCACAAAGCTCAAGAACCCAGGTCACGAGCGCCTAATCCTCTATGCAAATCTTGGGCTTGGGGCCAATCCTGTAACATGGGTACCACAGGAGCCTGTTCAAGACACATATATCTAACTTTGGGGTTTGTGGCCCAAGCCTCTATCACGTTGAGACACGGAGGCGTCTCGCAAATACTCAAGTACAACCATTGGGAGGCGAGGCCCAATCCTCTACCAAAAGAGGGGTTCGGGGTCCCTCACAACTCTGCGCGAAATTGGGTTAAGCGCAGGACCCACTCCTCTTCCAAATTGAGGGCTTGGGGCCTTTACCGGACATGTAGTAAGGTCCGGCTACCAAACCACTAGAATGAAAGCTACGCTGTTGGAGGATACCCGCGACTCACTGCTCTCGAACCTCAACGACGCAAACCAAACGGTGACAAGAGGCAAGCTTGACTGCAGATGCGAGTACAGCACAGGACTTGGTGTAAATCTTGTTGGAGCCAGCAATGGTGAGTTCATACTATCTTCTTTTCTCATCACTCAAACTTGATTGTTTTTCTTTATCCCTCGTCAATTGGCTTCTGGCCGCGACAGAGCCGTCGGTTCTGAACTGGATGCGCGGGAATCGGGACCCGACGAACCGGATGTCTGGGACAGGAGGAGCTGGATGTTCGGGACTGGATCAGCTCGATGTTCGGGCCTGAATGAGCTGGCTGTTTAGGGCTGTGTGGGCTGAACAGTGGGGGGGCCCTTTAGCTGAACAGTCGAGTTAGAGGCGGGTCAGGTGGGTAATCAGGACTGAACAAGCCCACTCAGTAGGCCCAGTCCTGTAGCACAGGTCACAGCGCACAATAGCGTCCTGGGTGAGCCCGCCAGAGCTTTACCCGAATGAGCAGACACGTGTGGGGATATCTGGGTCATGCAGACGAGCTTCCTGCGGGCAGTATGCAGGGTCGAGCACTCAGGTTAGAAGGAGAGGTGGGATAGGGCAGCCAGGTAGAGGTGAAGGGACAGGACGACAGTGGCGTAGTTTATTAGTCTCCGGCATCTATGGATGTCTGGTACGTCTCTATGGTTTGCTTGAATGCCTCGAGTGTCTTCAGTCCTTGCTCGCTTCTGTCTGTCGTTGTGGGTCCACACCTTTGTCTGTAATTCTTTTGCAAATTTGAAGAAAGAGGTCGTACGCTTCATTGCTATCATGCTCATCGTCGGTTCTTCTTCCCCGCCAAAAGTCGCGATGTGGCCCGGCTCTGCCTGCCAAATTAAACAAATTTTGCGCTGTTCAAGTGTGACGGAGAACCTGAAAATCTGCCGCGGCTTTGTCGGTGGACTCGGTTCACCAAGACGACTACACGACTTGACCTCTCTCTTCGCAGGTTTTCGTCTAGACCATCTCCCCTTTTTCGGGACATTTTATCAGATTATTGGGGGACGATCGAAAGAGGGTTGCTAAATCAAAATCTTTCATTGGCTGCTTACGATGATTTCCAATTAGAACGAGTTCAGTGGCCTTTGAATTAGTCTTTAGATGCTCTTCTCCTTCTTGTGCCCCGACCTTACTTCCTTTTTACCATCCCTCTCCTCCCGCAACTTCGCTCTGACCCGCCTCTACCTGCCAAACCCTGGCATCTTCACACCGCTCTCATGATGCTCCTTCGCCTGCCGAGTACAATCACACTGTGCACGTTGCAAACCCCTGCTCCTGATTGATACTCTTTTTGGTATTCGCATCGACAATCACAACCATCTACAACTCTCGACATGCCCAGATTACACAGTCCGGTCAGCAGTGCCGATAGAGCATGCTCCATCACCTCTCCAACAGCACGTCCACATCAACGCCTCTCCACGGACATCCCTTCACCAGGACCTCCCCACCACCACCTACTCTCCCACCAGCTCTCGATTAGCATCTCTCCTCAAGGCAGGGAGAGACAAACTATCACCCTCCCTATCTGCGGTTGCTCCAACGAGGTCGCAGAGCTCTAAATCCACAGCCCCAAATGCCGCTCCACCGCTCTCAACGACGACGTGGAGTCCTACATCCGCAGCGGTAGCCCGCTCCCGGCACCCTCATCGACGACGTAGAGCTCTACACCTACAGTGGTAACCTTCCCCCGGCATCCTTCGGCGACGACGCAGAGCTCAACATCCGCAGCGGCAACTCCCTCACCCCTTCTCCTCCAACAAACTCCTCGAATTCGCCGCCTTGGCCTGCGAACGCCGCCCCAAACACGAGCAAGATACGAGCCATAACCCCGGCACCGACGGTGCGGGCAGGTGGGGAGGGAGATGGAGGCGCCCTTACGCAGACTCGCTAATCATCGACCCCATCATCGACCACATCATCGAAACCCGCGCGATTTTTGCCTATCAGCGCCCATACACTTCTGATTATCTCGACATGCTCCGGCTTTGTCTGCTTCGGGATGCAGCTCGAAGTCCCGCTGAAGACAATGTATTCGAATGCAACACCATTGCTTCCAAGGTCAGGAAATTCATCCATGGCAAGATCTGGATCGACTTGTTCCACCCTGGATGCTTTCAAATCATGTTGTGGCCACAAGGCGTATCGGTGATTCGGCCCCTTGGGCAAACAAGAAGTTCAGCACCATCGGCAACGACGACTTGCCCGATTCTGAATACGGCCCTCAAGATCTTCTCCCGCCTTGGAGGCGCTGTTCCGCTCCCCTCTCCCGCCAAAGCTGGCACTCTCGCGACGTGTCGTGCGACGTATCGTGCGACGACACTTTTCCCGCAACCCACTCAATGGAGAAAGGATCTCACCAACTGTCGTTATACGGTCATCCAGCTGTACGTCGCTTGCCGCCTCGAACGAAGAGATTTCTTATTTGCGCACCCGAAGACCTTGGAACGGCTCTGGATATCTAGCGGTTGATAGTTCAGGAGTGTAAGGAAGGCAACATCTGGATACCCGACACCAGCAGCAGGGCCGGGACCATGGACCTTGGAGTCTCAAGCAGGGCAATCCGCCACGCATGCCAGCAGGACGTGGTCAGCCGGACTCACTGAGCAGTGAAAGTCACCGCCATCAGCTGACACATATCTCACTTGGTTGAGCAACCTCGAACACCCGCTCAAGGACTTCTCGGACAATGGACTACATCGCCACGAAAATCTCGGCTTATTTGAAGGACGTAAGCGAGTCCGACGAGAGTCTGTCAACACGACTAAGTCAGCTGTTCAGACAGCGAGATTCGCAGATCTACATGAATGAGTGATGTATTGGGCGAGTGGAGTTGAAATGAGTCCAGTCGACTCACTTCCGCCGCTTCAAGTGGTGAGGTCGGTAGCATCTTGTAGACTGGCAAAGCCTTCTTCGTACGCTTCTCCAGCGAAGTGACGCCCCCCCCTGGCATCTTTCCTCCTCATCACATTCAGCCACATCGATGTCTTCGTACTGCGCCTCCCACCGTCAACATGGTAGCCATAGCTGTTCTGCTTCTGCTGGCTTCAAGCATCTTCGACATCCAGACTTCCTCCTCGTCGTACTCAAAGCGATCTCTCATGTCGAGCTGAGCGGTACAAGTGGCCGTGGAGGCTGATTAACATGGGGGATGTCTAACATGGACGGGGCCGACTCTTTGGGTGCGCCGTCCTCACCATAAGAGGTCCAATGCTGCAGCGGCCTTCCGTATCAAGGTACGAGCCCCGTCTCGGTTGTCGTCGACGTCGAAAGTGGACGGAGCTTTTCAGAAGCTTTTCATAGCTTCTGAACGTGGAGTTGGGAGACCTCAGTCCGGTCATTGGGAAGATCTGTTGACCGGGAGGATCTGTTCACAAGCCAAGGTGCAGCTGTGCTCGAGGTCAGGTTGTAATCTCGGATGGATTGGCAAAATTAGCTGCACTGCCATTCCCTCGTCCGCTTTCCGCCAATTGTGTTCGCCCTTGGTCAGGCTTGTCGTGCTGGTACTGGACACGAGAAGAAGGTGCGGCAAAGCCTGACCAAGCCATGTGCCGGGAGCACATTCATTCAATTGATAATAGTATCTATGCTGTCGTTACCACCAATGTCACCCGTGAGGCTCTATCGAGCGTTGATGGCAGTGTAGACCATCCCAGCAAAGATTCCACCTGAGTCGCTCGCTACCTGCGTCATCAAGCTCAAGACTGGCACCAAAATCCTATTCAGTGCAACGTCCACCAGCATCACCACCGCGGACAGGAGACCTGGACAACAGCATTACCATCTCGAAAGTCACGTCGTCCTCGGAATCCACTCTGGAGACCTATCCTCCGTCAATATTTCTCGTCCCATCTTCACCAATTTAGTTCCGGTCCATAGAACAGCATCAAGGAACCAATTGACGGTCGACTTCCCCTCCACTTCTGCATCAACGTTAATATCATCCTTAATATCAGCATTGAGGTCTGCTTTTACAGCCGTCTCACCCTCCTCCTCGGCACCAACGCCAATACCCTGCTCCGCACGTAGGTCACTAACCGCCTTAACGCCATCATCAAGGACTGCGTTCAAAGCTGACTCACTGCCCTCCTCCGCGCCGACGCCAATATCCTGCGCACTCCCATCAGCAAACGTCACCTTAACGCCTGTTTCATTCTCCTTGACAAGAAGGCCGGCGTTGACATCGGCATCAGCATTGAAGATCTCATTGTCGTCTGTTCTATCCCGGTTGATGATTTGCGCCTCGGCAATATGATCGAAGACCTCCTTGACACCTGCTCTACTCTCCTCATTTGGGACAAGCACAGCTTCCGCAACGACGGCACCATCAGGGGACTGTTCGCCTCCAGCCACATCTTCTTCATCTGCACCGACTACGGCTTCCGCACCAACAACGTCATTGAAGAACTCTTTGCCTCCGGCCATAGCATCCTTGCCCGCACCGACTATAATTTCCATCCCGACCGCACTGAAAGGGAGATTGCTGCCAGGTCGCCATCACTCATCATCCCTACCGAAGAAGCCATCAGCGGATATCGATATCGCAAGCTCCGTCACACTGCAAACAGAACTCCTCTCGACTGCGCTATGGTCGGAAAGCCAATTTCAGGATGTCTTCTGCTTGACCCTGCCTCTCTGCGTCACGACAAGCCAATCAACCGCACTGTAGCTTATCTTGGATTCTGCATTTGTGCCAGCCTACGTCTGCCAATGTCGACCAGTTGGAATGGTGACACCAATGCAGAATAAGCATACGTTGCGTTCCAGGCGCCGTATACGACAACAGATCCCATCTAGCCATCGGAACGACCGAGACGTGGGGTGAGCCAAGTATGCCTCTAGTGAATGAGGGCTGAAAACCGCAAGCATATCGAACAAATGATATTCGACTTGGCACAAAGAAGTATAAGGCATAAGTCGTTCTCTCGGGCTATGTTTTTATGTTCACAGCTAATGTATCATTGCCAGCTTACATACGGGTGCAATGGTATGTAGTCTGGGACGAGCCACAGCAGAGTTCCACTCTGGTACTCTTTCTTTGGCTCTTATTCCTTGGATCGGTCTCCACGCCATTCATAACAGTACAAGCAAGCCCACAGAGAGATCTTGTGCGTGATTGTTGCTAGTATCTGTCCGTAGAGATGCATCTACCAACTTGTACAAGAAGCATTGTATTTGAGACATATTATCCACTTCAGTCCACGGAGGGTACCCAAGCAGCTTGAATGAACAGCAGAGAATAGTGGAATCATGGCGCGGAGGGTGCTTCTCTGACGTTCTGCTCCACTTCCCTGGACGAGGACGGACTTTGCGAGGCTATGTCTCTTCTGACGTCTCCTTGACACAGAGCATAGCGATACTGACACTGCACAGTTGATGTAGGTATTGACTCTGCAAGTCAAACGACACCAGTACCGACCGGAATTCACCCATCCTCTGCATTTGGCTACGGCCACCACGACCGCCGCGAGCACGGCCGCGACCGCGGCCACGAGTAGATCCACGGCGGCGGTTTCCCTCGGCTCCTTCTCCTTCAGCAGCTGCTCCAGCAGCGGTACAAAGTCATTCGCTGATCCTCGGCCCTGCTCCACAAACGAGGAACATTGCATGCGCTCGAGGCCAACCCGAGGCGAAGCTTGCTGAAAGGTCCGAAAGATGGTCCTTGCACCGGTCAGTCGGCCATAGGGTATGCATTGTGGCAGCTCTTCTGACGCTTGTCCGTGCTCTTGATGACGTTATTGCCGAGTGAGGATGAGGGGATGAGGAGTTAATTCCCTAGTGTTGCAGCTGGCGATGGGATTGTACGTGCCATTGAGGAGGCGGTTGGTGCGGCTCGAGCGTTCGGACAGGCATATCTCAAGGAGCTGTTTGCATTGCGCTTGGTGAGGAAGCTGTGAACGGCGATGTTCAGGCACCCGGAGATGACGTGGTGGTTGACGGCGGGCGCTTGCTTCACGACCCAGTTGCTCGCGTTGCGCGTGTCAGGAACTCACCGACAACCAGCTTCGCGAGATTGAAGTGCTCGGGCAAGCTCCCTAATTTTCTTGGCTTTTGAGCTCTGATTAGCCGACCGTCTGTTGTGCTGAGTCAGCTGAGGCTTGGCACGTTTGCACGCTCAGTGACTAGAGTAACGAGAGGTCTTGATCGTTGAGGTGAAAATAGAAAAAACTGAGATGTAAAAGGTAACTATCTAAGTGACAGAGGGTCGACTATATATAGAGTAATAACCTAATAAAACAACCGGTAGATCTCCGGCTATTTAATATACTTAATCGAGGATAAGGATCGAGGTATAACACTCCCTCTAATAGTAATTTACCGTGTTATTAGTTATGTTTATAAAGCGATATTATCTATTGTCGACTTATAGACCCCTATAAAGCTATAACAGCGTAATTATAGTATTCTAGTTATTATTATATTATCTAGGGGTTACTATTACTATATTAAATAGATATTAGTAGTCTAGCTACTATAATTTCTCCTTCTTCCTTCTAAATTACCTTCTTCTATCTTCTCGTATATAATAGATTATTAGTGTATAACTAGTAAGACTAAGGAGGTTACTTAGGAGAGTCTATTTACTATCTTACTAGTTAAGTAGTTAGATTCGGAAGGTAGTAATAGTAGTTAAGAGAGTATAGTATAAATTAAAGAGTCTTAAATCTAGTAAATAACATAGTAGTACTATAATAAAAGAACATAATAAAGAAAATGTAGAAAGTAGATAGTAAGTAACGTAGTAAAGAGTAACTCGAAGTTAGTTTAGCCTATTAGTTTACTATCTAGCTATCTAGTAGTTTAATAGGTAACCGAGGCTTAGTAAGGGAATCCGCTAGTTATTAAGTAGTTAGTATAAACTCGACGTTAATAATACTCTTCTTATACTTCTCTCTATAATAGTAATTACAGAGGTTAATATAACGAGAATAATAGTAATTATTATAGTTCTTAACGAGCTTAATAGCTAACTAATTATCGACGAGTATAGTTATATATAGTTATTAAATACAAATCTCTTATAGAAGGTTCCTTAGCTACTAGATCTCTCTATAGGTCTCTAATAGAGCGAGGTATTTAGCCTTAGTAGATAATAGAACAACGTCTAACTAGAGTTTTATTCTCTAAATAACTAGTGCTTCGGCGAGAAGTATTAGTAAGCCGGAGGTAGATCGAGAGGTATCTAGATTACTAGCGAAATCTATATTAGAATAGTAAGTTAGTTCTCCCTTAGTAAAGATAAGACTATAATCTAGAGTACTCTTAAGATACTACTAAACTTATTTAGTAGTAGTAAGGTACTTAGTAAATAGATTTTATAGGAACTATATAAGGTAATTAATAGTATAACTAATATTAGGCTATATCTAGTTAGAGAGAACTTAGAGTTTACCTATCTACTAGTTATATTACTTCTAGTAATCGATAGAGTATTCTTTAGTACTAGTAGAGAGAAGTTAGTTAAGGAGATAAGGTGCCGGTTTATAGTTAGCGAGTTAGTGTTTATTTAGCTTATTCTTTATATAATAAGATTAGAATAGCTTAGTAGAGATTCGAGAGGTAATAATCTCGATACCGAGAAAGAGGTTACTATTAACTAGTTTAATTAGGTAGCGCTTCTATATATCTTAGACGAAATAATCTAGCCGAGCTTAGGAAGTAGTAAATATCTAGAAATTATCGACGTGTATAAGGACGAGTAGCTTACTATTCTTAGAAATAAAGAGGTAGACGTCGCTTATAGTACGTTAGAGACTAAGCTTTATTATATAGGCTATAATATCGTCGTACTAGAGTGCCGTAGATTACTTTAGGCTATATAGGCCTTTAGTAACTATAATAACCTTACTAAGATAGCTATAACTCTATAGAGTATAGATATAGAGTACTACGTCGAGGTCTAGATAGAGAAAGGCCGTAGTTACGTTAATCTATGCTTATCTCTAGCTATTAAGTATATAGACAGTAATTAAGACTCTACTAGTTACTATACGAGATATTAGAGTAAAGGTTTTAAAGTAGTTAATTCTCTAGTATTAAGTAAAACCTCTAGTAGTCTATCGGGACTTATACTTATTAATAGTATAGTTAGGTAGTAGTTTAGTCTTATATACCTATTTACTAGTTATAACTATTCTCTCTTTTAGTATATCTAACTAATTTTTAAAGATAATAGCCTTAGTACTACGTAGGGAGTTAATTTCTTTATCTATAGAGGCTTTCTAGAGTACTCTATCTAGTTATAATATAGCGTTATTATAGGAGGTAGAGTCTATAAGTTCCGTAGCTATAGCGCTAGCGGCGAAGTGTTTATAGTCGTTATTAATTAGTCCTAATACTAATCGTTTACTACTAGCGAATTAATAAGGTTAGAATAGTTCTATAAGAGTGTCGCTAGCGTCGTTATTATTACTAAGAGACTTAGAGTTACTAAGAGACTCTATCTTAAGGGCTTTAGACTTAAAGGAGAGTAATTTAGGACTAGTAGGTCGAATTCACGTATTAGATTAAGCTATTTAAGGCTCTAGTTAGTATTAAGCCTCGGCTTAAGCTAGATTATCTAAATCTATACTTAAAGGTAAATTTTAAGGTACTATAGGAGTATCTATAGTAGTAGGTTAAGCCGAGTTCTCTCTCTAGAGAGTAACTAGTATCTATTCTACGCCGGGATTAGATCTAGTAGAGTATAGGTCTATATTAGATTAGTAGCTTAACTAATTTTCTAATTAAGCTATTAGTTTATAATAGGGACGTTACTAAGGTTAATTAGGCTATACTAGGTCTAATTCTAGCTAGAGTAGCTCTCTTTAATTATTAGCTAGATTAGGTTCGTTAATAGTTTAATAATCGGACTAACTTAGCTATATAAACTAAGGCTAAGAAGGTAGTTAATATAAGCCTTAGTAGTTAAATACTAGCTATTTAGTAATTCGCTATTAAGTAAGACTTTCTACTATATAGTTACGGAAGATAATAGACTTATTAAATTAGACGTATAGCGAGTACTTTAGCTATAGAGTTCCGTTAAGCTAGCTAAGAATTAGGTAATTAGTAGACGATTCCCCTTAGAACTCTATAAACTAACCTATAAAGAAGTAAGGCTTAAACTTTAAGGTCGAAGATAGCTACTAGTATAGATAGGCCTTATAGCTAAAGTATTTAAGGTAGCTAAGGTTAATCTAATCTATTAGAGTAGCTTACTAGAAGCTCTTAAGAAAGTACTAGTATAGTACTTTACTAGTTCGGAGGTTAATAATTCTATTAGTAACGTACACTAAGTACTTAATAGCTAGAGGCTAGAATTCTATAGGTAGACTAGACTCGATTATAAAGTAGCGCGTATACGTAATAATTACCTTATTAGCTAATTTAGCTATTCCGTTTTACTCTAGAGTATAAGTAGTAGAAGTAAGTATCTTAGTGCCTCTAGAGATATTAAATTAGTATATAGCGTAATTAATTATCTCTATACTCTAATTAGAGAAGGTCTTTTATAGTATCTTACCTAATTAAGTACTTATAAAGATTAACTAGTACTAGTACTTACTAATCGACTTGTCCTTTATCTTAAGGAGAATAGACTATTATTTACGAGTTATAGCGTCGATATAGAGCTAGCTATAGAAATGCCCCTTAAAACTACATAGAGTAATTAGACTATAGAGGTTAATATAGACCTTATTAAAGGTAGCCGAAGAAGTAATTCTTAGTTTATAAGAGATAATATACTAGGACTTTACTAACTTATATACCTTATAGTAGTAGAGCTTAGAGGTAATTACCTTCTCGAGGCTCTTTACTAGCTACTTAGTAGACTAAAGGATCTTTAATCTAACGTAGCTAAGGCGTTAGTACTAGCGTTAAGTCTTAGAGACTACTACTAGTACTACTATTATAGTAGAAGAGAGTAAAGTCCTTATAAGGTTATCGTTATATATATTTATAACACCGAGAATAATAATAATATCTCGACTAATTTTAGAGTATATAAATAATTTAGAATTATAAACTAGTCGTTAGTTTAGATAGTTATACTAAATACTAGCCTTATAGAAGATATAGCTAGAGAAGATAAGGTTAAATACTAATTTCGGAGAGTAAAGTATATCTCGAAGAGTAATATTACTTTATTTACTATTACCGAGACTAATATCGAGCTTAATATCTCTAATACGAGATAGATACGAAGTAGATCTAGTTAGAGTCTAGTTTAGGATTAGTTATATAATCTCGGTATCGCGGCCCGAGCTTTCGGCTACTCTACCTTCGATATTACGCGCGTTTTATATACTAGCTTCTCTTCTTCTTTTCTAAGTTTCGATATCTTAACGAATAGACGTAATTAACCTCTATATCTTACTAGTCGTAATTACTATATCGAAACTTCGAAACTTCTATAACTAAGCGACGGAGCTATCGAAAACTATCTAGTTATTCTACTACTTACGTAACTACTAATAAACTACTTACAAAGAATTTATAAAGAAGAAGAAGTATTACGACTATAGTTCCCGCGTATACTATAATAGATTCTCGCTACTACTATATAGGTTAATACTACGAATTACCGAAGATACGAAAAGAAGATAATAAGTCGAGTTACTAACGACTTAAGAAGGAAGTAGGCCGCTAGCTAAATTTTTAGATATCCCCTTTTATTACGTATTAGCTTTTTATTACCTTATTTACGACTAACCTCTCCGAGTAATAGCTCGACCTAACTCTAATAGCGATAATCGCTACTTAAGTAAGATCCCTCTACTACTCGTTAACGACGACGAACTAGTTTAGTTAGTCTACTACGTTCTCGTCTACCTTAGCGACACCGACCTTAGGAAGAAGCTATAAGAGATAGAAGGTATAACTACTCTATGCGAAGTATTCGCCTTCGTTAAGTCTACCTATAATAAATAAGTTACTACTCGCGACTTAGCGCGTTTCGACGCTCTCGACCTACGTAATTAGCTAGATAATACGTTACTCGATCTTAAGATAGCTAATAATACTACCGATAACTTTACTACCTAAGCCGCGTATTACCTTACTAATATAAGTAACCTTAAGACTAAACTAGCTTAATTAAGATCCGAAATAGGTCGTAATATACTAACCTCTTCGGCCTATAGTACTACCTTATCCGAAAAGATACTAGACTCTACCGTTTTCTCTAGTAGTACTCTAGAATAGTTCGAGGTTTTTAAACACTAGGTAAAGAATAAGATACGAGCTAACGCCGACTATTTCTCTACCGAGGCTATCTAGTATATCTACCTTTACTCTCGCCTCTCTAGAGAAGTCTATACTCTCGTTATAGACTCCTCTAGTAATAACGTTATTAGTGTCGACGAAACTCTTACTCTTTTAGCTTAGCGCTTCGAGGACTCTAACTATAAAGCTACTATACGCGCTTAGTTTACTAATCTCTTCTAGCGTAATATCTCTTTCGACTCCTTTATTAGCGAATTTAATAAGTACGCTCTACGCGCTAAGATCGCTAAAGATAAATAACTTTACTAACTACGCTAGAAGATATCTAACGAGCTACGTATTACTCTCGTTAACTTCGACACTAAAGATCTCTCTATCTTTATTACGAAGGTCTACGCTACCGATCGTAATATCTAATAGAGTAACCTTATTACTAAGCGTACTTAGGCTCTACGTTCTATAATAGCTATAAGTCGCGCTACTACTCTACTAATCCGCGTACTCTATTTAACCTCTACGCTTACTACTCTAGTTACTTACTACCTCTTTACTAGAGGTACTTCGTAGCTCTTCTACCTAACTTCGACGCTTACCTATTTCGTATATAGTAAGTTAGGCTATATCGCGCCGAAGTATATAGCTAGTATCTTCGAGAAGGCTACTTACGCTACTACTCGCTCTCCTTGTACTATTAGCGCTATAGAGAAGATATAGTAGCTTTAACACTATATAGCTAAGTTAGAAGTAGATTCTAGTTCGGTATACGAACTAGATTTAGTTTAGCTTTAGTTCGACCCCGAGATAGATTACGAATTAGCTAATTAGACTAGCTAGGGAAACGACTAGCCGAAGAACGAGCTCTATTCTCCGGCTAAATAAGGGTAATACGAGATAGATCTAGAGAAGTATAGTCGCTAAATAGCGTCGTTACTTATAACGTTACTGCTATTATAACTCCTATTACTATCTACGATTCGTATAATTACGAGCGAACTATTACTCTATAAGCCTTTATTAATACTAGCGCGCTTATCGGCGCTATAGTTAATTATAATGTTCTTAATAAGCTAAAAACCTTCGGATGCCCCGTAGTATTAGCTAGTTCTATCTAGCTTTAAGCCTATAATAGCGTACCGACTAAATAAGTTACTTATAGCGTTCCCCTTACTACTACCGTTTTTAGTAAGCTAAATAACTTTACTACCTTCCGTATTATAGATATTAGCTAGTTCGACGTTATTCTCGGCCTTAGCTAGCTTAAGGCTAATAAGGCTAATATCGACTATAAATATAGGAAAGTTACGTACAGAGAAGAGTTTTTACTAACTATCGTTAAATAGTAGTATCCGTAGTCGATTACTAGTCGATTAGTTACTAAATTAGGACAAAATAGACTATATTAGCCGCTAGCCCTTAGGTCGAATTTTAAGCCGAATTAGGGGAAGTTTAAGCTAGTCTCCTATAGTACTTAGCTAATAAACTAGTTCTCTTACGTACCTACCTACGTAAGTAATACCGAATAAGAAGAACCGCTTATCGCTTTTATTAGTGCTACCGCTTTTACCTCTTAGACTAAATACCGCGAGAACGAAGTATTCGTAATCTCTATAAAGAATATCGAAGACTACTACTATATAGCTACTAAACTAGAACTAGACCCTTTAGTTATTTTACCGGAAGAATTATATAAGTTCGCTAACGTCTTCTCTAAGAAGTAATCTAATACTCTCCTACTACATCGACTAGATTTCGATAACTATATTACTCTAAAGAACGATGCTAAGCTACTACGTACTAAACTCTTACGCTACTTATCTCTAGAAGAGCTTAATATAGTAGAGGAGTTTATCCGCGAAAATCTCGATAAAGGCTTTATTATACTAAGCTCGGCTAGCTACTCGTCGCCTATTCTCTTCGTCTAAAAGCCGAATAGTAGACTCCGCCTCTACGTTAATTACTATAGACTTAACGAGGTTACTAAGCGAGACGTCTACCCGTTACTACTTATCGAAGAAATACTTACGCACGTAAGTAAAGCTAAGTAGTTTAGTAAGATCGATATCCGTTAAGCCTTTTATTACCTCCGTAACTCCGTTAATAGTAAGGACCTTACTACGTTCTCTATACGTATAGGCAATTTTAAATAGCTAGTAATACTCTTCGGCCTTACTAATACTCTCGCTATATAGTAGAGGTTTATAAATTATAACTTCGTCGATATACTCGAACGCTTTATATTAATCTACCTAGACGATATCCTTATTTATACTAATAGTACCTAATAAGAATACGCCGAGTATATTAAGTTAGTGCTCTAAAGACTCCGAGATTTAGGCCTAAACGCCGACATTAAGAAGAGCGAGTTCTACCTTACTAAGGTTAAGTACCTCGGTATTATTATTAGCCGAGATAGAGTTAAGATAGACTCTAAGAAGGTAAAGGCTATTAGAGCATAGAAGTAGCTAGCCTCTAGTAATACTACGTAAGTAAAGAGTTTCATCGGTTTCTATAGCTACTATCGCCGTTTTATTAAGGGTTTTAGTACTATCGCTAAGTCCCTAAACGATCTCCTTAAAAAGAACGTATTACTCTAGAACGATAAATACACCGCTATATTTAACCGGATAAAGTACGCTATTACTAATATACCTATCCTCGTATACTTCGATCGCTTAAAATAGATAGTTATCGAAACTAACGCTTCTAATACTACTACTATAGGGATCTTATTATAATATAACGACTATAACGTTCTCTAGCCTATCGTCTTTTTTAGTAAGTCTATAAGCGAAGCTAAACGTAATTACGCTATCTATAATAAGGAGTTACTTACTATTATCTAAGCCTTTAAAGAGTAGGCCCTCGAGCTTATAAGTACTTAGTTTAATAAAGCTATCTACGTCCTTATCGATTACTAATCCCTTATATACTTTATAAAGACTTAAAAGCTATCGTACCGATAGGTACGCTAGGCTCTCTATCTAGCGTAATTTAACTTTAAGATTATATATTACTCTAGTATAGCTAATAGTAAAGCCGACGTACTTACTAAGAGAAATAGAGACGTACTACGTTTAAAAGAAGACTCTAACCTTCGTTAGACGTTACTACTATATAAGGTGCTCGACTAATGTATTATCGACGAACTTACTCTAGGCTATATTCGAATAGAATTACCCCTTTAAGCTAGACTAAAATCTAGTTCGCCGTCTACTTCGTTACCTATTTTATTACTAAAGTAGACGCCGATTTCGCTACGTTAGCTAGACGCCTATATAGTACCTATTTTAGCTATAGAAGAACCTTTACCTCTTTTCGATAAGGTAGCTAAGGCTAACCTCTACGACGCTAAGTTTAAGTTAGCTCGAGGTATCTACTATATAATAGAAGCCTTCCTAAAGAGGAAATAGTTACCGCTAACCGACGTTACTATTAGTAAAGAAATGTTATAGTACGCTAGTAAGTTGTTCGTACCTTTATTAATAGTAACTAAGGTTATCTAAGAGATATATATATTAAAGGACTACGCGTACGCCGGAGTAACTAAAATAGTAGCTATAATTAAAACTACCTTTTATATCCCTAGATACGATAACATCGTTAAAAGGTTTATTACCTACTACTACGACTATAAGCGATTAAAGGCTCGCTATAGCTTACTAGCTAGTCTTCTATTACCGTTACCTATTCTAGAAAAACTCTAGTAGTATATTACGATAGACTTCGTTACTAGTCTACCTTTAGTAGACGGCTATAACGCGGTACTATATATCGTTAACTACCTTAGTAAAGAACGATACCTTATTCTCTACTTCTCTAGAAACGAAGGTACCTTAGCGTTCGAAACCGCTAAGCTATTACTCGTTTACGTATAGAAGCTTTACGGGTTACCTAATAGTATTACTTTAGACTATAGCCCTTAGTTCGTTAGCGACGTATAGAAAAGGTTCTATTAAATCCTAAAGATTACCGCTAAGCTATCTACTACTAGTTACCTCTAAATAGATAGCTAGTTAGAGGTTATAAACCGCGAATTTAAACGAGTTATCCGCTCTTATGCTATATACTTTAGTAATTAGACTCTTATTCTCTCTATAGCTAAGTTCTTTACTAACGTAAACTCCTCGGAGAGTACTAAGCTATTACTATTCGAAGTTACTAGAGAATATAAGCTAAGACTTAGTTTCTAACTGCCGGCTAATGCTCTATCTATAAGAGCTAAGTTAAATAAGACCGATATTCGCGCGCTAGCTAAGTAACTAAAAGAAGGATTAGCTATTACTAAGAAGAACCTCGCTATTACGTAATTACGGATAGTAGAATAGGCTAATAAACACTAGTTACCGATCGAGTTCGAGGTTAGTAATATAGTCTAGTTATTAACGAAAAACCTCCGGCTATATAGTAATTCTAAGCTATTATCGAAAAGAGTTAGTTCGTATAAGATACTCGAAAAACGGTTACTATTATTATATAAACTAGATCTACCGGACGCCTTACACCGTATTTACTCCGTATTCTACGCCGACTTCCTTACTAAGTATCCGAATAACCCCTTACTAGGCTAAGCCTTCGAAGAGCTACTACTAATTAAGGTAAAGAGTAAGAAAGAGTACGAGGTAGATAACGTAATAGACATCCGAATACTACGTAGTAAACTAGTCGCTTATATAAGCTAGAAGAGATATCTAAAGAATCTTACTTAGTATCTAATCGATAACCTTAAAGGAGTAGTCGATATACTACGTAATTACCTAGACTCTTACACCGATAAGCTACGGCTAAAATAGATCGATAAATAATATACGATAGCGTTTAAGAGTAAACGCGTTTAAGAGAGAGAGTAGTAATACGAGATAGATACGAGCTAGAGTCTAGTTTAGGATTAGTTACGTAATCTCGGTATCGTGGCCTAGGCTTCCGGCTACTCCGCTATCGATATTACGCGCGTTTTATATACTAGCTTCTCTTCTTCTTTTCTAAGTCTCGATATCTTAACGAATAGACGTAATTAACCTTCTATCTTGCTAGTCGTAATTAACTACTAAAAATTAGCTAGTAAGAAAGCAGTAAAGGTCATAGATTAATATAGCTTAAATATACTCGTCGTCGCTATGAATTATACATAAAGCTAAAGAGCTACGTACTATAATTAGTTAATTACCTCTATATCTACTAATTTAAGCCGTTACGTAAAGGTATTACTTATAGCGCGTATTAACGATAATCGCTTTAAAACCCCTTAGCTACTATAAGAGCGCTCTAGTATAACTCTTCGACTTAGTGTAAGAAGAGTAATAACGCTATTACTTTCTTCTTCTTCTTCTTCGAGAGGCTAGTTACGTTTCTTTATTAACTCTAACTACTTACGAGCGTTATCCGTAGCTAGTACTATCGACTATTCTCGTGTACCTCGTAATATAAATAGCCTCCCTAATCTTACTAGTTAAGCTATATAATAGCTTAACCGCGACGCTATATACTCTAGCTAGCGTATAACTACTTTATTAACGCTAAGCGAGTCGAGAGTATACTAGTTAGTAGAGGTAGAGGAGATTACTTCTACCTTAGCGTAAGTAAAGGTAGTACCTTTAGTAGTAGATATCGAGTAGCGTAAAGTAGAGGTATAGTTAGGCGTTACTATTAGTAAAAGTAAGTACTATAATAGAAAGGTATATAAAGAGCCGGCCGAATTATTATATAGTTAATTACTCGTATAGGCTAAGCTTAAGGCTAAAGAGATAGTAGAGTACTCTCTAAAGCTAGAGAATATAAGCTTAGTAGCCTCGTATATAAAATTAAGAAAGAACTAGAGCTATAAGCTTATAGTAGATAAGTAATTAGATATCGATAGGCTAGTACTTAATCTAGAGCGCTAGTTAGAAGAAGGCTATAATAAGCTTAATATAGATTTATAGTATACCTTCTTAAAGCTAGAGTAGCCGACGACTCTATTAGTTACTTTATAAGTACTCTCTCGGCCTTTACTAGCTTTATAAAGCGTAAGACTAAGACTTACTATACTAGTTAGCCTTTCTCTATAGCCGGAGATAATATCTACTATATCTATCTTTATACTAAGAGGTAAGGTTAAAGAGCTTAATATTAGCTAGAGTAGTTAGTAGAGTACGACTATAAGCTAGTAGTTAAATCTATTATCTATAATAAGTAATTAAGAGCCTTCGTTTAAGTACTAGTAGTACGTTAGTAACTAGTACTCTAACTATAAGTATCTTTACTAGGTTAATAGATATAAAGAGTACTATCTAATTAATAGTCTAATCTAGCTTATATAGATAGCCGCTACTTAAGCTAGTAAGTGTACTATACTAGACTCTTCTAGTTATAGTCCTCTAGTGCTTAAATTAAGTAAATTAAAGACTAATAGAACTATTACTAAGAAGGAGTAGCCTTACTCTTCTTCGCTTAGTAGTAGTAGTAGAGTACCGTTAACTTTACTAGCGATAGTATAGGTATATAATATAAATACCTAGGGTATACTACCTCCTTTTTAGCCTTATACTAGCGTAGTAACTACTCCTTCGTCTTTACTAATATACTTATAATTTAATGCTACTAAGGTGTTATTTAACTTCTTTAAGTATCTTAAGTAGAAGCTAGCCTTTTAGACTAAGCGTATAGCGCTAAATTAAGTCTTCCTCTATCTTAGAGATACTAAATTTAACGTCGATAGTATTTATAAGGTATTAGAGAAGAGGTAGACTAAGTTATAGAGGTTAAAAGAGAAGTTACTAGTAAGGATTAAGAGAGAAATCTTAAAGTTTAAGAAGTAGTAGAAACTCTTAGAGTTCTAACCTTTAAGCGAAGAAGATAAGACTAGAGAGTTTAACTTAACGATGTAATAGGCTATCTATCTCGGCGGCCGAGATAGACTATCTAATATTAGTATAAGAGTAGCGAAATAGGCCTATTTTAGCTACTAAGATAGATAGCGCACTATCTCGGCGTACGAGTTAGTATAATCTAGTTTAGCTACTAAACTAGATAGTATAATCTAGTTTAGATAAGCTAGTAGAGTAGTATAGGCTTATAGTGCTAGCGGTATAGAGTTTTTAATAAAGACTTAGCGCTTTTTTCGTAAGCTTAACCTTACCTATATCTTTATAGTATTTACTCTATTTACTCTTCTATATTATATCTATAGTACTTAAACTAATTACGAGCGCCTTTACTACTACACTAACTAACTCTATAAGCTAAGAATTTGCTAAAAGATTAATAGCTAGAGGCTAAGTTACGATGCCTCTTTACCTACGCCTTTAGTACTAAGAAGCTCTCTTTAATAGAATTAAAATCTAGTAAATAAGGAGGTAAGTACTCGAGGTATAATCTATACTCTTTAACTATCCTTTATACCTCTTCTATATAGTAAATTAACGTATTATCTATTACTACGATTATACTAGGCTCGAGTTATAGTAGTATAGTATACTCTAGCTAATCTTAGAAGATAAGGCCTATAATCGAGCTATAGTAGATAAGCGTACCTTCGAGGTATCCTCTAGTTATAATAGCTAAAAGTACGCTCTACCTTTTAGTATAAGTCTTTAGCTAGCTATCCTTATATTTAACACCTTTTAGCGACTAGCTATAACGCCTCTAGCTAGTATACTTATTATAACTAGATTTATCTAAGTAAACGATTATATTAGCTAGCTAGCTTTTATACCTCTATAACTATACTATACGTAAAACCTCGTCTCTTTCTATAGCTTTCTTCTAAGTAACCTTTCGAGACTACTTCCGCTACTTAATAGCCTCCTAAATAGTAGTTAATCCGAACCTCTTACTATACTCTTTAAATAGCTAATCTTATAACTTATCGAGATAAGCCGTTAGTATATCGGTAAGATATATAAAGAGCTAGGCTTCGAGAAAGAGAGTAAAACACTAAGTACGCTAGACGTACGTTAAAAGAGGAGAATAAGGCTCTCTAAAGAATTTAAGAGAAAGTTAGATATTACAAATAGTCGTACGAGAGATATATAGCTCGCAGTAGATCGCGTAGTCGCTATAGCCGTTAGTAAGGAGAATAATAAGGTCGGCTAGCTTAGCCTTATCGATACGAGGAGGTATAGTAGTACGTAGAAGTAACTAGACGACTATTACACCTTTTTTGAGCTTTAAAAACCGACTAATTTCAGCTATATCGACGACTATATAGTAAATAACCGATCTCGACCTCTAGCTAGCCAATTTTAGTGACGAGATGTCGTTTAGCGTTCCGCTAAGCCTGGGGTGGCCGGATGGAACACGAAACAGCTGTAAGCGGGCGCTTCCCTCGCCGGGAGCTTGGCCACCCGAAACAAGACACAGGCAGCTTTTGCGAAGCTTGCATTTTCCTCATCTCGATTGCACATTTGCACGCTGCTAGTTGTCACCATCATTCACGTCCTTCGCTTGATCTTGTTTCCTCATCACCGCCTCCCGAGATCTATCACCCACCCTTACGTCACAGTGCTATGGCGGTCACACGTGCACAAAAGAGGAAGAACGAAACCCAGCACCAGAACGCTGCCGAGAAGCTGAGGAAGACAGAGAAGATGCTGAACGGAGGTGGAGTCGAGGTCAAACAGTATGCGGACGAGCCTGCTCGCTAGGTGCCTGCGGCGAACGAGGCCTCACATATCCCGACCAAGGAGGACACCACATCCAGCACCGACGGTAAGAGATCATAGTCCATGTCACCACAATGTTACTGATTCTGCAGTCGGAGGCCCTAAGCATCATTCTACCGACGAGAGCAGCTTTACTCGTTACAGAACAGAATTCGTCATCGTTACTGGCCGAGATTGGCGCACCCCACCGTCATCTCCGTCAGCACCCATACCGCCCCATCATCATGAGAACGAATCCGCCGCTGAGAAAGGTTGGACGATCCTTCCGCACTACGGTCTGGCACATCTAATGGCCTCTATAGATGACACCACGAATCCGTTTGGTCTGGAACCCTACTCCAGGCACAAAGGCGTCTTTTTCGCCATGGACCCTGGCCCCAACCCCGCGGCGTCTGAAGGTACAGCATCTCACAATGACGAGGAAAGGCTCAAGGATACAGAAGAGACGGTGTGATAGCGTGATGCATGGCTCACGGGATGAGACAATAGCTGGGTCTGGGAGTGAGATGCATACATGAATCGGTATTTCGCTACTACCTTAGCAATGATAGCGTCGCATGCACCGAGTCCAAAACACCTCACAAAAGCTCGTCGCTCCCGCTCTGCCTTTCTCGTGCGACCCAGTTTTCCTCTGACTTCGTGGAGATGCAGGAAGCCACCGTCCAAATCCGCAACAACGACCTTCATCTTCCGCGGCCATTGTGCTCCAAATTCTCCAATCACACATGGCAATGCAAGTCCCGAGAAGACGCTACCACAGTACGCATCTTTTGGCAATCCAACGTCTCGTCCAGAGTCATCGACTCCGCTCAAAACGCCGCCTACACACAACGCAAAGCTTCCGAGGCCTTCTCCAAGATCTCCTGCGAGAGCCACGCCACGTCAGCAGACCCCAGCAAGGACGCCTGGGACCTGAAGAACAACGAGGGCAGACCTTGTTGTGTCCTCAGCGCCTTTTTACAAACACCTGCGCGATATCCTGGAAGAGCACCGGCATCATATTCTCATACAGTACCGGCCTCGAATCCCTCGACAACACCGGCATTCACTCCCTCAGTATCAATGGCGGCTTCTCCTTCATCAGCATTGGCGCCTTCGACCTCAACAACACAGGCGCCGACCGCCTCGACTACATATGCGCCGACCGCCTCATCATCACTGGCGGCATCTCCCTCATCAGCACTGGCGTCTACACCCTCATCAGCACTGGCGTCTACACCCTCGACAAGACCGGCGCCTCACCCCTCATCAGCACTGGCGCCATCTCCCCTAACAAGGACGGCGCTGACCGATTCGACAAGACAGGCGCCGGCCCTCTCGGTCAGAACGTTGAGAGGGCAAAAGCGGGGATCGTTAGCGGCGCAGGAGATGAGTACAGCACATGTACCCTTCCGGAAGCATCGTCGGAACTGTTTGCCATTGAACACGTGGACTTGAAGTCACGTGTAGGGGGAAGCTGGCGAGGGTGCATTGGAAGTGAAGACGGCGACGTTGTGGCCGGTTCGAAGGCCTACACATACAGCAGCACCAACCGACCAGAGAGCTCGACAGCGCCTGTCGATGTAAAGAGCTGGTTCATTACAATGAGTAGATCGACGCGAGCGGAGAGATTTGCTCATAGTTCGTCTGTCTTGTCCTTACCCGCTATGCTACAAGCACTGACACTACGAAAGCGAGAACCGAGTTTGAATACATCTACCCGCAAAAAAGAAGGCAGGCAAGCAAGTCAGCAACATTCATAAGCCATGAAGATGTTCAACGACTTGAAGGAGGATAAACCTGCCCTGCTCGGCGCTTTCACTAGGGTTGACCAGAAGCGGTGTGTTCTTCTACGCCTCCACTACCCTGCACTCTGGTCTGCCCACGGCTTTCGAGAGCTTCGCCTTTTAGCACTCAGCGGCATGGTGTGGAATCTTAACAGCTCGCTCCTGCAGCTTTGGGTGAGTACAACACTTCTTAGCAACTTCCCGAGTCTGACTGGGAAGCGCTAGAGCACAAGCTTGTATCTGAAATGCACAACAAGGATGAAGAAATGAACCGAGCGTTTGCAGAATAGTCGGATCTCACTAATGTACGTTTGTGTTCTAAGATTGTTAATTCTCACTTACACTCGCAGTTCTTCTTAATATAGTTCAGCGTCGGTAACAGCCTCGAGAACAATCGTGCACGCAAAAGGCACAAGACGCAACAAGTCTATGTCAGGCACGAAGAGGACAGTCTAGAGGACCTTCGCGAGGGATATCTATCGACTGCAGCGCATCAAACACACCAGCCCTCCCCAGAATTGCATCATTCGCCGGAGCGTCCACAGCAGATGCGGACGACATGGACTCCAGCGCCGAGCCTATGAATACCTCTTGAATGTCTGGTCCGATCGTTCTTGACTGTGCCGTCTTGGCCGCGCATCGGCAGCGCTCTCGCCAGTAGGTTGCTAGAGACGAAGTCGCTAGTCTCCGGGGCGATGCAAAGCATCGAACAACACGAAGTCTTTCAGCTCGCCACAGAAGAAGCAACCCATCGATGTGTCCGAAGACGGATTGTTGAGCCGGTCTGCGTCCGTGAATACTTCTAAGGAGTGTGTGTAACACCACCGAGGAGAACTCCGCCGGACTCAGGGCTTCCGGTACCCACACGGACTTGCCTGTTGGGGTTCAAATATCCATGGCATCGACGAAAGGGACTTTCTCTCTGGAGGCAAGGTGTATAACATGCTGGAGACAAGCAACAGGTGGATCATTGGAGGGGAGGCCGACCACCGGAACGTTGCGAAGGAACATCATCAATGGGCGCCAGGGCAAGTTGACGATGGTCGCCGAGGCGATGGGTCAGTGTGGGCCCTTCAATGACTGCAACCGACCTTGGTGCAATGAAGGTTCGTCTCAAATGGAGGGATGAGAATGTTGTTCACGGGCGATTGAGACCTTGGCAGGTGTCTCAGGTAGCGGCAGGGCAGGGTAGAGAATTTGAAGCAGGGCAATCTCTCAAAATGGGGTATTTCAAGAGTTGGTAGGATCTTCTCGGGACAATGAAAGTCAAGCAGTCTGCTGAATGCTTACTCGGGCACTGGATGTCTATACCTCAGATCTGCCTTACCAATGAGGATTCGCTATTCCCGAGGTGAACATAGTCGCTCCTTACCGAGAAAACACCCGGTCGACATATCTGGTTAGGTTCTGAGTTGGTCTTGTCCATCTCCAGATCAGTTCATCTCCTGGTCTTGATCATCTTTGCTATTGTGCTCAATCCGGATTGAAGACATGTTGTCCGAGGCTTTAAGGTACTAGAGATATTCAACACCAAGATCTCGAAGACCTGCAAATGATCATCCTCTTTGGTTTCACTAGCGGACCTGTGGGTAGCCATGTCGGGCACCACCGACGTCAGCGATGACGAGCCCTCCATCTACCGCGACTGTACGGCGTCAACCAGGGGCAGGACACATTCGAATTGTCGAGCCCGAGAGATCCCCTGGACGGTAGCATCGACTTCGATGAAAGTCCCGACGAAGCCAAGGCGCAGAGAGAGCCACAATACGGGAATAACGTGCCGCTCCAATACATTATCTCTCGTTGAGGAGGTCCAGCCTACTACAACAAAGTGACAATGCCAGGCGACTCTGCGTCTTCCGCGAACTCGAATCGGCAACTCCTTCTTCGCCAGTGGCTGCAAACCTTCACAATCATTCATTTGCATCAATCCGCCACCAACAAGAGCAACCACACAAGCTGCATGCAGGTTCCCAACTGCATTTGCCGCCTCAGGTGCTATGAGATATCGAACTTCGCCACTGGTGAGAGCGCCCCTGGTGAGAGCGGCACCATGACATTGTACTCCTTACCTTTTGACTGGATGGTTCTCACCTCTGCTGGCCTCATTCGGACTAGGTATCTGCTAGACTCGTCATCGACACGCTTGTACCGAGGACTTTAGCTCTCAGTCTTCCCTCATTTCCCGACCAAGCGTAATTGTCTCCAACATCCGGTACCCACCTCTTCTGAAGGCGCTTTATTCGGCCAGCCGAGGCTAGTCGAGTACATCTGGACGAACTGCATTCATTGCCACAATCCTCTCAAGACTTGCCATTCATGTGTCCATCGAATGGTAGTCATGACCCTGCGGATGGCCAACACGGTCCAGCAGAAATGCTCTAGCAGGCATATTGAATGACTCATTCTAGACTGCGATCAATCAGCAACACATTCGTGTATATAGAGCTACCACGATTGCATATTCGAGACTACTCCTCATGCCCAAGGAGTCAGCAGCAGAACTCGACAGTGACATCGTCGTTGTGCAGAGTGATGATCGGAGACATGGACTCGATCTTCGTCTGGCTCAAGGGCAACAGCGAGACCGCGTGCTCAACCGCCTCTTTGAGGGTGAAGATGAGCATCACTAAGCACATGAAGGACACCTCGTCCGCGGTCATGAGTGCAGACACGAGGAGGGAAAACAATTTGATCGTGATCTCAGCCAAGAAGAAGTATGAGGCCAGCAACTGGGAAGACATGTTGGAGATGAAGGGACTTGGAATGGTGAAGCAGGACAAGTTGCCGATTATGAAGTACATGTTGTCCTTATTCATGTCCGTGCTTGACAGCTCCGACGAGGACGGGACCAAGACCGAGAGGATGGTCTCGATTTGGACAACACCTTGTACTCGCTCCAGGAGGGGAAGATGAAGACGAAGTGGCTCGTGATCGAGCTTAAGATCGGCGATCAGCCCGCCACATGTACTGTACGTGGGCGCGAACATGAAGAGGGTGGCGGTCCCGACAGGGGTCGGACTCGCGCTCGAAGAATCGGACGGAAGCAAAAAGTGGGTCGCGAAGAGGATCATAAGTTCGTTCGACTCTTTCGCTGCCGATGGGGATAAACAGCTCGACTCAGCTTTCGTTCGTTCACGAGCCCAAGAGACGCATCGTGCTCACGATCGATCGACAAGGCGAACGTCATCGGCGACCAGTTCAGGATCAAGGCCCACATAAGATCTCGTACTTCTCCGTGCACAACTTGGTATTCAAGGGGTTGAAGCCTTCTGCGAATTCGTTAAAGACGTAGTACGGGAAGGCGATGTTGTGATCTTTCAAGCCGCAGCCACATCTCTTTAGCCTGACAATATCCATGGGCAATTTGAGATGCGGCTCCACAATGGTGATGTCGTCCTTGGTCGAGTCGAAGCAGTGGATCACGCTGCGGTAGCTGTCTTCGGTGTACCCGCCGTCTGGCACCCGAAACATGGTCTTTGTCACCCATCTCGGAGCTTATCAGCCTGCAACAGAGCTCAATATCCCTCGCTTCTTGCAGAAAGAGTACACAAGACTCCGCACACCACCGAAAGCAGCGCAATTGGAGATCAGCCAATCGCGGGCTAGATGTACAAGCGACCCTCGACAAGATCGAAGCGCGGGACGGCCACGAGCTGAGAAAGCACGACGGCTTCAAGCCGACTTACTAAGGAACGTCGCAGAGCTTTGCGAGCAGGTGCAGCAGACATAGAAATGGTGGCTGCAGAGACTCCTCACTGTAAGTCTTCAACATCTCTGGGCAATCAAGCAGGTGTGAGTAGTCGCACACTGCTAAGTGACTATGCTGAATCGCATATTTACCTCACTCAGTGCATGGATTGGCGAACGCGCATCTACGCCCGGTTACCGTCATCGTGCTCGTTGATGCACCAGCTGTTTTGTGATTGGTGGGATCGCACCTGGTCAATGTGCTGACCTAAGTGCACTGCCAGTACGGGCCAGACTACGTCTGTGACCAGTACCAGGCACGGTATCTCCCGCAAAGTCACAGATGAGTGCAGCATCTTCAGATCGGTGCAGTACACAGTCTCGCACGGAATCAGGGATATAGCGCCATACAGCAAGCGCATCGCGGAGCTGAAGAAGTCCTCGAGGTCCAGTTTGTCGTCAAGAGACCGATCGAGCCATTCGGGCTCTGCCGCTGACTGCGCCAGCGTATCTGCAGGGCGTTGTTCTTCATTTCCGACACCTGGTCCAAGCCAGGATGGGGTTCAAGATCGAGGCTCGGTACGTGGAGAAGATCGAGGCAGTGAGTGCAGGCCAATATCGCTCCGCTCGTCAAGATGGTTGAGGAGCTGACGTGGTCTAAGACTCGGTTCAGAAGTCGATGGCAAGCACAAAGCCGACCGAGGAGAGGATTTGCCCCAAGAAGAGCAGTAGACACAAGAGCAAGCACAGGCATAGGATCAGCAACTTCTTGAACTCGAACGCCGACCAGCACGAGGACGACACCACGCCGCTGACCTCACCATCGTCTAGCTGGTCATCTACAAATGCGGCCAATGAGACGAGCAGCGCCAAGTCAAATGAAGCATTAGGGCTTCTTGATGGTGGAGGACGAGAGGAGGAAGGCGACCAGGGCAGTGATCACCAGCTCGCGCAAGGCCAGTCGAGACATTGTGTTAATTGCCAAGATCGCGGGCATGGACTTGTCCTGGTACGCGAGCCATGATGAGTGGACGACGACGAGCTACCACCGGAATAACAAATCACGACGCGTAGCCGACCACACAGACGGATCGCAATTCGACCTCGCGTGCTGTACGTGAGCGGCTTACGGTATACTGCGACGTTCCAATCCTTGCTCGCACCCACGCGCTGGTGATGTTCATAAATACGAAAATGTGCAAGATCAAGACGCCGATCTGCACCTGGTGCGAGCGTACCGCTGAGCCTGCGATGGCATCGATCTCCTCTCTCATGGTTGGCGTGCCTTTGATCGAGGATGCAGTGGAAATGCGGCCGGGCACGTCAGTATAATGGCGTTTGAGACCAGGTTCGGGGTCACCACCAAGGACACAATCAGACTCACGTGCAAGCTGTTGCTCGTCATCGAGAGTAAGATGGAAATCATGTTGGGCGACCGGATCTTGAGGTTTATGGGATTTAAGACCATGATCTCGCGCCAGGGCGTGCTGTCGATCGTATAGCTGTGGAAGACCATGTGCAAGCTCAGCATGCCGATCGTGCACTTGTTTGAGAACGCGAAGGTGCTTGTGATCTTGATCTCGAGTAGCGCGTTGAAACGGACCCGTTGGACCTAAATGGCCCGCGGGAATTCAAAGAGGCAGGCCCCTTTCATGAAGTCGATTTGCGTCTGGCACTTGGACGCGATGGGGTCCTTGAACGTAAGGCTCCCCGAGCCTTCAGTGGAGCTCATGCAACTCTGCTCGACGACCAGAGGTAGCATCATCACCGACCCTCGAGATGGACGATCGAGCCCAGGGTCAAGCCTGGGGCCCAGATGACGATGCAGGGCATGAGCAAGTACTCGATCAAGGGCGACGCCACGATAGGGTCCCGAAACAACTACGAGCCTCTGACCATGACCAGCGGACGCTATCATGAACCAGCACATCGACACGAACGAGATCGTGGTGCCTGAACAGACGGTGAGCGTGACCTCTAGCACTACCAAGCTCAATGCCGAGAATGCCTGCACGATCATGAGGAAATTTGCCATATCTCCGGCGTCTTTGTATATAGAGTACATCGACCATCCGCTACCGGAATTGATATCGGGTAGGATCGAGCCTGGCATAACCATCGAGACGAGGAGAAGTAGAACACGCAATGGTAGGCATAGTTGCGAAGGTATTCATGACCAGGGACGGCGAATCAGACACGACCATCGCTAGTCCATCGAAGGAGCTAAATGAAGCTAAGAAGCTCGCCACATCGTCTGGTCAACTTTACGGCCGGGGAGATCGTGCCGTATAAGGATATGCTCACGCTTGTTCTAAACGTCGCCGGCGAGAAGTTGACACCGAACATGCTTGTATCTATGAAGAACTTTATGAAAGAGCTCAGTAGCCAGTCAAGGATATCAAAGCGATCAAGCACATATTCTCAAGTGTGCACTCGTTCAGGTTTAGGTAGACTCGCTCGGGCAAGCCCCTGTCCACGCAGAACAACGAGCTCGAGGTCATGTAGCGCCGATAGATCCGAGACCCACGCGACGATATGCGGCGATATCATAGCGCTCAGGGACTTGGACGGACCCAGGAGGACCCTTAGGTGCAACTGCGGGATGATGCGCGAGCAAAAGGTAAGGTACGTGTCATTACCCAAGCAGGACTGTCCGTTGACGGTGGTTAACTCGTTCACGGTCGCGAGGGGGAGTCGGTCGCAATCACGTCAATTGCACACCTTTGACGCTGTGGCTATTGCTGAGGTCAACTTTGGCTGTTGAAGTGATACGAGAGCTAATGAAGGCAGCATCGGTACTGTTAGTACCCGTCACTTTGCAAGTGTCTGGCGGACTACGTAGCAGAACGGAGAACAGGACTACATTTGTCTGTACCGACTAGCAGGTGAAAGTAGGGCACGATGCATGTCGTCTTGAAAGACGTGACTAGCATCGATTGGCAGCATAACGCCCTCGGTGAGCTTTAATCTACCTCTCAACATCCCAAACATCGTCCTTAACACCCTGCAGATTGCAGACTTGTTTACTGTATTTCTACAGTACTACTATGTCGTCGTCCTTGAGGAACGATCCGTAAGTCGAGCGAAGCTGAAACTTGGTCGCGAGGACCATTTGCTTGCCAGTCAGGTCTTGGAGAGGAACTCGCTACAAGAGGGTCCTACGCGGATGGAAGAAAGGTGATGCCCCGAGAGTCAGCAGAGGACGGACTAGTGCGATTGAAGCTAGAGCTACGTGACTAGACGTAGCACTGGTAGCGCCGATTCTACTCGTGGAAGGCGGTCGACCCGGCAGCTGTACATTCGGCGCCATAGACGAGGGTAGCATACGCAAAGCCGTTCCTGGACTCTTCCTGAAACGGGAATAGCGGGATATTTCCTCGTCGCACTCTCGTTGTTCCTGGAGACATTTTGAACGACGCGGATGTTTAGATCAACATCTATGCGATTGACATGCTGGATTCCGGACTGTCAGGACCGGATTGAAGGCAGTGGCAGGTGAGACGCATACCACCAAAGCAACACAGACTCGAATCTTTCACGGGACAGCTACTAGCGGGCATCGGATATCATATTCTGGGATCTGGTCCACAGATAGGCATGAGCCACAAGGACAGGAAGCGACTCCTTGTCGACAAAACCGAGATTCTTCAATTGAAGTAAGGTATATGATGCTAATACAACTGAACGAAAAACCATGACCTCTAAACGCCGCCCTGTGGCCTGCAAAGCCATGCTACAATGAGACACAAATCTTGTATCGACAGCCGGACCCTAACGTTGACTGGTTCTGAGGGCGGTGCTGTGACTCTGATTGAGCTAGACCTGTCCGTCAGGCCCCTTGGGCGGGGCTTGCAAGCGGGACGTCGAGCGGAACCATTGCCTGGATTTGTCGATGGATGCAGGACAGCAAACCCGTGACCTCGTCCAAACCTGATCGATGTCACTTCCGCTGTGACTAACACAGATCAGCCATCAGCGGAGGCAGCGATGGCAGCTGCAGTTCTGGTGCGCCTCAATTTAGCGGTTGAACATGGACTCAACGTCTCATGGCCTTGGCGACGATGCACCGACTGCGAACAAGTTGTGAACGTCGGGCACCAATTGCATAGATCCATCAATGGTATTGCGTGGTCGCTTTGAAGAAAGAAGGATTAGATTTCTTCTTGCACGCCTCATTCTTATCAACGTCAACCACTCATGACTCACCACAAAGAGGAAAAGGTATCAACTGAAGCTGCTACCATCACATACCCAGACACAAAGGGCGAGGAGACTAGCGATAAGGAGCTCAGCAACAAGGAGCTTAGTAACAAGGACATCAGCGACAAGGAGCTTAGCAACAAGGAGCTTAGTAATAAGGACATCAGCGACAAGGAGCTTAGCAATAAGGACATCAGCGACAAGGAGCTTAGCAATAAGGACATCAGCGACAAGGATATTAGCGACAAGGACATCAGCGATAAGGAGGTCAGCGACAAGGATATTAGCGACAAGGACATCAGCGATAAGGAGGTCAGCAACAAGGATGCCAGCTAGAGGGATACCAACGACAACGATGTTAACTCGTCGTCAGGTGTTCCGGTTCTCTACCGGTCCGACCTGTCCGCCATGCTTCCCATTTGTGTATCCTCGCCAGTGTCCGAGTACGAGAGCAAGTCCGCCTGCGGGAAATGCCCTGGAAAGGAATCACGGATTGGATCTGACGGTCGGACGATGTATGAACCGTTGTCTGCCATTTTTGTCTGATCGACCAGTATCAGCGCGAGGAGACCGAGCATGTGGAGGTTGGCATCGTCGATTCCGTTGAGTCCATCTCTACCGTCGAGGAAAGTTACTCCGATCAGTATTGAGCAACCGGAGTAGCGACCTTCCGCGGCCATAATGTCACGTCGCCAAGCTGCACACTTGGACTTCCGCTTCCAGCATACATAGAAAGATGTCAAGCTCATCTCTGATGATCCGTAAGGTCCTGGATCCTTTACGGCCGCGCAACGTTTTTCGCCGTCATGAGATACTCCATCCTCGCACTTCCCAACGACGCCGCTCTCGTCCTTTCTAACAAGAACATCGCACTCGTCCTCCTTGTCATGGACAACTCCATCCTCGCCATTCTCGACGTCGTTGCTCTTGTCTTGCTCGTTAACGACGCCACCCTCGCCGTCCTCGACAAGTTGGTCTCGGGGATCCTTAAGAAACCTTAGCTCTAACTCATGACCTGCTTCCCTTTCCGTTAGAGCAGTGTATCTCTGGGTTTCCACCTATCATGTCTTGCTCCTCCCTCTCACATTACTTCATGCATGGGGTGACTCTTAACCACTCCTACTACATCGCCCCTGGCGGCTCCCCAAGGATGAAGCCACTACAGCATTCTCGGGGAGGATCTAACAGCCTCGAAGTGCAAGTGTTAGACTCTCGAGACCACAGAAGGAGAAACGGCGCAGTATCTATCAAGTCAGCCTAGTTAAAACCCCTTACAGGTACCGTGAGAGTGTTTAATGTCGCCAAGGTCTTAACGAAGAGAGTGGCTTGTGATTGTGGACTATTGTGTTGGCGATGTCGCGGCACAGGCGTCGATGTTGCGGAGGACAGCACCATCATCTGATTCGAAGCTGGGTATTTGGTTTAGTATGTGTTTAAGGTTTGGAGGGAAGGTGGTGGTCCAGAGCTGGTGTTCGGGCAGGGGGAAATTGTATGGTACGCACTTCTGGTAGCCGGGCTTAAACAAGCCGGTGTTAGGCGCACTGTGTATGGAGAGAGACATGTCGGTTGAGGAGGTCTGCGCTTGCGGAGTCGTGTGGGCATGATAAGGGATGAGCTCTGTGTGGGGCTTCAAGGGTTTTGAGGAGGGTCGTAGGATTCATGTCAAATGTGGGCCAAACCGACTGTCCTTCGAGGAAGGGAGGTGGTTGAATGACGATATTAAAGCTACGTCCATATTATGGGTTTTGGAGTCTCCTCCGACACGCAGGACTACCCAAAGCTCCTATATCGTGACACCACATCTCAACAGGCTGTAAAATCGTGCACGAGAAGCATATGGGGAGGCTCGTGACGTTCGATCCGGTTCTCTTGCTTACTGCATCATCTGCTTAGAAAGACAGTACAGACCATCACTCGGTATGATCATCTCACACCCTTCACCTACCATGATGCGCTTGATCGTATCGTAAAAAAAGATCCTGGACATGTCTCTGAATACAAGCACTGTCAGCATGTTTAGTCCATACTCCTGGTCGAATATCGCCACTTCATCGCAGACTCTCTGCCGTACGCATCTTTGGCGCCGACGTGCTGACCGATAGCACATACCTTTACGGCCCCACTCCACGTCGACTCAAGACGATTGAGCACCTACGTCCGTCGGATGGATAATTCTGACAGCGATATACTATTGTCCGCGTCTTCGATCCCACGTGGAGCTTCTGGTCATGCACCTTACTCATCACCAGCTCCACACTCGCTCACAAGGTCACCGAGTCTCTCTTCGATCTGAATGGAGGGATGCTCCAACGCTGGAACATGTTGCATAGCTGGCGAGAAGTCCCCGACCGAAGCTTCTGGGAGGTTTTGTTGACACCTCTACCACTTGTCAACCTGACCTTACCGTCTCCTGGGTAGCCAAGCTAGTCGTCAATATACCTCATTCAGTACTGGGCATGGTTCAAACGCCGGTTATGCCACGTCTCAACGACTCTGAATTCTTCAAGCGCTTCCTGCAGTAGCCGAAATCACATGCGCCGGGGCACGACAATCGAGACCTATCCCTGCGAACGGCAACAAGCATGGGGTTGAGCATCAAGCGCCCGGACCGAGCAAGAACTCTATACATGCTTCTTGGGATGGTGCTCCCAACACCTCAAAGGGGCTTCGGCGGCAAAAAATGCTCCATTCGAAACATTCATATCATCTCAAAGCTAGCCAGAGTCTGGGAATTGGCATACCCTGGTATCTGGCGCATTCGGAACGAACGGATGGATCTTGTCAAATACTAGATTTGGGGGGGCGATGGTGTTCGAGCCCGCTCCTAAATATGCTACCTCGATCCCCCTTTGCCAGCATCTGGACAGTCCGTCGCCACTTGGGCCTCAACCCCCGCCCGGCACGTCGCCTGCACCTCCAATCCGGGCATATCTATTCCACTCGCTCAGCAAGATGAATCTCACCCGCCTCATCCTCGAGATCTTCTCCGTCCGCTCGCTCATGACACCGATCTTACCTTGCTCTGGAATGGATCCCGATAGCCTGATCCGTGGGTCTAGTGAAGACGTTGCTCACCTTAAAACAGATCTCAGATACATGGAGATGGAATTGCGACTTTCGCATGATGTGCACAAGGGTACGAGGTGAAAGCTCTCCGGAACTCAATTGCGGCGTTCGCGCGCTCCGATTGGCTGTTCATGGAGGGCATCCATCGGCGAATCCTTCCCACAATCTTTCCGCCTGCAGATGACCCATGCAGTCGGGCTCTCAGCTGCACCCCGACCACAGGTTCGTTATTTCAATCACTGGAAGCAAGACGGATGCGGAGTGGAGCGTCAGAAGATCGCGTTCTATCTTATCCTTTCCACACTCTGTTGAGTGTACTTTACTTTGTTGTTCCTCGTCGGCCCGCCTTTGATCATCACAGACGCGCTTCTCTTCATCACTGGCGGATTGCGGATCCAGGGCAAAGAGAGGTGGAGATCCTGCTGCACGCCCCCCTTCCCATACTCGGGTGCCGCTGAAACGGAGACAACCCTACAGCGAATCGGTAGAGGCGGCGACGACACCGCTGGCCCCGGGGTGGCGCGCGCGGATCGATGTAAGCTTTCGATCAAGTGCAGGCTGGGAAGGGGCCGCAATTACTGCAGGTGCCAGGGGCGGATGGTGTAGGCGCAGGCTGGGCTGACCGAGAAGAGAAGGGTTCACTGGACGCGCGGCTGGGTCGATCCAGGACCGACAGTTTCAAGCAGAATGTTGAGATGCCAGCCCTACCGCTGGAGTCTTCAGAACACGCATGGCCTTCGCGGAGTTCTCGAGGCTCTCCTCCTCGTGCCTGACTCAAAGCGTCTAGTGATTCTTGCGCACACGGTTGTTCTATAGGCTATGACCGGTCTCAATGCACCTGGAGAAGGTCTGTGAGTGCGAAATAGTATAGACACGTCGAGATGACAAACCTACGTTGAGATCGAACACCTTTTGCTACTCTTCAACTCCACTCTAAATCGATTAAAGCCATGTCATCGGCGGGCACGCTTACATTAAATAAGGTTGTTAGCCACAAGCGTCGTGGAAGTGCAGATGGCAATGTCCCCCGCTGAACGTGTTCGTCTTGGGAGAATGCCGCTGACAACATCGAACAAGCGAAATCTTGGTGATGAGGTCGGCCCACTTTCGCCATGTTCATTTCTCTATCCTTGTCTTGCATTTCAAGTACGAGATCTTGCTGTCCTGTCATATCCTGGGTGTGTGCTGTAAAGGCCTCTGTGGAGCAAGAAAGTGATTTCCGCAAAAGCTGATGTCAAAAGCCGAAACCGACGGATTTCCACTCCCACCACCGCCCAACCCCATTCCCATCCACCACGACATCAATCTGGACCACCTCATCCGACTGCCGCCCTCGCGCCGAGAACGACTCGAGACACTTGACTGCTACGCTTTCTGATGGTCGCATAATGCCGACTCGACCTCCCCAGCAAAATCGCCGCCCCTTTAAATAGGACAATTCATCCGCAACTTTGGTGCGACAGGTCAGAAGCCTCTATTACCAAGCTGGGAGCAGAAGATGGCAGTCAATTCGTATTATACTCTTGTGGAGGACATGCTCGATCAATCCGCTATCCACCACGCGGCAACTTCTTAATTGCATTCCAGCATAGCTTGAACAGACATTCAGAGCAAGGGGATAGGGCAGCGTCAATGTTCGTGCCGTCACCCTCCGCCACATTGAGCACATCTCTGCACGGTGGAGAGACCCAACTTCCGGACCGCGATCACATACGAGGTCGAACTTGACCAGTACGGCATCTGTCAGATCCAAAAGGACTCCACCGCTCACCCACCAACCAGTCCTGGACCGGCAGACGCCTACCTCTATGATGACCCAGCCAAGGCCTGGCAGGGAGACAGCCGTAGCTGGACCTCCCCACGCTCCATCGCCGACCTCGTCGCCCCTCTACTGCACCATCTGCTAAAACATGGGGACGCGCTCAGGCTGAATGAGGAAGATGGTGGGGAGGCTGGGGAGGGGAGTGGTGAGGGCGGTGGATATCATGATGGAGACGAGGGGGAGGTGGATGATGGAGAGGAGGATAAGGGGTAGGAGGGCTGGGATGAAGATGGTGGGGGCATAGTGATAATAGAGGAGGATGGGGATCCTGACAGAGAGGAGAAGCAGAAGGATGAGGACGAAGAAAGCGGATAGCGTAGTGGTGGGAGGGTGAAGGGTGCATCTAGGAGTGGGGTGGTATAGGGAGAGGGCATGGTAGGTGATGTCAAATTAAGCTTTGACGCAGCGAAGGCGAATTTTGGATTGCATACTCGGCGAGCGTACAACGGGTACATGATTATCCTCCAAGCGGGGCAGGGTCAGCGGACAAACTCAAGCAGAGTGGAATGCCAGGACCTAGAAACGGCCAGTGACTCGTGGTGCGAAATGGAAAATGGACCTTGTCACACTGGAAGGAAGTCAGGAGAAGTCAAATCCGCGTCGCAGCGAAACAATGTGAGCGTCAGATCTGCGACATAAGAAAATAATGCAATGCAAAAGCTCAGATATCCCAATTCGAAGTTGATCATTTACTTGCAGTCCCTTCATGGGTTTAATGTGCTTGACACTTGAACGTCTTGCAAAACGTCTAACGAAGGCCGCTATCTAAATTCCACCCGGGACGCCCCGGCTCCGCGAGTCCTGCCTCGCACTTCCTCTCCAAATTCGCCTCCGACTTTAACGCAGTCTCATCTCGAGTTGTTCTAATACTACTCTTACTAGCACTACTCTTACTACTTGCGCCAAACCTGTCCGTCACCAGTCCCACTATCGAAGCCGTCGCAGGCTTTGTGAAATGCCCCTGAGCCGCTCCGGCACAACCACTAATGATCCCACTTCCATCTCCACACCACTTGCCCCTCTAAACTCTCTACCCGTATACCACTCTCCGAAATAGCTTGCTTTAATGTGAGTAGAGCACCTTCACTCTCCCCCCCTTCTCTCCCTAACTATATTATGTGCTGATTGAGTAGGATTTGCTCATACCTCGACCTCGACGTCTCCGCCGCCAGTGGCCAGGTGTTAAGATCCCGAGCTTCAGGAGCAGCGTGTTTCGACCGGCACCGGACGTCGTCCGGGTCTCTATAGGATCCGCCCCCGGATGAGATCTCGTGGGGCAGGAAAGAAGGTGTTGTCTATGATGTGGACCCGAAGTCTCTGCTTTGTATGCTTGTTGACCGAGTGAGGAGGTGGCGAGTCTGTTGGTCTTGATTGGGGTGTATGTTTATGAGAAGGAGGTGGCGGAGAAGTAGAACCCCGGGGGGAGAGGAAAGAGGCATGCTTTGGGACATTTCGATTTGGATTTGTCGAGTGGAGGGGATACGGGCGGTCGAGAGTGGTTTGGAGGGGATGGGGAAGAAGGCAATGGGGGCGATGGGGGCGGTGAAGGCGGTGGCGTTGTAGTATGGGAGGCGAGGAGGGAGAAGGGGGTTTGATGTACGCCTTCGCACCAGAGTTGGGAGGCCGTGGCTAAGGTCAGGGCAAGGTGCAGTCGAAAGCTCAGGTGAAGCCCCGAATGGACACAAGGGATGTCGCGCGGGTGGCGGCAGAACTGTAGCCAACCCCTCGGCCTTGGATTGCTGGTGGTAGAAGATGTTCTGGATTTCTTCGACGACCCTATGTAAGTAATATCTCCAAAAGACAGGCTTGGAATGGAGCTCACGAATCTGACACCTGCGGGTCGGCTCATCCACTGTGAGTGACCATACCGCATAGGTAGCGTCTCCTGCTCCTCAGGCTTGCCTCGAGTCTGCATTGCCGCCAACGCAAAGATGATGTCGACATTGACGTCCACACGGCCTTTGCGCGGCACAAACGGGCGGGTTTGGGCTTGCTGAGACCGAGCTCAGAGGAGTACATACGCTGTTTTTTCCATTCTCCTGTTCTGGTCTCATTGTCAGTTGTCGTGCAGAAGCAGTCCGGAAGGGTGGTGACCTCTTGCTACCTTCGCCACAGACCCTTGCTGCATCATGTATTTGGTCAAGTGGGATTCTCTGCATCATGCGAGGACCCTGTGACTGTATCGGTGATTTTGAGCGTTTTGGTATGCATCATAAGTTGATAATGGTAGGGACCACTCGGGCTCGGTACAGATATCGGACGATTGCGAATATTGCAGTAGTGATGTCGGTTGCTTTGGCATATCTCATTGACGTGCTGGTACGGCTTTGAGGAAAGAAGGTACCTGTATGATGCGCATCATGTCCCTGGGCCTCTCGTGATTAGCGGAGCCGGGCGAATCGAATTGCCAAGGCCATGTCGCACCTTCTGTCAAAGTCGCTCTCTCCGTCTCTGTGGCCACACATCCTCAGGCATCATCAAATCAGTCAATGCTAAGCATACTACTCCTGCGTGACTGCCACACAGACCCATTACCAACTTGTACCCGGATCATCGCGAACACTTCACCGCTGCCGCTACAGGAATCATTTCCTTCCACACCAACCACTTTAGCGGCAGTTCTCTCGCCGAAGTCAACGCCTGGTGAACCTACAGTCGCGTCAAGGAGATCTCGCGCACGAAGCTCTCGAGCCTTGTCGCAGTGCCACACGAAGGCTCTTGCTTTTCCACCGCCTCCTCGCCGCTAGCCGGGAGACTGTGGCACCTGTCTTCTCCCTGCCAGGCTGGTCTCCAGGCTGAGCGCCTCCATGACTCTCCATCAACATTATCTCGAAGATTGGCACAAACACCCATGCAACCTTCAAACAAGCACCAAGTCGAAGATGATGAACGCCCATATACAATTGGAGGGGCAAGCTGATCGCCTGTGCAGACTGTCGGCCGCGGACGAGGAGTCGTACGGTACTGCACATGCTCCGGAACAACCCTCGAACGCCTCCTCGCTGATCAGTCCTCACGAATGCTACATTGAAGGTGAGCTTGACTTGGAGCATATGGTCACATGCTTAATCCCACAAGATTTTCCATGGCATAAAACTAATTGGATTCAGATCAGACGATGCATCACGACAAGTTGACGAGCTCTATGTCGGACGAGGCGACAATAGACATCAAGTCGCATTCGTCATGTCCAGCCTCAAGACTGCCTTTGGACACAACCTGGGGCGACCGACATACGTCAAGGCAACGAGAAAGATATGATTCGTAGCGAGCATACATCGGAATCTTTTGTCAAAGGTGGCATCACACTTCAAGAGAACTTGGTGTGGAGTGGGATTTGCTATCTTGCGCTCGGTATCTGGACATGATCGAGGCATGACTCGGATGCCTGCACCTCAGCCAGTGCACTTCAATCCAACAACACCATCTTGGTGAATCTCCAGCAAATACACAGCATACACCTTGGCTTCTAGCCACTTGACCGACAAAGATGCTCGGGATAATCTACCTCTCATTCGTCAGTCGTTCAGAGGTCGGTGAGAATCATTTCAGGCAAGCCCAAGACTCGCGTCCGTCATACAGCAGGGTAGTCACATTGTCCGCTACATATCGATCTCCGCTACTGGTTAAAAGGCGTCAGAGCCGTTTCTCACCACTAGCAGCCAAATCAATAACATGGCTTCGGCTCGAAGCAATACAGCTACTGCCCCTCGAAGAACTCTTACCACGAGTGTCCCCATGGCATTACCCTCTGTCTCGTCGATCGAAGTCCGGGCTGTCTTGCTTCGATCACATGCATGCAGCACACTTTTGCGGGCTTCCGCAACGGATGCTGGTCCTTGGCGGGCAACGTGGTTGACTGGTCCGTCAAACGAACTTCTTGGGGATGAAGTGTGGTAAGCAGATAGTGAACTTCATCCAGACCTGTCCACTAACAAATTTATAGCATGTTTCAGTATGGCCATGTGCGCCTCCGAGCCTCCTCCAAATCCAGGCATAATCCTCCAATAAAGAAGCACGATGCGCAGGACACAGGCGCACAACTCGCAACAAGAGCATGGTGTTCGGGTCATCAAGGAAGTGCAGGTGCTTCGTGTGCCGCCGCCCAAGCATATTGTGGATACAGGTTGCGAGTCATCGCTGATCTGGGCGTGGTGATAGACTGGAGGGACTGAGACAGTTCTGGTCACGTGGAAGTCAAGGCTATCATCGCCATTCGAGCTTCTCCGCTGTGGGTCAACGATTGAGATTCTTTCGTCATTTGGGGGTACCAGCCAAAAGCTTCCACAAAGCAACCCGCACACAAGCATGACAGAGCCGAACCCAAGCTATCGACCAGCACATCAAGAGTCTCGGAATGAACAGATGACGAGCAATTCCTGACCGTGCGTCCGGCGAGCAAGGAATATGACAGCACTGCCAGGTAACACCGTCACCGCCAGAGTCTTGAGAAGATCTCGGAATCAAAGCAGCCGGCTCTTAACACGATCGACCCTGGGCTAGGGCGTGATGACGTAGACCTTGAAGGACTCTGTACCAGCCTTCGATACGGAGCAATCCTATCCAGCCACTTCACGCCTGTAAGCTTCTCACACAACCTCCATTTCTCCACTGATTTGCACCAGCCCTCGATCTGGAGCAGTCTGATCCAGCCGCTTTACGCCTGCAAGCTTATACTGGCCCCAGCAGCAAACAGAACTATGCTTCCGGTCACGATGGTAGGGGCAAGCATCATAAGTCTCCGATTAAAGATCCTTCAACAAGACGACCCATCAAGAAGACGACCTATCGTCAGCAGCGACAAATCCAACCCGAACAGTCGCAGGAAAGATCGGCGAGCGACCCGTTCGCCAGCCGATTCGGATGATTCCGACTCGTCCGACTCCAGCGATGATGGATCGTCCATAGATGGATCCACCATCATCAAAGATAAGCATGTGAGACGTCGTCGATGGTTCGACTCTCTTCAACAACATCAGAAGAGCGTGTCTGAGGAACACAAGACGTCTCGGAAGCACTCACAATTGATCTGGTCAAACATCATTCGTCCCTTCACGTCGACCTTCGCAGTCTTCTCCGTCATCACTCGCACGGATTCATATCATTTCTGTCCAATCTACGGCCCAACCTTCGGCTCTTCTGGCAGTCATATTCACCCAATCCGTTCCGCCAACGCAGTCTTCTCCCTTATATGCTTGGATATTATTCCCACCCAGACCTCGGATCGGATGTTCCCACTCCCGGGATAACCAAGTCCCCGACTAGGACTTCGAACTCTTGCTCGGAAGGACGCCTTATTTGCCTTGAACCCCCTCGCCTGCTCGCTCGGAACCAGCATCTATCTCAAGATCATGCTGTTCATGCCGGTTCCATGGCGGTCGATACGACAGCGGCTTCGGGAAAGGGTTCGTGCAGTCTAGCAGCCCACGGCCTCTGTGTGTCTGGACGACAGACTGATGTCTTCAGTACATCTAGGCTTCGCATATCAGACGACACTGCGATTCTTTACGCATTCCTCAGTCGCGCCGTGGCAAACAAGAAACCACTGAATAAACGCGAATCTCTTACCAACAGGCGCGACTCTGGCGCAACCCGCCACGCCCTGGCATCTCCCGCGAAGCCTGACGTCCTGACAGGCCTGAGCGGCAAACAAGAACCTGCTGGCCAAATGCGAATCTCTTACCAACAGGCGCGACTCTGGCGCGATCCGCCACGCCCTGACATCTCCCACGAAGTCCGCCGCTCTGATAGAACTAGACGCGGATAGCATATCTCCCCACAAGTTTGCGGGTGTCGACATCAGGGAGAAGGCGAAAGAAGCTTCAGATGAGAAGTCACCGTCGTCACGGATGGCTAAAGACGCTTCAGATGAGAAGTCTCCGTCCCCTCGAAAGGCGAAAGAACTGACCGAAGAACCGAGAACCTCTCCGGCGGCCAGGCTACTCTTTCTCCATATTCGCCCGCCGACAAGACTTCTTCCAGGCATCCATCACCGACCGGATGCCAACGACTTCTTCGACACTTAAACACCCATTGGAATTTCGATTCTGGCAAGCTATCACCGAACACGACAAGCATGAAACGTCTCCGTAATGACGAGGACAAGGACGCAAGCACAGAAGTCGACGGCGACTCTGAAGATATTGCTGAGCTGGTCCCCCACGGAAATGGCATGGGGAGGCCCAGGTAAGCCATTCCTGAGGCAGTTTGCAGTCGGAGATTTAACCAATACAGTGCCTCTCACCGCTTCAAGCGCTCTATGAAAGCTTCTGCTCGATTCTCACAAGCGAGATCTCTCTCCGTGAATACCACGGTAACGTCCGCCTAAGACGATCCGGAAATGAGTCACTACCACCGACGGCAAATGCACTCTGCCCTGAGTTCCTTTGCTCCTCACGAGCAACACCAACCTGCATTGGATACATCGAAGCAGCCTCGATCATAGCCGCGCCGTCGAACCGCAACCCTTTCGCTCCTACCTCTTCTAGCCTTCTCGATCCCAACCCACACTCTGATCGTCCACGCACCCTGACCGCAGGGAAGATAAGGGCATCTGCGAGATCTTCGTGCGTGCCTCCTCGACCACGGTTGAGCTGCACCTGAGCGGCGCATAATCCCCATCGACCGCCTCTCCATCATCACCGCGGCGGAAGTACCAATCGTCATTCTGTTTTGTCACATCAGAGCTGGGCCACTTGATCCTCGGCTGCTTCCGGCGGCATCATTCGAGAAGCTTCGCCAAGAAGGTCACGAGTCGAGATCATGTTGTTATCCGGATAAGCTGGAAGCCCCAGAAGCAGAGGGTGTTGAGCAAGGAGGAGACGGAATGGCTAAGGAGATGGAGGATGAGGAGGTGAAGGAGGAGAAACCAGAGCAGGGCGTCCACCATGCAAAGGTAGTGTTCGATTTGCAGATCCGGAAGGAGCTTGGCAGACTCTGTGTGCTCCAACTGGTAGGAGAAGAGGTATATTTACGAGCAGTCACTTTTGATGATCAGGCACACTACGTGGCGCTCGCTAGATCCTGTGCCGTACAGGTATTGACTTCGCTACGTGTCTGAGATGATCGGAATGCGACTGATGGACACAATATCAGCTTGAATAAATGAGAAAGCTATACAAACCATCTGGCGACCAAGAACCCTCTCCCTACCTCTTAACGACGCCTTCCGCAATGCAAGTTTTCTGCACACGATCGGGTCCGCTCTCGCCCGATGTCCGGTATGAGCGGAGAGATGAGCGCATCCATGAATATACACAATTAGTGCATGAAATGCTGGACATGTTCTTGCTCTGATTCACCTAGGTAGACAAGTATCCTCTACATGGCCAGTCGCTACTCTGCATATGATGCCGAGCGCGAACATCAGGGACAGGGTCTGATGCTATACTCGTCAGGAGTCCCCCTTTGGCGCTGGAGAAAAGAGCTCCGCCGCACGTCGCTCAACAAGACAGGTACTGAACGACAGATCCTGGGATCAGCGGCATCGTCGCCATGCCCACGGTTGACACGGCCTTGCCAGCGTCACTCTCGGCTGCGACATCAATTACCACCGCCGGCGGCGGTTCCATCTCCTGGCTTTCCACTCATACTCACCGCGAGCGGTCAGCTCCCCCCCGTCACCATCAGTCACGGCGACTCTCCCGGACCCGGCATCCCCAGGGGCGGCAGGTCCGACGCCGCCTTCCAGATCGCGGGAGTGCTTTCCCCGATTCCTGCGCCGTAAGCAATGTTCTCCAAACCTTCCCCCTTGCTGCACGAACATTTCATAGTGTACCCATGTCGGAGCGGGTAGTGGCCGCCGTATTCTGCCTCAAGGGCGGCGTCGGCCTTGACTAGCGTATGGTTCTATCCATCTCCTGATCGTTCAATTACCGCAAGATGCTCAGCGCCAGCCTTCGGGGTGGTCTTTACTGTGACTCGCAAGGGTTTGCCAGGCCTCCTTCAAGGCCCAACCACGTCTTGTCTGAGGCAGTCGTGCATGGTTGCGGCATGTGAGTGCTCTCCTCATCTGAGATGTGCAATGATGATGCCTGTCGTCTGACCACAGACTTTGAAGTCAGCTGATGATGCTTCGCGGCGAAAGAGGGAGTGCCAGATACTGTTGATCAAGAGGGCACTGGTAGGGTGGGATTGGGGCGCCGGTTTATTAGGGTCAAAGGTGGAGGTGCCGTCCGACATGAGAGCGACAGGAGTGTTGAGAAATAGGGCGGTGATGCCGTTCCGGACCAGATACTGAAGTATCTGTTCACATTGAACTCAATGAATGAAGCCAGAAGGAAGTTCAGTACTCTGTACATACTGTCTACAATTGTATCGTCGGGAGCTCGCATGCTAGCGTCGGAATATGACGGCGAGCTTAGATAGCTTGTACAGCGAAGATAGACACGTTGGCACCGGCGAGGATATGTATAATTGACACTGGAGGCGCTCGAATCAGGTGTAGACCGGTGATCTCGTCAATGCTAAAGTTCGTAAACATGCTCTGAGGATGGCTTAGGTACAGCAAGATCGCCGAACTAATCATCCAGAGATTCAGGGTCCACTAGCTGCTACTGAGGTATAGGCGCAACTCTCTCGCTCTTCTAGAGAGGTGCCACCTACACCAGAGTCTGTTCCTCCATCGTCGTCTTGCTCCTTGTATCTCTCACCCTCCTCATTCGTGTCCTCCTCGCCATTCTTGTACCCCTCTTTATGCGCACCTTCCTCACTAGCCCATTCATACTTCCTCACCCAGTCTTTGCCTCGATCGACCTCGCCGCCGGCCCAGGGGGTCTTCTCAGCCGACGAAAATGTCGCCGTTGAACAGCCCAGTCAGGATCACACGTCGGTATCGAAGGTGAATAGTATGTTAGAGCCAATCGTTTCCGTCGAGATTTACCATCAGTGAGGAAGGAGGCTGGAGATTCTCAAGCTGGTCTGTTACGAGGTTGGTCCTGGCTCGCAACACCCGCCAATGATTCGACGGTGATCTTCGCTCGAGATCACGTATTCCGACTTGACGTGACAGCAGGTGTTAAGTGATTATGGAGACTGCTTTAGGAACTTGACACTCACGGAGTATCAAGACCTGACTGGGCACGATTGACGTCGGCACAAAAATGCGACCCAGATGCGGGACCACTCGAGCCTGACAGGCGGGAGATGCATGCAGTGGACGAGGCTCCGTAGAAACTGATCACAAGACTGCGTCGTCGGCCATGTAGTGACGAGGCCAAGGTGGTGCCATGAGTGGTGCGTGTCGGAGAGGTGATGTTCGTTCGGTACCTCGGGATCAACGGCAACGTATTCCTCGTCGTGGAAGCCGTCCATGGTGTCTCTAACGAAGATGTCAATCTTGTCAGAGGTATCGGTCCAGTCGCTATTACCACTCTCATCGAGAGTATGATTCTTGTCAAAGATGCTTATCTTCTTAAAGATGGAGAACTTGTTGAAACCGACGAACTCGTCCAAGAAGGTCATCCCGATCCAAGTTGTAGAGCTTGTCGAGAATGTTAAGTTTGCCAGGGGTGTAGAGCTTGACAAAGATTGACTTCAAATTGGGCTTAGCTGTACTCGAGGTGTGCTATAGAACCGCCGAGAGGGATGGTTTGTCCGAGTTGGGACTAATGGTCGAGAAGATAAGTGACCACGGTGTACGTAGATAATCAGTCCCACGATACTTGACATTGCTCTTCGTCCTTTCTCGCCCCCCTGGTGAATCATGGCAACCAAGGTGCCAAATCGCCGCCAACAAAGCAAGTATCGCTCGAGAACGTGGTTACCACGACGTCTTCCGCTGAGAAGGATGTGCATGGCTCGTAAGCGACAGTACAATAGACCAGACTATCAAGCATAGGCGACTGTATCTTCCCATAAAATGTCTGTCGAGCAACTTCGGATCGGATAGTGCGCTGGAATTCCCTTATTATATCCTGGCCTGCCGAGCCAGAGTGGACCAGCTTCATGGGAGTGACTGAGCTGCTGCTTGTGTGACGAAATGCCTCAAAGTCGACGTACCTGAGGTTGAAACCGCCAGCACCTGATTGTTGAGCCCCGTACACTTCCCGCCTTCTCCACAGGCTCTGTCGCCTGACTTGTGTACATTCCTTGGCGAGAAGCTCGCATCCAATCAGTCTGATATAATGTACTTCGTCATCTTGCCGTCTTCCTGTGCCTCGCTCTCTCCTTGTCCACAGATAGCTCCGGCGCGACCATGTCGATTCCCGGCGCCACGGTCAACACTCTTGCTTTGGCAGACAGGCATGGGTCTCTACAATGTTAGCCGTCTATCGCAACTGCGTTATGAGCTCGACATACCTTCTCCCCCTTCTCAGATCGCTCTTCGACCAGCAATTACGAGACAAAGCCAGTCAGTGTGCTTTTGGTATCGGCCGCCGATGCCTGGTGTGACAGATCTTCGTGCTTCTTCGTACGAAAATTCAAGACTGAATAAGGACGAAGCTCGACTCGAGCGGATTTGCTTCGTAGAATCACAGTCGACAGTGACCATTGTACTTGCCTCTACGCCACCTGACTTGGATTGGGTAGATGAGATTTGCAATCGCGAGGCAGCAACCTAGAGTTTCGATAGATATGAAGAGTTGTACATGTCCAAAGGGTTGATTAGCCATAGCATTTCCACCTGGGTGCCGTCTTGGAACATCAGGCGAGGCGAGCAGATCTGCGATCATCTCCGATTTTTGTCTTTCGCATTGCTGCATGGCCAGTTCATCTTGAGCATCCTAGCCTCCCATCCTCTAGCCAGCCTCGCCCCGGCGTCCGAGATCTCTCTCCCTCCACACTCCAAGCAGTCTCTCCTGATCTTCGATCCAGAGACGTGTCGGGTGTGGCCTTAGCGAATTCCCGAACTCGCCGCAAGCGCGAACAAGAAGCCAGCCACACCCCCGGGCGGCAGCGGGGCCGCACCACCCCCTTCGACCCCATCATGAAAGCCTCGTGACGTCGCCGATCAAAGACACAAAATCGCTCCTCGTGCACTGTAATCTAAGCCAGCGCTTCCAGGAGATCCGGATCCTGTGGTGCCAGAAGCAAGGATTCGACGAAGAGACATCGAGCAAGATATTCTTGATCTTCAAGATGCGGAAGTTGTACGACGTGAATCTGGCCTGAGCTCCCTCTCAATATAGACTTCGCGATGGCCTCCGAGCATGGAATTGCGTTGCGAGTCGACTGAAGTCGTCTGTCCAGCTGCAAGAAGACTAAGGGACTATGCTGTGTGCGATGTACGGGATCCGAGGCAGTGATAGAGTCATATCACAGTCTGGCAGAGTTTTGTGACAGGTCGGGCGACGAGTCGAAGTATGAGGAATGCCAGATGAAACCTGCGGGGGACGAGTCAGAGGTGTTCTAGGCACAGGTGACGACGTCGCTGTCGTTGCAGGCTATGATGGGGTAGGGGCCGGACAGTCCAAGGTGTTGCGGATCTAGGCGGTGAATTAGTTGTCGCCGTAGGGTGAGACATGGAAGAGATCAACCTTTTCGTAGGTGCAAGTGGCAGCCTGACCGATCTTGAAGCAGATGGGGGAGATAGCAGCGCGGTTGAAGGTAACCTACGTCCGTGTGGCGGACTTATTGTCGCCAGCAATGGAGCGTGAGGTGGTCGAAGGTGTGAATGCGTTATTGGACCATTGCAAACTCACTCGATAAACCTGGCAGGACAGGACTGAGGAAGAAACCATTGCAATGGAGAATGAGGCGAAGACACTCATTCAAGTGATAGCGGCGCTTGATGTGCTTTGATCGGGCATGGAACTCTGGGTTCCTCGTCAATCTGATAGCAGAGCGGTTGTCGATCATTAGTGGCACGGGGCCTACCGAGAGTGGTGTATCGAGTTCGTTGATAAAGCCGCGGAGCCAAACAGCCTCCTTGGTCGCTTCAGAAGCGGCGACGTATTTAGCTTCGCAAGACGAGTGAGCGATTGTGCTTTGGCGTTGAGATTGCCATAAGACCGGCGCTCCTGCGACTATAAAGAGTCATCCAGTGGTTGACCTGCTTGTATCATTGCAGTTGCTAAAGTCGCTATCTGTATAGCCGATGAGCTGCGCCTTGTTGCGGTTGACAATTGCTCCGTTGTAGTTTGTACCGAAGTTTGACGTGTGCTTCAAGTAAGAGCCGTGAACATACTTCTCGCTTCTCTTGCTCGTAGCCATTGAGTGTTCGTTTCTGGTCTCGCTCTCGTCACATTTGGTGGCCCTGAGATGCTGCACTACCGCCCTCGACTGGCATGACAAGTCAAGGATCATTTTGCCTGGGTTGTCGATACCGATCAGTCTCGAACATGGGTAGAAAGCCAAAGACAAGATCGAATAGAATCGAGGTGGTTACGCAGAGGAGAAACGGATGCCAGCATTGTGCGTAGGCACACATAGAAGATGGCGGTGACTGCTCCACGAGCAAGTCCGGCAGGCTGGTCTAGACATGTCGTCGCCGCGCAGGCCGCCGTGGATCGTCGCCCAGCCGACCACTTCTCACGCCGGTATCAGATTCACCTGCTGCTATATGGCCGCTCCGAATCTTGCCAAACTTGTCCTTCATAAAACTGTTGAGGAGAATCTCATACTTATAGAGGATTATTCGAGGATTCGACTGTTGTGGAGGCGGAGGAGGAGGTCGTGGCAGATTTGCCACTCGAGCGATTGGGTTCCGCATCAGCGAGCACCGGGTTTTGCTAGAGTTCTGATGCAGGATATGATGAGCGTCATTGGGTCTCCTTGAGCTGTCGAAATCTACTGGACGACAGGAGACTTGCATGAGCTGCGCATCAAACCTGGGTGGGAGCTAACCGATGAGCCTGCGGGAAGGACCTTTCGGCTGAGGTTCGCTGCCAAGTGTTAACGCAAGGTATTGCAAGAGATCTCCTCCAAAGGGTCGCTGGGGCCTGTATGGCGCTCGGAAGAGGAGCAAGGTATCCTGGCCAGATGTAGAGAGAGGGCATCCAGGTGGGCTTTCGTCTCAGGGCGTCAGCGGCGGTGATGACACCAAACTCGCCACAAGCAGCCCAAGCTGTTGTGGTTCGCTATCCCCCCTATGGAGTCAACCACTAAAAGAGAAACCCTTTGGCACCTAATACCCAACTTTTCCCAAGCTCCGGTCATTGAATCGAACCCAGGTTAGCTACGCCTAGGCGTCCTACCTTCCCTTGGCCGAAGGGGTGCGGATTTACAGACTGTGACCGGAGGACTTCGTTCATCCGTCGGCTGATGAACTTTACCACTGCGCCATGTTGCGGTGGTCTGACAATTCCACCGGCGCCAAAATATTGAGACACATACCTTGGCCCATTGCACGACATGGCCACACATCCGTCCTTGCCGTTCACCATGAGCACACCCATCCATGCTGCCCACTCACCACGCCCACCATGCCCACCATCCGCCATCCGCCATCCGCGGCGACGGAGCACAGCTTCCGTCCATCGTGGAAGGCCCGAGTACTTTGCATCGCCGTCTTCTGACCGCTGGCAGGCTTCTGGATGATCAGCGAGTGAGCCGATCACTGTGCTTCATAAACTCACCTTTCCGCGTCTCATGATGGTGCTTAGAGCATCGATAATCACAACGTGGATGCTGCATGCGCGCGGATTCCATCGACGCTGCGTCTTTCATCTACAGGCACGTCGAATTTCGCGAAGCCATCATCACCGTCGCACATGGAAAATACAATCAACAGTCACAGACGGCCAGTCACCGCAGTCAATGCTCACCATGACCCTCGACGATGAGGTCTATGAAACCGTGCAGGCATGCAGGGGACGGCCAAGGCACTTGCCGTATCCGTTGGCCTGTCCTGAATGGAGGTCAGAGAGTCGTCAAAGGGTACACAATATCTGCTTGATGTACTGCTGGGAATGAGGAACGAGGATCGAATGGGTTGCGATTGTGAAGTTGCAGAGACTGCGCTTAGTCAGCAAAAGGCGCAATCAAGCTCAACCTTGGAAGATCCCAGCAGACTTTCTGAGACAACGTACAACTGCGCAGCACGATCTCGGCGTCTACTACTCCAGAGCGGACCGTGACATGCACACCGGCTCTCATGGTACTCTAGATACGCGATGGAGGGCCCAATACGATCTTCACACTCATGGATGCTGCAAACGCTTGGACAGCGATATCACCCCGCATCTAACACGATACGCCGCCTCTCCGCGCGACAGCTCCTGGAGATGAAACGACGTCCTTGATCGCACAAGAAGAGCGGGCACAAATGAAGGAAGCGCTTTTACAAATGGAGAACGGGATCATGATCTCTAGGAACAGTGATAGCGAACAATAGTGAAAAGATCCAGTCAGCACGACCCAAACCACCAACGACGAGGGGCCGCTTCGATACGTGCCGATGCCCCAATCCAAAGAACACCTTTACGCCATTATCACGCACGGCCAGTACTGTAAGCACCGAGGCCGCTCACAACTCATTCAAACCATGACTCCCCGACACCTCCACCACGACATTTTCACGTCGATTGTACCACCATCCACAGCAGCCACACACTCATCCCTACATGCACTCGATACCATGCTCTTAACCGGACTGACGTGCTCATCAGCAACCTTGCTGTCGAGCATCGACTACAACCTTCAGCTCGGACGACACCACCAGACTGAATGATTGCCACGATGTATCTCACGTCAAGAGCACTATCCTATCGATCCTCCAAAGTTGGCTGATAGAGAGCGAAGCAAGGTCCAGGCTCCGGTCAAGTCGCGCGGGAAGCCTTTATCCCGTCCAATTCGGAGAGAGAACGCTTCTACCATGTCCGGGTCGAGGGCGCAGAGGGAGGCAGGGTGGAGAATATCGGCGAGCCAGGCTTCGATCGCGGACGCGAGGCGGAGAAGATTGAGGGCTATGATGGTGTTGGCGGCAGTGAGAGCGTCGGATAGAAAGCATCTGCAATGAATACGCCTCGATTCCCCTTGTGGACGCATGCTCCGGCACAGGCACCAATACATTCTCCAGCTGCGCGTGTACTGCTCCTCGGATTCAGCAGTTCCTTCCAGGCTCTGCTCTGCTCTCTTTCCGCCACTCTCTCTCACAGCATGCTCCGTGCCCTCCGTTTACATTTCCGCCTCTTCTACGGTCGCCTCCTCGCACCCTTCAAATGAGACTGGACACGACCAAGTGGACGACCGCGAGGGCTGGCTCGGAGCCTAGCTTGCGGCTGGGCCTGTCGGGTGATCTGGCAACATGGACGAGATGTTTGGCGCCCCCACTTGCCCGACCGCTCGAGCAACTACTTTGGCTTCTCACATCCTTACCACTCTCTCAGTTCGTGATACACCTTCGTCTCGTCGCTGGCTGCACTTTATTTCAACAGCAATCATCATCGTCGCACAGATCTGGTTACCCCCCTATCGCAAAGGCTTCAGGCATGGCTACGTTTCGCGCCGCGCATCTCTTTCTTTCAGCTGATTTCTAAGCGCCCGACGAACCTTCCAATATCGCAGAAATGTCCGACAACCGTGGATCTCCTAAGCCAGAGTAGCCTCAGCAATCTGAGCACCTCAACATTAAGGTGACTAATAACAACAACGAGATGTTCTTCAAGATCAAGCGCACCACCTGGCTCAAGAAGCTCATGGATTCATTCTGCGGGCGTCAGGGAAAGAGTCCGAGCAGCGTGCGATTCCTTTTTAAGGGTCCTCGCGTGAGCCCAACGGACAACTCCGACTCTTTCGAGATGCAGATGGAGACACCCTCGAGGTTCACCAAGAACAGATCGGTGGCTAAACGAAGCACACACATTCAACAGGTTATAAGCCCGGTGACCGTGCCGTCTCTCGCGTTGGGCCACACTATCCCATAATATCGAGCCAAATGCGAAGAGGCCCCTCCACTCTTTGTTCCCGTCGAGGCATCGAAACGTCAAGCTAGATCACCCTACGATGTGAAGCCAGTCGGGAAAAGGCCTTCGCCATTTTCCCTCACTATCTAGGATTCCTCGGAGGAGCCTCGGGACGTCAAGCCTTCAGGCTCGACATATCCTGCCTAGCAAGATAGGTCACCTCCACCGTCGCATTATCTGTTCGTTCGGCCTTTATCGATGCACGGGCCGCATGATCATCCACATCAAGCTCAAGTCGCAGTCTCTCTAGCGTCTTCGTCACCTCCAAGTCGCCCATTAGTACCCGCTACATCAGATGCTATGAAAGCATCCATCAATCGTCGCCACTGACTTCATCCGGCCTGTCCGCGAAGGTACTTGCAAGCGCTCCTACACCAACCCGTCAAAGTCATCTGACTTCTCTCCACCGCGGCCTGTCACGTGGAGACAACCACCGGGTCTCTCGAGCTCATCCGGCTTCTCCTCGCCCACCAACGCTCGCCTCGTGGAGACGATAACCAACATCATCGAGCTCATCTAGCTCGGTGTCATCGTCGCCAACAATGAGGAACAAGCACCAACCTCGTCCACGCTCATCCGACCCTTCGCCAACATTCGGTCACGATGACGCTACACCAACAACATCATGATGCCCACGAAGGGGTGTTGGACAAGATGCGCTCTAGTCCAGGAGAAAGGGTTGCAGCTAGCGGTCTTGAAGAGACGAAGGGGGAAGCGGGTGTTAGAGGAAAGGTTGCTAGACGACCAATGGGGCGCGGTGGGGGCGAAATAGTATCGAGAATTCAAGCTCGTTAGTCACACAAGTGACAAAGTCCCACGTCCTGCCCATATTACGCGTCTCAAGAGTAATATCTCGCCGTCTCATCGAAACCTGAAGCAGGATTGGACTGGACTTGAATCATTCTAAGAACGGCCAGATGGTGCGAATAGTAATCACGCCTGCGCAGCAGCCACTACTCACAGTCCAGGGTGCAGTCGACCTCTACGTTGACGACACATTGGCATCCTGCATGCTTGCAGGTCGATTTCACTCATTCAATAACAACGCCAGCCCTGGCAGTCAAGAGCTAGGAGACGCGGCCGAGCAGAAGGCCTAGAGGGAGGAGGTGGAGACGGAGGTCAATTTTCAGTAGGGCAAGGCTACCATACTCATCTTCTGCCAAACCTCTTGAAGAGCACCGAACAAACGTGATCTACTTGACCTACACTACCCGTCAGCCTTCACATTCAAACACGTGAAGCGAACGCACTAAGCGATAGTCCGGATCATGGCAACGTCACTCAGATCCGAAAGCGGTCTATGCGTCGAGAATATGCGCTTTTGCTTTGCGCGCTCCTACGATGCTGCCTTGGCCATAGCGGTTCCGCTCGACAGATATGTTCGGGAAAGGTGGTGTAGTTGATCTGGAGCAGGAAGACATTGTCTACATTCACACGGTAGGGCGAGTTCCAGACACTTGAATTGACGGCTAGTCTCTACATGTCAAGTGCCTGGTACTACTATGCGTCTATTCTAGATCGCCGGGAGCAATCTGCCACTGTCTCTTATCACCAGGATTTCACTCGTGCCCTTCTGTGCGACCTTGTTTTCCCTCCTTCGATTTGTCTACTGCGCCCCTCGACCTCGAAGCTTCGCCAGCAATATCTGCTTGTTCGAGATTGTTGCTGACGTTGTCCTTGCCAGGGGACTGCTGATTAGTCGATCGCTCCGGCGAGTGTTGAGTGGGCGACAGCCCCGGCGAAAGCATTAGTACAGTCCTCGCCGTCCAAGCGGAAATCTCGTCTTCGGTTGCGTCTGCATGCTGCTGGGAAAATGCGTAGATTTCTTGATTTGCCGCCTCTTCCCACGCTTCGTCCCAGTATACGGATCTTGGCGGTGTCCCCAACGAATTGTCCTGCAATGGCACTCGGATAGCATCGCTAGGATGTCGAGACCCGAGCATGCGTACATGGCTCTGAGACTCCCAGATCTTCTGATCAAGTTCGATCTCGCGGAGCTGATAGTGTTTGGCCCTCGCGTCATGGTCTAGATTGTTGAGCGAGTTCCAGGACTCCACAGTCGTCGAAGAGGAAGACGCCGAGGTCGACTGGCCTACTGCTTTGCGTCCCTTTGGGGCAGAGTTGCTGGACATTTCGAGCGAATCTGCCGGCTTAAGGTGCTCGAGATTGCTGAATGGCAATGACTTAGACTTGATGATGCAATGAACGTGCCAGGTTGAGAACTTGTAGGAAACACGAAGGGGAGTGAAGGATGAAGGGGACGGAGACTATACCCACGTCTCTCGCTGTTGTTTGTTTCCACGCCCGCGTTGTAATGATCATGCCTTGTCTAAGCTGCGAGGGAATGACATCCCTTGCTTTGAGCTGCGAGGGGATTGTATCCTTTGCTTCGGTCTGGGAATGAGTACATGGACCGCCGGTGTGGGGACAGGCGGAGCATCTACCATGTCCAACGACCAATCTCAGCTTACCAAACCCCGGCACGTCCTCCTCGTCTGTTCGCGAGCAGTCAGCCTCTCCGTCCCAGACGGGCTAGCATGTCGTGAGAATTGCAGCGAGGTGCATGGTCCTCCGTCGGTTCGGGTCGAGCATGGTCAGAGCGTGATTCTACCTCATGGCCAGCTTGAGGGTTTGAGCCTTGATACACCCTGCAGCACCCTCCTCTTCTGTCGAGGTCTGCAGTGGCAAGGCCAAGGCAATTTTCTCCGGGAGGGCGAAGTGCGGCGAAGTGCTACGGCGAGAGCAAAAATCGAATGGAATAGGAGATATTCCTGCATTCAAGTTGCAGGCGCCGGTCGATCATTATCATTTCTTGGGTTCAGTCACGCTTCTGGGGACGGTGACTGGGTCCGCCCAACAACCCGCCGTTGCCAGGTGGCATCTGCGCACCGCTGTACGCCGTCCTGCCGACATCTCACACCCATCATGCGTCGTCTCTCCAACATCCAACCTGAATGCCTTCTCGCCCATGATGGCAATTAACGACTTGTACAGCATGGGCGAATCTTCACCGAGCATGAGCAGACGAAACGATGTGGCTTTCGAAGGACTAGGCAAGAGCACGTAAACGGTTTTCTGATATTGTCACTACATGCTGGACTCGACAAGAGGACTTCCGGATCTCGGTCAGTCAATAAGCTGTGTTGCAGGGGACAAATACTACCGAAAGAACTTTCATCTCGCAGATGGTCTCAACTTTGGATTGCCGGTTCCTCAAAGTCAAGCCGTCAAAACAGCTTCAGGAGGCGGCAGTGCACAAGCATACGACCTCTTCCGGACCAAGGTCATTTTCAGCATGTGGCACATCGTATGCAATCCGCAACCACCAATTCAGTAGACATGCCAGGCGGAGAGGAAGGACACGGTTGTTCTTATCACGTTGACTTTCATGAAATTACGGACGACGAGGGAGCCCTCCACGAGGATTATCCGGTCGTTCCGACTGAAGCTCTGAGCGACCTGAGCCCATCGACGACTGTCGCGGTTGAAACCGCCTTTGATTGTGGTGCATTTGGCAGTCGGTGTCGTCGACTGCCAGGAACTCGGTAGCCACGGGTCTCGCTGTGGCGCAAGGTAATCGCCGTGGTTACGACCTGCCGAGTATCACCATGTCCCTACAGGCACCAGGCTGCTACCCCGGCGCATCAATCAAATGCGTTCCCACACACGTGTCCAACCTCTCCTGTTGTGATGACGCCCAACTTTTGCACCAGGCGCGTTCCGCAGAGCCTTCCGTCAATGATCCGGCTCGCATGTCATCGTTCGCGGCAAGACACAGCCGAACTCGGCGCCCCGGGAACTCGCCTGAGCCACAGGAAGAGGCTGCAGGGGCGAAGCTCCTGCAACGACATGCCGAAGTCAATTGGGGCCTATCGATGCTGCGGTATCAGAACATCAATTCAAATGACCGCGAAAACTCGTACCTCATTTTCGAAGCGTCAGATCGTTATCTGCCGGTGTCACATTGTGCATCCGGGGGCACGCGACAGGCCGCATGAGAGCTGACGAGGTAGAAATCACAGTAGTTACTAGCTCACTATATCGGGACGGATACGTGAAGCTTTGCAGGATATACCAAGGTCGATTCCTATGGCTGGTCCAGGAGCCATTGTTAGGCGAAGCACCTGGGGTGATGTGGGAGGCGATAAGGGAGTCGGTGGGCAAGTGTTGCAGAAGCTGACTGCTGCTGTTCATGAAGTCGTCGTACTGGTTGATGTTGGAGCAAACGCCTCGTAGAGTGTTGGAAATGGGAGAAAATTGCCTGTCTTGAAGATCGTGGCCAGGTCTTCGTCATGAGGAAGAGGCGTCGGGGCCAGTGGGAAAGGAGCGGATGGCCTCCATGTTGGCGGTATTGACCCCGGGTCAGCCTGCGCTGACGTCGGGACCGCCGGCGAAGGAGCGGATGGTCTCGTTGTTGGTGACATTGAACTCGAACCGGACTGCGTGGGCTTTGTTGTCGGCGTCGAAGGAACGGGTCGTCCTCGATGGTGGTGACAGTACCCGTGGCTCGGCCGGAGTGGGTATTGGAGGTGGCGGTCTAGGAGCGAATGTCCTTGATGTTGGTGGGCTCGCCTCCGACTCGGCCTGCCCAGCTGCCCCAGCCAACGAATTCGCCCTCGCAGGCATGTAGAGGGGCGGACTTCGAGATCGTTTGCGGTATACCTCTTCACCGCGCGTTGCGCCCTGCTGCAAAGACTCACCAGCTCAAGAGCTTCTTCTCCCTTTCCATCACGTTGAAAGCTGCCACCGCAGGTCCACAGCTGCGCGGGGCTTGGGCTTGAAGTATAGTCTTCACCATCCCTGGCTTGGTCGCCTCAGTTTCCTTCGTGCTGTCAAGCTCCAGAGTGTGGACCATGCCGATGCAAATGCTGAACTTCGAGACAAGGTGTCCGGAGGCTCATTGATGGAACTCAGTGATTCGGCATAGGTTCTTCGGGCTCGTCAAAGCAAAACACATGCTGCTCAGTGGCTCGAAGGGCGCTCACATGGCGACTTCATCACGATCGTGGAGTATTCCTCCGATGATGGGAGGCAAAACTCGTATGTGTCCTTCGATGGCCATATGTACGGATTGAACAGCTGACTGCTTGTCGCCGTTTTCTATCGTCACATCCCTCTCTGCCTCCGCACTCGCGATATTCAGATGATATTGAGCCTTGTGATTGTAAAAAGTATGGTCAAAATTATCCAGTATGGCGTATACAGATTGTTGGGAAGGTCCTGGATACACCCAAACACAGTGTCAAGTTGTTCAGGATCCGCAGCGCTATCAAAGTGCAGTCTATTCTTCTTTATCGCCTCGAATGTCAAGATACACCATGGATCTTGGGCGGGCGGTATCGGCACACCGAAGATTGGAGATTGTTGGAGTCTCATGCTTCTGGAGGTGGTCGATGAGGTCTTGTGATGCAGCAATCTGTCACTCGCCAGAGCGCTGTGGACCGCAGACCTGACGTACCTTATGATCTTGGTGCCGAGACCAGTACAGGCATCGTGATACCACCTGTCCGCTCACAGTGAGCTTGAAAAGTTTCGTTGATGGCCACGTCGGGATGCTTGAGAAGACTGTGGTCGCGTGGTAAAGACGACCTTGTTGGGAGAGGTCAAGGCGAGCTTTGCCTGTCTCCATCGATCGCAGGGTCAGCCATGCTTGGCGACAAGTGGATAGTGGTATTTATGTCAAGGGATGTTATGGTCCAAGGTTCTGGGCCGAGGCTGTGGACGTCATTCTACTCCATTTCCTCAATCACGACGACAGGCGGGCAGAATCATGTATCGGTATTGGACTCGGACTTTACAGCTGGATTCGAGGTTTGACTTCCAATGCGGGCTTCATTATGTGATTTTACCACTGCAAAGGAGTGCTTGCAATCGACACGGAGAGCATAATCACAATGTCGCGGCTGTAACCGTCCACTGTGCCTGATGAGATCATGTTAGTACTGGCCAACTCCCGGTGTCGCTGTCGGACAAAGCAGAGCAATTGTATGGACACTGGCGAGACCCAATAGCGGCTTTCAGCGATCAAGTTTGTACCCCTCCCATCACTGTCCAGTGATGACATGTGAACGGACCTTCGAGTCCGCTTGAGCAGCACAGGGGACAGAAAGACCGCGACAAAATTCCCTAGAGACAGGCAGACATGGCGGATAACAGGCCCGGATCACTGGATCTTACAATAGAGCCTCGACTTCAGCATTCAGTGATTCGCGCGACACGATTTTACTCAGACATATGCAGGATTGCCACGCTTGAGACGCTGAGTCGCCGCAAAGGGCGAAGCGCGGAACCCAGAGTCAAGCCGACGGCAGGCATGTACCGCGGCAGTCCAGCTTGCTTTTCTGTGTCACACCTACTCCAACATCTCAAAGAGGGCGATGAGTATACATTTCGGACCCTCCCTTTGGTCTGCAAAGACGATCCTTCGAGACACCATGCACCGCCAGGACTACGAGACAGAGCTTGGGCACTACGGGGGACGCCGATTAGGTCATCACATGTGCAAATCTGTCGAGCTAAACCGCTGAGGGCGACATGACTGCTACTTGAGACAAATCTACGAGAATGGAGCTGCAGGTGGGTGAGGAGGTCTCGTCTCTCAGTCTTGGTATCACTGGGTCAGAAGCCCTGCCAGCAACATCTTTACAAGCGAAGTTGACCATCGAGTCGACGAAAGACTGCCTGAGTCTCGGGATGATGAGACGGCTAAACACCCTCGCGAGAGAGTGCGATATCTCCAAGGTCAATTGATAGAATATTCTTGCCAAGGGTAGAAAGAGGTGCATGGTGAGGGAGAAGCAATTCACATCACATGATAGAGCGCACGCCCGCTAAACTTCGAGGTTGGTTGTATACCTCGCGCATCGCTCGAGACTTCCAGACGCACTCCTAGGCAGCCAGGCTGAAGAGCAAGCAGATTAAGCAGGATCTACCATCGGCAACCTTCAACAAGCACGACCTCCCCACCGACCGACGCCTCCCCACCAGCCGTGACCTCTCCACCATTCACGACCTCTCCGCCAGCCAGCCACAACCCCTAGGACGCCAACAACTACGTATCGAGCGACCGAACTCTCACGACCCAGGGTGACTCCCTGATGGCGGTACCTTCTCCACCCATGGCACCACCGCCTTCCTCGCTGTATTGACCTACTCACGATGACGTCCACCACGGGTGAAGCGAGCTCTAAGCCAGCAGATACCAAGTATTCAAACTCAGGGCGGCAAGCTGGCGGAGGCGAAGGCGATTCTCAGCACAAGTTCGACATGACAGAGGCGAGTAGGGCAAGGTTGAAGAGGATATGTATATGGGCGGTGCGGAGTAGAGCGTGTTCGGAAACTTGTCGAGCATCGAGAGCATCGAGAGCATCGAGAGCAGAGCTAGTATGTGAAGGACGAACATGGAGGACTGCAAGCATGTCAGGGCCGAGATTGACTGGGCCGGGGATGCAGAGCATGGTTTGGAATGCATTCAAATAGCTGACCCGCGCATGGGCAATAGTCCGCTCCACAGGACTCGGTCATCAACATGAGAGGCATGACTTCACGAGCGACTGTACATCCGCCTCGGACCCGACACATGATATTAGGTCAGGCAGACGCATACAGGGAGGACGATTATAGGGAAGATGTATATAGGGCAGGGCAGGGCAGATAAATACATTCAAAGTATACATGTGTAGGGCATCAGAAATGCCTGGGACCGTTGGGTCATACTTTCCCGACGCAATATAGACTTGTTGTTGTTGTAGATGATATTGTTGTTCTTGTGGACAATGTTGTTGTTGTAGATGATGTTGTTGTAGTAGTAGATGTTGTTGTTGTTGTGGGCGATATCGCCGTGGGCAGTCTCGTTGCTAACTCTAATGGTAGACTTGGTCAGTCATCGTTCAGAATCTGCTCGTCACTGGTTTCACATCCCTCCTCCCTCCCCTACCCTCCAACCATCTTCAACAACCCCTTTGCTGTGCTTGACCAGCACAAACCCCCAAGGCAAGCCTCTGCATGATCGTCACCACCAAACCCCGACCAGCCCCCACCGCGACGAGTGCGCATCTGGCCGACTGAACAAGCCTAACCCCTCCCCCGGCAGGCGTAGATCGCTGCTCCACGCCAAGACAGTCTGCCCGAAAAGATGGAGAAACCGGTGCAACGTGAAATATCCGCCTAGGGTGGTCCGCGAGAGACATCATCTTCGGGCTCGACAGGCATAGATTGCTTGGAGGGAAGCTTGCGGTCAAGCATGCTGGCGAAGGCTCTGTGTATTGCCAGGTCGTGGGCGGGGGAAGTGGTCCATCGTTGCTGTGGGATCGGGGTGGGAGGTTTAGCTGGTGGTTGGCTGGAGGAACTCTGCTCCGGGGAGCCGTTTGCTGATCGCGATGGTGCCGCGGTGGAGAATAGGCATGCATCTGGTGAAATTTTGTAGAGAGGAATGGGTGTTGGAATGAGCGGACCGGGTTCTCAAGCGGGATTGGCGTTTGCTCGTTTGATGTCAATGTCCCAGTATACTGCTTGGGCCTGCGCTTGCGATTTCACAGTGGCCGGCGAACCAGATTCCGATAGTATCAGGCTTGATGCTTGCTCCTGGGAAGGACTTCGTTGACGTTTGAGCCAGCCCGATCCTTGCCAGGAATATGAGCCCATACATGGCGGGATGGAATTGTCTGCGGTCGAGGAAGCGGATCGCCGAGCTTGTGATGATGTCGATCTCATCTTCCATAGCTATTGTGATTTTGATAGAGAATACTGCGGGAATGGTGGCTACTCTGTCGTCTACAAGCAGTGGGACCCGGTTTTCAAGTGTTTCTCCCTTAGGTATCTTGCTCCTTGATTTTCTTATGTCGGGCTACCTCGTTGCTGGAGTCGTGACCTGCTTTCCTCTCTGGGCTGGCGATGGTAGCGTACTTCTCTTTGTGGTCCTTTTCTGTACGTCTGCTCCTTCCAGCAATATGGCGCACTTCAAGAGGAAGCTGTGCGCATCGTCATCATCGCCCTCGCCCACAAAACTCAGCGTTGACGAGGAAACTGAGTGTGCCGACACCTCGCTCTGATCTTACTTTGCTGCATCCGCAGCCGACCAGACCATCAAATCTCCCTTGCGGAACAGGTAACGGCCGGCACCTCCCTGCCCTCTATCCCCACCTGTTCACTTCCACTTCCTCTCCCGTAGTACAAGACTCCTCTCATTCCTTTCTCTTTCTCCTCGGACATGTCCCCAGACTCCGCCCATCGTTTCACCCATGACCGACACGGCGATGTTGCCTTCGCTGTATAGTGCCTTCAGGATAACACGTCCATCGTCGCGCTCGTTGCGGGGAGGTGCTTGTGCGACGTGTTCAAGATGAGGTGAACAAAGCAGTCACTGCAGCCGCTAGAGTCGGAGCTTGAACAAGGTTTGCGATGGCAGGCTTTCGCATATATTGAATCTTTGAGAGTTGAAAGTGTCCATTCGATCGTAGATTCTCCATGCGGTCGCAGCGGATGCTTTTGCGGGCGTGGGTCAGGCTGCGACGGCGAAGGTGGTACAGGCGGCCCGATGGCCATCAGAAGGAACCTCCGAATCACTTGTGCGTGGCAGACACCGAGTCCAGTCGTTTCTCAATCAGAAATTGGCCGGATGGTGAGTGTGAGGCTGCTCACTCATTGATAGAATAGATCATGCCATCGAGCTTTGTGATTGCAGGGAAATAGCATCCGGGTACCCGCTCGGAACTAGTAACTCGTCATTACCTGTCTGCATATCCACAGAGTCCCGCAGAGGGCGGCGGAAGGGCCTATGTCGGTTGGGGTTGAGATAGATAGGGCGGGCCTTTCGATATAGTGCGTAGGACGATGCCAGGACCGGCAGTGCGAAAGTCGATGTTGGGAGGGCAGAGGTTGGAATAGTACCGAGATTTTCAGGTTGTCAGTCGTGTTTTCGTCGCGCAGAATTCGTTTAATGACTGACAACCTGAAAATCTCGGTAAGTGGAAGGCGAGAGCCGAGGCGTGATCATGCTCGGATGACGTCCCTGAAAATGAAATTGTGGCGTCCAGTGGTTCTGCGTTCTGGGTTGCGGTGGGGCAGTGGACAAAAAGCGAAGTGGTCGGTGGTGCAGGCGTTTGAGGAGATGAGAAGGAGATATGATTCGGTCTCATAGTAGTGATTGAAAATACCTGCCGACTTGGAATCGTATGTTCGGAGGTCAGCACCTGCAAGCGACTGACGTTGGATCAGCAGCACCCTCTCGGACGAGACAGAAGATCTGACCACGGAGTTTGCGTGTCGGCGGGTTTTTTTTCGTAATCTCCGCAATCCTCGCCCTCTACTCAACCTATAATGACAGTTTTGTGGTGAATTACAGCTGTTATTGCACCATGAAGTTGGACGTGAGGAGTGCGGAGACTACGAAAAAACCCGCCGACACGATGGAAGCAGCTTTGCCAAGCCCGCTCGCCGCTGCCTCGAAAGTTTCCACACCAAACACAATGGGCCCTGACCACTTCCGAGCTGGACAATCTTCCCAAGGACCGGCCTGCAAAGCGCTCAGCTCATCTCTCCGATCTAGGACAGCAATCCGACCAATATTCTCCTGTTACGACTCACCTTTGGAGATGGCTAAGGAGAACTCATCAACCGACCCACACACGACCAATAGCCCAGCGACTGTATGACTTGGTGGACATGGACTGGGAAAGACTTCCTGGGGACGCCGTCGAGTGTACCTCTTCCTCCGGGACAGCCCGGTATGAGACGGGTAGCAAGATGTGCGACTACGTTACAGATGCTGGGATTGGGGCCAGCCCAGAGCAACATGCACTATTCAGTCATCTCTACTTGGCAAGTCATTGTTGAAGATAGATTCTGCGGAATATGATGATTTGATAGGCAAGCGAGCTGCAGCTAAATTGGTCTTTGACACAACCAGGCCATTGCTTCACGATGTTGCCGTCTTCGCCGGCTCACGCAAAGCCCATGCAACTCGCAGCAATGCCGCGGTTTGCAAGTCAACTTCTCCCTCGACCTCTCCTTCGATCTCTCCTTCCACCGCTCTGTCCACTTGTCTTTCCACCCCTCTTTCAACCTTCTCCGCATTACCAGACTTCCCAAGTCTTCAGACGCTACAACATACTCGGCCGAGAGACTCAAGTGCTTGCGGAGTACGACGCTGCACGTCTGGGAAGGGCAGCCCAAATCATTGCGCAAGCTGTGCTGATGACTTTACGCCTGGGCTCATGGTGGCAGTGAGGGAGCTTACGGATCAGGAGGCATCGACTTGCACCGCTTACTTTCGACGCCCGCAGCGTCCATCATTCCATATTCCAAAGGTAGCTGCAGCCGCGTAGAGACTGTAGATATGAGTCCAAGGCAATAGCTGGAGAGGGTGAGACTGGTCTCTGTACTATAGCTAAAGATAGAAAGGTTCAGACAGCTGTATCGTTAGTCTTTCGGCTTGATAAGGAAATCAATCTATTCTCGCCGGCAAGTTGTAATTCCAGGGGCAATTCGAGGTCCCATTCGCCTACACGTCTACAACATCCGAAGACGGACTGGAAAAGCATGCACAAGCCTTTTCACTTTGGGTTCCTTTCAGCGAGTCTCAGCTAATGTGCTGATCTGATTGAGAGTCGGAGTATCAAACCGCCAGACAGAATAGAAGGCATGTCAGAGACGGAATCAAAGACATGCCAGAGACTTCAAGGCCTCATCCTCCCATGTCCGAAGTCTCCACTGCCGCCATCTTCGTGGCCTTGGTTATTACTCCCGCCGACGACGCCTCCATCGCCCATCCGCCTCTGCAGTGTTAAAGCTTGGATTGATGACATGCAGACGACTAACCCGCGTTCAGGGCAAACGTGCTACCACGCCAGCCATCAATGGCGGCTACGAGATTCAGTTTGCTACAATACGACAGGTGGCCGACATGACGACCGACATCGACCTCGAAATCTCGAAAGAGGTAGAGGGCAGCAGTTTGAAGATGAAAGTATGGTATCATATTGGCTCTATTGTAAATACATTCGTCAATCAAATTGTTGTTACCCTTCTGCGTCTTCTTCGCCTTCGCCTTCTTCGCCTTCGTCCTCTGCGTCACCGTCACCTGCAGCATCTGGCACGAATTCATCTCCATCGTCCTCGTTCCCGTCTTCATTGTCTTCGACCTTGACTTCCAACTCTGTCGCATCATCCACCTCTCCTTCCGCGTATTCTTCTACTTCTTCTCCTTTCTCCTCCTCACCTTCTGCGTCTTCCTCATTCGCCACGCCAGCTTCGACGCAATCAACCTTTTCCCCATGTTCTTCCTGCTCCTTCTGGCTCATTCTGCTGTTCCTGCTCCGGCCTCGCTACCTCTTCATCCACCTCCTGCTTCCCCTCCTGCTTCCCCTCCTGCTTCCCCCCCTGCTTCCCATTCGCCCTCGCCTAAGAGACCTGCTGGAAGAAATCTCCCCGGTGGACTTTCCTCTCCCGTGCAGTTGATTGACTTCCAGCTTCTCGTATGTAGCGAGCACTCCATCCAAGCGGCCCCCACGTGAAACAAGGTTGTCAGAATTGCCATGCCGATCAGCGTTCCACCGATCCATTTCGACGCTGTCGACTTGGCGAGCAGACTTGAGATCTCTAGCCCCAACCTGACCGACGCGTATACAATTTCGAACCCGAGCATCAATGTCTTGGAAGCCGCTCTCGGACTGCGCTGATACGAGCGAATGTGGACCCAGAGACATGCACCAGTGACAATGCCGAACGAGACGAGAGATGCGATGCCGAGGCCAAGGATTATCTTGTCCGCGGGAGCTGCGCCTGTCTGTTCTGGGGTGGTACTGACGATATTCTCTGTCTGCTCATTGACCCCTTTTCCCTCGCCACCATGAATGCCAGTCGTTTCCAGTACGATGCTTGTCGAAGTCAAGGCGATACTCGCGAGGGCTTCGACCACAACGAGGATCCGGAGCTTCTTGACGCCAACCCATCGGTATACTGGTGCTTTGCTGGAGGAAGCCTGGACTGATGGCTTAGGTGTAGCATGCTGTCCAGGTCCTTTTGTTGCCGGAACGACTTCTGCTCTGGCTGGAGGATGGGCTTCGCCGTGCTTGTACTCGTGATGATCATTCTCGATGTCGTTCGACTTCTGCAGGGTTTGGTCTGAGCCAGCATCTACAAACGTCGTGCTGGGTACAGTATCTGACGCTGTGATGGCTGCTCGAGCCTTGTCTGTTGATTGTTAGGTGGTGTTGTCCGCGGGAAGGACTTGTCTTACTTCGTTGTGTGATCCCGGAACCTAACCATCCTGTCCCAGGCTGCGCGAGATGTGATCCAGAAGAGGTTGCAACGCTCGCGTTCGGCGTCCTCCTGGAGTCCACTGGATATGTCACTCGTCTTCGATCATCTCCTGCAGAAGCGTGGTTTGTTACTGGCGATGGCGCTGTGAAGCTCCGCTGGCTGCTTTTACCTTTCGTATCAGCAAACATGATAGATTGCAAACCGTTTGCTGAGGATGAGCAGAAAGTTTGCCGAGGGCTGTGATTGTGGCCGAACCGCAAAAGACTCTTTCTGACGGGCCTTTGCTGAAAATCCAGCAAATGGAGCGGCTGCTGGGACCGGGCATCAAATTCAGAGCTTGGGACTTGGTCGGTTCCGTTACATTTCGCCGCCACATTTCACCGCTTTCCACCAGACTCGTGGACCACTACCAGATGTATGGAATTTTCGACTGGATAGACTTGAGAAAGCAAGTAGATTGTACAGAGTCAGTATCGTGCATCATGCACAGACAGGCCAATCAAAGACAGATCAGACGATACAGTAAACAAAGCCTCTGGCACCGGGCGACCTTGTCGTGCATTTCAGATACAAGCTTTTGCTCTAGCGCTTCCCAGTCAAAGTTGGGAAGTTGCTCGTCTGGCTTGGGCTGTTCCTCGTCGCCATCTTCGATGTCTGTATCGTGCTGTTCTGGCATGTTCTTGGCCGCTGTCGGCTTCTGCGGTGCAACGAACTGGCCTTCAGCGGGCTGTGACTCCCTACCGCGGATTCAGAGTTCGGTCATCGGTCCGCACCATACTCAGGGATGTCGTTGGCAGAGACCAGAACTTTGTCTCTGCGCAATATCCAGCATTGTCGGGATAAGAGAAGGAGTCGAAATCGGTCATGGCGCGAAACCTGCAAGTGTCTATCGGTATCTTCTACAGCCATGCCGGCCTCGGGCTGCAATCCGTTAGCAAAGCAGTGATGCATTGCTTGCCAGGGAACAACAGAACATCCAGCGGTGTCAGTCATGTAACTGACAACATCCCTGACAACATGAATATTGTCGACCGCAGACACCCGCGTTGTCCAAGCAGAAACAAAGGCCGAAAGAGGCATTGCCATTCTGCATGGAAGACTCCGGCAGACCCAACGGCGTCTTCATCTCGAAGGGGCAATCCCAGCAGGCATTCGCCATGATGAAAGATATTCAGGCACTAGGCAAGACCAGCATCTTTCGAAAAAGTATCGCTTTGGTCTTCGCTTCCGTAATCGAGGGTCCCGTACGGCCGCGGAAAAGGTTCTCTGTAAGATATGATCCATTATGGTAAAGCTTGGACTGAGACGGTGACAGGCTCTAGAGCGGCGCATAAACGAGCGAGATTAGTTGCACACCACGCTGGGTAATGGGCGACCAAGCAGCATCAGGAGAGCCGCCCGACGAGGCCCGTCTGATCGTGATCATGCATCCAGGTCATGTCCTTACAGCAGAGGGCCAGGAAGTATGAAACCTAGGATTGAGAGCGCGTCCCGTTGATGAAACAACAGCCGGAATCCCCGGTGCGTATTGCCATCTCAGTGCAAACTTTTCGAGCCTGCCTTGAAGATGACACCCAGCAGCAGACGTAAGGCAGTCTTGTACTTGATCATGTACTGCAGGCGATACCAAAGACCGGAGGAGCGACCGTTGAACGGAGAATCGCACTGCTGCCACGCTGTCGTGCTGTTGGCTGACGTGCGTGACCAGACCAAATGGCAGGCAGGCTCATGCCCGCGTACATGACGAGCAATTCAACACCAGCTCGAGGAGTATGCTTAGCCTAGCAGCTGTATCGTATTCTGGAAGCGAGGAGTGTAGCCGCGGTACCACACCGAGAAGTGCGCTGAGAGGCCGATAGCCTGTGTTCGGCGGCCGCGATCTTCGAATGCAAGCGTCCGCCATGGATTCAAGCGGCCCAGTCTATTGCCCAGATTGACGAGCGAGCGCTCAACACGTCGTCCAGTTCCTCTCCACCTTCAGGCTATAAACAGTGCCATCAAGGTAGGTATCTGGCGCGGCAGGTATCGCCCAAAGGAGCACAGGTATCCAAGTATCTCAGCTCATCCCGACTCTTGCTCATACATTTCTCTTCAAGTCCGATGGTCCTTTGCAGCCATCTTGCAAGCTCATGTCTGTGGGCGAGGTGAGCATCCCAATATTGGGCAGGCTGTCTCTTCTTGGTGTGGGAGAGGGAGGGAAGGGTAGAGTAGTGACGAGGAGGGAAGAGGTCACACACATCCCTCGGGAATGGTGAGGCCGAAACTTTCCTTGGCGAGATTCGCCGTCGCCAACATTGCTTTTCCGCCGCATCCTCCACCCTTCAGCCTTGCACACGCTACAATGCTCACACTCAACATGGCATTACGAGTGTGGACGTGGTTGTTGACATGGTACAAGGCCATCGTTGTCTTTCTCTGGCAGGCCTATCTCGAGTTCGTGTTCGACAGTATCGCCTCACAAACGTTTGTCCTGCGCGATCCCAGCCGCCACATGGACCTTCGTCTGCTGTACCCTCTTGAATCAGTCAACCTGCGCGATGACCACCTCATCGATCCAGGGATGAAGCAATCCCAAGACGTCAAGCTCGCCCGCCTCCACAGCTTTGCGCGACAGCTGCAGGCTCGAGGCTTTCGCCATGTCGCAGCATGGGTGTCCATGCCACCACTCTCATGGCTCGCTTTCGTCGTCGCGACGCGGGATGATCCATGGGGGCTGCATTGGGAGTGTTTGGAATTCGACATGAACATCTCGACTGCGCAATTTGTCAACGTCGACTGCTCGGTGACAGGATGGTTGTCGTCCGTGCACGACCGTCGTCCGCAAAGCCTCTCCTTCTTCCTTCGGTCCCTCGCACTCCAGCATCGGGTTCAAGTCACTGCTCTGAGGAGAATACACCTGTCGCACGAACTCACCAAGAGTCCAGGAATCGCCAGCGCAAATTCGAGCGCGAAACAGATGACCGTCAAGCACGAGACGGGCAAGCGATGTATCAAATTTCACAGCATGCCACTCGATGTGCAGGATCTGATCTACCAACATCTGATTGCGAACGGCTTATTCTTCGTGGACGGATCCGGTCGGACCCGATACTCGGTCAAGAAGGTCATGTCAGGACTTGGACTTCTTGGAGCGACTCGATCCACGAGAGCGCGCTTCTCCAAACTTTTGTCACTTGCTGCTCACTGCTCACCTACTTCAATCATAATTCATATCGGACAAGCAGACTCGGAACCGGATCATCGACTTTTACGCGAGGCCTTGCTTGATCGAGCATCGTCTTCCCGGCGCCAGACTAAGCTGTCCTGCTTGATCAAGCTTGAATGCTTTGACTTGTCTCTAAGACAAGCCACGAGTAAGTACAACAGCTTGTCGTCACCTGCACATACTAACTGTAGTTTAGTATTCGAGACAATCTCCGCCGTTCTCTCCTTTGCCTCGGCTGCAGGGCTGGTGTGCGTGGACTTCTACATGGCGTTTATTGTCGACAGCGTTGCACATGTCGATAAGACAAACCTTCTCTTGAGCCAGCTCGAGGCCAACAGATCTACCTGCTCTCCCTCGGCCAGGGCAACATTCCGTTCACATCACTTTCTCCGGACTGGAGTTTTGGTAGCAACGACTGCAACACAGAGTCAAACCCCCGACAAGCAAAGGTTACAAAACTTCCTCTTCCTCCACGGAACGCGCAGTATGCAACCCATATTCCGTGACCACGAAGTCCTTGGTATGCTTGAATTCTTTCAGGCGCCGAACACATGTGCCCTTCCGGATGAAGCAAAGGCCGTGCGGACAAAATATCTCATGGATCTTGCCGCACCGAGAATCTGCTCGCCGGGACAGTATGCCGCCCTGGATGTCGCCCTTGCCTCGCAAAGGGAGCACCACAAGATAATTACAGATTGAGTCCGACAAGGGAAAGGCCGTACGTTCGTACAAGGCAAAACTCGAGCTAGGCACTGAGAGCTAATAAGATCCTAAGTGCACTCCGCCTGCTTCACCCGCCTGTACGTCTCCGAGCTTATATCTGAAAACAACCACACTGCCGTCAAGTCGGCCAATTTGCTGGTCTTGATCATTCAGAAGTGGCGTAGGCCGAACCCGTACCAATGCATCGGCGTGGCGGTGATACTTGGCCACTCGAGAAGAAAGCCCCAAGCGAGAGCTGCCATCATCGATAAACGCCCCAGAAACTTCAAGGATCATGTCGGATGCTCGTTTCCATCAACATGGCTTCCAATGAATCTCCTGCTCGGAAGCCCAGACCGCTGTCCACCAATGACTGGCCGGAGGTAAGCAAAACGACCTTGATCAGAGGTGGGATTCAGTTGACATGTCTGCAGCCCTCGATGAAAGCCGTCCAGTTTCTACCCTCGACCAAGTCCACATTGCGGATTCTGCCGAGCAGTCGGCAAATTCGACCATCAAGACAGAGCTCAAAGGAAGAGGCGAGCTGAAAAGAGGGAGTAGATGGAGACGGTGCACGAGAGGCGATGGTGCTGGTGGTCGAGGCATTTGGAGAGCGAGAGGGGTGCCCGTCGGGGCATTGGGAGAATCCACACGAGAATAGGACAGGGACCGATGGATACGATGATTGGCTGCAGGTACCGGGTCACTACTACGAGGATGTGCAATCGGAACATCTTGGATTGGTTCGAGGCGAAGTCGACCTTGCAGGGATGGAGGGGCTTGCAGGGATGGAGGGGCTTGGAGGGATGGACGAGCTTGGAGGGATGGACGAGCTTGGAGGGATGGAGGGGCTTGAGGCTTGAAAGACTCGGGGCGGGGGAACAGAAGATTGGATTGGACATTGATGGGCTTTCCAAGGGAGGGAGGGTAGTCGTTGGTGGACCTGCAAGATTTAGACGCACCAGCAGCAGTCATATTAGGCCATACCGCACGACGCGAGGAGAATCATGACATTTCACCCCCAGTATGGAGATGGTCGGAGAAGACGACTAAAGTACGTGAGGGGAAGGGTTGTGGACGAAAGATGCCTGCAAATCAGGTATGCACCATGTTCACTTGCTAGGAAATGAATCTGGTCACGAGCACCAACTGCTCCTCAAATTTTTTGTCCGCTGCACGCTTGAGCCATGGAGAATTAATGGCGAGTGTCAGTGATACCGTGATTCAATCAGACCAGCTCTCCTCCAATTGCCTCATCCCAACGGTCCAATAGCGTCTCCTCTGTCTCCCTCCTCATCCTGAGACACTTCTCCATGAACATGGTGGCTGAATACTGACCATCGGTGCCTTCACTTGTTGACACACTCCCCAGCTTGCCTCTCTTACAGTCTCCCTTTTTTGCTGAAGCACTGGGATGACGACACGACGAGAACACATGGTACCGATATGACTATCCTCGGACGAGCTACTTGCTGTAGTCTCTCACTCTTAGAGGCATTTGCTCTTTCTCTCATTGCCATCTCTGAGTCCGTTCCAATCCAAGACACTATGCCATCGACGTAAGCCCGGAAAGGGATCTTTGAAATATCGGGAGACAGATTGCAAGGTACAGTAGAGTAATGAAAGGCAACCCCAACAGGTCGCCCCTTGCCTCGTGGTCGGCGATGTGTAGGTCCTGCATGGAATGTGACCATTGCCCTTTGGCGTTTGTGGTCGCGTTTCGAGCGACGTGCCCCAATTGTTCTGGCATGCACGTCACTACTCTGAGACGAACATGGCTTCGCCGAGCAAATGCAAGGGGTCTGCAACCGGGAGCCGTTTGAACTTGCATCGTCGAAGGTATATACCTGGTGATCGTGAAGTCCAGGTGGAAGCACCAACCGCTCCGAGTCCTTCATCGTGGCCGCAGAACCATACAAAAATGTCCTTGGCCGTCAAGTTCGTCATCAGCCCTCTTCATCTGTCAATCTCGAGTCGAACGTTTGTCCAAGGGCCTACCTCGACGAGAACAGAGACGGCACAACAAATCCGATATCCAAAGCATGTTCCTTGGTAATGAAAATTCTCTCCATCCAGCAACAGCCCGACAGCATGGAATCCAAGGTGCTCGCTTTCAGGGGGGTGTGTGGCGTGAAATTTGATCTCAAGCCTCGGACCAAGGGGCCGATCGTTGCACAGCACGACAGCCGCGGCCATCTCCGTTAGGGTCCGGCATCAAGGACAGTACCACAGGGAACGTACCCTGTGCTATATGGACGGGATGTCCCTTTCCGAATCGATCAGGGAAGAACCGTGTCTGCACCTCGGACTTCACTCCAGAGTGCAAGCCACCGACCACGGCCAACGTGGACCCACTTCTGGATACTGGAAAGCGGCCGACCCTGTCTTCTTCTTCCTCGGGTCTGAGGATGATTTCAAAGCCGCTGATCAAAAGCTGAAACGCATACTGATTCAGAGACACGACTTTGATCCCACCCTACAACAGCCTATCGCATCCAAACCCACCGGCACCAGCATCGAAATAAAGTGGAATGAGAGGGCTGCTCCGACGGCCAGTCACGGTCTCCGAGCCTCCAGAACAAGAGCATATGTCAGGCAAACCACACTCGAATGCTGCCTCTTTCTTTTGGGCAGGTTCCATACCATTTTGGTCGAAAATCAAGGACTTGCTTGGCTGCTCGGGACCGATCCGGGAGTGAAGCCCTTGTCGATAATTGCGATGATGGATGGATCGGACTGTCGGAGGAGTGCTGGGTTGGGTGCTTGCAGGATCTTGTGATCTTAGCGATGAAGGTGCTCAAATGGGAACCGCCACCGGTGATCAAGTGATTGATCCAGAGCGGTGTAGATGGACGGTCTATGGTGGTTTTAGCATCGCTCATTTGAATTGGTATCGCATGAAGAAAGGCAGAGTCTCACACATGTTGCTGATTAGCCACACTTCATCGTTCATTGGAACTTCACCTCCCTGCTCCGATTCCGGTCCAAGGTGTCTGCCCTTTCGTCTCGCCCCTCGATCGGAAGCTTTCCTCGTTATGCAGCCATTCATCCTCGCGCAGCCAGCGAACATTTCCAGCAGTCCTGCTCGTTTCCCTTCTACCCTTGGCCGGGTCCTCCTCAAGATTTGATATACCCTTGCTCTCAGCCTCTGTCCCTCTCGCATGGTCGTCTTCGCGTGCTCCTCGGGAAAACAGCACTCTCGACTCCTGCCACTGCAGCTCTAGACCTTGCATCATGACGTAGCGCGCTCGACGGCGTCACAGGCTGCCCAGTCCCCAAATTCCCGCAAGGCAGTGCATCATGTCCTGCAGACCGTGACGCCCCGAAGCAGGAGGCATCAAGCAGCACCTGTGGCTACGAGCCGGCGGAGAAGAATCCACGCATCACTTCAGCTGTCGATCATTGAAAGTCTTCTCAGCCGCTACTGTGACTGATCGGCCTCATCAGTTCCGCCGCAGATCGCATAGGTTTGGAGGACCAGTCAGCCCAATCAGCCCTAAAGCGCAAGGCATCTTCTTCGATTGAGGAGCCAGCTCCGAAGCGAGACTGGTCTGCCTTCTTTCCAATCGAGGTTCCTCCGGATGATGAGCCTGACTCCAACAATCTCGAGCACCCGGCGTCCCACGTGTGCTAATAATTCCGACTGTGATCAACGGCAGTGCTGGTAGTTGAAGTCCATAGCGGCTGTGCTCTGCGGCGGTCCTCCCTGCTGATGTTGCCAGAGCTATGCAAAGTGCTGATAAGATCTAGAGTGACACCGAGGTCCTTGTCAATCTTAGAGTTAAGCTCTTTCACAGTTATCGGCTTTTCTTCTCGTAGGTGATGAATGAGTGTGCGCAAAAGCGCAGTGATTTGTTGCTTTTTGATTATCTCCTGACTGGCATGCTTCGTCATCGGCGCGCAATTGAAGTAGATGTGTTCAATCTCGTTTATGGAGGACCTCGTTAGTGGCAAAGTAGCCGGAGCAATGGCTGTACTGCCCTGTCCGACATTCGTCGCGACGGAGCTAAAAGCAGTCAGCGTGTGAAAGGCGACTACGCATGATCGCAAGCTTACCATCCGGCCGTCTGCTTGAGCGATACCACATATCCATGACGTGTATGGAAATGTGCGAGCCAGGTAGCAGAGGCCGTGTGGCCTTTGTCACATGAAAATCGGCTTGGCCGGTCGACCGGCGAACGAAGGCCGCAGCGTGCATTAGAGTCTGAAAACGCAGATGCCGCATTTGGACATCTGAGTATACTTTGGGAGATGATAGTCATCGACCGACAGTAGCGGTGATAGCATGGCCGGGACAATGTCGTATTGGGACAGATGAGATAGCCGGTGAGGACGATCCTTCTTCTGCGCATGTAGCGGCTGCCGTGCCCTTGGATGCAGTTCGGTGGCTTAAGGTGGCTGGCAGGTCGAGGGCAGGAGATATAGCATTGGCTTAGAGTATGATTACAGTCTGCGGACATCCCACGATCCATGACTCTGCTTGTATCGATTTGCGTTCACCAATTTGCTCGATCTGGTAGGTACGCTTAGGCGATTGTTGGAGTGCTGAGTTATCCGTGAGGTGCGTTCTTGTCAAGTCCTAGGTCTTGTCCCCGACGTCAAAACAGTGACTTGACCATGAGTCCATGGCCTGTAGCCGCCGAGGCCGAGGATGTCTGAATAGCAGCCTTATATCATCGGTAGGGAGAGTAGCGGATTGAAAATCGGTGGGAATTGAAGGTCGTGAGTGAGACCGAGAGAGTTGGAGAAGGGCAGGGAGGCGAAAAGTGGGTTGGGAAGCGGAGGGCGGTGCAGTGAACCGAGGTGCGAGCGCTTCCACTGGTATCCCTTTACTCTCGCTCCAGCTCCAAGAGGATGGCGGGGTGAAAGACTGCCTGAAGCGCGCTGCTGCCCTTTTCGCGATGGTTGTGCTGGCGATCAGGGCGTTTCGGGATGTCTCTAGCAATGACGAAATGTCCCTGCTCACGAACGACCAAAGCCGGCTGCCAGGTGTTGGTGCCAGTTGCCGGGGGCCTTTCCAAACGGATTTGGCGCTTTGACAAAGCCCCTTGACCCCGGCTCCAGAGGTTCCCTTGTGCGTCTTCGGTCCCGGCCATTGGATGTGATTTGTCATGCTCAGTACATCTGATGCTCTTCCGCCTCCCGGACTTTGGGCAGAACCAATCATCCCTCAGATCAGATACATCTTTATTCCTACACTCCCCATAGTGCCAAGACGCGTTGCAAGCACCTTGAGCCTCTTCTCTTGTTCGTCATGCGGCCAAATACCATGCAAGCCGATAGGTGCGCAGTTTCAAGCCGCCCAATCTCCACCTCCTTGTCCCAAATGAAGACCTCACCTTTTCAACCCCGTGCACCAATCACCGCGACCCGCGCCACCACAAATATCTCTTGCCTGCCGTTGTATTGGTTGACCAGGTCTGCTTGGCCCGATCGATGGTGTTGAGTATCTCCGCCATGTCTGCTTGACCTGGGCAATGGTGTTGAGCATCTCCATCTTGTCCTCCTCAATCTTCCAGAAGATGATGGTAGCCATGAGTTTTGCTGGATCGATCTCTTCCTTTCCACGAGTCGATTTGATCAGGGTCGCTCTGTCGTTACTGTCTTCACGCCCCGGGTCTGGCCGCTCGTCATCGTCGTCTAGCTCTCCGTAGTTGACTGAGGCTGCTGGAGCTCTCTTGCTTGCGAGGTGTGTGTTCACCCTCCTTTTGAGTCGATTTGGTCAGGGTCGTTCTGTCATCGCTGTCTTCACACCCTGGGTCTGGCTGCTCGTCGTCTTCGTCTAGCTCTCCGCGACCACTAGACCTGTTCGAGCTTTCTTTCTCGCTGGTGTTGTTGCATAATTGCTGGAAGCGGCCGTTCGCTGGCGTGATAGCGAGCAGCTCGTGATTGACTGAGGGTGCTTGGGCCCTCTTGCTTGCTGGCGCTGTTGCATCATTGCTGGGAGCTGCCGTTTGCTCGCGTGGAGACGAGCAACCCGCCGCCATCCAGGCGCACCGAGCGTAGGGTTGTACCCTAGAAATATTCTTAGAGATCGGCTTTCGGAGGACGTCGCTCCGGGGCCGAAATTGCAGATATCACATAGAAATCTATTTGGCATACGGAGACAAGCTTGCATTCAGGCAAGCACTGTACATATTTCAAAGTCAAAGAAGTCCAGAAATCAAAAATCAGAAAAACTTTGCCGGCCATGCTTTATTGCTCCTTGCTCCGTGGTGCTCTGAAAGCGGTGTTTGGTGTGCTGAGACCGATCGATGGTGAGCAGAGACCGGTCGGTGCAGTGCGGTGACACCGTTCGTCCACAACCTGGTCGCCCTTATACAAGAACAAATGGTTCCGTCTCTCTTCCAGACAATACATACTCGACCATCTTTCCGCCTCTGCACTCCCACATGTCGACCACACAGTCACCCAGCGCCAGTCCATACAAGCGGCCTTCTCACCCTCCACGCCAGGATGCCTCTCTGCAGCCTCTGGAGACTCATTCCCTTTCTCCCGGCCCTACCTGTGCCAAAGTGCTGCACTCCTGCATCGAGTAAGAGCCGGTTCTGAGTGAAGAAGGTAAGCATGGACACCATCTTGTGTTCAGAGAGAGCGGCTAAGCGTGCGCTCTTGCTCATGTACACCTCGTCCTTTGTGTTGGTCAAGCGGGCTGATGGCAGGAAACGCAATTCCGGTCGTGCAAATGTGGCAGAGAAGAGGCTTCCGAAGCAAAGCGCGAAGTGAGTATGGGGAAAGACCAACGGAGAGGCGGATGTGTTGGAGCTCTTCATGGAGCGTTCGGAGGCTGAGAGGAGAGTGCTTGCATCGTGCCGCTCCACCACAGCTTCAGTCCTTGCTCGTGCTGCTCCAAGCATACCCCATCACCATCGTTGTCAGGCCAGATCTGTGCGTGTAGTTGGTATCACGGGCGACTTGAGTATGCTTCTCAATCTTGTATATGCGGACAGGGGTACATATATGCACCGAAGGCCAGTGTTTCCTTGCGATTTCTCACTGAGAATGACGGGTACCGTTGGACGCTGAGATGGAAGACCAGCAGAGGTGTTGGATCTCATCGGACGGAATGTCTATGACGAGGCTGCCGAAGCGAAGGCTATGTTGGCTGTACGCCTTCTTTCGTGATATGAGTGTATAGCGTAAGTAGTCATTCTCAGGATCCAGTCGACTTGATGGCTGTAATGAAGAGGTCGTTGGTGACGCTACAAGGCATGATCAAGAATGGAGGAGTCTCTTGAGCGTTGAGCGGAAGCGAGAAGCTGGGTGACGGATCCCAGGTACCAGGCCCCTGGGTCGCGGTAAGTGGCGCTAGTCAGCGCCGCCTCATCGGGAGCACTGAAGATATTCAAACAATCTCGCGGATTCTACTTATCCTTGACGCGTCACAATCTTTGCACACCTTTACGACACTGTGAATTTCGCAGCCTCTGACCGCGCCTGCCGGCATCTTGGACGACCTAGCAGTAACTGCAAGCGCGCAATAAAGGTATGTTGGCAATCAACAGTCACATAGACCCTGTACTAACCTAGCAAAGGTGGAAATATGCAGCAAGATCTCACGTCGCCGACTGGCAGGTTTCCCATGGAGATCTGGCTCCAGATTATCAAGCACTTCGTCCTAGCAGTCGTGAGGGATGAAATCGAGAATTGTACCGTGGGTAGTACGACGCGGCCGCTGTTGCGCTGAGTGATGCATCGACTGACTAGCCCGGTGTTGTCGCTTTACCCACTGGCATCCGAAGGCGCTTTCTTTACCTTGTTGGACAGTCTTCCTTCTCATCAGATCTACCCCATCCGAAGCCTCCTCAAAGCAATGCTTGAGACGCAATCAATGTGTCTTGGACATGACGCATGTCTTTTGCTTAGAGATAGTCGGCGATGTTGAAGCCAGGAGTCTCGTGTGTAGTCTGAGCCGAGCTGAGCCGCGCTGATGGGATGTGTCAGGCTTATTCACCTAACCTCCGCCGCAATCGTCGTTCTTTATCCTTGTGGACATGAATCCGACACCCATTCTCTACTCATCGTTGAACTGATATTTTGCCGCCACAAGCCTCGCACTCATCCTTCGACGTTGCCACCACCCTTCACTTATCATACCCGACGTGTATCGACATGTCCTTGGCCCGTCCCTTGGCAATCCCAGACCCACCCACGACCTGCGCGGCCACAGCCCCGTTTCCAATCCAAGAAGTCCTTTAAATCCATGTTACCCATCATTGCCAACCAGGCTCCTGGACCTCGTCATTTTGCCTTCCTCCTCCCAATCACCACCCTCAGCTGTTGAGCTTAGCTGACTTAGCTGTTCCCATTTCTACCTCGACTCGCGTTCCATTTCAGCTTAGATCTCTTGCCCCTTCACCTGGCCCACTGAACCTCCTTCACCCCTGTCCCGGCTTAGACCTGCGAGCTCTTTCTTCATCCAGACTCTTTCCCGCATCGCGATCGTCACTCCTCCTCCTTTGCTCCGTCCTCCTCCTTTAGAGAAAACCTCAAACCTTCGCTCACGCCCTTTCCATCTCCCTCACACCACTTCAGGTACCCCCTCAGCGGCCTCTTCCCAGGCTCTTCTCATGACAATTGTGCTCATCATACCTTCTCGCTCATACACAGAGCCGTCCCCATAGTGGCGCAATCGTCGCGGCTCCAATCCCGCGAACATCATTGGAGCCCATCATTCACCTCCTCCACAAGCCCACGGAGCTTCGGCTGGGAAATGCCGCCAGCGTTGCTGTTGTCAAGGTCGAGCGGCAGCTCGACGAGGTCAGATTATCGGACGTAGAAGCTGAATCTGAGATGTGCGGAGCCGCGATGGTTCTGTGGGAGCCAGTGTGGGCGCCGTCGCCAGAGTCATCGCTGACGCTACAGCTCTGTTGGTTCTGTTTAGTCTTGACTTGCGTGATTGGCGGGCCGGGGCGGAGGTGACCGGGGGGCATGGTGTTGATGCAGATTGACTCTGGGACAGAGGGGCGGTCCCGAACCTCAACGTCGTCTTTGACGATGTTGCGTACCTACCGTGGCATCCTGTGCGATGTATTTCTCAAGGTGCTTCCGATGCGATCGTGAAAATTGGAACACTCGGCAATGGTTTGAGAGTGATTTGATATGGAAAGTCACCTTCTGGCTCGACATCGCTGCTGGATGTTTTACAATAGTGGCGGCGGTGATTCTGCCCTGACGAAGGGGTCGACTGGCGTCAACAGCCGCCAGGCACTGTGACGGTGTCGATCACGGCCGAGATTGCGTCTGGGTAGCTTGTAGACGAAGGAATAGCTGGGATTTTTGGGTGTATATTACAACATACTGCGCCAGCTGTTGATACCCAATCATGGAGAAAGGGTCGAAAAACATCTCCTAGAACGCCAGGAACCTCGATGGCATGCTTCTTGTTCTTCTGATATGTCTGATGGCTCGGCGGTCGTAGAAGTCCTCCAGTCGAGTGTAGTCTCCAGCTTGCATGTCGTATACTTCCAAATATGGAGGGAAAGCCTTCCGGTCTATGGAGGAAGACGAATGGTCGTTTTCAGGCGTCGGCGCCATAGAGATTCCCTCATGATTTGGATTGACCAGGCCAGGTGCGAGAGATGGCGGTGTTGCTGGCGGCAAAAGCTTCTGCACGCTCTCGCCCTTGGTGATATCCACCGAAAGAATGTCCTGAGCCACCATAGCACTGCAATTTCCACAAGACGGAAGCTGAACCTTGACGTCTTCTGTAGATGTGACCGCTAGACATCCGGTAGATCCGGTTTCCAAGTGAGCCTCATGTTCAAGGTTGTCATCATCCTGAGACGGAGCTTCCAAATCCGTTGTCATCCATGCATCGTTTGCGTCACCTAGCCTATTCTTACAGTACCTCCAGACTCAATCTTGCAAAAGGCTTTAAAGTCGGCTTCTAAACCTTCCGTGCTCAAGCTTGAGAGGTCCTCGACTTCGACCTCGGACTTGCTCATCGAATTGTCGTTGGGATCTGCGCTATGCTTGTCTGTCGATGTCCTCTTACATTCGTCCTTGGAACCGTTTTCCAGCTCGTCTGTCGATTTTCTCATTGCGATGGCGCTGGTGTCATCTTCCGCTGCCTGGCCCACATGGCGCTCAATCATGCTCTCTGATTCGTTCTGTGCTTCGAACATCAATTCCAGTGCGTCCTCTAGGTCCGAACAAGCCTTGTGGGTGAATGCATTGAAAGCTGCGTTGTATTCATCACCAAGCGCACGCTCTCTCTTCAGACTGAAAAGAACCAGTAGAAACCGTAATGAGTAATGTACGATCTCGCCGGCCCGGACAAGGTGGGATGCTTTGACGCGTTCTAGAAGGTAGCGTGAGTCGTCGAGGGTTTGTCTCCATCGGTCCCGTACGTGTTGGGTAGCCCAGGGTTGTTGATCGGAAGGCGTGCGCACGTCCGCCGTATCTATCGCTTTCGAAATGCGATTCAATATCTCTATGAGCACGTCCAGGTTGGTCGCGTAAGGCTTCGCTGGTTTGCGGTGGGAATTTTTTCCCTTCTTCTTCTTTCTCGCCATGCTGGTTGCTGCGACGAGAGGTTGTTCTAGTGGTCAAATCGCTCGGGGCAGAAGTGTCGTTTGCCATTCCGTCGTGCCAGCGGAATTTTCCTTTCGGCATGCATGAAATGGTGCAGCCCAGCGCGGTGGAATGTGCGGCGCGCCGGCAGGGCCCCCACTTGTTGTACAGTACAAGCAGGGATCGACGGTGGCCCACAGGTCAATCGATTAAGGGAAGGTGGCCGCGGCTGCCCGAGCGATGCCAAAGGCAAGCCGCCGAGTGGACTGGCTTCCGTTTCAAGTCCTTCCTCCTCCAATCCGTCATCGGCCTCAGCTTCGATGACTCCCTGGTCGATGCATCAATCCGCTGTCGTCGCGATTAACCACGTCACACCACGATGATGGACTCCGAGACTGTCGCTAACAGCTCTTGACTCGCCGCGACCTATTCCAAGTCGTCGCTGACATTCTAAGCCACCACCAGCTCCTTCCCACTCGCCGTCGACCCCTCTCCACTCGTCACCGACCCATCAGGACTGCAGAGGCTTTGCCGAAAGAAGTGAGCCTCTCAAAGTGACCACCCCACAAGGCCCGTCTTCGCTTCATTTTCCTCCAGCCCGTTACTCTCCCACAGAACATCATGAAAGCTTCCTACATGCTCAGAAAGTACTCTGCTAGTACCGCCACGACTTACAATGTTTCCAGAACGGGTTTCGTCACTTCATTGACACCAGAGCTCGGCCTGGTGTATGGTGGCTCGTCCTCTGATGGACCAATCATTACTCTCGCCCCGTTTCCCTTCCGCAAGTTCTTCAGGACAGCTGCAAGCCTGGGTATTTCCCTCTGCGCGTTCTCGATGGCGCTGATGCATAGAAGCCACCCTTGCGTATTGCCACCATCGCCGCGCTGCTAGGAGCTGCTCTTCTGTCTCTTTTCACGCGCCCCGCAGGGAGCAGTCATTTGCAAGATTCGGCGACGGAGGTCGGGCTCGCTGCCTTGGGTTCGGATCGATGGAGTGGCGGGGCTCGATGAGGATTCGAAGCGGGAGAGGGTGAAAGGGACTCGCAGATGGTAGATCCAAGAGCTTGAGATGGAGCGGTGGGAGATGGGTGGGATCCGGAGCGGCGGCAGGAGGGACTTGGAGAACTGGCGTTGGCGCAGAAGTCGGCCCAGTGGCTGATGGCGTCGGTAAATAGACGAGTTTGTGGAGAGGGAGGTGGCGTTGGTAACGGGTTGCGAAGGGCTAAGCGGACTTGGCAAAGTGATGGGCAACATCTCTATGGAGGTTGCGGTGTGCTTGACCCGTGGAGAGTCTGATATTGCTTAGTGGACTTGAAGCGAATGAGCATATGCAGCAGTGCGACCACGCGAGTGCTTCCCTTCGGTGTTCCTGAAAAGTTGTACGAATCTCCGTCAACCTGGCTTGTTATCTGGGGCCTTCTCCCCTGCGCTTGCGAGATCTCTGGAGCACCCGACGGGTTTCGGGTTCGTATTGCCGTTAATACGACTGTTACACTGGTCGAAACCACTGTCACCACTCCTCGTTGATGCCTCCAAGCTCGAGTAGTGCCCGCGCGATTGCATTTGCGCTCGGCGGACTTTCCTGTTCTTCCATCCGTGCAACGCCTCTTCGCACGCCGAATCCTCTGAACGGCAGTCGTTACGCTGTCGTCAGACTTCTTGTTTCGTGCGGCGAACCTCGTGGAGATCGAGAGCGCCAGCGGGAGAGTTCGGATCGAAGGCTACACTGAAGCGTACTCGGAAGACCGAAGAGTAGGATACATCCAGAGCCAAGGTGTATTATCGCAGATTGGATCGTTTAAGAACACTGAAGACATTCAGTCACCTCAGAAAATGCCTTAAAAGCAATGGTGGTGCTTGTAGGCTTGAAAGGGCGGGGGCAGGTTGGGTCGGATGTACCAAGTCGTGATTCGTCATGCCCATGGTCCACTGTCGCTCGCGGCGGTGTTGCCGTCTTCAAATTCCGCAAACACAACTTTTTGTGTCTATAAGACGATGTAGCATACGATGAAAGCGACCGGGAATCTGCCGTGACATGAGCGGCAGCGAAGAATGCGACAACACATTGCGCAGACGAGGCCACTATGACCGCTACCAGATTGAGCGCCACCGTCGATGACTGCATGGTGCCCAGATACCGCCCACTTTTTTGATGCATGAACTTCTTTCGCGACATAGCAGTCGCCCGCTGGGACGCAGGCTGAAGCCGCCGCAACTCAACTGAGGTTACGTTGTAGCTTCCCAGGACCCGCCAGCACTGTCGTAGCTTGATCGCGATCCTTGTATCGTTCCTAGTGTTATCCCACTCGATGAAGGCGCGACCTTCCCTTCCACATCTTTAGCATGCTCTTCCACATCGCTGCATCTGCAATGCATGGGTTAGCATCCAGGAAAGGCAGCCCTGCCCTATACAATGTACCCACTCTTCAAGACCCTGTCGATCACAGCGCCATGAGATGCGCGCTTCCTCAATCGTCGATTCCACGGCAGCGTTGTTGTGCGACGGATGTTGCGCGGCAGCCAGGAATCTTCTTCGACCTCTGGAGATGATGCATGGAGCTGCTTAGAGTAAAGTGGCCGATTGGAAGTGGAGACCCCGGTTCAGGCTCTCAATGTGATGCTAATGTCCTTGATCAGCGTTCTGTCTCGGTTTCGGGGCTGGACGTCTGGAGTCGACACATACACATTGCAATTGTAGCCGTTGTCGTGTTGGTTGCGCTGGCGTCTGTGCATCTGGCTTGAGGATCGACGTGGAATTACACTTCAGCAGCCTCTTGAACATGGGAGAGTCGTGTAGAGACCATGACGAGTGAGTGTGTGCCGCGCGAGGGATTGGGTACGAGTATTGAAATGCCGAAGGATGTGCGGAGGATGTCGTGCCAAGACTTGGCCAATGTCGTTCCGAAAATTCCCGGGCTCACCTCACCAGCATCCTTGCTCGACGCAGGGCAACGGAGCGCGCTATATTGTCTGATTCACTGCCATTTCCAGCTACGAGCTCGGTCGCTCAGAAGGACAAGTCGATGGTGCCACGACGGTGCGACGAATGAACCCTTGACCACGCCATGACTACTTGGAGACACTCGGGCTAATATCTTGCTGGCATTGCGCCATGTGTGCGAAGCAGTGGTCGAGACGGCGCGGCTGAGACTCGAGATTTCGAAAAAGCTCCCTCGAGGTCGAGCATGTCTACGATCTTTCCCTTCCTTTTTGAAGCTCGTCAATGAGGAGGATGTAGGTGTTTTACAATGATGAGGATCTATTTGCCACCTGCGGAAGCGTCGAGACCGATGAGGGGTTTGCCACGGGTGTTGCTCTTGCTCTCGATGGGTATGCAGAAGCGGTCGAACGAGGATCCAGGCTGGGAGCAGATTACGGCGATGTAGCCTTTGTCGGCGGTGGTGGCGGCAGTGAAATGTTCATGGTGGCGTATCGCGTAAGTCCCGGATCGACGAGAAGTTGTACGGCTGACGATGAGTCGGTATTTGAGCTTTGCAGTGATAAAGGTGTCAGGACAGACTCGGCTGAAGATTCCCTTCTAAGGGAGGATCTGGGTAAGATATATAAGATGGGAATCAGATCCGCCGGGATAAAATTCAATGATAAGATTTTCTCTGTTCTTGTGGTCCACGTCCTTTAGTACTTGGTCCCCAGTCACCTGCTCGTCGCCGCATGAGAGATTGCAGTCGTGCGATCGCCACCACCAAAATGCCAACGAGCTTTGCTGACCTCCCTGCCGAGATCCAAGTCAAGATTTACAAGCTAGTCACTTTGTATGACATCCAACCTGGAAGGCTCGCCTTCCTGGAGAACGATGAAGAGGGACCGCATTCTCTGGCAGCAGGATCTCTCTTGGTCTGGGAAGCTCAATCGATCGTGCTGCACCTGAACAATGAGATACGTCGAGAGCTCTGCGCTAAACTCTTGAGCCGTCTTCACGTCACCTACCCACCATCAAAGCCCAGCTTGGGCCCTCAGCACTTACTCCTGGTATCATTCGACTGGCTTCTCGTCCGCCATTTCCGCTCCTTCATCGATGACAAGCCAGATCTGCGCTTGAAGCAGCTCAAGGCCATACTTGTAGGTATGCAATGGGGTCGCTACCTCGACACACTTAAAATTGCAATCATGGATACGAAGGACACCTCTGCGTCGTCAGAGGCAATCGCATTGGATATACAGCAGATGTGGTCGTGTCTGCAACTCAGAGCAGAGGTTCCATGCCGATCAGTGATCTCTCCGGTCGATTGTGATAACATTCAGAGTCGGTAATGATCAACAGAATAATCATTCCCCACACTGACGCAATGCAGGGATGGAGGTTTTGCGTTGCGACGCCCTCGGTAAACCTGTAAGTAGGAAAGGGGGCTATCACTGGGTGGGAGAATGATCTGACACTGGGAGCTATGTGAGGATGTTGCTCCAAGTCCGTCATGACTTGAAAACATTCATGAGGTGCCTGCCCGATGACTGAAAGTGTACCATGTCTAATGACCAGATGGATAGGGTATATCGGGCAAGCCGAAAGCAATGGTCGCAAATACAAGAGGCCAGATCATCAGACCAAATGGACTTACTTGTAGGGCGGATGACGACGAACTAAGAGCGCTGTGGATAGTCTCCTATAATCCAGAATCGTCACCTTTCAGCTTCATCGTGAGTAATCATTGTTCTTGATCGTCATACGCTCACTGCGTGCCGGTTTCCACGTCCTTGTTATATAGCTCCAGCGAGCGGAAGACGCTGGCTGGCTGACTACCTCGCCTCGTATGTGGCGGCTCTCGTCTAAATCTCTCTCGTCCTCCGCCGTCCCGTCCGGGCTCGCAGATGTTCGTCGGGCATACCCACTCTGCGCTTGTGAAAGGCATCTCAGCACGCCGTACAAGTCAAGCTGTAGCGAAGTCCACTTTCCGAGTCGGAGTCAGAACCGGATTTGACGACGACGCACTGTTGCACAGATCTGCCGTCCGATTGTTGTCGCCGAATTGACTTCCGTGAAAGTTTTACACCTTTTGCCACAACCTTGAACTACCGTTAGCTCCACGATCAGCCAACTCATCTGTAAGCACCACCACGTAGCTGGTACCACTCACCGGGACCGTTGAAGTCCCAGCTCCCGCCTCCTCGACCATCAATGCCACCACCATCATTTCCTCCGGTTCAGGTCAGATCACACGTGGGCTCTCTTGTAGCGTTGGGGGCTGAGCTTTCGTCACTCTACGCCCCATCCTCGCCTCGCAATTGGATGAATGTTGTGTACAAGCTACGCGGCAGCTCGGCATCGCGTGAGAGCTGCATTGATGAGCAACATGGATGCTGCGGGGCCATAGACCTAAGATGATGCTGCAAGCATACGGGAGATGTCGTGGGGAGCGACGGGGGCCGAGGGGCAAAGCGGCAGGAGGAGTGGAAGGTCAGGGGAAGACGCAGCATGAAAGAGTGAAGACATTAGGGGATGGTACAAGGGTTGGCATGGAGGTGCAAGGGATCCCGAGGGATGGGAAAGATCGGGAAAGGAAGAGATGATAGACCGGCAGGAAACAAGTGATCAGGGGAGCTAGCGAGAGAAGAGAAACGAATGAGAATGAAGAGGAAGATGAAGGTCAAGAGAAGAAGGTCCAGAAGCAAATTGTCTGTACCGAGCGAGGTTCGAGATATCCAGCGTCTGGCTGAGAAATGTATTAAGGGCGAGTCAGGACTAACTCTGCTGCAACAGATACACAAGGGAGTTCGAAGAACGGTATGGATGAGCTTTGCCTTCGATGGAGTCTACTTGGCCGTCTATCTCCCTTGATGCAGGCCATCAGTCAACTCGACCAGCGAGCAACCGAGGTGATCCGATGGTGGTTTCTTTTCTACCCAGCAATTGAAGCATCACCGCAGACACTTTCACATCGTCCAGGTAGTCCACGCATCCGTTCGTTTAACACAGTAAGCTTCCAGTACAAGAATGTTGCCACAGCGCTCTCCTCGGCGACACTGACCCGCTTCTGTGGCAGCTCCATTCTGCGAATGGTCAGATAGAGAAGCTTGTCAGCATGTCAGTGTAACGCATGGGCACATCCATGCCTCTCATTGCCTGCTCCCATCGTCCCATCGCGCTCGTATCCTTGTTCTCACTGATCATCAGAACCGCGACTCTGCAAGCGCATATCTCTTCGTCATTCCCTCGACATGCGTCCCCAGCGTGAGCCCTGTTCCATGCCAGCCTGATATGCTGGTCCGTTCTTGAACTCTGCCATCCTCTTCCCCTGTGACAATACCATACTTCCCCCACCCCCGTCCAACCCCCCCACTGTCCTCTCTGCACCTGCAGCAGCTCCATCAAGCCTTTCACCTCCATCAACGTCCAGCTGCTAGAGTACTTTCCGGTACAGCCTAGCCTCTACATCTCTCTCACCAGCTCACCCTGAATGACGCGCAGTACCCGGCCCTCCTCTTTGCCATTGCTCCATCCTTATCTAAGCATGGCCACTCACCCTTCCCGATCTCCGCCACAGAAACCTTTCGGCCCGACATCACCCCAAGATTGATCTCCTCTAGTCATTTCCATCACAGATGATCTTCCCCCGCTTTCCTTACAAAGATTTCTCTGTTTATGGACACCATCACCACCCCCTCTCTCCCCTTCCCCCTAAACATCTACCACAAGGATATACCCCCGCCCCCACCCCTCCCTTTCTGCCCTTTCCTCTAACATCCACCACAAGGAAGTACAGCCCTAATCCCCCTTCTTCCCCCTCCCCCCTAGTATCCCCGACAAAGACCTCTGCCCCGACAAAGACCTCAGCTCCAACCGCCACTTCAAGGGATCTCTGCCCCGGGACCTCCCCAACAAACACTCTCCTCTCGCCGACCTTACTTGAACCAGACTTTCCTTCCAGGAAGCCTTGCTCGAAAGAGAGTTATCTTCCTAGACCTCCCGCCTACACCTTAGCTAACGCTAATCCTTCCTCAAGTGAGCAGGCTACCTAGGGGGTTGGAGGTGAAGCGTTTGAGGCGCCTAATATGCCCATACTGGCCCCGGCGGCCGGGGGAAGTTGCGGGAGCGGGGGCAGTGGGGGGAGGTGGAGGAGGAGGGGTAGGGGTAGGTAGATTAGAGGAACGAGGGGGAGGGGTTAGGTTAGGTAGATGGAGAGGGGTGGATAGGGAGCAACGAGGAGGGGGCTTTAGTTGTGTGGATGGGAAGTGGTAGTGAGGAGTGGATGGAGAGGGGTAAGGGGGAGGGGGAGGGGGAGCGATGAGGGGCAAGGTTGGGGGCGGGTTAGGTAGGATGGGAGGGGCGAGGGTGAGTAGATGGGAAGGAATAAGAGAGAGGGGGAGCAGGGGATAAAGAAAGGCTAGGGGGTGAAGAGGGAGAGTGTCGAACAGGAGGGAGAGGAGAGGGAAAAAAGAGAATTCTACTACATGGCGATGGCGAACATAGAGATCCGGGCCTCTAGCTCACAATATCACTCCTGGGCCAGCGATCGTTCCACTCCAAGGCTGCCGAGGGATGCGTCCACTTCTGCACTAAGAATCTTGTGACTCGCATGGCCACGTCTAGCCACATACTCTAGAAGGTCAATTACGCCTCGGAATGTTTGAGAGAGCCCTCAATCTTCGAAACCGAGGCTCACATACATACTGCAGCAGCAGATAGACAATCCTGTTAAAAGGAGGGTCTTGATTCTGGATCGAACACGCGAGTATAACAGTAGCCGTGCTAGCCTCGAGGGGAAGGCAGAGGCTGATGTGAGCTAGTTCAATGGCGACTTGGAATATGTCGGCGACCTTGATCAAGCGAAAGCCCGAATGGAGATAGTTGGCAGGGAGGGCAGGGAAACCGTTGGGGTCGGAGGAGTGGCAAATGGCGACTTAGACGATGTCGCCGGCCTTGATGAAGTAGACGCCCAGATGGAGTTGGTTACTGTAGAGGGTAGGGGAGATATTGGGGTCGGAGCAGAGGGTGATGGTATTTGAGACGGCAGCGCCACGTAGGCGGATATGGAGCGACTCTGGTCGGAGAGGCGGATTGGGAGGAGTAGATGCTATCCCGACTAGACCACTTGCTGTTCCAAACGCTTTTACGAGTGTTCATGGTCCTGGATGTGCAGCATTCTGCCTCCCTCTGCTCATCCAAGCTTCACACTGCTCATCAGATGCTGCATCTCCCACTTCAACCAGTCCTTGTTATCGATGCCGCTACATCATTATCCCCTGAGCCGCTGTCCATCGATCCTCACCCTCAATTCCTCCCCCCTCAGCAAAAGCCTCTCCAGACACAAAGCCGGGTGTCGCGGACACTCAGTGTGCCAAAGCGTCATCACCACTACTAGAGAGCATGGAGCTTTCTGGCATGCCTAACCTCTTCATGGTAGCACGCGTGAGTGCACCGCCGTCCAAAGTGGCCATTGAGAAGCAAGGCATGGCACATTACATTGCGGTGTCTCAGGCTAGAAGAGGGGATAGATTAGGCCGGAGATGATCTCTGCTATTGCTTAGAGGGCGTGTTCACACCTGTCCTTGCCGTTGGTCTTTTGGCATGTACGGCTGGATCCAATTTGAAGTGTCCCACTCGAGACGACAGATCCAACGCTAGACCAGTGCTGTCTCTAACAGAGTAGCAGAGCTGCTGTACGTGATATTACGACGATACCTTCATTACCACCTTCCGCATTCTCAGTTGACCATAGGAGCACCCACAATCCGTCACGTCAGCGGCCTCCGTGTCCATGCTGCGGTAGTCTGACTAAGACAAATTTGAGCTAACGGGGCCGCATGAGTGAAAAAGGATATAGTCGGGTCGCATGGATCGATCGGCCAGGGTGGAGAACAGCCAGGGGATGTGATCGCCACCAAAGGACACCTCATCATGGGCTACGGAGTACCAAAACTCAAGACCTCGGAGCATTTGGCAGAATTTCCACCCTGCGTTGATACGAGCGCTCCGGGGATGGACGTGGGGCCGGTGGAGGAGTGAAACTGATGGGTGGAATATGGAGCGATCCAGAGGCGGGATTCGGGTGTGCAGTAGCTACGTAGTGGACCATCGATAGCGGGGGTCGCATCCGTGAGGACCACCGCTAAGCTGGTGATTGGAGCCGTCATCCGGATTACGGCTTCATGCACTGCATGGCGATACGATGAAATTGCTCATTGCAGATATACAGCATGCAATACGGCCGGATCACAATATGCTTGTCGGACGAGGAATGCAGTCAATCCGGTGGAGGTGGTAACGAGGAGCTCGATAAATCTCGCGCTGAAGAGAGATGATGATTTCCTCCTAGATTTTCCATAGCTGGAGGACATGTAGTTGCGACGCAGTTTTCCCAGCGTCGCGACAAAGTTAGCCGCGATGACCGACAAGACAGAGGGTATGCTGCCCGTCCACCAAGACAGCAAGACACCAGAATGCCGCAACTAATATACGTGATCAGGAAAGTGTGGAAGTAAACATCCAGCGTAAGCCCCGTTGGCTGCTGTTGCAGTTCGTAATTGTCATTAGTCTTGTGATTATTGTTCATCTTCTCCAGAGAGCAAGACAAGGTATTGCCGACCTAGATACCGGCGCTCATGGTGGACTTTCCATAGAGAACTTTGAGGGGGAGTCCGAGAAGGACAACCCGCCGGGGCTTCGCTCTCTAGAAAGAGGTTTCCAGGTCTCTCCATCTAGGGTTCTGCTATAGCTTGACCTTGTAAGTTACGGATGGGTTCCAGTGCAGTCGTGGGAATGAGGGGACAGTCAGGTTGAATGCCGCATGTAGCATGACAGCTTGGGTGTTGGCCGGCAATGGTTGCGATCCATCCATGGTATACTGATGATGAGGTCTCAATGGACGGGGTTGAGACTGGACATGATTGGTGTTGCAGAGCACTTGTCAGTCATCTTACCGAACTTCCCCGCTTGTATGTCTTGATCGTACCTTGGACGAGAGACGTCAAAGGGTGGCAGTGCATACCATGAACCTGTAGTTTCGAATACCTGTCTCGTCTTGTTCTGGTATTCCTCGACATCTCCCTTCTTCTAGTTGTTGTTCTTCGTCTGTGAAGTGGTTAATACGTGCACTACATACTCCAATTATACATCCCTGTTTCTGGAGACTTGCGACGGTTTTGTACAAGCACGATCTGGAGATATTTCCGGTGACCATTTATCACTCCAGTCCGGGCTTCCTCCTCCTACCGCAGCGATGCGATAATGGAGGCGAAGGGAGGGTCTTGCGGAGGCCTGATTGCTATCTGAAGCTCCATTGACGTTTGGTAGGATAGGCGACTTAGTGTTGCTTGTATCACAGCAGCTTGTGAGCTACGAGAGCACGCCTTGAGCTGCGAAGGGAGTGATGGAAGTGCCTCCTTCGTGTCCAGAGGCCCGGCCGCGACACAAACTGACGACTTCATGTTACGGTCGTTGACACTCCAGGGTATGAAATCTGGAGACTCTCTGTCGTCAAGGCCTTGTCCACTCTGTACTAAATCATCACCAAAGGACATACATCATGTTGGTGAGCAATTCATTTCAAGCACATATACTCCGTAGCCCTGCGGCCATATCTCCATGTCAAAAGATTGGCATCAAGCCAGAACCGCCAGGCACAGCGAGGCCACAAAGCACATGGCACCCCCTAAGACTAGTTAGCAATCAACAACGACTGATGAGGGTAATACCTTACCGATCCCGTCTGTGTGGCACAAGGCCCAAACCCAACACACAATCGCCAAAATTTTTATCTGATAGCCAGCACTGTCAGTGATAAGAACCCGCAAAGACAGCAGTATTAGATACAATCCCGACAATTGGATGCATGATCTGTGTCTACATCAGCTACGTGTGTAATGTGTATATCCAGGACACATACACTAGCACCACGAGTGCGTGCCAGAAAGTCGCGGCGGCGCATCTCACGTATATATCTTTCCTGATATCGATCAATGATTCTGAATGCATGCTGGCGAGCTGGCGTATACTTCGAGAGTATCTAGGTACTTCAGTGCGCTTTAGCACCATCATACCGTGGGCACCTGAATGTGTGTAGTCTTACCTGCCCTGGATCTTGAACTTGAGGATTCGGAGGACCTTGATAGGATTGCATTTCCTTGATTCGTCTTAGCATTGCGATCGAGCGGCAACAAGAGTATCATGCATACGCGAGAGACAGTCGTCTCAGGTGCAGTGATCTGTATACTTAGCGAGGTTGAAGATCCGTGGACATGACGACAGACCGATAGTGCGGAGGAGGTGGGATCGGGGAAGATCTGGCATCAATGTCAGCGGCCTCTTCAATGCATATTCGTTAAGACCTTTCGATATGCTCTCGGCAGGTCTGGCAGCCGTGAATGGAGCTGTGCCATTTGGTGCTTACAAAGGCGAACGGCGGCTCGGATTCGTTGCTTGTCTAGAGGATACGTGATTAGCTCCGGTACAGCACCTGCATATCACTCTTATGATATGGCGGGCACATACGCTTCCGTCAGACATGTTGATGATTGTCGACGGGTGTTAAGGTGGGAAGATTCCTGGATGCCACGGGAGCGAAATAGGTGGGAGATCCTCGGCTGGTAGCCCACGTCAGGGATCCAAGAAAAAACTCACAGTGCAGCTGATACAATAAAGATGTGTTTACATGAAGATAGCGGTCAGTCATGCTATATACGTTTGCCTTGCCGTTGTGCTGCCCCTCCCTTTGTAGAAGTACAGCACCGCTGAAGCCAGCACAAGGATACGGTAGAATGGTGGTCATACTTACAGTTCATAAGGGCTTTCAGCATTGCCTGTACGGGTAATGCTTTCGCAGCAGATCTGTCTGTGTCCTCCATGGCTGCCACACCTTAGACCTCGCATAAATAACTTCGCTCGTGGCTGAAATTCTCCTCCAGCATCGGAGGCGACTCCTACGCATCCGAGGGATGACACAGCCGCTCTTTCGACTTCACCCGCATGAAGGCCCTGGTTTCTTGCTACACTCTCGCCAGAGCGTAGGCAGACGACCATCTTGAACACTGCGACGATCAAGACACTTGCGTCTTGGAACCTCCAGAGATCGTTTTCCATGGCTCAATTGCCGAAGGGCTACCTCTCCGAAGGATGCTCCAAGAGGTAATCGCTCGGCTGTAGAGGCGCCGCGGGTGGAATTGGCGACACAGACGGCGTTCTCGAGCTCTGAGAGAAGGGTCAGCAAGTGAGGCGACGGAGAGGAGGGCGTGATCGACTCAATCGAGGTTGTCGAGCAACGCTTTGGAAGTTAGAGCACGCCTGTGGCACGCCCCGCGCTTGGGCGGAGGTGGCATCGGCGGTCTCTTCCTGCCGTGTCCTCTCGTTCTGCTTTTGTTTAAACCCTCATGAATTCAATAGTGGAGCCGTCGTGAGCCTGTTTTCTGAGCAAGTAGCGTCCATCATGGCTGCCCCCGTATACCGTCGCGACAGTCAGACGGACCCTTATTCGGTCTCTCTCTTGTCATCTGCGTGGTTTAGTCGTACGTCCCGAATTGCGCCCACCCTGTAAACATCGATGCCTTTCGACTGGTACCCAAACTCGACGGGCCTTAGATCTCTCCATCCTAGCTTAGAGGTGTATAGTCCACGCTACGTACCACTCCGTTCCTCGAACCACTCGACGCTTGATACTGTTCTACTGCATGTACGCTTCGTCAGAAACATTGATACTCGCGACGGATGTATGACATACTTTAATCTCGAGACCTTCGAATACCCTCCACCCGGCAAGATTTGGCTTAACGTCCGGGGAATTCTATCCAGGAACTGTTCCGCTACCTTGAGGGAGCCTCTGTAAGAAAATCACGGGGACAGTCTCCATAGCCGCAGGAACAGGGATGCAATTGGGCAAGCTGGCATCGAGGATTCGAGCGGGCGGCTGAGGCTGGCCGGTAACGATGGCAATGTATAGTATCTCCGCAGATGAAATGTTAGTAGGGAGCATTGCTGGCCATACGATGTCCTCAGTCGAGATGGCGAGCGAGGTGACGAAGAGGTAAATGTAGATGTATACTCTGCTCAGCGTGGACTTTCCGGAGATGCCAAGACAAACGTCTTCCCATTGGCTGCCAAACCAAGAAATGCCAGCATGCCGGTCCGACTTTTGAAAACGTAATTCCAATTCCAAGCGACCTTCTGTCATGTGACCTGAGCACGGCAGCTATCTCAACAAGGATTCCATCGAATGAGAGGAAATCCGTCGTCTTTCTCGAACTTGCTCCTGCTTCCAAAACTGATTACACTTTCTTCGTCACACACCATGCTCAACACCATCAAAGCAGCAAGCAGCTTCTGGACTTTTTCATCCTACTCCGGCCCGGCAAATCTGATCAATTTCAGCTCATAAATCGGACGAGACGAGGATTTACGGTATTGCGACAATCCGACATCAACAAGGTCAACTCCCAGAAATGCGACCGCCTTGCTATTGTCACGCACTCCCTCGTGGCGGCAGTCGCGTCTATTGAGGCTGCGGCAAGTGACAACAACATCCGCTGGGACGGCTTGACGAAGTCACTTGCCGAGTTCAAGCTTCTTGTAGATTCCGATGGCATTGCTGCTGGACATCGACCAACGGACAAGAATTTCCTTGTGTTCAGTACTAACAAGGACAACGCTTTGAGCCAGGACTGGCCGAGTGCAGACAAAGAGCCCCCGGATTCAGCCATCGAGGCGGGTGTCCATCTGCTCAACATGATTTCGAAGTATGTATCCCTGCCGTTCTACAACAATGACTACCAACTAACAAATCAAGGGCGATTGTTGTCGTGGTGTTTGCGGAAGAGGTGCTCAAGAGGCAGGAACACGGTGGAGACGCGCATCGTGATCTGGTCGAGGCTATTCGCGAGAGCAAATCAGCCATCGCCAACATGAAAGGCACGGTCCACCAGGAGACGGGATCGGGAATTATCTATGGAATGAAAGCAATGATATCGCGCGCAGAGAGCAGGGGCTTCCAGGGCGATCATCGAGATGCAAAGACTTTGTCCCCGGTGGCAACGAATGGTCTTTCTAGGCGAAATAATTCTTAAAATCAATCTCAAGCCACGCCATCATGGCCATGGACCAGTCGTGTTCGCTACTTGAAAAGTCCTCTTCGATGTTGCGGATGCAGTCTACAAAACAGTCATCTCGCAGGTACTCCCATAAATACAACTTTCTCCGCCTCACACATGTCCTGTCGTTTAAGCACCATCCTGAGGTCCATCATGCTAGTGTCAATGATCCTACCTCTACAATCCAGCCCGGCGGCATCCACGCCAATGCACTAACTTCCTCACCTCCCACATTGCTCTTTCTAATTCCTCCCCCGACCCTCTTGCCCCGCTTCCCCCTCACCGCCCAATGCATTCCCCTTCCCCACTCTCCCATCACCACCCAACATGGTCTTCAAGCACCGCAACTGCCCCACTGCAGTGCGCACTCCGATCGTGTTGTATTTCGCAGAGGCAGACCACCCACTGAGTTCACGATCGATAGATTCGAACATCAGGCGTTGATCAGGCGATAAGGAGGCGCCTCTCGACAGGGCATTGATGATTGAGGAGGCTTCTTCGGTCACGGCAAGCTGGGCGCGCAATCTTGAGATGTAGACTGCATGGCTGTCGATGATATGCTTGAACAAGGGGTCGACGCTGGTGACGTGGGAGGTGGTGGGGCCCACGTTCAGGCCGCTGGGGGTGATGGTATTGTTCTGCCTCATTGAGAGAAGAGGCGCGGCGGTGAGGTCTTGCTTGTCAGTCTTTTGAGTGTGAGCTGGCTGGACGTTGACGATTTGCTGTTGGGTGCGAGAGTCGATATCGTTGTCGTCCTCCTGCTGGGTGTGCTCGTAGATGACATCGTAGTCCTGTTCTGAAGACGTGGTGTAGGATGTTGAGCGGGAAGTGGCGTTGCCGCCACCGTCGGCAATTTGATCGGGCTGTAGTGACGCAGGGGTGCAGATTTGAGAAGACGGATGAGAGCTGTTGGATCTGTGAATTGCGCGTGTGAATGAGTGGGTGACCATGCTGCCTTCTGAGGTATGCTGGTGGGGTTTTGCGATGTTCCGGTGCAAGCGTGCACGTCTGCGGCTGACACGCCGTCCTTTCCTCGCTACATCCGGTGTGGGACGACGTGATGTGCCAGAGTCTCCTTGTTCAGCGGCGAACTTCTCCTCCTGGGTAGGCAATGGTCCACTCGTTCTGTACCAGATCGACTTGTCAGAGGGATCGGTCAGTACCATGATGATTGTAAAAGTGGGAGCGGTGTGGGAAAAGGAAGGGAAGAGGAGGTGAGGCGTCAAGTTTTTATGTCTGAAGAAAGCTGAAATACGAGTTTGGTGTGGGGCATCAACGCACATGTCTTGAGTTATCCCTGTCGACCATACCTTTCTGACATGTCACCCTGTTTGATGGACAAAAGTCTCCGAAGTAACGCATCGACCTCAGACGTATTCTCTTGAACGAACGGTCTCCTGATGCGACAAAAGCTGATTGCGGGTTCATTCTAGTGCTGGAAAGAAACTCATTCCGGCAAGCTGACGATTTAACGTGATGCTCATGTATGGCATTCAGGCAAGGTGAGGCTGTTGCGTATCGCCGCGGAGATGAGGGGTCTCAAATGGCCAGCATTGATGCTCGGCAACGCCGACACCACCAAATGCAACGCCTCGGAACCATGATTGTGTCTGAGCGAAGCACTTGGACTTGTCGTAAAGCAAGACCCACGAGAAGCTCATCACATGCCTCAGCTACAGTGACAAGCGTCAGAGCTGACCTGTCCCGTACATTGCCACCTCTTTCTATGCTCCAGATCGAGGCCCTCAGGACTCCTTGTTGCGATTTTGCCGAAGAGGCGGACAGGGTTGAGAGATTGATGTTGTGTATGGACAGCTGGTAGAGATTGTCCAGACCATTTCTTCATGTTTGGGCAGAGGCAAACCGGGAGGCGTAGCCTCAAACTTCTGTTTGCTATCGGACTCTTGAACTTGGACGTCGAGCGATTCGCCTTTGGAACTTGATTCCTGTCTCATATTGGTCGGAGCAAGCTTGGTCGCTTGGGAAGACGCCGGTGTTCGTCTGCCTGGCCGGTTGTGGGGGCTCTGCTGGGTGCTCATCTTTCAGCTTGAGGGGTAATGACGGCGCCGGAGTTCTGTTCGTGGGGCCTCTTGTCCACCGAAAGTCGTCTTCCGACTCCATATCTTCCTACTCGCTATCCACATCTTCACCACGCGCGTCTTCTGAGGCTGCCTCGCTCGCTTGATCATCGTCGTCTAGATCTGTGACGTCTAGATCCGTAACGTCTTCGTCATCGCTGTGTGGATCGATACGTCCGCCGCTTCTAAGGAAAATGGACGGTTGGAAAAAGTTCCTTCCTGTGACAAAGTGGTAGAGACTGTCCCATTATGTTGCTACCGAGCCTACGTGTATAAGTTCCCCGTAGAACCTGCTCCGTCGTCTTCTGATTACGTCCGTAGGCTGTATCTAGGCATTGCTTTTCCACTGCTTTCTTTAGAGACTCGATCGTGACCTGCTGTTCTTGCGGCGGGATAGCAACTGATCGTGTGAAGTCGTCATGTGTGAGTGGCGCGATGAATACAGTGAATAGGACGACGCAATAGTGATGACAAAGGACGCTGGACAGGTCGCCGGCGTCGGGGCCGAGCGCGGGGAGATGTCTCTAAAGGCAGGCGTTCTACTACCTGATGCAGCAGTGAGTAGGATCTGATGGACAAGGAATGGGAATGATAGAGGCACAGAGGCATATTCTGCACGCGATGGTCAGCCCCACGTCGAATCAACAAATTTCCGCTTTCGCCCGCAGAGCCCTGAATTCGGTCTCAATCTCGCGGGGAAAGAGCCAAATATGGGGATGATCGGCGTCGCAGTGTAGAGATCTGGTGATTTGGCAAAGGTGGATGAAGTGCCCCACACGTTCGCAGACGACGTGCGGCAATACCGTTGGGTGTCGTCGGTGAACCCTTTAGTTGTTCCTTCCTCCCGTTCACAGTACCATACGGTGGCCTGGTCCGCTGATTCCAACAGACAGTGCACGTATCATCTCTGCACTTCAATGAGCAAGCAGATTTGTCGGCGGCCGCTCTGTAAGCTGAAAACAGACTTTGATCTGTTTGTTTACTCTGCTGACGCGCACGATTTGTCGCCCCATTGCGCGCGTTCAGAACCACACTTCGAAATTTTTACCCAACGCTAATGCGAAGAGAACCACGATACAGTCTCTGCCATCCATCCGTTGTATGATAGCCATGATAAGCACGCAAATGATGATGACAGCTGGCAATTGCACGACTTCTGGCTCAGGACATCTCCGAACTCGAGTGATTTCCGCTTTCGACTCTGGTGTCGACACTACAGTAGCATCGTTCCCTGTCCAACGCCTCGGCGATCATCGTGTGGTAATGAGGTGACTCCTCGTTCGTCAAAATAAGCCCTGGGTGTGCCCACCAATCAGAGGTACTGTAGGTGCACGGCATGCTGCTTACCCCTGCCATCTCCCAGCACGCCCATACCATCAGCGCTGCTTCCTGCAGAGATCCGATTATCTCTCAATATTTCCTGCGGCTGCCTCCGTTCCTGTGCCATCTTCTGGTCCACTAAGGTATGCATGGTGTTCACTTGTACTGGGAAGTCGAATGACGCTGGTAACTCGTCTCTTCTCCGCCACAAATGCCGGGCATTTCCAAATCTGCGTGCTGGCCTCAATTTGACTTCTTGGCCGGAGAGTTGTAGTCAACCTGGAAAGAGAACTTTTACATGTGCGCCCAGGTACATCTCCACCGCCCATGGTTCTGGTTTCTCATACGGCACTTCACAAGGCTCATGCTTTGACTTGGGGATGTGGCTCAACGCCCAACCCGTCAAGGTCCCCTCTGTCCGCCTTCTCCACCATCTCGACCAGTCCCATCCTCGTCGTAGCCGCCGCTTCCGCCAACAACTTCAAACTCGACGGCGACCCGCTTGTCACTTTCGGGCCCCATTAGCCAAGCCACTCTGCTTCAGGGCGGAACGTCAGTCACCTGTTCAGCTACAAAGTTACCTCACAGATCGCCGCCGACCTCGAGATCTGCATCTCCATCCCCGTCCTCAGCGGCGCTACCGACACCATTGCCGTCCCCGACAACCGCTAGACGAGTCTGCCAAACTTGGACTCCATAATTCCCATTGGTACTCAAAACATTGTGTCCTTGGTTCCACACGGCACCTAGCCAGAGTACTCTTTGCAGTTACGTCTGGTAGGCCTTGCAGCCGCGTTGGCAGAAGGCGTGTATCCCAGAAACATGAGAAGGAGATTGACGGGCGCCAATAGATGTGCCGGCGTCATCGGCGCAAATGGAGGAGTCCAGGCGAGCGCTTGGCTGGCAGTCAATGCGGTATCCAGCGACCGCTTACACTGGCCTGCGACGAGGTCGGCATCGCTGTTGCTCGTTAGTCGTTTAGGTCCCTTCCATGTCCACCACCGCCTCGGCGTCACTGTGGCAGAAATCAAGGTCCTGGCAATCGCGCAGAAGCTGAAGGAGATCACCACCGGGGTGAAAAGATGAGGCTCGGGCCATAGTGACTGGACATTAACGCAGGACAGAGGGTCAAGCAGGCCTCTTGTGAATCGACGTCGTGCATACGAGATGTTGATGGTGTGAAAGAGTTGAACGGGACGGATGAAAGTTGGCATGCATGACAAAGTCGAGAAGGATGTGGTTCACAACGTCCGCACGCTGAGGCCTGCTCACAAACACAGAGATCAGACCATCTTTCGCTCAACTTTCAGTCGCCAACCGGGTTGTGACTATCACAGAATGTCCAATCTCTGCAACCAAGCCTTGAACAACTGCAGCGACATCATCATGGAAAGCATCGGTAATGGTCCCATATCTCTACAAGTCGAAAGCAATTTCATCTGCATTATGACAGAGTTGGGCTCAAAATTGCACGCCGCGATATGGGATACTGCCTCAGCCGGATCCAATCTAGGTCACCCGGTCCGTGAGATGCACCGAAGCTTCGACGTCCGCGGCTTCAGGCAGAAGACGACAGCGAGATCGACAGCCTAGCTTCAGTTTTCTGGAAGCTCCAGGGCCTTCTACCCTGTTCCCATCAGATTATCGGGATTCTACTGGGACCATAGTAAGTACCTTGCATTGTATGAGCAGCACCGAGCGGCATGGTGCGGCAATAGGGCCGCATCATACCAGTCTACAGGCCTCGGAGCATGCCGCCGCAAGCCCTCTACCGAGTCTTCGGCTCTTGAGACGTTACCAGCACGATCAGTCCTTGCTGGTGTCCACCACATCTCCCACGCCATCGGAGAGAGAATCGGTCAAGCGTACAAGCCGTGCAAGTCAGAAGTACGCCACAGGATTGTGCAATCATCATGGGCACTGATCCCGGACCTTCGAGGTCGTCCCCATCATCGGTCAACAACATCAGAGTCGCTGTCTTCACTCTGATACAAGTTCGCCGCGGCACGGCTTACAGCTTGATATCACCGCTTCACACCAGCGCACTGCTGCTACTGCTGCCAAGCATTGTTGTTGTCCTCGCTGGATCGCCAAGCATCTCCATCACAATGTTCTGCAGCTCCATGTCAAGGAACGCCCCTCCCCCTATGCAGCCATCACCAGGTACGACCTCAGCAAGGGCCAGAGGAGACAGACTCGTGATCTTATAAGTGATGATATCGATAGTGCCCCCTCCAACGTCGCAGACGAGCATGTTGTCTCCAGCCGCAGCAGAATGTGTTTCCGACTCCAGTGCAAACGCGGCTGCAGCTTCAGGTTCGGACACAAGCTTGAGGCCATGCCATACCAAGATTCGGGGAAACAGTGCTCAGATAGTCATCTCAAATTCGGGAAGATGGCTAAGAAGCAGAAGCTGGTGGCAGGGTACTACTTGGACGTCACATCAGGAATCAGGTCGTGGAGGAAGAGATGAGGCTCTCGTGGACCAGGTTGGTGCCATGGACAATGACTGGATGGGGGTAAGGTTGTTGGAGACCTGAATTGAGACCTAGTGGAAGATGTCGCTCAGGTCGCCATTGTTCGGAATTAGTCAATCCGGTTCGGTCAAAGGCCCCGAATTACATTGGAAGCGTACTGTATCACTCAGACTATCAAATGCTTTTGTAACCATCTACATGAAGAAGGAAATACAAAGAGCTCCAAGTTTCGGCAGAGAAAAGATGTTCAGCGCTCCGAAGTCTCGTTCTTCATGCATGTTGATTCGTGCCTTGTACACATAGTCCAGAATCACTGTATTCATAGCGAGCCGAGCTCTCAGGATTTTTCTCAAGATCTGTGGTAATCTTCTGCCTGGCTCGCAACAGAGACCTTATGTGATTTCCAATGGCAAGCGCGGCGTCTCGAGCTGCTTCGAGACCTGGTCTCCGTTGTGACGTCCTGAGTGTCGATTCTGCTTCCACCACTGACTGCCTCAAAGCTTTCACGAGGGTTTCGTCGGAGGGCATGTAGTACATCGTTGCTTGAGAGAAACGATCTTGCAGGCTACGTCGAAATTGAAGTTCCAGGGCTGGATCGGTCTGCCCGTTGACATCGATCAGCGAGGACTGCGACGAATGACGAGCCAAGCCATGAAGTAAGGCGACTGCATCACGAGACTGAGCTACGAGTCCCTTCGCCTTGTCCTGGGCGATTTTGACAGCTCCAAGGTGCTGTCGGGGATTCGCGGCATGGTGCTGTAGTTCAAGTCCCAAAGAAGTGGCGGTCCATCCAGCGGCTATGTCCTCAGTCACATCTCGACCTGAGCACAGTTTTGCGAAGATGATGCGCCACAGTCTGCAATCAATGACGCCGGGTCCGGCTTGGTCTGCTGAATGGTACAGTGCGTTGACGAGCACATGAATACCGCAATTTGTAGGATTTGTTTGTTGAGGTTCCTTTTGGAATGGGTAAGTCTAAGTTCGATTGAACATCTTCGAGAAGTCGAACATTACTGGGGATGACCAAGTCCCAACCACGTTGCTCGTTGGAGCCGGATGGCCAGAGCTTCTTGATCAGGCTCGTGCGAATGCTGTTGATCTTCTCATCCGATACCGCACGCCTTGGATCATAGAAGGTCATCTCCCTGAGGTCTGTATCAATGGCGAATAGCGTCCAATGTTGCTCCATCAACAGGGGAACGAACACGAGACCGTGCCTCCTGGTCCGGTGGGTGCCCTTGTCCACCTACTGCTACCAGTCGTTGTCCGTGTCCATCGGTCGCAACTCCAACACTTGGTTCCACCCGGGAAGAGCTCGTTGCAAGACTAATGCGATAGAGACATGGGAGAGCATTCTGTTCCGTATGAGCTGTAAATACACAGTGTCCTCCTCGTCTTGCAATGTGTGATCGGTCTGTTCTTGTGACTTATTTAGGCGGTTCGTGCATTGCTGAATATCATGCTGGGGATTTTGCTGGTTATTTGGCCGGAAGTGTTGCTGGAAACCTTGCTAAGATCTTTGAGGAACATGTTGCTGGATAATTGGTCGTAGTCCGCGATGTGATGTTCGCTGAGGGTCCTGCTGAGGGTGTCCATGCGTATACCGCTGCGACTGCATGGCCAAAGATAGGAGTCGAATCCGACGACGCGGGTGCCGGCTGCAGACAGAGGAGACTGATTGGAAGAGTCAGTCGCCAGAAGAGATTGGGATGGGCAAGACTTGCTGGAGATCGACTACGCCGATTGTAGTGGAGCTGTGGAGGAGAGCAAAAGTCGTTGCTGGAGGGGAGGCGACACAGGTGCAAGCACTTGGTGAGGAAGAGCAATCTGACAAGGCTACTTGTGTGAGATCCTTTCTGCTTCGGTGCGATCGGATCGTCGAGATTCTGCAACGACCTTGCTGGCCTTCAGCAGTTGTGGAGGGCAGTCGCGCTCATGGAGGGGGCGTAGTCGTGGAAATGCCCGTGGTGGAGATACCGTACTCACGAAGGGTCCGTGCGCGAGAGGGCTGGTTTGATGGCACCCACACCACCTGCACACACTCCAGCTGTACACACTCCACCATCGTCATTCGACTTTTCTACTATCAAGACCGTCACAATCTTAGTCGATTTATTGCTGTCTGACTTCTTCTATCGACTCATCTTAATCACCGGAGACTGATTCTTCAGGCACTGTGAGCTCATCGAAACAACGAACCTACAACAAGACCGCCCAAGCAGGATAGCAAGCCATCTCGTCTCGGCAAGATTGACACCCACGACCCTCACAGCTCAGACCCGTACCCTCCGCTGGATGACTTCCGAGCGCCAGATTCCCGATCGTGCGAGTACAGAAGTACCTACCCGAGCGGACAACGAAGCTGCTCGCGCTCTGAGTCAGATCCGTGGTCAACCGTCCTAGGCAGACTTTCCCAACAACATACCCGTGGAACTACAAGTATCTGGTCGATCATCGAAGCACAACGGCGTACCTTGGGGAAAGCACGTCTTGCGATTCTACCGGCAGATCGCTCAAGCTCTTCCCGCAGACAAGGCTGTTGCAAAGTTCCGCTCGGTCAAGACGGCAGGGAAACTGGAGAAGCTTACTTGTGCAACTCTCGGTGAAATCGCCGCTGACGTGAAGCTATCTTCCAGTAACCAAGAAGACAGCGAAACGGAGCACGATCTTCCTTTGGAGCACGCAGGCGCTTCTGTGCGAGCGCAAGGAAACATACAGAGACGAGGTGTAGACACCACTGAAGATTGGAGTGGAGCGAAGACTCTGGTACCGGACGTGTCTGGTGTACGAGTACAACAACACACACAAGGGACGCTTCACGAGGCTGGGATTCATTCTGAAGAAACTCCAGATCAGACAGAGGCCCTGGATCCCCAACGTCCCGCTGATTTTGGAGTGGCTGCCGACGGAGAAAGTCGCCCTGAGCCTTCAGCCAGCTTCCCCAATCAGTCTCGATTAGACGGAAGAGGTCCCAAAGACGACGAATTTGAGAGGGCACATCCGCAGATGTCCGGGACCACAAATCCGCAGGCCATGTGGGATACGCTGTCACTGAAGGAGAATCCGAGGATTTTGGAGCGCAACCCAGCGAATGAAAAGGCCACACGTGCACAGCCGGGCACAAGTGATGGACCATCGCTCCGGATGAACGGCGACCCGGACACTTCATTCTTCCCGCCTTTTCGGATCCGCCAGAATCGCTCTCAGGACTACCACCCATCTACCACACGCTTGTACGGTCTCTCGTCTGTCTCGGTGCCCTCGAGAGGATACGACAATGACCAGCAAGCCAGACAATCGTTCTCGAATCTACATGGAGCAACATCTCCTTCTTGGCGCTCGCGATCTCCTGCGATCCAGGGCATTGGTGCATCAGAGGCATTCTGTGGACCTTCTTCCAGGGTGGCTGGCTAGAATTCATACCCTCGAGTACGAAAAAGTCCAATACGAGCATTTGCGCAAGGCACGTCTGGTAGTTATCGTCCGTACAAAAGGGCGTCGACGGCCGTGGCAGGTCAAACTTTCTTCATTCGCAGTAAACGCGCGAGGACAGTAGCACAAGAAGGTAAAGCTGAACCCTTCGCGAACAGCTCTGAGTCACAGCACAAATACGAGGCGATCCCCCGGCCCACGTTCCTGCAGAGAAGTGCAGATGAGCAGTGGTCGTTTCCACGACCCCGCATTCGACAATTTCAGCAAAATCTTCCGCAGTCAGAGCCGGATCAACATGCATCGGAAGCCTCCGGTCAGACTATCGTTGAATCAGTCGAACGAAAACACGATGCTTCGAGTCCCCCACATGCCTCTCTGGCAGGTGACTTCATGTTAGAGAGATACGAACCGAGGACCAGCCATGTCCAACTCAACAAAAGCGTCTCAGAAGAGTTTTTCGTTACAGAGAAGTTGACCAACCTCATCGAAACCGAAGGCAAGGACCTTGTCGCTCTCCAGGTTACGATCAAGCAAGACTTGGAAGAGCTGGAGCAGGCTCAACAAGAGACATCCGCTTATAGAGTTGCCATGGAGCAGGCTGAAAAGGAACAGCGTTTTTCTTCTCGCACGGCCGAGACGCTTGAGAGGCAACTCCTAGAGTTGTCTGTCGACTCCAACTCGGACCTGGCCGAGGACATGCGTCGAGCTGCCTCGACCTTCCACTCTCAGGCGAACTCGCTTGCAGGCACGGTCGAAGACTACGATGCGTTGATCAGCGCATCGACTAGAAAGGTGAATGATCTCGCGAAGAAGGAACAGGAGGCGGAATTGCGGATTCAGCACTTTTTGCAGTTCTGCGATCTATGTACGAAGATGGGTCAGACAGCGCAGCGCTGGGTGGCGAATGTCATGGAGGTATCACCCTGAGTGTCTGTGTCAAGCGACTGCAGGACATGAAGCTATCCATCCAATTTGGTCCCAGCAAGCATGAATTGCCAAGCCGCGTCAAGTCTAACAATCATCCATATGTAATACCAACAATTGTTCCCAAACTCAACGGTCTCTTCGTCATGGGCGGTGCCATCTTCTGCTGACGTGGATGACGAATGGTGCCGGAAACATCGTACACATTTGTCGATTCCAGTGCGCGATTGCGACGGGCAAGAAATCCGCCCGCAAGTCAACTGCGACGTTCGCAGAAGAAACATTGGTGAAGGAGTCAGATGAGACATCGGTGAAGGAGTCAGATGAGACCGGTACAGCAGCAGGAAAGAAAACACCTGCACGCTATGGCAAAACACCTGCGAAGCGGAGCTCGTCAATTGCAGACATAGTTGAAGAGCCCGAAAGTGACGGGCCCGAAGCTGAACAAGAACTAGCAAAGGAGACTCCAGCGGCTTCTCACAATGCTCAATGCCATGCCACGCTCGAAGCCTTGAACGTTGATCAAGTTGACAATCACAGATGCGTTGCACTCAGCTATGTTTGCCACAAGACCATCGTCTATGTCCTGCAAACAGCGTGACTACCTATCTGCTGTTCCAGACTCTTCACCTCGATCACCTTTTTTTCTCTGCCACTTGTTGGATGACTAGCCCCCTCACCGCTGAACCTACCACCATCTTCCTATACCTGACCATTACAAGCACTGCGCCTTCTTTCCACTTGACCTCATCAACCTCAACCTTCGTGTCCAAGTCGCCACTCAACCTCTCTCTCCATGACCGATCTTCAGGCAAATGACCACCTGTCTACTCCTCTTCCACCTCTCCATCCCATGCCCCGTCCTTCTCCAGATTCCTCCTCTCTACGCTCCTCTACGCTCCTCCACGCTCCTCCACGCTCCTCCACGCTCCTCCACGCTCCTCCACACTCCTCCACAATCCTCCATGCTCCTCCACGATCCATCTTCGATTCACTGTACCCGACCCTCCCGATTCGACCCTCCTCCTTCCTCGAGACTTCCACCTTACCTTCCGCAAATGAATTCGTCAGAGACCGGTGCCCAAACACCCTACATGCTTGATACCCTCACTACATACCCTCTCACTACACCCCAGCTTCCTGGTCAACGAGCGATTGATGGGCAATATTCTCATCGCACTAACACAGATCCGAGAGCAATCTCGCAGGGTTCTCCATCGGAAGGAGTTGGCATCAAGACTTGCTAGGTGGAGGGATCTTCATGCACAGGCGCTTCGCGCCTGCGAAGCGGAGAAAGAAGAGGTGTAGGAGATTGAGACCGCGAAGGAAGGGCAAGGACGATGCGGAGGTTGCAGATTGGAAAATACCACCTCCCCTCTCCCCTCCTGGCCCCACTTGGTCGTCCGCCACCTACTATCCCCTCAAGCGGCTCTCTGCACCGAGAGAGCATCCACATCCCTGCAAAGCTGCTTGAAGTCTTCGTTCTGCAGGTTCCCCACAGTCATGGCGTTCAAGACATCCTGTCTCTGACTTTGAGGTTGTGCTGCGTATAGTCCAAGCTGCTCATGGTCCGTCCCCTGGCTCTCCCCAGATCCTCCAGTCTTCCTGCTGTAGGATCGGCGCCGGTGCCGGTCTCTGGACTCTCACAGCCGGAAATGAGATGTGGAACACTCGTATCCGGACTATTTGGCAAGGCTGTAGTCGGTCGGAAGGGGTCCGAAGAAGGCGGAATACGCGTTGTGCGTTCGTCCAGGATGAGAGGCCGAGACTATGTGGTCGCTGCTGGAGCCGCACGATACGAGATCAGTACCACACGACTGTCCAAACCGCACAGCTCGATCGGATTCGCCGACTTGAAGGAAGTCGCTGACGATAACAAATGGCAATTATGCTCGTGGCAGACTCAGTTACAAAGAACCAGGCATGGTGAAGAACCGAACATGATTGTGCGCAGAAAAAGGTCGGTCTGTTCCGCGCATCTCGATTGAACATGGCCTCCTGAGGGATGATCGAAATGTTCCTTGCTGCATCCGCCCATGAGCCGAAGCGCGAACAGAGCCCAAGGCACTGTGCTGGGACGGGGAATCTGGAACAAGATCCACGATGACAGATGAGATGTCCTCTTCGAACCATCGACCGTAGTCTATATAGCGCCCTCTAGCTCCTTGGACGCCTCGTCCTGTTCCTTCTGGTGCGCTGCAAGCAAGCGAGGACGACTGAAAGGCATACCTTCTCTGAACACCTACTACGACATCTTTATGAACTTTTAATGAGCTCGCCTTGACTCCAAGTTGACAACGGATGTCATTTGCCAGATCTCCCCTGCACAGGATCGTATCTGTGCCTTCTCGAGTCTAAACCCACCTTCCATAAAACCCCCTTCTAGAACCTGATTTTGAAATCCCGCAACAGAAGACGCATTGGCGGTGGGGAGTAAAGAACTTGAATTGGACACAGTCAGACGGGATGAAAGCTGTCTGAGCCGCAGATGGCTGTGATGTCCAAGGCGGTGAGATGATTCCGGCTGCAAGCATCTTCGAAGCGACGGGGATTGAGCGAGAATTCTGAGATGCTTGCGAGACCCAATATGGACAATAAGTATCATGTACATCTCTACCGCTGATCGAGGTCTTCACTGCTCGTTTACCCTTCTTGCGGTAGCTTTGGTCAGGGTCGCTCTGTTCTGCCAGCGTGTTGGTATTGACGGCAAGGTTGATCTGGAAGTAGGCGATTAGTCACTCGCTATCTTCACGCCTCTCACCACCTCTCACCCCACTTTTCCGTCCCCATCCTTCCCCTTCTTGCCCTGCTTCACCTCCTTCCTCCCCTCCTCCATTCCCACCTCTCCTCCCCTGCCTCCCCTCCTCCCCTAACTTCCACTCCTCTGCCGTCCTCCGCTCCTGCCTCATGATCGTCAACCCCGATCCACTCTCGCCCATCCGCCGTTGCTCTGGCGCTTCCCGGTCAAATTCCGCGAGTTGCTCTTCTGGCTTCAGCTGCGCCCCGTCCCCATCTTCGATGTCTGTATCGTGCTGTTGTGCCGCTTTCCTCTGTTTGCTTCTTGCACCGAAGTGGCCTTTAGCCGGCTATGTCGTCTCGGCCTTCATGAGAGGAATCGGTCGACACTAGAGCACACAAATGAGTGGGAGTACGCCTCGCCGGCAGTCATTGTACCTCCGCGGTTGGCTGTAGGCCATCAAAAGCAACATCTCGCCAGCGCACGCATCATTCCGCGACCAAATGTAGAATGACTCCTCCTTGGCGGCGTTGACATCAAGGTTGCTAGGCATGTCCGGAGTTTGGATGTCATTGCTTGATGTCGGTACAAAGACGAGTCGCAACGTTGACGTGCGGCGTGCAGTGAGGCGGGTGCGTTTAGGTACACTACTGAGCAATGATCAAGCGCCGCATCGCGACCACCTCACCAAGGACCTGTCGGAGCATCCCAGTAACTCAACCGACAGGTGGCCGCATTCAGCGACATCCCTTGAAGATCAATATACGCCCAACCATCGAAGCAGCTGAAAGCACGACAACGACGAGGATCAAGCGAGAGATTCTTCGCGGCTGGTGACGTCTTTCTTGACGGGTGAGGTAGTGCTCGACAGGCCAGTGGTGGTGATGATGGTGGTTTTGGCGCTGTGGGAGGGGTCGGTACAAGATGGGTCGGCGCCGGAGGGGTTGGTGTTGAAGGGTCGGAGTAGAAGGGGTCGGAAGAGAAGGGGCCGGAGTTGAAGGTTTGGTGTCCAAGCAGGCAAGGGCGTAGGCGATGGCTAGGCCAATCTCGTGTCAGAGCTGTGCGACATGAGCGGGGTCAAGTTCAAGGCCGCATGATTTGGGCTCAGGATCCTTACTGAAATCTTTTCGAAGCCGCGCTCGCTCTGGAATGCGCTGCGTTCGTGGAGGTTGTCGATGAGGAGAAGACAAATCGTGGTGATTGCGGAGAGACAGTAGCTGACGGTCGAGGCGTGGAGACCGATGATAAAGTCGCCGAGAGCCAGGCAAGATTTATGCCTGGTAGGTCCACACGCGAATGGGAGCGTAAGAACCAGGCATCCTGTTGCATTGTCTCTGCTGCGCGAGCAAGTACTGCGCGTCGGTTGGGCGCGAACGATTTCAAGGCGATCTACTGATCCATTCATTGACCCGTAGTATGCCAGGAGCTGGCCGTCGTGTTCGGTGAAGCTGTCGTGACCATGAATAGTCCTCGCTGATGGTGGACCAGCTAGGGGCTAGAGTTGGCAGCAGGGACGAACGCGCTCTCGCTCGTCTTAGCGAAGTGGCTTTCGATGCTCAGTCCTGGTCGACAAGAACTTTCATTGACCAGAGAAAAGCCGGTGATTGTTCCGTTGGAGTTGTGTCAAATCAATGTGTTTCCATCTCTTCTATAACAATGTCTGAACTGTGCTCCAAGTTGATCCTGGTCTTAGCGTCTCTAGTCTTCAGTCGAATTCGTATATAGCACAAAAGTGTGCTTGTATTGGACTCATCTGTTATTGAAGGTGAGATGTACCCGGCATACATTTCTCGGACGGCGAACAAGACGTTCGATCCAGGCCAGGAGATGTCGAGTCGAGTAATCAAAGCCCTGGTAAGACTGAAATCCTGGTAGTGAAAGCATGGTTCTTCAGACAGATAGCTAGCAGTACGTGGTAGCTCTTGAGATATATTAGCATTGGAAAAAGACAGTGGAGGCACCGATTTTCCGAGGAGTTGTTGATGACGTCCATGGTGTTGGCTGTGGAGGACGGGCCTCTTGGCCAAACTGGGAACGGCGCGACTTGGCCAATCAGATAATATGTACCTGATCAGTCCCAACCTCTGCTCTGGCTGCTTGCTTCCAATTCCCAAAATATCGAAAGACATCCTGCAATGCTGCGCAACTCTGCACCGAGGTTTGTACCGCCCCGCCCCCCGACCCCTCCCCATCCTTCACGTTCTCTATCCTTCAATACCGCAGAGAGACTCAAGACCGAGGAGGCGTACATCCAGGCATCATCCCTGGCCACTAGGGACAGATATTGACAGTATACAGGCCAAAGGACACCCTGCTCGGACTAAAATGGTCGATTGCATAGTCCTCCGCGCCTTGACAACGTCAATCTCAAAATGCCACCTGCTGCAAGCAATGTTCCATGCGCCATAGACACTATCGTATTAAGAACCGAAATGACTGCACGAGCAAAGGCCAAAGGACAGCTCGAGAGAACGAGACTTGGGCAGTATGGAGCGCGCTCGACGCCTTTGAATACTATGGAAGGGAAGTGTGATGTTTTTGAAGGAACTGCATTTCACACCCATGTATCTACAGCCTCCTCTCTCCCCTATCTCAACCTTTTCTGATGGTCTCATAGTCGCCTACCGCCTTGCCTCAAGAGACACTTTGCCGACACCCGGCGGAAGGTCGAAGTCATCAGACCTGATCATTCAGCATGGATCTCCCTCGCGCGTGGTGCCGCCATCATCTACGATCGTATGCACCTCTTCCTCCACAACTGACAACTGTTGATCCGCCTTCACCTATGATTGGAACCGCCTGCCTCCACCCACAATGCCGCTCCGCTCCAATCTACAACTACATCTACTCCATCCTTGCGAACATGCCTTCCGCCACTACCTACCACCGCCACCCCGCTGCTATCCACAACTACCAGCGGTCCTTCCTCAGAAACGCCCCTCGCATCTCCAACTACAACAGCTGCTCCGACAAATACCCCCGCTCTTCCACAGCTACCATCCTGCCTCCGGTCAGCCGTCTCGTCAAACCCGGCTCTGTCCCCATTAAGTGCCTACCTGGTATGATGCGCATCAGCGGCCAACGCTCTCAGAAAGTACGGCTCTGCCTTGCGCGCGGATCCGATCCGGCTTGTGGCGCTGATGGGGAAGAGGGGTCAATCTGGCTTATGGAGGGTAAGGGAAGAGGGAGATACAGTATACACGATGGGGAGGGGCGGACAAGCGTTGAGAGCCATGACGGCGGTCCCAGGTCGTGTAGGTGCGTTCACATGATTCGATGAACCGATATCCCTTGACTTTTCACTCAGGCTAGGATACGACGGGGGAAACTCCATTGATGCAGAAGAAAGGATGCACAAAGAAACCATCGCGATGGAGAACGAGGCCAGACGAGGTAATCGCAAGTGAGGAGATAGTTAGCGCCACTAGAAGCTTTGAGCTAATCGGTCTCGCGGAGTCCCCGTGCATCGCTGATGATCAGATCTTGAATGACTCTGGCATCTTTGACATGGACGCGAAAGATCTTCACAAAGGGCCAGATCCAGGATGCAGTTTCACAGGGGTAGGGCAAGAATTGCAAGAGAGGGCCGCAGGATCTTGCTGCAAGAGGCTCCTCTGACACCAGGAGGGAGAATAAGACCCTCGTCATGGCTTGATTGCGAGAAGGATCTTGGCGATGATCCGCTGCTGCCACGGTCATATCCTTGAGAAACCCGATTAGCATGGGATCAATTTGCATTTGAGCTGTCCGTAATACCAATATTTAACAATGCCACTCCTCGTTGCCCGTTCTTGGGAGATGCCCTGAAGCAGACATGGTGCAATTCCTCCAGGTATGCATTCATGACGATCGACCATATGGAGCAGTGTTTGTGGTCGACGTACAGGCAAAAGAATTTGCCGAGGTCGCAGTAACTCGTTTGGGATACCAGCAGAGCAACTTCCATTCCGTGAAACCGACAGGAACCGATCCTGAACGCTCCTTCCTCAATTTTCATTTTCTCCAACCGAGCGGCGAGCTTTTGGACGAGAGCTTGCCGGACCTGGTGTTCTGTCGCGTGTCGCATACCAAATTCTGGCTCTTTCATACATGGTGCAGAGCGGTCGGGGGTTGCTCTCTTGAGCGTCTGGCGGTCGCGGTGGTTGCGGTATGTGGAGGTGTTTGCTGCGTCATTGGTCCGCTTGGAATGACGTGACGCGTACAAGAAGGTGGTTGGCGGGGACGTGAGCGGAGAGCGGGTTGGTTCGTCGTCAATGGCGCCAATATCAACGTTGATGCGAGGCTCACAGTGGAAGCTCGGCAGCTCGCCCTCCGGTGTACGCTGTGTGGGGCCGGGACTTGCTTCGCTGTGTCGACAGTTGCGCGTTCTATGGTCCTGATCGTTGTGAAGTCCTTGATTGCCACCTGTGCAGTTGTCGGCTTCTTGACGATTCCCGTGCGGCACGTTGTAGTCGGCGGATGGTTCAGGATGATATCGAGTTTCTGAAAGATCTGCCACCTGCAGGTCTTCGACATGGTCATCTTTGGGCCGACACCCGCATACGCCATGTTCCTATAGATGACGTCGGTCGACAGGCGATGGGGTATCAGGACTGCCACGCCACTCGGTGTCGCTGCATGCGTCAAGTGCAAACGGACTCTCTGCACTCGACAGAGGGTATCGATGATGAGTGTAGAGCGCCTGACGGAGTTTCGTATTTGCCTAGACCAATCCCGACTTGGTCGCTGACGTGGACGCTGCAGGAGCAGGCTGTTCTTGGAAGGCGGTCGCTGAAGATATTGACTGATTTCTCATTCGAATCGATAGATGTATGCATGTTGTGACAGTTGAGTCTGATGTTGTACTGTATCGCTGGATGTCCTGAATGGAATTGAGCTGTTGGATGTAGAAACAGAGAGCAACAGAAGAATGAATGAAGGCTCGTCCCTCTGCTCCGCTCGGGACACGCCAAGCCACCGATGATGTGCTCCCCACTTCAGCTCACCCTGAGCGAAAGCAGCCACATCGACACAAATCAGTTGTCAACCCTCGCATGTGCGCAGGGTTGAGCATGGAAAGCTACCCGCGTATAAATCGCATCATCGCGAAGTCCTGGAACCTGTCCTCTTGGCGCCAGACATAGACCTGTTGTATTTTGTGATTCACGCGTCCACGATTGTTTCAAATTCAAAAGATTGAGCTGTTTGCTGCCGGCACTTAGGGCTGTGACGAGTGCACTGTACTGTATCTATGCTCGGTGCTTGCGGCCAATAACGAACATGGATCTTCAGCTCTGTGTTTGAGCTATTTTCCACGGAACATTAAAATTCAAGGCCCACACAGCATCCCCGATTCCGCTGCTCGAGCAATCTACATCTGTCCAATCACTGAAATTCGGAAAGCCGGGCTGCCAGGGTCCGAAATTACGTGACGCCTCACTTTCCTCCTCTCCTCTACCGCATAGCCCCTCGGGGGGCCAAATCGTCGCCTGATAAACCAGAACGTGTACTCGGCTATTATCTGTCGTACTTTGTTGCTGCGGAGCGTCTTACCTCTCGACTTGAACCAAGAAAGAGGTGAATGGCACACTGACGGCGCTCCCCGGGTGCATGATCGACTCTTGCCACTAATGCATGGCTACTGCATCGCACTCGACTACATCCTTATGCTGTGCGACAGTCCATACCGCGCATGCGCCTGGCAGCAATATGTGCCGCTCCAGATGCACTTGATCGCGAATCACTCAAGACCGCCTAGGTTCTTAATCGCTAGTTTCAAAGCGTTTTACTTTCCTTTCTGTCTGCTTTCTGTCTGTTTTTGACCTTTCCTTCATCCGTACCTCACTACTAGCATGAAAACTTTGAAGCTCCACGTTCAACACCATGTTCTTGGCACACTTTGATGCACAGATTGAACAAGCACTGGGCCTCGCGAGGTGTTTCTGCGACGAGTCTTGTTTGGAACAGGGTATCATGCCCCTCCTACGACAATACCGATCCCTGTATACATCTCAGGCGCAGAGCGAGATAGATATACGAGCGAATCAGCACCCGTCTGTACGAACATATGACTTGGCACGAGAATGCAGCCGTTTATCAACACAACATTGGTATGTCTGCAGAGCCGCCCGCTCAGTCATTTACCCCTGGATGCTGGCCTCCCGACTCCTCCATCTCTTCCCAGAGCGAGTCGCCGGATTCATGGCACTGTGACCAGGGAGCTTATACCAAGTTGTCTCTGAGCTCGCTTCCGGCCGAACAGATATATCCGAGGTCCGGGATCTCGCCTCCGCCGACCCCTATGTCTGCAGAGACAGAACCGACAACGTTCCCAACGCCGCCATCAACGCCCTCACCGCTTGCACGACGAACAAGTTCGTCGACTGCTTCACCCGCCACAGAGTCAGCACCAGCAGCGCATCTTGCCACACCGCCCGAATCTCCCCTCGGTATCAGTGGCGTAAGCCCGAATCTGGCATCAGCCGTGGCCATGGCAATCGAGTCGCCGCTTCACAGTCCATTGTATTCAATCCGACCGTCAAAGACCTACTCCTCGCCGACCCCTTTCCCGTCTGAGATGACCGGGTCGTCAACAGCAGGACCATCTCACGTTAGCGATACCTCGGAACAAACGACTTGCGATCCCCGCAGCCTTTGTCTCTCTCATAATCCCCCAGGTGGGAAGGGTACAGAACAATGCTTCGGACGTTACCTCCTCTTCGGCGTCAACGAACCTCCAAGACTGGTATACATCGATCGCTCCCCTGCTTGTCCTTGCGGAATTCCTGCCGCTGGGATGTGAGAAACCGGCTGAGGCAGAACGTGGTTGAGCCACGGTAATGTCAAAGGGAGGATGACATGTCGCGTTGTTCTTGGGCGCGGCTGCGGCGCGTGTGACGGGCTATGGCGAGGGGCGCATTAGTGCCAGGTGGGAGCAGGTCAGATTCTTACAGTGCATGATTAGCTATACATATTAATTTTGATTCTTGTCTTGACCGCCGGCGATCCGACTAGCCGTCGTACTTGCCAGTTCGTACTGGTATTGAAATATTGATGAAGGTGAGGTCAACGCCACCCCCTGACGTTGCTCCGGCACCTGGTCGGAACAACAGTGCATGTACCACCATAGCAAATTTTTAAGGTATGTCATTCGTGCCCACGTACTGGGTTTCTAGTAGTAATAATGCTCCAAGTCATCCTGGGAATGACGTTCTTAAGAAACCGAGTGCCCGCGAGGTGCGTATAGCTGACAATCTAACAATCTCGGTAAGCCGGAGCCTCATTCCATCTTCACAAACGAGCAAGCCCAAATTTCACCGTTTGCTGGTTACCACCTGTCAAGCTGGTATATCACCTGACCTTTGTCGAATCACCGTACTGGCACTATACATTTGTGGACGCTGAAGCCTAATGCGAGGTACCAGAGACAGCCTCGATCTCTTTCCAAGAACGTCAAGCCAGAAGGCAATCCTCCGTGCCAAGGTCGCTCTCAAGATACTACCAGGTGTCGCAATGCCAATCAGGGTGGTTTCGACGGGTAGAGTCGTTGCGACTGGCATGTTTGCTACATCACGCAATCTGCAAGTGCCTGGAACGCCCTTTTCAAGTCCAGCTCTGCTGTCGAGCCTGCTGCCGCCGTCTCGAACAAATCAGTCCCGCTTCTGGAATGACGCCTCAATCAACAGTCGCCTTGTGCCTGGAGGGATCTGATCGGGTCTGCGGCAATCTTTCTGCCCATGGGCGGCATTCTGGAGCAGCAACACCACTCGCGGGACCTACCTACGTCATTGTCAAGAGCCTTCTCCGGCATCCGCATTCTCTCTGCATCTCGAACCCGACATAGAGGCAGAACACAGTTTCTTATTTCGTGCTCAGCACGACGCAAACAGGATTAACTTCTACGAAATCACTCTCTTTCAGCATCCGTGTGCTCTGTTGTCTATTAGCTCCTACAATGAGCGCCGAAGAGTCACAGCCCGCTGAAGGCCAGTTCGTTCCCCTCCGCCTCTTCCTCCTCGCCGCCCACGACGGAATCTCCTCTTTAACGGCCAGACCACTCACTTCCTCTCCACGTCCGACGCCGTCGACCTCCTCTGCCCGACCCTCGCCATCCGCTTCCTCCCCGCCTGATACGCCGTCAAACTTCCCCACCTGGGCTAGACCACGCTCCCTCCTGACGCAGCCCGTGCCATCCACTTTGTCCCCGCCTGACACGCTACCAACCTCCCCGACCGGGGCTATACCACGCTCACTCCCTCGGCAGCCCGTACCATCAACTCCCTCTCAGCAGCCTCCGCCAATAACCTCTACCACCACGCCCACACCTAACTCATCCTTTCTTGGAGAGCTGGATGTGCCGGTGGTGGGAGTAGTGGAAGTCTGCAGCCATGCTGGCTTCTTCTGAGGCGACGGGGGAGGGAACGGGAGGGGAAGGGGATAGGAGCGGGAGGGGAAGGATGGGAGGGGAAGGATGGGAGGGGAAGGATGGGAGGGGGAGAGGGAGGGGATAGAAGGGGTCTCGGCTGGGGCTGTCGAGGATGATCGGGGAAGGGAAGGTGTAAGATAGGCAGGGCTGAGCTGGTGCTGATGAAGATGACACCGTTGTCGATGGGATGGATGGAGGTGATTGGGAGGTTGGCGTCGGGGTCGGTCTGCATGGTGGGATCGGGAACGAGGGGTCTCTCCGGCTTGTATGGTAGAGATCCTATGAGGTATTGAAGGCAAGGGGCCGGCGATGGCTTGAGCTCCAATCGCGGGCCGTCTTCTATGGCTATTTCGACTGCTGCACTAGGTTCTCCGGTCAAGACGGCTCCTGCTGACAACACCATCGACTGCAACCTTCTCGACAGGCTCTCTCACATAGCATCCACTTCGGACCCATACACATTCCGCCACTTGTCTAGTGCTGACTTACCCAACGCCATCACCACTGCCTCTTCCGCACGTCTCTGCAGTCCAGAGCTGCGGTCAGCATGCAGCAATTGGATCACTCGGCGACGTGACACGACAGGTTGGGCTGACGCAGTAGCAAGCTCAACTGCCGCGGAGATTGCATAGTTGATGAGGTTGGAGCAGGGACATGAGCCGATGGGGCTGAGGGGGATCTCGAAGCCGGTGAAGTCGATGAGGAGCATGTGATTCGAAGCAACAAGTGGGAAGGGAGGGACGGGAAACATGAGGTGATTGTGGTAGTGCCAGGGGTAACAGAGTCAGAGCTGACCAGCGTAAAGGAGGCGAAGGACCAACACAAAGATCCAGGCGCGAAGGGGTAGGCGGAACACCACATTACAAACTAGTGGATGTGGTCAAACGGAATCCACGCTTAGCGCTGCGGAGGGCCGACATGGGACGAACGGGGGCATGTCGCTTGCTCAATCTAGCATTCTTCACGTCCTGGTACAGATCAAATGGCTGCGTGTACTTTCTCACAGCCATCGGCCTCGGATCCCATGAGATCTTAGACAATGACAGTCCATTGAGTCTTCATCGTATCCTGGCCCCGCGGCAAGCCTTGCCGGCATATCGGCAGGTACCATCGATTGTATTCTGTCTTCACTATGGTCCAGACGCGACAAACGCTGACGCCCATGCGATTTCCATACCGTGGCCTCAAAAGTTGGATGACCCCTTCGCGTTCCGGATCACTTTCGGCGTTCCAGCTTGAGCTCGAGTTTGGCATCCGTCTTTGGCGCATATTGATCGAGAAGGTCAATGATGCCCTGCTCCAGCAGTCTCTTATACTTTTGGGTCAAATCTGACCACCCTGTCCCGTATATCCTGAGGGAGCGCTTAAGCGGCGGCTTCACTTTCTCTTTCGGCAATCTGATAGGCCGTATCTTCGAGATTGACGCCGCATGCTTTTGTTCCTTTTGCAAAGTGCCACTTCTCTTCTTCCGAGCGGCCGATTTAGCAGCGGCTTCCTCTTGTTCCTCTAGAATGTACGTCAGTCTGGCTCGAGTCAAGAGAGCGGCACACGCCTGCTTACCCACTCGTGGCCACCTTGTTTCCCTTCGTGGCGGGTCCTCTTCTTCATCTCCGTCTGAGGTACTATCATCCTCTCCCTCTTCGTCCAAAGATTCGCCGGCAGCTTCATCCACATCTTGGTCAATTTCTTCATCCACGTCTTCGTCGGCCTCCCTATCCACATCTTCGTCGGCCTCCCCGTTCGCATCCTCGTCGGCCTCCTCGTCGACGTCGTCGTCGGCGTCTTTGTCACCGTCGGCGTCGTCTTCGGCGTCGTCTTCTGGCGGTTGCAGGTCAGCAGTCGCCGCTCGATCTGCATCTTGAACATGCTCTGTTTCAGGGCTGTGAGCATCGTCTTCGGCCATCTCTATATCTTCATCCTGCTGTATGGCGCCTTCCGAGATGGTCGCATCCTGTGTTTCACCTTCATGGTCTAACACCTGGCTTCCCCCTAAGGGTTCAGTCAGGCGACTAGATTTCTGACTCGCCACTTGACTAGACCCTTGCTCTATCCTGCCACCTTTAAGGCCCAATAGTCTGTTTGCAGTCTGGACTTCATCAATGGCGAGCTGTGTGGTAGTATCTTCACTTCGTCCAGACGTCATCTGCCTCTTCTCAGGGGATTGATGCAGCCTTATCAAGTTGTTGGCTGCTTCTGTCCTGGCACGATCTAGTCGTGCGCTGTGGGAGGCGCTTTCGCCCGCTTCGTGGTTGGGAGAGATAGAGGATCCGTTTCGCTCAGCAAACAAACGGACGTTTGGTTGGAAACCTGGTGCAAGCATTCTGAGTGTGTCCTTCTCATTCGTAGTCAACGGTGGCAGTCCCCTGACTTGTGGCAGAGTCGATAAGTCGATCAGCCCGAATCGATCCGTTAGTATGCCGTATTCTTCTCGCAAGTTTGACCAAGGTAGCTCTAGCTGAATCCGAGCTCGATACAGGGACCATGGATTTGTTGAGCCCGCTTGAAAGATTCGAGCTGTGGCCATCAACATTGGTTGCGTAATAATGCCGTAAAAGATTCTGTTGTCTTTGCATCGGTCCCAGCGGTCTCTCCGAAGCCAAACGAGATGATTCAAAACTGTGAAGGCTTCACTTGGCGTTGTGCGTGCTGCAAGCAGTCTTAGCCACTTCTTTGTTGCTACGCACAGCCCACTCAAAACATGACTGTCGTAGAACTGCATTGTCCACTTCTCGACAAGTACAGCGAATGGTCTCAGCTCCAACTTTCCGAAGTCATCGTTTGGTACCACAGACTCTAAAGGTGCGCCTTGAGGCGCCAACCCCAGAGTCCTGCCCTCTTCGGACCAGATGGCGCCGCAGTCTTGATTGTGTCGGTCATGTTGATTGACGAGGACTGTCAAAAAATCATACACAAGTCGACGATTCCGTTGTACGGCCCTGAGATTCAAAGCCCAAGCCCTGATTATCTTCGCCTTCTCTTCAGCGGTGGCTGCCTGGGACAGTCTGTGGTCTTCCTCCCTCATCATGTCTCGAGGATCACCTGCCAAAGCCTGATTCCAGCACGCATCCCAGCGGATGTGAATCTCCAACTGTTGCTGGATAGAGTCTCCAGCACAGCTGACCTCGATGGCAGTACCCGTCTGTTTTGCCTTTAAAGTCCGTAAGGCGGACTCAATATCGTCGTCATGCTTGTACTGCAGCGCGTTGTTTGACGCGTCATCTTCCATGTTGGTAAAAGCACCTATGCTGTACAGACACGAAAGAGCACTAAAGCAAAGACCAAGAGAAAGTCTGGTACTTGGCAGGACTCGAGGATGTATACCGAGATTTTCAGATTGTCAGTGCTGATTCATTCATGCAACATTAAACGAAATTTGGCCCTGTAGGATCGGGTTTCTAAGCAAGTTTTGACGACCCCGGTTCAATTTGACCACGTGACAACTTGCAAATCTTGAAAATCTCGCTGATGCCAAGGCCGAAACCTCTCCCTTCTTCCGTCCTTACTTGCTTTCGGCCTTGGCAGCTGTTAAGTAAGTCTCCGAAGGCTCCGAAGGCATTTCTGAAAGTCTGCAATATTCTCCGAGGCGCAATTCCCAAAGCGTCTCAGGTACACCCGCTCACCGCAGTTCATAAGAGGTTATAGCTTGCTAGGTGAAATTACAAGCATTTTTCTATTTGTACACCAAAACTATCGTGTAGACAATATCGTAGTCCTAAAGGGTATTTTTGGTAGTTTTCGCTCTATATGCCCAGCAATCGTTTCAGGCCTCTACAGGACACGTTAGTCATGGTACCGCTCCACTCGCGGACGTTGTGTCTCTTGTCCGTAAGTCGAAATGTGTGGCTGATCGCAATAGCTGTCCCGACACGAGAAAGGACATCCGACTACAGAGAGGCAAGGCGTCGCGCATAAGAAGATTAGCACCTTGTGGGGCTAGTGATTCACAGGCTCGCTGGAACGCCGACACAGGAGTAACCTCTCTCGGCGTAAACTGGCGACGAGGGAGATATGGAGAGAGTGAGTGATGGAATGCTAGTAAGGATTGTACAGGCATCGATGGACGATGAGCACGAGGAGGATGAGGACGGGGAGAAGAAGTGGGTCGGTGGAGACATAACGATCTGTCCGTTGGAGACGTGCTAGTTGTGGTGCGGGAAGGCGGAAAGGATGACCTCGAGAGGGCCGGTGTTTGACCTATTCGAAGGCGGCTCGTGGTAGTAGATAATGAGGGAGGATAAGGGTAGGCGGACTGCGCATCGTGATGCATCGCTAGTGGGAGAAGCGCCAGAGTCATTAAAGCAGGGCGGTGAGAATGATCTAGTAGACCACGGCGACGGTCGCGGCCGTACTCGCTGTGATGAGGATCGAGGGGTAAGGGTAAGGGTAAGAGGAAGCATGAAGGGCTGCCTGTATGTAACATCATGGTAGTGGTCGATAACGCAGCAAGACCATGAGAGATTAGAGAGGGGTTGAACACGAACCAGACTAAGCCACAGCCAATGTGTAGGACGAAGGGTCAATTCTTCACGCGCACATATGTGATATATGTGTCTAATGAGCGGGGTAGGAGACATGCAATCCGGCAATGAATTGAGTAAGGGGAACTAGATTAGTTGATAGGCAGGCCCGGGACAACAGCGACAGAGATGAGAGGAAACAGTGAAGCTTAGGAGCAAGCGAAAGGGGGGAATTAGAATGAGACTTCAAAGGGACAGGGTGCATCGTCGGTGTAGAAAGGTAAGGAGGGCAATAGAGCGTTTACAAGACCGAGAGCCACTGGTTGTAGTGCCAGAATGGAAGGTACAATCCCTTTTCGGAAGACGCAGCCTTAGATCTTTGCAATAAAGACGACAAGTCATCGACATGAAGGCTTTTCGCGTGGGCGGTTTAGTCATCAGGATGGACCTACTTCTTGGCGAGAGGCACACATGACCTGCACGGACAGGGTTTAGCCTAGGGACCTGTCATTGACGGCGGGAATAGTACAAGCGGGAGAACGTGAGCTTAATGTGTGCCAGCTTGATGTTTGCTAGCTTGCTGTGCTCTCAATGATTGATGATCCGCGAGATGGAGTAATGACGTCGCTGAAGACAAGGCCCGATGACCGAAACGGCTGACATTGTGCAAGTGGCCGAGTTTCCGTGCTCGAGGCGCATCTGAGGGGCGCATCTAAGGTGCTGGACGATTGTGAATTTCTGCATCATGAGCGTAACCAGATAGAACTTTTGTCGTCCCTGATTCTTCTGATGAGCAAACAGCTGGTACGTGGGCAACATCAGGGGTATCGTGGAGTTCCATAAGCCGACAACAAGGTCAGATTGTTTGTCCAGTGTTGCAGTGGCTGACTTACTGCTCGTCCTGGCTTTTACCGTGAGTTATTCAGTCACGGAATCAACGCCACCCTTAGGCAGCATCAATGTACCAAGCCTCGTCAACACCGCAGCTATGAGCTCTGTATCCACGGCTTCGCTTCTGTCGTCCTTCACAACTTACAGATCACAGCCCTTTGGAAAAGACCCGATATATACAACGCCGCCGCCTTCAGATCATTCTGATATCATCAGTAGCGATCCGATCCTCGCCAACGATACCCTTGGCGTTGACAGATCGCGCAGCATTGTCCTCCCGGCTGCCAGGTACTGTACGTAGCGAAGCGGGACCCTGAAGCCTGCTCTCGAATATCGGATGCCACCTTGAAAGCCTTAAATCGGAGAGCCCGGAAGCTTTCTGGTAGCCTGGCAAAAACTTCAGTGTTGCGGACTTTCAGGGTGACGTGGATGAGCTCCAGATTGATGGAGCCAAGATTGCCGCTTTTTCGGAAGCTCTGACCAGGAGTGCTTTTGGGTTTCGAATTTTGCAGCAGCTCAGGAGGGAAAGCACTTGAGTCATGTTGCTTGAAGTAGTCTCTCAACACGCGATGCGGAACTGAACCAACAGTCGTCATGCCCAACCAGGCGATCATTGGAAGCAGAAGTCGGGGTCAATGTCGTTGACGGCGGAGGATAAAGTACAGTGCATTCCATTTTGACTGGGAGAATCCGGGATGGGGCGGCAGCTCAGATGCTTGGGTGTTTTGAGGCGGCCGCTCTTGAATGATTGTATCTTCTGATCGGCGGGCGGCATGACACTCAGTATGGTTGGGCGAGGGAGGTGGTTCTCGCCAAGCCCATGACGAAGAGTCCATGCTCCCATCCGTCCCAAGCTGCTCTGCCAGCTCTCTCTATCAACCAACCTGCCCGACTGTTTGCATCCTACCTTCTGCACATCTTTCCTCAGCATCAACGGCAAATCTCACAGTATAAGTCATCACTCCGAGACTAGTCTCCACTTCTGCTTTACTTTCCTTCTTCTCCATCACTCGTCGTGCAAATACCAATTTTCACAACGATCGAGGTCAGTGACGTACAGCAATTGCTGGCTCTTATACGCCTCTATCTGCTCCGTGCGACTTGCACCCCGATCGACAGGCCCGATGACTGTCTCAGCTGTTGACAGCGACACAACGTCTCCCGACTCCAGAAACATGTTACTCGCCGACCGATCTATCACACTTTAGCAATTCCGCTCGCTACAATCACGGCGCATCGCATCTCCTCACGAGAGTCCCATGGCGAAGCTGGAGCCAACGAACAGACGAACGAGCATGGCCCATCAACATGAAGCGCTGCAAGCCAGTTAATTCGCTAACACGTGTGGGTTGCACATGTCAACTCCGGTACGTCAAAGAGATGGCGTGTATCTCTGCGCCTGGTCATGGAACACTTTCAGAGCAATACAGACCTTTGAAAGCGTCTGCACACCTTCAGTTCCTGACAACGACCTGGAGAGGGCCATGACTGGCAAGAGCAAGGACAACTTACTGGAGTGTGACTTGTATGGGCCGAAATATGATCCGTTGACCAGGGCATGCAAGAGCTTGGCAAGTCTGCGGACGGGCAGTGAAGGTTTGATATCGGGAAGATAGGAGATCATTCGACACCAGGAATGAAAAGGGACGACTGGCTAGACCGTCGGCTCCAGGTATCGACGCATGGCAGCTCGAATCTTCGTGCTTGTTCGTGTCGAACAGCGCTCACGACTCGTTCCGACTTGTGTCCTGCAAGGTGCTACAGAACATCCAATGCTGGACAGCACCAGACCTGGTCAGGAAGGCCAATGCATGAGTCAGCCATGCGGGAAGCGTTTTTCCTCACAGCCTTGGCAACCTCCATGGCGGGGATCCCGGGTACAATCGCTACGATGTGGCTCTGAGGCGAGGTTGGGGTGGTCTGCGCCACGCTGCTTTCATGGTGATAAGAATGGAAGGAACGGGACTCACAGCGGTGTGCAGAGCAGTTGATCCAGAGAAGATCTTGGGTTGAGCATGAGGAGTTCCACATCAACGAGGACAACACGGGATCATGGACACCATGGCGATATACCTGGATAGTCCATCATGAATGATTGAATCTTTGCCATCGAATATTTACATTGTATCTATGCTGTTCCTCCATCTCTCAAGCTCCTCATATCTGTATGTACTTCGAGATCCTCCTTTTTGTCCCCTTTCTTGCAATTCCCACTCTTGCAGCCCCTTTCCTTGTAGTTCCCTCTCTTGCAATTCCGTATCTTGCATTTGCTTCTCTTACAAATCCTTATCGTGTCGTGCCTTTGCTGGGCAGTCACTGCTTGCACGTCTCGCGACTTCGTTTGAGTCTCCAGCCATGAGGTTGGACGGTCTCGAAGTGAGCGAGACAGAAGAGATGAAGAGGTCCAGCGATTGTGACCTTGGATCGAAATCCTCATACTCTGCAGGATGATCTCGAAACATAGCTCTGCTCGGTATGGAGCGTAATGACCGGCACCGGCATTTCTCGTGGTAGCCTGAGGTGTGATGGGTTTTGAATGCGGCTTCGTAAGCCAAATGATGCCGGAGCTGCATCTACCGCCAGCACGGCGATAATGATAGACCAGAGACGAGGTAAATAGCCTGTAGCAAGATGAATGTAATGATAAGAACAAATCACAGAACATATCACGGACGGATTGGAAGTTTTCATGTCAGATCTCACAACATTGTTCATTTCACGTGTCTACCAGCAACTCATGTCTCTCCTTGCCTCGAGGATCTTAGATCAACTCGTAGAACTTCATCATCATGACAACACCGACCAAAGCCATCTTCACAACGACACTGTCTATATACACATATCAGCAATCCGGATCGACATGACAATTAGCATATTCAACTTACTGCTCAAAACGACAACCAGGACCACCACAGACAGGACGAGGACGAAGGGATTGCGAGCATAGGCCTAAGGGCATATTAGCATACTAGTCATGCCAACATGACTTAGTCGACTTGCATTGCGGGTTTCCATAGCAGGCTGCTGCTAAGATAGGTCAGTATCGTACTGCAAGAAGTAAATAGTGTACTTACATGATGGACGTTGACGGTTACGTTGCCATGAAACTACATATAGGTCAATACACTGGTGACTGGTGATGCTGCTTGGGATGGGTGGAGTACGGAGTAGTGGGCGTTGGGATGAGTCTAGATATGTCAGCAATGACATAACAATGGCTATGAGTATTGTTGGTTACGCCATGGATAATGGAAGTGTCCTGAAGATCGAACGGCATATGCTCGTTGGCAACCTGTGTCTATCAGCAATCGAGTCGACCAGGACATTGAGTGACACTGACGGTGTATTCCGAAGGTGCTGGAGATAGTGTCGGCTTCAATGGACGTCAGTAATGCCTGCTTGAGATAATACGGAGCTTGCTCACGGTCTGGAGATCGTTAGCAGGTATTCGAAGCTCATCTGGAGCTCTGAGAACTTACGTACGGCTGCGCCGGAGCAGCAGCAGGAAAGTTCTGCGTCATATCAGCCATGCTGTCCAGCGTGCTCACACTGCTCGTGTGTATCATGGTGTCGTTGGAGATGCGTACGGTGGTGGATGACATTTTAAAAAATGTCAAAATGTTGGTGGGTTTTTGGAGAAGGAAGAGAGATTCTGAGAGAGTGAAGGACTTTTGACGACTCGTGGGCCCAAGCTTGAGCTCTGCCTGGACACAGATGACTCTAAATTTCCGCGGCTCTGATTGGCGAACGTAGGCGGTGGTTAGCGGCCGGGATGGGAGACTTGAGAGGAGCAACCCGCCAAGCCGCGCCCTGGCCTGGCACGACTCTTCTCTAATGCTCATCTGCAATCATAGCTCAATATATTGACACGTACATACGACAATATCATCTAGAGGATCTTTGCCAGGAAGAGGTACGTCCTGAAGAATCGCAGGCTGACCACGTCAATCTCTGCAGGGCGAACCCTTACCGCGAACAGAAACCTGTCAAACATGAGCATGCCACTTGGCCATGACCATTCAACATTGCCATCTCCTGGAAGTATGAGGAAAGAGAAGTGCGAGAATGTGGACTATACCTTGAGCTCCATCTGGCGAGCGTCATCACGTTCATCACGGATCCTTCTCCTCATCACAACTCTACATTTTCCGCCCTCGATCTCGTTTATCGCGCTGAAGTGCCCATTTCCGGCATTGCTCCTCGAACAGTGATTCCTAGATGCAGGAACCTCGAGTGTGCGAAGATACATGCGACCGACCAGTGGCAAGAACAATGATGAAGAGATGGACTGTCCAGAAACAAATCTTAATAGGTGGAACCGGAGGCATACCAAGCTGCAAAGAATGATTGTCGGAGTAAGGTGGAAAATGGCAGAGGCGGCGCGACATCTAGTTCAAGGGCATTGCAACATGGGACCAATCCAAACCTGACCAGGCATGAGCGCTGTACGAGATGAGATCGAGGCGGGCTTCTTCCTGCCGTTCTACTCGCTTGACAGCAGCAACGCGTCCGCCCCCACACTCTACTACAATGGACTAGTTCTCGTAAGGGTAAGTATTGGTCTGAGGCAGTGGCATGTGAACCATAATCCGGGACCATTGGCGACTATGTCGGCCGCTCGAAGGTCATCGGTGGGTTTGACCAATTTCAGGTTCAGGGACAGTCCAGCGCGTCAGAAACATCTGGACTGCAGCTCACATTTTCGTCAAGGAAGCTAGATTCCCAGGAGTAATGAATGTCCAATGACATGATGGTGTTGGACGCACTTAGAGGCGAGGACGGTGTCTTCACGCTGGACATGAGGTTGATCGTTCCGGAAAAACCAAGATTTTCCCCACCCGGCGCTCGGCAGGAGCCAGGAGGGCCGCGATCGTTCATCACTGGACAGCCGCTTACGTCGCCTGCAGTCTCGATGATGGACTATCGCGGCGGTGTGTACAGTACTGCGTTTGGCATCCGATGCGGATCGCTGTTCCACCTTGGCCACAGCTATCACACCACGGCACGAGATGTGAGGGCGAGTAGCCCGCCCGATGTCATCGGATCCGCGTGACACTGCCACCATAGTCGATGCAAATGAACTGGCACTCTTTGACTGCTGTTCATCTGCGTCGAGATTCCGTCTCGTTGATGAAGACTATGAAGCGAGCAGGTGCGCGTAGACAGGCAAGGGCGCAGCACGGGGCAGCGATTGGGGCAGTGATAAGTACGGTTTTGAGATTGGGCTTGTTTTTTGGTTTTTTAGTTTTTCCTTTCCAGACCCACCTACTCCCCATGCCCGTCTCAATTTCCCATCTCTTTCCATTCCGCGTTGAATTCTTCAGGTCCAGTTCTCCTTGTGGTCTCTGGTCACAAACATAAGTGTGACAGCACAGGCTTATTCCCGCACCGAGAGGAGGCTCCAGCACACCCGCTGTTATCCGTTGATCGAGTTCCGCGGGTTCATTCAGGTCAAGGTCCGCCAAAGGGATCCATCACTGAAATTATGCTCGTCACATACAGCATCATCCCAGACCGCGCCGTGGGGCACCAGATGTATGATTGCTACATGGTTCGCCACGCATTCAATCAAGCAGGGCACGAAACTCCGACATGACCGCTCGACGCCCGAGTCAGGAATGCAAAAAAGTGAACGTAGAGGAGATCAGGATGGCTGGTACCTGTCATCATGTCCCTCCATAGTATCAAGGTGGAACAAGGATCAGTCAATGCGGTGGAAGCATTTCAAGCTTTGGCCAAGGGCCGTACGTTCAAGGACTGCAACAAGTCAAGGGAATTGCGTGCTGACTTGTAGACTGTCACAGGATACGCCAGCATGGAGCATGCTTCACAATCCACAATCTATTGCAGGCTGTGGGCTTGATGATGCGCAACGTTTCAGAGCATCGATGCGGTGGTACCAAGTCTGCAGAGGAATTCGAAAGGTTCGCACAAGAGCCGGGGGAATGCGTTTCGATGGATAACTCTACATCAGCAAATGCTTATGCTCAAGTCTACATCGTTCCGAAGGCCACGGCAACGAATATCTCGAAGCTTCACCCGATCCCTACGCCCCGTCGCTTACGAAACATCCCAAGCAGACTCTCGCATGTGGTGACGAATGTGGTATCCGATTTCAAGGTGATCATACTCTGCACCACCAGCCCGCATCGCTGCGGGAACTTGTTCCTTGCAACTGAGCTCGGCCAACCCTCAGATCCCTGTGATTTGTGTTACAGCTGCGACTTGTCATTCCCATGGTCAATTGACTTCCACGGGTGGTTCCTTGCCTTCTGTTGTCGATCGATTAGGGCTCACATGTCATCCGGAGCTTGCCTGGCTCACAGCATCCGTCACCGCCTTGTTATCGTCGACCTGCTCGGATGTGGCTGCAAGGGGGGCCAAAGCTGAGGTGTGTATCTTCTGGGCAAGGGCGAACAGCTTTCCGGTATCAAGTCCTTTCGTTCCGTTGCAAGTAAGCTCCAGAAGAATTGTATCGACTTCCTGAGGGGTGTTACGCTTTGCCAATTTGAGGAAGCTTCTCATAACGGCTTCCCCAAAAGGCGTACCCCTAGCTGCACTCCCTCGGGACTTGGGTCGAAGTGCGGGACGGATGCAGTTAGGAAAATCCTCCCATTGCGGAAGACTTCGAATCTCGGTCCAGATCTCTGCAGCAGATCGATGACGACCCATGTCGCCGACTCTTGGATTTCTAAGATGGCGTTCTGGATGGCGTTCTGGATGGCGTTCTGGATGGCGTTCTGGATGGCGTTCTGGATGGCGTTCTGGATGGCGTTCTGGATGGCGTTCTGGATGAATAAGACCTGAGAATTCACTGAGCTTGTCGTGCTAGTCGGTGAATAGCAGGAGTGACGAAGTGAAATGTCACGTGCTCGGTGAGAGCACGGCAAAACTTGCCGACCGTGCGGCTGGAACTGCTGCCTCAATTGCGGCAGATGTACTCCTAGCATGATACCTTCATTTGTGAGAAACTTCACCCAGCAACAATAATATGCCTTGAACGGAGACTGTATACCCATAGGCGTCCCCGATGTCCGTAATCATGGCGAGCGACAGCAACCTTCCGGATAGCACTCTGTTCTCTGATATCTCAGCCTCGGTCCATAGCAGACTCGGACACGGACAATGCACGGCTGGAGACCAACTCAGCAAAGTCTGCAGCGAGGAACGTGTACTCGTCGTCTCAGGGACCAAGAGGCGTGCTCAGCCAGGACCGTCTGCTCTTTCGACAGTCGCCATGAGCGGCTCCTCACGTCCGTCACTGGGCATCATTGCCTAACAGACTATTGCTCTACTGCATCTGATTCCCGCATCTTGCGCCCAAAGATGATCATACCTTCTAATTGAGTCACGCCGCCCCACATCATCATGTTCTTGAAACGAGGACGGCGAATGAAGGAGGGGGAACGCCGACACACAACCACATGTCAGAAAGCCTGCACAGAGCTACCGAGCGTTATACAAGGAAATTGAGCATGGGACCCTCGCTGTGGGCATAGACGCAAAGCTGAATCGTTGGCGAAGCTTTGAGAAATCGACAAGAAGCATGACTCTAGGGACTACTCAGAGGCAGCGAACCGAGCAGAATGGCCGCCTCCAAACCGACGTCCGTCTTTTCCGACACATCGTCCTGGAATCAGCTCCAAATCTCTTGAGAAGTTTCGAGAAGCCATCAGGACCAGATCGGCTCAGTGTCCTCTCTGAATCACATCCAACCTTGACACTCCTAGACGCTCAAGATGCTGGTCCCAAGACGCAAGTGACGAAGCCGATCATGTCGGAGGAGATGTTGTTCACGACCAGGAGGGAATGGTCATTGCTCGTCACAAAGTGCTGGTAGATACGTCCTCAAGCCTGGTTGCTTGCCATGGAGCTCCCCATACGTCTGGGATTCTCCTTGACAATCTCCATCTTTGAGACTCACATTTTGAGTTGCAAGCTTTGGCTTTGTAGTGCTTGTTCGCCTCCCCCTTCGCATTCCGTCTGGTTTACCTTCGACAGGCTTTCCAAGACCCGACAATCACGCTGCCTGTCGATGGATGGTACCATACACCTCACAAGCAATGAGCGACAGCAAAGGCCTGCATCCTTGTACTATTGGTCGCCCTGGCATCCATTCGAGGTTTCCGATACGATGAAGGGACCACAGTCGGTTATCCCCTGTGTCCGATCGCCAGCGACAGGCAGAAGGGTCTGGCTGCCCGCTTCGCTGAGTACGACTCACCTCTTGGTATTATCCGAAGTCTCAATCGCTTGATCATATCAGCACCTATATTGTCATCTCTGACGTTGTCGGAACGGTGACTCCTACTTTCCAAATCGACATCCTACCGCCACCCACCTCGAGACCTTCGAAGATGTCCGGCCCAACGACGACGATGAGACCTTACCGTTCGCTGGCGGCTAGACTCTTGGGGTTCCTGGCACTTATTCTCATCTCCGAAGTTGGTGGAACTCTCTCCGCGAAGTTGGTGGGACTGTGGGTCTTCTCTTCCTCGTCGCCATCTCCGCCCCCTCTAGGCCCGACACCAAGTGCGGCGACTAGAAGCTCTCCAAGCTTACCCCAAGTACTGCTCTTGGAGTTTTAGATGCCTCCAGAGTCACCTGGGGGGTTGACAAAGTCGTAGCTCTCATCTTCCTCGTCGCCACCTTCCCAAACCTCCAAGCCCGAGGGCTACAGCGGCGACGGAGAGCCCTTCGAGATTGTCACTGATGATGTCTATGGTCTCTTTGATATATTCAAAGATATCTCCGAGTCAGTGAGATCGTAGCACTTCATTACGCCCTCGCCATCCTGAGCTCTACCAACTTAACCCCCTCCAGATCCGACAACGACACCGGCAACGAGGAGCTCTCCGAGCTCGTCACCGACAATGTCTTTGGTATTTCTAACGTATTCAAAGGCTGTCTCCGAAGTCAGTGAGGTCGTAGCTCATCATCCCGCCCTCGCCATCCCGAGCTACGCCTTTTGCTCTCCCCCCCTTCTCTGTCAGGATGTGGTTGGACACTCTAGAGCCTTCGCGGAGACCGCTCGGACCTGTCTCCCTCACCTGTCCTTCCACACCGTCAATGATTGCACTCCTGCTCCCGACTGTCTTGGCCTATGCATGAGATGTTCACGGACTCCAGGACCCTCATCGGTGATTTCGACGCCTTCGCTGACGAGAATACATCTGCTCCCTCCCGGATATTTTTCGTCGATGCGGTGACCCTCTTCAGGCGACCCACGGCATGGGAATCCCCGTCAAGATTAGCTCGGCATCAGTACGAAGACCATAGACACATACCGCAAAATGCGTCCACGACATCGCCTGGACGGACAACCACGCTGTGACAGCATTCCTAGCGGCATCAAAGCCGGCTCTGTGGGGCCAAATCTCGTGTGAGGATGCGACCACCGCAATATCGACATGATGCTCGCCACGATGCGGCAAACCGTTCCTTTCGAATGTGCCGGTCTTCGGTCACGATGGAATTCCCAACAATCACCTGTCGAACTTGTCGTCTTCCCAATCAGGTCCGGATTTGGCTGCCTGCTGGCGCCGGAATCCTGCGCTCCTTTTGCTTGGAGAGCATGTCCACGCCCTTGCCGTTGGGTCCCAGGTATCTACGGCTGGGTCCGATCTCAAGCATCTCGCTCGACATGACATATCGTCCACTAGACCAGTGCTGTTTCCAACACAAATGCCGCCTCATGAGTGCCCGATTCCGCATGGTACGACCAAGAGCGCCTGGACAGGAAGCCCAAGATCGGGAAATTGTCCGCGTCGCCGCTAGTCACACGAAGAAATGAAGTGGTGCTGAGGGAATGTGAAGCTCGAGCGAGAAATATCTTCCTACGAAGTCTGAGATGTACATCTTCGACTTGCGCATCTCGTGTGGGCGGTCGACTTGGAGCTACCAGCGCCTACTTCTTTCTCGCTGGCCATCCTGTATGCTCGGCTTCACGCTCGACAGCCTGCGATTGGAACGCGAGATGCACGCACACTCATGCTCAGCAACGGGATCCCCTCTCGTCCCCGCCTCGGATCGGGGTCGCCACGGCCATTGGAAAGGTGATCGACGTCCTTGCAAGCACGGTGGTCAGGTGTCTTGCCCGCACCAGATATCATCTCGTCATGTACGAGTTGAGGCTTACAAACAAGAACACAATTCATTGGATTGACACAAAGCAGACTTTGCGGCCGCAGTCTAAGGCGACCCTGGCACATTCCACGAAGCCAGACAGACAGAGCACTTCGAAGGACAGTCGTTCTTGGTCTCGGCACAACCTCGACGCTCGCTTGCAGGTAGGTCGCCCACCCTCATCCCCCCTCCCAGCCCCCCGGGGTCAACGGGGAATGATGCCAATATGCTCTGTGACCTATCTGGGTGTCAAAGTCGGTTCTGACATTGGTCGTTTGGTGTGTGTAAGTTTTGGGGAGCTGGTGCTCGAGTTGGTACGTCGGTGATATAGTGTCCCAATCCGATGGGTACTCCCGTCCTTGTTGTCGTCGTCAGAATTGCTCGCTTCGTGGTTGTCTGTACCTTCGATGAGGATGGCGAGGTCTCTTCGTCAAATCTCTTTCCCCCACTATAGCCAATGCTATGTTACTTGGGCGGCCTTTACGCACTCCTCATTACGCGGCGTGACTGATTGGTGCTGCCGTGGGTTCGGCCCATCGATCGGCTAAGTCCTGGTATTGGAAGTAAATTGCACCCTAATAACTCCCTAGCGTGACCTCGAAAGCCTTGCCCGCGACTGTGACGTGAGCCAGGGATGCCATCTGCATTTTCCTGCTGTTTTTGCTCCTCTGGGCGCTGCGCTCACTAGACGACAGTTCAGCAAGAATGGACACACTCTTTCGAAGACATGAGAGCGAGGCATGGACAGACTAAACTCACATACATGTTGATGCCTTCCAGACTTGCAGAAAATTGAATTGACACTACGAAACCGCTGACCCTCAAGCTAGGTTAACAGACCCAAGATCATTGGGTCCTGAGCTGGTGCGACTCTTGGGATACTTCCGTCGCCAGCAGGTGCGAGCTATCCGGCGGTATCTGTGATATACTCCCTCTTCGACCACCAATGTCCTTCGGATGTCATGCTCTTGTCCACAGTGCCTCGGAAGATTTGATATGTCACCTCCTCCCCACTCCCTGCACGCTTCGTCCCGCTCTTCTCCCATCGGCAGATCCAGAACTCGTCCCTTCTCATTGAACGCCTTGCTCGCACCAACTCTTGTCAACCCGGTCGAATCTGTGTTGTGGTTGCAGTCTGCGGGTACGTCATTAAGAGTGCTGTGTCTCTCATGGCTGGATCCTGCATACAATGTGCTGCGTGATACCAGCTCCTTGGTCGCGCTGGCAGTGACCAAGTCTTGACGTATCGCCTCCATTGTTGTCGCCCTCTTAGCGCGAAGGGGTCGCGGACGTTTGCTGATCCTCGTGGGAGCCACGACTAAGTGATCTCCATGGAGCGACTGTAATGACAATCTGCTGGTATTCGAAATCGCAGGGTGAAGGTTTGTCCTTCGCTGCGGCATGCGGACTTGTCATGGCGGATGATCGGCTTTGTCGCGAAGACCAAGGGCGGTGCTGGTGGTTCTTGGACATACTGCGAAATGTGCCGAGTATGGATCGAAGGAACAACTGCATTCTTGTGTTTTTCTTGCTCGTTGTGAGACAAGATGAGCCTCCGCAGATGTGCTTCTGCCATGTCGCGCGAGCAGGCGCGGTGGCCTGGCGGCCATGCGGGACCTTGGGCGGAGCGAATCAACCGGCGGAGCTGAGAAAGACGAATAACGGATATCAGTACAGTCTGGCATATGGATCCAGTGCAGCCGAGTCGGAATTGGCCTGAATTTAGTCTTGGTCAAAGAAGAAGAGGAAGAGGAAGAGGGAGTGGTGATCAGAACACCGGCGTCGCGGCTGAGCGGGCAATGACGACACTACTCTTTACACCTGCGCGAGAGCTCTTCTTCCCTCACTTTGCACATTGCCCCTCAGTCCTACTGGAAGAATATGTACTGCAAATATTTCACGCTCGAAAACGACTCGCTGCTACAGCAGTGTCGCAATTCTGGCTCACCCAACTACACCATCGCCGGGGACATAGCTCACCATTTCCAACCAAGATGCAATCAGGTCAAGATATTGATCAGGCCCACTCCGATGCCAGCACATGAGGATCTACGGCTCCAGATCAGCTCTGTTCACCCATCTTCGACTCGCCCTCGTCCTAGACTCCAGCAATGCTCAGTGGACAGTCGACGACACCAACCTCGCCCCCTCCTTTCACCCCCACCACCCCCTCCGTCCTCGCCCCACCCGCTAGGCGCCTCCACGAATGAGCACCGAGCTCCCTCTACCGCACCGACAGCTCCGACCACGTCTCCACGGTCTTTAGAGTCTTGAAGACTAGATTGATTTAGGGGAGCTATGTGATCTGGATTAGTGCGACGGTGGGTACAATCAACATTCTCATGATAGTGAGCCAATAATGTCCATAGGAGGTATGATGCGACGAGCTGACTCATAAGTCCGAAGAATATGTCTCTTTTCCGTATCTGCTCGATTGGTTGTACTCACGTCTCAGGACTGGCCGCTATATGTGCCGTGACATCGTGTTCATTCTCGTCGCCGATCCTGGAAGCAGCATCAAGCTCGCTCCAACCAAACAAAGAAGGCCGTCGACGAATGATAGACGTATCTTCAACGGTCCTGCTCCCAAAGGGCGAGTAAAAGGTCTTCGGAGGGCTCGGAGAGCACGTGCGGGCATTCAGACGCACGAGAGAGATAAAGTCAAATGAGCTGATGATGGGCCAAATCTTGCACCGGTTCGTCGAACGTCCTGTCTCGTAAGATGGCTCTGTCAGACTGCAGAAGAGTCATAGAGAGGAAGTTATGGAGGAGAAAGTCGCAGAAGGGGGAGTGTACGGTGAGATGTATTCGGAGTATAAGGAGTGGTGAAAGAATGGGTGTACAGGAGGGGATATGGCGTTATGAATGGAAGGCTGCATGGTCTGGTGAAGTGGAGGGGAACGATTTGGTGAAAGGGTTGGGGAAGGTGATGATGATGGATGGGGTAGGAAATGGGTTGGTAGAGGAGTCGGTGAAGGGGTTGGTGGGGCAATTGGCGGAGGGACTGGTGGAGGGTATGTTGAAGGGGTTAGGAGAGGAGTTGGTGAAGGCGTTGGGAGAGGAGTTGGTGAAGGCGTTGGGAGAGGAGTTAGTGAAGGGGTTTATGGAGTATTTAGTGGAGGATCTAGTGGAGGAGTCGGTGGAGGAGTCGGTGGAGGAGTCGGTGTTAGGCTTAGTCCAGAGACTTCTCAGAGTGCAGGATAGACGGAAAGTGGAGGGGCCGGAAGGCGAGGGAGGAGGTTTACGTATGATCGGACAAGCGCCGTTGTAAGCAGCTTGATTGCTCGTAATGATGCTGTGCTGACTCTGAAGCGTTGAATGACCCATTCAGTCTCGTGATTATGTTGGCTTGTAGTATCGACTCGGCGTCTTTGAAGTGGAATTGCTGACCGTCCTGCCTCGGCGAGGCAAGTCACCTCATGGAGAAGATCGAGTCGATATGCAGTGTTAGTCTGGAGAAATCCTAGTCATACCTAGGGCAAAATCCGTTTCAAGTTGCGCGGCAGAAACAGGACTGACAACCTGAAAATCTCGGTACGCTAGCTAAGGCATGAAGAGCTCCGGCTTGGCGAAACTCGCCGCAACCTTCCCTCGCCGCAAATGCCTTTCTCTATGCTCGGCCCGCTCGCGAGCGTTCATCCGCATACCAAGCGCCCGGCAGGATGCTTCAGTACTCGCTTCGGAACCTTTGACGACTTGTTCTGAATGCTTGTTGTGCTTGCCTCCGGCATTCCTGCATTGCCCTCGAGCCTAAATCTTGATACCTGAGTATCTCCAACTCCCACCCTGCGCAGGTGGGGCGCGGACATGGTTGGTGGGGGACCAATGTGGCCGAGATCTGCCGACACGCATCGGCGAAGACACTGTGAAGCAAAGACACTGTGAAGCAGGAAGAAAGACTTAGTGGCCGAGCTTGGTGGGAAAGTGTTACCGGTCAACGCGAATAGGTCGAGAGGAGCGACAGCTGCACGAGGGTATTCCGAGCGCGAGTAGTGAGATCGGAAGGAATTAAAAGGTAGAGATGTCGTGGTGGGATTCGCGGTTGTCTAGGTTCGTGGTGTCGAGGGGAGCTTTAATGCGGATCGAAGCGAGGGAGAGGGAGGTGTCGATGCTGGAGAGGAGGAGGAGTTGTGCAAGGGTTGGCGCGCAGAGGAGCGGCCTACCGAGGTTGAGAGCGACGGGGACCGCATCGTTGGGGAGGATGGGGAAAAAACACAAGATGTTGCACGAAGGAGGGAGATCGACCGGTGACTTTCGGTCCTCATTTGGAGGGACAGGAATATCGAGATCATCAAGCCGGGTCACCAAGGCTGGCCCGCTGTTGCACGTGGTGCTGCCTACCTCGCTCTTGCGCGGCGATCGCCTCAACCTATTCTACCCCCTTGTCCTCCCCACCTTACCCTCCCCCTTCCCCCCTCCGTCCCAGACACATTCACTACCTTCTACCTCCTCCCGCCCTCACAAGACCTCTCCAAGTCTGATATCGCATGCTAGTGAGGGAAACCACTGCCGATACCCAAATCGAGTCCAATTCGGATATTAGGGAACTTGCCCCTTAGGTCCCGCACACAAGTCCTCACATCGATTGGGCTTTTGCCGGCCGCCTCTCGAAGACCTTGTTGCCCCTCAAACCTGAGCTTCGGTAGAGTCTTCTGCGCAACCTCAATCTGACATGGACATGGAGCCCCGGCGTCTGCATGTCGATACGATACCGTATCTGGAACGTCGTCATACATTTTTTCATCCTTGCTTTTGGGACGTTCTAAGTTTGCTCAAACGAGGAAGCCGGATACGCCGAATCTTTCCTTCAAATCAAACCGCCGTCGAACCCCGTCCTGCTATGAGCTTTCATGCCATGCAGATGATGATGTCGATATTATTCAGTGGCGTCTTTCACTTGAGTCGGTGCTCTATTCTGCAACATCAGATACATGCCGTCTGCCACGCTTCTTTCGAGCATTCCTGCTCAACGCTTCATACCAGTCAATGAATCCCATGGCTAGCTCATCGGCGACAAAAATACAGTAGCACATCGCTGGTCAGTCAACGGGCTGTCAGACAAGATGTCTCGTCCTGGGTAAGACGTCCGTACATTATCCCAACTTTGACCTGTGTAATGCGCCAACAAGTCAACCTCCGGCCCAATTCCATCGGCTACAACGGTAAATCGCACCATGTGAAGTAACATAACATCAATACAGGATAAATACAAGGGAATTGAAGATTCAACATCACCATCAAAAGTGAATTTGCCAGAGATGGGATCGATATGCGATGTCCGCGATGTCCAACAATCCCGGTTGTGACGCCAGCTTGCGGCTGCTGACGTCTGCAACCGGAGCGGCTGAGGGTGGATCGAAACCACTCCCGGAGATGGGGAACGAGACATCGAAGCTTGTCACAGGACTAACAGCCCTGTTTTACTCTGGTCTGAACTTCTAGGCCTATGGTCACCTTCCTCCCGACACCCATCGCTGCAGCCCGAGCAGAAGAAGCTTGTGGTGACGTCCGGACTTCACCGTCGGCCTCCTTCAGAATGGAACCGGAGGCATATCAGTAATGTTCAAACATGTTTCGTTGATTGCGGACTATGTGCCTGAAGTTCATAAACCGAATAATGCTCGGAGCCTGGCAGATAGCCAGAGGATCTGTTGCGGCGGCTTCAGTGGTCTGTGGGACTACTCCTGCCTCGACTCTGCCACCTTTCAGAAACGCAGCCTGTGGAACACTCTCTGCTACGACGGTGCCAACCTCTAGGAGGGTAGCCTGTCGGATATCTTCTGCTGCGACTGCGCCTTCTATCAGTATTGCTGAGGCCAGTTGCTCTGCAATTTCCCTTTGCTGCTGTTCCATTTCCTCTCTCAGTTGGAGTTGAAGAACACGAAGAGCGGCATCGGCGAACCGCACCAGCTTTCGATGACAGGATACAGTCAGTGCCGCTGAGACTGATGCGCGCCGTGAAACGTAGAAAGCGCGGTCTGAAAGTCTGCCAGGGAAGTTGCACGCCGGGCGAGGTAGACAGCGGAGCGGAGCGTGAGGGGTGTCAAGCGAGTTGCAGAGCTTCGCTACAAGGTCTGCATGAGGAGAAGGTGCGGGAAGTTGGTGGGGAGGGGGAGGAAGTTGGTGCGAAGGTGGAAGGGGAAGGAGTTGTTGGGGAGGGGAGAGGTTGATGGGGAGGTGGAAAGGGAAGAAGGTGGTTTTGGGGAAGGGGAGGCTGTTGGGGAGGGGCACGTTGGTGAGGAGGAAGGGACGTTGGTGGGGAGGGGGTCAGGTTGGCGGGGAGTGGGGGAGTTGATGGGGAAGGGGGCAAGTTGGTGGGGAGGGGGTCAGGTTGGCGGGGAGTGGGGGAGTTGGTGGGGAAGGGGGCAAGTTGGTGGGGAGGTGGAAAGGGAAGAATCTTTTAAGGAGGGAGAGGAGATTGTTGGGGAGAAGGGGCAAGTTGGTGGGAAGGGGGGGAGGCTGGTGTAGAGGTGAAAGGGGAAGCAGTTGGTGGGGAGGTTGAAGGGGAAGAAGTTGATGATGAGGAAGAGGGAGTTGTTGGAGTTGACAAGGAATTTAGTTGATGCGAAGGAGCGAGGAGTTGGTCAGGAAGAGTGGCTCATCGCCATCCTAAAGGGTGGTGGTTGACAAGTGGTGGAATTTGGTTATGCTGAAGACAGAGGTGGTGCAGCTATGGATATATCTCGAGACAGATGAGAAGAGTTCGGAGTCGATGAAGCAGGAGCGGGAGAGCGTAGTGCCAGATGCTTGTTAAGGTCTACCACACTGGCTCGGAGTGGAGAACTGCCTCTCTGCTCATGACCGGGGCGAAGCCGAGGAAGTGTGACCTTTCGTTGTCAAGCATGGTGGAAGCGGATGCCATGCATGCCTTGTCGGTGTCGGTGACCTCGACGAGGGGATTCTCCAGCACCATACAGTCGGCAAGGTTGAATAGCAGTAGGCTTGGAAGCGCATGGCACCGGTGGCATCGGGAAAGAAGAAAGGAATGAGCCCGTTGACATCGGCGGCGCTCAAGGAAGAGCTGTCGATGGCTGTATACCAGTCTGCAGAGATGGACAACAAGACTGCCATCACTGTGTCGCCGTTCACGTCGTCAGACCAGGGGAGGTGTCGGGCCTGGTTGCGATGCATTAGAAGTGCGGATAAGAGGATTTTACCAGCAGCTGGGGCGTTGCGGAAGAAGATATAGAAAAATCTAATGCCCCTAGCCGCATCGATAGTGAAGCAGGTTGTGGCCTCATAGGGCCTGCGGCGCTGGAGGAGGACACGATGATACCCTCTAGATCGTGGTGGTACCGCAATCGGAGAAGGCGTCCACTACAGAGTAGAACTGAAACCGAGAGCTCGAGGTGGGTACCTATGGGCTGCTGTGGGTAGCGCTGGGGTCGCCGGACCGGGAGATGTTGCTTTCGTCCGATTAAGAGGTTGGGAATGAGGGTGTAGTGATCGTCCACCATGATGATATGGAAAACAAGGAGGCAAAACCTGTTGGTGCCGCAGCTGGTGGAGAGGATCATTAAGACATGTTTGATTGGGCTGCATCGACCACTGCAAGACCTCCACCTTGAGATCCTACATACTCATGCACGTGCTTAGCTGTATCCCGATTGCGTGGATCCGAATCGCCTTGTTCTTCATCGGCCACTACATCTGATAGACGAATTTCAATAAAGGCTTCTTGCGTTTTGGCGTGGCATTCGCCCAGTCGGCCTCACCAGCTCCGTCCCCATGCTCAATCGGCCTCGATCATGGGAAGCTCTGGTGGTCGCAAAAGGCAATGTGATGAAGATGACATTGCCGACTCTGCTCATATTCAAGCAGAGGAAAGGTCCTAGAGCTTCAATCATGTATGCTGGAGAGTCAGAGCTTGCTGAAGGCCGATTTGTTGGACCGCGGAAGGTAACAGCCGCCAAGGATAACACGAACCAGCATCAGACGTACGAGGGGGATGTTGACGAGGCCGAACCAGAGGGTCCACCTCCCGGCTTCGAATGACAAGCGCTGGTGCACCAAAAGAAGAAGAGGGTATGGGGCACATCAGTCCATTGAGGTCCATGATTAAGCAGTTCTGAGAGGGGGGGAGTTCGTCATAAAGTCGGCATTGGACACCCTCCTGCATCAGCAATCAGAAGTCTGCCATGCTCCGTGATAGGTCTGAGCAGTATTGGGGATCTCGCGCGTGCACCGTGGCGTGTCTGTTCTGCAGTGCCCTGGTCAAACCTGAAGAGAATAGTGGGGCCCAAGCTCCAGTCTATTGTTCACGCTCCGAAGTCTTTGACCACGCTCTGCATCGAGCCTGCTAAGCGGTTAGGCGGCTGTGTCAGGAGTGGCGGCGGGCTGGTGCTGAGGCGTACAGATGACGAGCATGGGAAGAACTCCTCAGCCAAGAAAAGGAGGCATTGTCGTGTGCGGTTTTGCCCAACTGAACAGCCGCATGGCCAGATGTTCTGCAGCAGTCGCGCAAATGTGGTCGAGAATGGCGGAAGCTCCCGTCCGTGTGAATTCTACCAGCAACAAGTCCAGAATAATGATCTTGAAGATTCCAGATATCCAGCAATCCAGTCAAATGTCGAGGAGGTTCCGCACGACTCCTTTGTCCCATTGACCTTGCTCTTGGAAATAACCTCAACGATATCTCTTCCTCGTCTTCCGCCTATACCACGAGCGGCGACCGCGATCCATGATTGCAAAACCATTGTTGTGCAGGCCAGCACGAGCCGAATGCGCGGATGATCTCTGACGGCCGGCAAGAAGCACCAATTGTACAGTAGCATTGCCCAAAAGCCCCGTCAGTTGTTCGGCGTCAGAGCTTCTTGCTGCAGGAGTCAAACTGTAGAGCCGAAGTCTGAAAATGATGCCTGGTGTCCTTTGTGTCCTCTCAAGAGTTGAGATTGATCACTTCGCCTGCGCATCCGGTCGAGAGACTTTTCTTTCAAAGATTTTGTGAGCCGAATCATGTCAAAATATCCAATCCATGGCGAATGTCCTCAGACGTTTGAACGCGACACGTCGAACGCGACACGTCCGTCGATGTGGACGGGTCACCGAAAGCAGGATGGCCTTGTGGAGCTAATGAGGCCTCCCGAACTCGTCACATTGTAGAGGGCTCGAAAGACATGTATCTTGGCCGAACAGCTATCATTCTTCTTTCGAATGAATGAGCCAGACATCGTTGAAGAAGCTGTACTGTTTGCTGCGAGACCATGGATATCGCTCTTCCATCCTCCTTTGTGCCGATGCATAATATCCGAGTCCGTCGGATCATCAATCGAAGTGAATGTGCAGACTTGGAAAACCAGGCTTTTAAAACGATTGAGGAAGGTTGCCGAGATCCGGAGGAGGAAACTCTTTTGTGTCTGTGAAGGGCATTCTGCACAGTAGTGAAAGAGATGGGAAGGGGGACGGGGGGGTTCACCTCAGCCCTCTGGCGGAAACGCAGCGGCCGTCGATCCGTCGTCCTTGGCTCCCCGCCCTCTGGTTTCATTCGCCCCGCACGAATGCCTCGAATAGAATTCTCTGCTGTTTCCTCTTCCACTCGTGCTTCAATAAGAGGAGGGCAATAAGCCTCACCCCAGCCGATCTGTACGCTTTGATGAATTCAACCATCTGCGGAGACGCTGCGGCCGACAAAGGAGTGCACTGTTCAGGTGGGTCTCGAACCACATCTGACGCGGGGCAAGCTTTGTCGAGTGTGATAAATACTCATGTACATCTAGGAAAAGCTCGACGAAACATCCCTGCATCTGACAGAGCTAGGCGCCACAGACGGGAAGCGTTGCATTCTCTGACACAGCAGGTCCGCGGAGATTCTCGAATCTTGCCCGTGGTGACGCAAGACCATCGGTGCAAAGCCGCCGCCTCAACGTGCAAGTGCGGCCGCTACCGAGATTTTCAGGTTCTCCGTCAAACTTGAACAGCGCAAAATTTGTCGGCGGGTTTTTTTCGTAATCTCCGCAATCCTCGCCCTCTACTCAACCTATAATAACAGACTACAATTGACAGAAATCGCGATGATACATAGAAAGCTAAGGATCATGACAACTATTACGACAAATAGCACACCTTCACGAATAAAATTGACAGTTTTTGTGGTGAATTACAGCTGTTATTGCACTATGAAGTTGGACGTAAGGAGTGCGGAGACTACGAAAAAAACCCGCCGACACGATGGAAGTGTGACGGAGAACCTGAAAATCTCGGTAATGGCGCATTCGAGGACTCAATCGCAGTAGTCTTCTGTTTCCGAACCCGAAATCGCTCCACATCTGCACGTTGGTCCATAAGGAACCTGGTCTTCTGATGCGACCATAACCTGTGGACAGAGACCCAGCCGTCATCTGCCTACCGGGTTCCAGGACGCGAAACTTCATGATTGATCCACATCTTTGTACTCAGCACGACGCAACCAAGACTCACCTGCCGGAGATTACTCTTAATCAGCCTCCGTGTGCTCTGGAGTCGATTGGCTTCCATGATGAGTGCCAAAGAATCACAGCCCGCTGAAGGCCAGTTGAGTGCACCTCAGAAGGCAGTGAGCCCCAACGAAATAACATAACAAGACGATACCATTGCCGACGAAGACGCGATGGACGACGCGAAACGAGAAGATCCCACGTCGCGCGGACTTGTCGATCCTTTGATTTGTTGCGTGCATCTGGGCGGGTCGATGTGATCAAATAAGGTTCATTCTTTCGACCTGTCAATACCATGCCAGTCACTTTTAATGCCGGACCATGGACCAGGGTCGGTGAGTCCTGCGGCCAATGGCATAGAATGTCCCGGGTCGATTAGCCACCTGCATCCAAGATCGTGGACTATTGATGCAAATGCAGAATCCACGGCGGCAATCCTCAAGCGCCTCGATGCATGTAGTGAGCGACCACATATGCGCAAAGCAAGCTCTGAAGCGGCCTCATGTCCCGCCGCTGCTTGCTATAAATGATACGATGGCCCGAGAAAGATGTCATTGGAGCCGCTGTGGACAACATGAGTGATCACATGGCCATGTCAATGGACCGTCCTACACAGCGAGAGCCGAATACGTCTTCGATTCTGGACTTGGCTGACCTCGATGATCTATTCCAGATTTTCATACCGAGATCGTGTTACTACCTCGGCTCCTCAGCGCACACCTGGGAAGCCAATTCAGAGCGCCTGAGATATACCCTACGAAGTGCAAGGCAACGTGGCTATCAGCATGCCTGTTGGGTCTTCCAGGAGGACCATTGCTTCAAGCTCGCGAGTACCACGCTGGATGGCCCCGTCACAGTTCTCACCATCAGAGACCCGAGTGTTGACTCAGAGGAGACCAAGCCACTATTGAATTTGACAACGGGCTGGACACCAGCGATACCAGCCTCAATTGTTGCCAGTATAGGAGGTACCGGTCTGGTCGTCTTGATCAAGGTGCGTTATGACCGTCTTCTGATATCCGTTGCACTACTGACTTTCATCAGCCGTGCCATATCATGGCACCGCCTCGCGAAGATGAGACACACTTGATGCGACTACTCGTCGTATGCCTTGCCTTCTGCGGCGGGTATAGCATCCCACGTCACCTCCCCTGGAGTCTCGCCAAGCACATGGCGTTTTGCCTTTTGCAAGCTCTGAGGCCAACCACCGCAAAAACGGATCAATGCTTGGAGCATGAAATCGCTGTTATCATGGAGCACTACGTAACGCAAGTGAAAGTTGCCATGGACTGCCTACAGCTCGCACAGAGAGTAGCCATATCTGACGAAATGACACGAAATCAAGCATCGATGATACAGAAGGTGGAAGAGGTCCTGGAGTTTCTCTATCTCGCCGAATGTGGTCTACTCGAGTCCGCTTCTCCGTCTGCTGCCCACCGGATTACATCACTGATCATTCTCTCCTTTGAGCATATCAAGAGAAGGTTGATGGAACGGCTGGAAGAGGGAAAGTCGTATTGGTGGAGTTGTGTGTGTGATCTGCAATTCTGGTGTCATCAGCAAAAAAAACCACAGTCGTAGATGATCCCTTCCGGAGAGGAGAGTGCGATTATGGCGGACATTCAGGGAAGTTCGGCGTCCATGGAGCTGGTGGAGATGTAGTACCTGTGTTTGTGGTTGAGGGTAGTGGTATGGCGGCTGGAGGAGGGGAAGGGGTGGAGGGAGAGGAAGTCGCCGGAGGGGGGCCGGGGGAGAGATGGTGGGAAAGGAGGGGGGAGTAAAGGTCACAATAGGACGTGGCAGGGCAGCGCCCTTAGATAAGCAGGTAGAAGTGCGTGGTCGTCTATCTAAAGTCCGGAGGTAACTTAATGGTATTGGAACTCCGTTGTCAATTCGACAGAGGGGCGATTCGGCCTTCAACCGCAATCGGCTCGGGCGCGACCACGGCCATTTGGCTGTGTTGCGTATTGGGTCGTGCTTTTCCTTCCCATACTTTTTTACAACAAGAGACGGCATGATCCTTTCCGCTCCGAGCAGTCCGCGATCTCGACATCAGTGTCGGAGCTGGCCGGCATCTGCGACAGGAGACTCTCTCCTTTTTAGTCTTACCTCCAGACTTGCTTTTATCCTCACCAGTCTCATTGACGACCGCACCGCCATCGGCCTCTCCCATGGCGACATCGATTTAACCTCTTCATCCTCATCCGCATCAGTCTTTCGCACAAATGCCGTCAATCCAACCAGCACTCCGCCGGTCTCATCCAATTTCGTCATCTATGGCGCGCCACGCCTGCGGAATTGACATCTCTTTCGGAAATGGACGCCATTCCAGCGCACCACTGCACATCATCACCTCGCATCTGGATCGACGACGACGATTGCCAAGTTAGAACAACAAACATCTACCGTTCTTGGACCCACGATAGCCAACACAGTACGAAGGATCTCATACAATTGCCGCTGCAAGGAATCCGACTCGATGGATCCACGTTCTTGGGGCTTTGACCTAGGCTTCTTTGACGTTCAAACGAGGGATTGGAGCACCACTCGCAGGCTTACCTAGGGTGCCGACAGAAGGTGGGATGGCTCATCAGCGCAATAACAAGAAGAGGAAGCTTATGACCAGGGAGCAGGCAGACGAGGCCAACGAGGACCGCGTCTCATGCCAGGCTGGATCATACACCAGCCCGATCAAGACATTCAGGTCCATGCTCGGAACTGCGCTGACAGGCTCTGCTTACTTCGCCGCCGGATCCGTTGCCAAAATGGGTTTCCTGGCATCACACATGGCCGAAAGGCTTGCACGCTTCTGGATCCAATTTCAGATTGAATCAGCCAGATCGACATGAAGCGGGGACAATAGATCTATTTCCTGATCTTCGTCGCCTTAGCCCGATACAACGATCGCTGGCGATGATTGCCACTTGGTTTCCGGCTCCTCCTCAGGCTCTCCTTACGCTGTCAATCCCAAAACCGGGAGTCGATCTACTCCTTGAAGCGGTGCTACTGACGCATGAAGCTCGCCGCGGTGTCATCCAGATACTGTACACCAGCACATACCCGTGCGGCGCACCCACCGAGGAGGCCTTGTTCTGGTCGGCAAGATAGACGGTGAGGAACGAACAGAAAGGGAACGCAATGGTAGGATCCATGCTTCAGGGAAAGAGTCGGCTCACTAGACCGACATTCGTTTTGTTCTACTGCCGAAATTGACACTCAGCGCTGATACAAATGGCCAAGGGTACGAGCCGACTGAAGCTGTTCGAACCCGCTACGCTATAGCACTGCTGGCATGGTGTCCGGCGAGCGTAAGCCGAGGAAGGACGGACCAAGCTCGACCCACCTGAGTGACACGACGTGAGCTACACTGGCCTTCAGTACCGGTTAAGCGAAGTTCCCACCAAGCGCCATCCGAGAATGCAAGTCATGTACAATAGATTGCGTGTAGCAGTCACACAAGCGGCCCAGTCTTGTTTCACGGATACAGCTGGTATTAATGGTCATACGCTATAAAGGGGATTATACATGGCTCAGGCGACCTCCGCTGTCCTACAGGATGGATCCGAAAGACTGTACGACTACGACTGGTACAACAACGTTGAACATCATGTTCGGTACATGAAATTATCCAGCTACTTCAACCATGGCAACGACGCCGACATAGCGTTACAAATCCCCACGGACACAAGTAATGAGCAGCGTTACAAAAAGCCAAACTGCGATTCCTTGACGAGGGCACCAGTATGAGACTTGCGGAGAAGCAAAGAGACCGACATCAGCACAGACGAGTCCGCATAATGAGTGGCCATTTGTGTAAAAGGGTCGTCATGTGGTCGAGACACTGGCCAGTAAGATCAGGAGAAGAGAGTCCACTCTGGCCCCTAGACGAGAGATGCTGCTCAGCTCTCGTACTCCACGCTTCAATCATGTACTTACGTTTGTTTCTCATTCGAAAACAACATGGTATGGGTATCAAAACTTTCGCACCTGGCGTCACGCCCTGCGTCGCAGCGACCAGCAGTAGACGTGTCTCTTCGTGCGTCAGCAGGCAGGATCTGTCTGCCTTGGGCCCTCTAGACACTCCTGCGCCGCCTGCACGGCAAGCATCATTCTCTCGTCGACAACCTACATACCACGACGAACAATTCGCGTACCCGCACCATCGTCACCCCGTTATCGAAGCTCTATGAGAGAGGACAAGCAGACAGAAGGAAACAGCACTGTTCCCAAACGAATCCTTGGTCGTCGTTTGAGCCACGCAAAGTCCCAAAGACAGCACAAACATTGCCCGACTATCGGAAGCTTCTCATCCATGGAACCAGACAAGTCTGGCAAAGGGATGGGGCAGAAATCGGCACATGGAGAGGGATGTGAAGAGACCGGGAGACATGCCCCGGCGATGAGGCAGGCACGACCTCTATGTTACCGGCACCATTGATAGCAACACCTTTCCCTCTCCTGCAGGCCGTCACTGCCAACATCAAAACCTCCAAAACCCTTTCTGTCATCAACACTATCAAGAATGACACGCACACCCTCCGCTCCCCGGCCACCACATCGGCCAACATCAACTGTGACCTCGCTGTCGGAGCCAGGATCATGAACGACAACATCCCCGCCCTCCCCGACCAGGCCGTCACTAAAACTAACAACTGCAGCCTCTTTCCCCAGGCCGGCACTATAATGAGTGATACCTGCATTTCCTCTCAAAGATCGGCATCATCGATAAGAAGTATTTCACCCTCCGCTACCCAACCGGCTCTACACACAACACCCTCACCCTCGTCTTCGTGCTTGGAACCAGGAAGAACAACCACCTCATCCTCTTCTCCAAGGCCGGTATCGCTGAAAATGACACCTGCACTGAAGGCGTCGTGACTAGTACGACGGACAATAAGACCTCTACCCTCCCCTCCCAAGCTGATACTCGACCATCAACAACTTCACCCTCCCTGCTGGGAAAAGGCTTCAAGAGCGACTTTCCTACCTCGAACTTCAGCACTCCGATCAAGATCGCGCCTTCGACTCCTTCCCCAGAACAATCTGCACCGAAGGACTTTACCAGCTTTGCCCCAAGGGGTCCACCTCCCCCTCCGGGACCAACAAAACCGAGAGAGACCACTCGGCCTCCCCCTTGGTGGTCAGAACAATAGAACACCCCCACGCCCTACATTACCAAAGCTATCACCATCCACCGCAACCGGCTTCATCTCCTAACTATGGCCAGTATCGCCACTACGACTTCAATACATCACTTGCCATCTTTCCCAACAAACTCGCCTCATCACTTCATGAGTAGCAGAAGCACCACACCTCAACACTTCTCTCAGCCACGCTGCTCCGATCATCAGGCTTATCAGCGGTCTTTTGCAGATAATTTGACACATCCCGCACCGTGCGCGGCACCAACAAGCCGAGTCCGACATCTCTCTCGACTAGGGTATTGATCGCTTTCGCGGTTTCCTAGCAGAGCGCGCGAACATCGTCATCGAGTTCTCCGGAGCAGATCAAGTCCGAGTTTCAGTGTCAGAAACGCCTTTACGTCTACCGGCCGATATATTCCAGCAAGCCCGGATCTTACAATTTGCGACTCGTTGGAGCAAGTGCCACGGAGCACCAGCCGCGGAAGGGAGCCCAACGATGCTGTGCTGTGAAGATGCTTCTGCCTCTGGGTCGCAGCTCTAGTCTCATCCGGTGCATCATTCTCTTTTCCTGGTCCCGTTGCTAGTTGGCGGGCAGAAACTATCTGGGAAGGATAACCTCTGGCACCCTTCGTCACAGACCACTCTGTAATTTGGATCTTGGGCAATTGCCCTCTAATGCGTTCGGACTTGCGTCTCTCATTAATCGGAACGTGCTGGAGCTTCCACGAACACGCTAGGGTTTTAATGCTGAACTGCATAACAGGGCTCTAGTAATTGACCAGCAGAGGGTGTCAAGACACTGGTTCTCCTTGTTATCGAACAGCTTCCCTCGCCAATTCCCATCCTTGCTCAGTCAGTCCAAGATCTATCGAGTGCTTACGACACCAGGACATGCAATAAAGGGTGAGGGAATGGGTGGGTGGTGGGAGAGGATCAGTTGCGAGTGCTCAATTGCGGTTGCAGCATCCGACTAGCAGACGTCAACAAAGACCTAGTTCCGGCAGCAAGAGGCGCCAGCCATTTTGGTTGGAATGGCCGCCAGGTCAGGAGACTGTGTGCTCTGTACGGGCGTCATGAAGCTGGAAGTGCGCGATCGGACCTGGAAACGGAAGGATGGGGGAAAGATCAGGGGTGGCTGGATCCGGCCAAGCATTGTCTTCGGCCGACGAGGGGATTGTGTCATACATTGTGGCCTTGTATATCGTACGAGAAACATGAGAGAGCTACATGAAGAAGTTGCGAGAGACACAATACATGGAGCGGATTATGTCGGGTCCGTCCGAGAATGCAAGACGGTCAACAATTTCTTGCCAACCGGCCAGAGCGCTGCTTGGCCGACAACACCGAAGAACAGCAAGTTTCCCGTTGACTTTGCTTCCGTAGCATTGCGATCCACGTGGTACTTCTACACCAAATCTGTCTAGGATTATTGAGTACACGATACCAAGCATGACAATGGCTCCAACGAGTCACGTATCCGGACACCCAGCAGATCACATGAGTTTTGGAGCCAGACGGCATCAGTGGACCGCCAAATATTGCTCTAACAGGTATAGGACCATGGTAAGTGCTTCTCTAACATCTCATGTTCCGCACTCATGTCATCACATCACTACCTTGGCCTCGCTGGGCAACCTCGCCATCAGGTGTCATCCTCTCCTCATCCCACTCCTGGAACTCGGTACCGTTGCTTGGCTTTCCACAGCCACTACAGAAGACTGCTTCCTCGCCAGTAATACCGCCAGCCTTGCTAGTATCACTGGCACGCTCGCCTCCGCTGCTACCGATGTTCTCGATAGCACCACCAACACCAGCCTCTTGGACGACGACAACGCCACCCTTGTTCATTCTCATCCTCATCCACTCACACTCGCATTTACCTCTTCTCCTCCACCAAGACCAGCAACCTCGCCATGTTCATTTTGTCCCACGGCGCTTCAAGCAGCCCGAGAAGGTTGTTACTCTTGTCGCTGGACGACATCAGTGCACCATAGTACATACAGCTACACACTCAGCTATCCAGTTACAAGGATAGATCAGAAGACTGCCCCTCCCTAGATCCACTGAAGCCGACCCAGGACGAAGTGTCTGATACAGTCGGGAACAATCTCAGGTCACTCAATCACACCCATCGGAACCGTGACCCCAGGTGTCTTCCACGCCAGCTCCGGAGACCGTCGCCTCGCAATCAAAGCTACAAGGAGTATCACGATGGGAGGCGAAGTGTACACCGCTATCCAGCATCACCCTCGTGTTCATCCTCCGTCAATTCCGACATTCTTGTCCCGCACAGCACAACGACGAGGGAATGCAGGGCATGGAAGTGGTGGAGATCGTTGCACGAGACCACAACAAGAGCGGTGAGGAGGCGTTTAGGAGCTCGCTGAAGCGACTGTTATTGACATGGAATTTTGCGAGGCGCAAAAACTTTTGTTCGTTAAATTTAAGTTGACCGGGACTTGCGGTCGGTATGGTGAGCTGACATGGATATGGCGAACGCTAGATTCCTGAGACAGCGTCACGCTGCGAAGCGATAATGGCCGGTACGGTTGGGTATGTCGCGGCATTGGTTTGTCATACGTCCTCCCCAGCTGCTGCAGAGCTTGTACTGACCAGTGCAGAAGAGCCGGTCTGCCCAGCAAGGCCGATATGAAACGGATCAAGCCACATTTCATCATGACATTTCCAAAATTGAAACGACACAGCGATTGATCTCATGTTGAGACGGAACCGACCCGGTAGCTGGCAACCAAATTCCAGGAACTGCCCAGATCGCGCGGTACGTCAATTGAGTTGACGGTGAAGTTTGAGGCCGTGTATTGCTGCAGATAGGACGAATACCAGTAGCCTCGCAGGTAATGTCGAGTGTCAGCCTGTCCGAAGGTAGCATGTATATGTGGAATCATGCCTCTCTCTAGTCTCAAGTGGCACCAGTGTCAGACAGAAGCATCTTTAGAAATTCTAGAGACCAATGCATTTCTGTCATGCCATTGTAGGACCCTGGCGATGACACATGCAGTGCGCGGCTTGGCTCGGGTCACCCTCACGTGACTTTCAATTTCGCCTTGAGCTCCGTCTTACCTCCACATCTTCTTCTCTTTCGTTCCACCTACTTCCAACCACATCAACAGCACGATACTCGCTACTGGTCCATTTTCAAGTCCGTTCTCACTTCGAAATTAGCCCTCAAAGTACCAGTAGCTCCAGAATGGCACCGCATTCAAATTCATCTTCGGACTCGTCTCAGACCACCCTCGACAATCTTGTGGACAGTCAGTAAGTGCCGACAACACAACCTTTCTAGAGAGACACACACTGATGAAATGTCACGCTAGATACGATTCAGTTCCCGAAAAGGTCCATCGACAGGTCGAACTTTTCATGGACGGGACCACGAATGAGCTTGAGCGTCACCAGAGTGAAATTGATCAGATCAACCGCGACATATCTGGCATAGATGTAATGATGAGGGATCAAGTTATGGATGCCGAAGAACTGCTTGCTCGCCTCGCCCAGGTCACAGAAGCGGCAAGTGCTCAAGACGAAGCTGTTATCAGGTTGAGGAAGGATTTCAAGCTCCTGATCCGCAAAGTCTACGAATCTCGCCAAGGTAAACATTGGCGCATCTACAACCAGTCGATTCAATTCCGACTCTCACTCCAACTCTGGAACCAGGCTAACATTCGACAGAAATGTCTTCCATACAGGCTTCCAATGCAACCGCATTAAGCCGCATGAGAACTAAGATCCAGCTTCTCGAGCACCACCAGCAGCGCTATGTCCGGAAGCAACAGAGCGAAGCCCAAGATCTTCGTATGCTCGTCGAGGCCCTGACAAGCGTCCAGAGGAGCCATGCCGAAAGACTCTACGCTCTGTCGGCCGCGCATGTTCAAGAAGGCGAGCGGGTTGGCAGTCCCGATGGAGCTAAGCTGGGAAAGACAGGAAGGACAAATTGACTATAGCTCCCACTGTAAGGGCGCAAGAGCAGGAGAGGTTCTCTCCAGACATCAGAGCATGCTGCTACGATCCGATGGTGTGCGTTCTCGAGGATCCGATGCGGAGCTGGCACGAGCTCATGTGCGGGAAGTTATTTGCTGGAGGCCAGATGTGCTAAGATGGCCAAATGACTGTACAATCGTACCAGCTGTGGACAGACTCGCATCTGATATCCCGGTATTGCTTTTTGCAACCGTTTGTTTTCAGCTTTGCAGTCTGGGATAGTTCCTGGGCATGGTGGAGTTAGACCATGAGTTGAAGTCCAACATGATCGGTACTGACATTTTGAGAGACCTCGTGTTTGGGGCAACGCGCTGCTCTTCATCACCTCTGAACCTGTGAATTCACGGTCATTGTGTACACTCGTGAGGTAGTCTCCGTAGGGGCGAGCGCGTGATGGAAGAACTTGGAAGGCAACCGATATGCGCCGTGTCTGAACTTAAGCAGCATGAAATACAGGACAATAATTGCCCCTCAACACAAGTAAGTCAACATCTCACTATCACGTTCTGGATTGTCTCTGTAGCCTGATCATCGCCTTCTCAAACCAGGCGTGGCATCTCGCGCGTTGCGCTGACATCAAAATCCGATCCGGGTTACTGTAGCATCACATGTGTCAATTTATACACAGCCGCCCAGCTTCACCCCTGCTTTCGTTCAACATCCCCATCTTCTAATTCCGCGGGCACATATACCACGCAACCGTGCCCTCGGTAGGCGGCGCGCAGAAACACAAAAGCTACCTCACCACGCTCCTCCCCGCAAGCGGCATCAGCGACAAGAACACCTTCTCCTCCAGTGTCTCCTCCTCAGGCGGCACCAGCAATAATAGTTCCTCCCCACCCTCATTCTGTGTCTCCCCCTAGGCGACACCACCACTGATAGAACGTCTTTCCCCCATCCGGGTCGAGCGACACCGAGGGCAACTTCCTTGTCTTCCCCTTCGTGACCAATACCACCAGCAACAACACCTACGACTTCTTCTCCAGAACCAAGAAATCTCACAGGTTAGGATTGTATCGCTCGAGCGGTAGACATTACGAGCACCCTATACCCAGCATTGCGCAACCTATTCAGAGAAACCCGTACACGAAAGTACGTGAAGATAAACAGTCCGGCGCGTTATTCATCAGCGCCGTATCACATCCGAAGCGCTGCTGTTCAGCTCGACGTTGCCACTAACCCTCGCGCACCAAATCTTGTCCCTATGGACGAAGCGCCGTAAGATCTTTTGCCCTGGAGGGAGGAAATTGCATACAGGTCGGTCGCTCGTGGCTTTATTGAGCAAGAGCCTCGCACTGGCAGAGGACAATGCCATTGACTGATTCAAGACAGTTGCAACGCAGAGAGCACGTCATCTCTACACCACCCTCACTGCCTACCTTCTCGGAAACACTCGGCAACACTATCTACCATGCCCGGCGGCAAACCAGCGGCCGTCTACTGCGAATGTCTTGATGGGTGTTTGCCCGACAGCTGCTCTGCAGGAAAGCCGGACTCAAAGCTTGTCTGACGATGTTCTGCCACAACGGAACCAGGCCAACTCCGGATACATCTGCTTGTGACTTCACACCGGAGAAGCAAGGTCTCAGCGACGCAGAAAAGTCAAGGTTGGGTATGACGCCGAGCAGCGCCGGCTTGAACTCAGTAACTTGGCCAACATCAACTCCCTCATCCTCTCAACCCTATCCTCCCTATCCCCGACAGCAAAATGATGTGTCTTCCCATGCCCCTTCTCCTCCTCCTTCCCCTTGCGTAACTTCCTCTCCGGACTCCCCTCCGGCACAAGCTGAAACGCAAACGCCGTCCCATCGGCGCCTTTATCCTCTCTACTCTGAATCCATCGAATGAAGATGAGCCTTGACATCGTTGAAGTTGTTGAAACTCTGCTGCTGGACTCTGTGGTTTTGGAAGAGACGGCTTCTGTCGAACGTCTCCAGAATGAGTTCAAGGAACCTCCCGAAGCTGTCTTCCGCGTAGCAGCATTTGAGTTGTCCTTCTATATCCTGCCAGGTTTGTCGAGTGAGTTTGCGATGGTCGAGCGTCGCTATCAATTGAATGAATGTCTTCGCCTCATTCTCCATTGCAATGGTTTCTTCCTCCGTTCTGTCCTCGGCGTAGCGGGTCAGTGGTTGAGACGCCGGCGATGCTGGAGGAGTAGAAGATATGAGGCGGGCGTAGAGGCTGCGTGTCTGGCGGAGATTCAGTATGGGCTGGCACTATGGGGTCTAGCATCCTCGGTGCTGAGAGACTGTTCCCTGTTCTCCCTCGAGACTTACTGCTAAGGGCCGTATCGTGGATGTCAATTGCCGGACGCCAGTTACAGCGCCGTCCGGTAGTAAATCTGTCCGGTGTCACGGGCGGACTAAAGCTCCCGGTCTGACCATACTGTGGGGGGCTCAAGGAGGGCTCTGCCGTCAAAACATGGGGCTGAAGCTCCCACCGGCCCAGATTGATTTCCGTCGGGCATTTGTCGTGATTTCTCCGCCCACTTGCCAACATCTCTTACCTCGATCAGACCGTAGCGAGGATACCGTATAGTAACGGATTCGGAATTAAACCAGATGGGTAAGTCTCCAGAGCTTCATGTTGAGATGTGTCTGACACATTGCAGTATTTCATGCCAGAGCAGACACGCTCGCCGCGTAATGATATGGCAGGGCTCATTGAGGTGTTGAAGGTATCGAGTGACTTGTGAGCAGGGATGAAATTTGATCCTCAACCTGAGCAGTACGCTAAATTCGAACCGGCAGAGATAGAGATACACGAGAGGGGAATGTGTACAGAGAGTGGGATATGTAAGAGAATAAAAGGTTCGACAAGATGGACGAATTGCACGGCTTATCATGTTGAGTCATGTGTAGGCAGCAAGGACCCATAAAGGTAAAGAAGTGCGTGCCGGCTGAGTAACCACCATCATCACGTGGGGCCAGGAGTTGCTTCCGAGCAGGATCTGGAAGCCTGGACGGCGTCAAGATTCCAGCACTATCGAACAAATAAAACCTTTCCTGGTCGCACACTTACCGAACTTCCACCCCTCACACGAACACCACGAATGCAACAATGGTAGGTCCCGGTATTCACTTCACGATCTCACAGCTGACGACTCAGGGTCTCTGGGGTGGAGGCGTCTTCGAAAGCGAGTATCAGATAGATTCACTGGGAGACTGGACTCATGCGTCCTCGGTTGACCAAACACCACTTCTCATCAAAGCTGCTTACCACAGAGGCTGGATACAGTGTCGAAATCATCACGAGCACAATGGTTCGCACAGAATCAAGAAGAGCAGAACAATGGCTGACACCATTGCAGGTGAAAAGCCCGAGACCATGCAAGACAATGCCAAGGACGAAGGAAACAAAGACGAGGATCTGGAATTTCTGATATACGAGGATACTCAGCTATTCCATCCCAGATTCCCTAAACTAGTTCGCGAATGGCTAGACGCTGGCAACCTGGCTTCCATCATCAAAGACCTTTCTCCCAAGAAGATGAATGGACATGGAGGGAACGTTTCCTGGTCTTCGGAGCAGCTCACGCTATCTCTTGTGACCGTCTGCGCGATGCAGCTAGGCTGTACATTCCCTGCTGGATACCTCGAGGTTTTCGGATACCAGTGTGAGCACACTTGGTCGTTTGCCTGTGGCATTCATCAGATGCAGCAGGCCGCCTCGAATTACATCAACGGGAAGCCGTACCACTTCATCAACATCAACGAGATCTCGCTAGAAGACGACATGGCCGTGCGTTTTGATCCAGATCTTCCTGCCCTCGAAGACATTCCCGAACCAGCATATAAGCCCAAGAAGGTCAAGATGGAGCATACTGAGAAGGTTGTCGTGGAGGAGTACTGCTTCACTTTTCCACCCGAGACCTGCGAGAATTGTGGTTCAACCAAAGGCCATCCTGGCGGCGACCTCCGCCGATGTTCAGCATGCCATGAGTCTCGATACTGCTTTGTCGGGTGCCAGAAATGGCACTGGTGGACTCACAGGAAGACCTGCGCGAAGACCGTGGAGAAGATCACAGGGAAGCCGGCGAAGGAGACGTTGGAGCAGCAAGCTGCAAGATACAGGGCCAAGCATGGTGACACAGTCGGGGGAGATGAAGGCACACGCAATGAGCTGTGACCTCGTGACACGGCGAAGGCCTTGACCTCGAGACCGAGCATCGGTTCATTGGCGGTCTTGGTCTGACGGGCAAGTGCAGGAATTGCAGAATTGCTGGAACCACAGGCGGAAAGACTTGTGCCAACCTGAACATTCACAGCAAAACATGAATGAATGCTAGCATTGATGAGTAATGCGGTACCGCCAGGCTCTGACCGGGACGGCTCGAACTTGTTGTCGGACAATATGAGACCGTCATCCTCAGACACTGTGCCTGTGGCCTGTGGTGGTGAGCAAATCGTGAAATTGCTTGCGATGTCGCGTGCCAGTTTGTGTTCTGCTCTTGCTGGGCAGCGCTTGTTACTGGGAACAATGCATCAGCCATGACTTTCCCGACTCTTTGTGCATATCACTATGCTAAGTAGCTATTGCCCATATCGAGAACCAAATCAAGATCCGTCCCCAATAGAGGCGCTCCGGGAGGCAGGATAAAGAAGGGCAGTAGAAGCAGCCTTGTGTGAGGTATTACAATCTACCCCGCATGCGCCATCGAAAGTGACGTCAAGCCATGAGGTCTTGCTGCCAGAGAGCCTTGGACGTCCGAAGTCTTCCCGGCTTTTGGGACATCTGATAGTCTCATCACAACGCTGTCAAGGCCCACGACTCCCACTTCTGTGGCATCGTTTGGACAACTGGACTACTCATGCTTCTAGACTTAGCGGCAGAGGTGTACTGACAGACTCCGGCTCCTTCATCAACACCAGACTAGCTCCTGTATCAACATTAGACTCCAGCCTTCCGACCAGAATTCCACATCTCGCTTGTCCGCTAGCAACGAAGCTCTTGGGTCAGCAGTGACGCCGACACGTCGCTAGCACCCGCACAGCACTAGCTATACCAGGGGTTGAAGTCGCATAGGGGGGCAATCCTCCACGTCCCCACAAGTACACCATGATGGAGTTCCTCGCTATCTCTACCTACATGAACCTGTTCAATTCTGTATCCAAGAACGAGTCCTCTTCTGCAATTTAGTCGGCGCCTGATGAATACATCGTGACGGCCCGCAGCTCACACCACAAGCATGAACATCTTCTCTTCCTACTAGACAATGCTTCCCTGGCATTTCTTTGATCACTCTACCACTCCTTCGGTTTCCTCTCTCGATCGTTCCGCCTTCTACGGTTGACGTGGGACAAAGGCGGCTGCAAAACGGCAAAGGCAGCCTCCACTATCAAGCTTATATCAGCTGTGAAAAAGGAGACTACCGTTATCGCAAGCTTAGCGGTTCACCTGCTCGATCGCATACAAAGTCCATCCATCCATGTACAAGCTCATAATTCCTGGCAAGCACCCGGTTAACACGACACTAACCAAGTCTTTCACTAGAAGCGCACATTAGGACTTTTAGTACCGGGATCTGGCTCTGGAAGACGATACTGTTTTGACAGCATCTGCCTGCTCCTGATTCGCACACATCGAGCCGCAACGTTCACGAATTTTACTTCGGCTTCTTAGCTGTATTATGCATCTCCTTGCTTCTTCCCTGTCGACGCCGATCTTTCACCTGCGTGGAGACAAGCTCATAATCGCCAACGACCTCAGCTCTAAGATCGACAAGGACCTCGACGTTACTCAAGATCTGATCAATACTTTGCACAGCTCTGGTATCATCAGCAGAAAAGACCGCCGCACAGGACAGCCTCGGTGGACTTCATCTACTACCGCAGACGGGATCCGGGAGATGAAGCGACTCTACTGGTCTGCGGCCTCGCGACCTCGACGTCACTCAAGATCTGGTCAACACTTTGCAACACTTTGCATGGCTCTAGAAACATCAGCAGTAGGGACCGACGCAGAAGACCGCCGCAGTGGACTTTGTTCACCGGCATAGACGGGATCCGCGAAACGAAGCTTCTTTACTGGTCTGAAGCGACGAGACGCGAGCCAGAGGAACCGCTTACACCGCTAGCTACCAGGAGCTCGTTAGCATTCGAGGGCAGGACGAGAAGCTACAACGGCAGGAGACTGTTAATGCCGCCGCCGCCTAATAATGAGACGCCTCTTAGGACGTCCAAAGCGTTACACAACATCATCCAGCAAGGTATCACTACCACTCCAATTCACAAGACTAGGAGTGTAATGCCGTAGACACCTCGCCGCAGTCCTCGGCTTGCATACCAGACAAGGTATCAGCATGATCAAGCCTTACTGATATAAGCTCTCGGTGAATCATGATCGCGGCGGCTTCATTCGCCCAATACGGCTCAGTCTTCTGCACGAAGTGCGACACGACATCGCCGCTCTAGAAGCTCTCTAGGGAGACTTCCTCGTCTCGTCCCTGATTAATCGCTTGTTCACCTTGTTGCTATTATGCGATCTACGTACGGTGCTTCTTCTTCTCAAGCTGTGCTTTGCAGCACGACTTTGACGTAGAAGGCAAATCGCGGATCCACAATCTTTGGGTACGAGCATTGAATTTGGAGGAGAATGTGGCCGACGAGCGATATGGACATGACTTCAACACCGTCTGTTTCGGTTGCCGCACAGAGGTCACCGCCATGTGTACTGGTGCGTTATCGAAATTGGGGAGGACGCTGAATGAGCTTCTTCCGGGAAGTAAGCAGCTTGGAATGAGCTTGGGAGTGATTTCCGTGCACTTCGACTTCCGCGGGCTTGGAGCTGTCCAGGCTTTCGCTGTTGCCCTTGAGCCGGGTAGCATCCTTCTGCCCGCCAACAGTCAGTTGCTGCCGAAGTCTTCTCCCCTATACACCTCCCTTCGGCTCTCAAATGAATTCCGGCATGTCTCAAATACCGCTCTCGGCGACAGCCCCTAGATTGCCCGCAAGGAGTACGATCTGAATGAAGTACCGGCCGGAAAAGGGATCGTCACCGGAAGCTGACCCTGAGCTCGACTATTCACAGTTTCATAGTGCTGTCTTACACAGAGACTTCAATCGATTGTGTTCGTATCACCCTCCGAGGTTATCATCAAGACGTCGGCGGGAATGGAGAGGCTTGCCACACGCCATGTTCTAAGTGCTTGATGCCTCGACAGAACATCAGTCTGCTTCAGACCAACGAAACGATGCCCAAAGGCTAAGCAAAGGCTCAATCGCGCATGTTACTGTGATATTGGACCGTCGACACAGACGTTCGAGCAGCTTCGTGGCGGTAGAGTTTAGGGCTTGGTAGACGCATGGACAGAAGGTTGGGTACAAGCATAGACAAGGCGCAGGAGGAGCTTCAGGCATCTGGAACCACGTCGGCTAAATGATAAAGCAGTGGTGCAATCGATTACACTGAGCTCAATCAGCATGCTCCCACCCAAGGGCTACATTCGAGATTCAGCGAGACGCCAGTCAGGCCCGGTCAGACGTATGGCAGGGAGATCCAGACAGCTTACCAGTCCGTTCTTATTAGGCTGTTCAAGAAGGTCGGTACCTTCGCGACAAGGGTGCCTGCAGGAAGTTAGTCCACCATTCTGAATGCCTAAGGCGACATCAACGCAGGGACTGTGGACGAGCACTGCCTGACAACGTTGAGTGAACACCCCGACAGAGTTGCACAGCAGACCGATCTCGCAGTGCGACAATCATGACTGTTTCATCACCCCGGACCAAGGCCTTGCAGTACCTATGCTTCCAAAGGAATTGTGGAGTTGCCCGACATATACAATCCAGCCAAGTCCTGCTGCGGGACGCACGGTCATCGCCGTCGAGGACGAGTAACGGACCTTGTGGCGATATCATATCGACGAGAGTGTTACACGGCAATCGACCGGTCGCAACACGGAACATCACAACAAGCGGGGTCGCATTTGCAGAGTACTTAGACATTGAATGTGGCCTTTCCTTCTTCACCGAAGCCATGCGGATCGTCAATGAGGCATTGCAAGTCGGGCGAGGGATAGGTTTGCGGTTTGGACACCACACCTATTCCAATAATGCAAGACATCCTCTGAAGCGACAGTCTTTGGCACATTGCATGCGAGTCGTGGTCTTTTCCTGTCTTCGGAGTGTTGCATCATGCTTTGTCGCTGGCGTGCACACCTGTCGTGGTCATTCTCGATCGGCTGGGCGATTTCCGTTTCAACGCGGTTGGGCGCAGGGACTGCTGGGGAAGCACTACCAGGTCGGTCTTGACAATCTTCACCACCGGCATCGCCAGTAAGTCCTCATCACAGCCTCCACCACCGCAGGTGGGTCTCGTCGAACACCACCAGCGGCTTCTCCGACGTGGTACGCAGCATCTCCTCCACCACCACTAGCTCAGTCTTCCCGAGCTCCATCACCGGCGTCTCCGCCAAGGCCCTCACCGACGCCTCCACCACCAGCATCTCCGCGAAGGTCCTCACCAACGACGCCTCCACCTTCAACAGGTTGGTTTCCTCCAAATCCGCCATCTCTTCACGCACCAATGCGGACTCCTTGCTGATCGTTGTGTTCACCATGGCTCTCTCCAATCTTGACAATGGCCACCGGGTCGATTTCTTGGACGATGTGTTCAACCGCGAGCAGCAATCCGAGGCACGGGCATCGCACCTAGAGAGGTCCAGCTGTCAAATGGTCGGTGAGGAGTGCATGACCCTGGTAAGCCATCGTGCCTCGTCGGCTAGCAAGCCACATGGCTTAGCCATGGTCCAGAGTCCGAGGAGGATGAGTGTTCAAGGTCCTTCCGCCGATTGACGAGATGGAAGTCTGCGAGCTGGAGCGGAAGAGGGAGGTCATGCTTGCGTGAAAGGAGGCTGTGATTGAGCACCCTAGCTTGTTGGCGCATTTCGTGCCTCGGTCGAGCAATCTAGCGCCTGCCGATTTGAATTCGATCACGCTTGCCGAGTGGTCGTGCGCCGTTCAAGCGAGTAGAGGTACCCCTGAATTGTATGACCAAGCGAAACCATCCAGATACAATATCAAGAGCACAAGGAGGCTGGGAATCTCATCACCTGCAGCTATTCCATCGCGTCTCGGGCCGACCCCTCATGCCCTGCGGCACAGAGCCCGAGCCGCAGTCAATTCTGAGCTTCGAAACATTTCCTATCAACTTCTTCATATTTTGAGCTGTCGGTCATTCGATGAAGTACTGGCGGGCGTGCTCGAACAGCTGGACGATGACTCGATCGAGACAGATGACGGCACTCGCATCAAGGCACACGAGCATTGCTCCGCTATAGAGCATCAGATCGCGAAAATCACAGCCGGACCACAAGAATCTTGAGTCGGGCTCGTCGCGAACCGCAGCACAGGAGAGAAGCCGTCCTCACATTCGACAAGTCTCGGTGCCTGCCAGGCGAGCACGTCTCGAGGAGCTCACTAAAGCACATGCAGAAGACAACGCCGAGATTGCGGACCTTCACAAAGAGATACTACAAAGCATTGGAGAAGAGACGGATGGACATGCTGAATCGTCCACGACAATAGTGTCTTCGCAGCTCCGTCATCGCTTCTCCCGCACCCGCTCCAACTTTTGGACTTACCTCATCAACGTCCGACGCCAGCACAGCGCTCTTTGAAGAATCTAGGCGGTCTGGCAAACAACTGGAGCCGCGGCCGCCCACACCGCCGGAGAATGGACGCATCAACAGAGGATCAAGAGCATGGCATATCGGGAACAGAGCGCCTTTAAGGCAGTCTTCCGCGTTGGTCAACTTCTCTGAGCCGATGACCAGGGTGCGCAGATCGCTCTCTTGAGATACGGGAAAGAATCGCGGGAAATGATAGGCGTCTGGGAGGAACCACGCAAGTAACCGCTAAGCGGCCAAGATCGATGAGAACGCAAATCACACACATTTGACGGGACATGGATATCGCTGCTTCAACGACAAAGCCTCACATTCCTGGACCGTCCTGGACAGGGCAATGACCTACACTACAGTTAGCAGTGCTTTGGAGCCGGCCGGGTGAGCTTGCTATGTACATCGTATCGCGCGGCGGAAGGATTCAAGTCGCTTCACCCAGTCGGATCCACATTGAGTCGTAGCATGAGACCCCAATTGTCAGTAGGAGACGCTCGAGCCGTCTCAACGCAGCCTATGCACCACCTCTCATCTTTGGTCGGTGAAGTCCTTAACCGGCGTCTAGGACCAATCGATTATTCAACAAGGATGGGGTACGTCCCCCTTCCACATGAGCCTGGCCGCATACTTTCATCATACAAAGGAGGTGGGTCCTGCCAGCGACTTTCAAGTGTATTCTGAGAAGGTAGTGAGGAGAAGCGGGAGTGCAACGGTGTCGACAGTCCTTGGGAGTCGATGGGATCGGAGGAGAGGAGTTCCGAGGATTGGATCACCATGTTTAGGCGGCACTCGAAGGACAACAAGCAGGATGGGACGAGGCTCTGGAGAGTAAGACGGGGCAATGCTCGGCAGACTAGGCAGCGGGTCCTCCAAAGGATGGTGGGAGTCACCGTATGATGCGGTGGAGTCTCTCGGAAGATTTGGTGGAGTCTCTGGAGGATCGGGCGGAGGCTTTGGAGGATAGGGTGGAGTCTGGAGTAGGGCGCGAAGAGCATGGAGTACACGGCGGGATCTATAGAGGGCGGAGTGGAGTATGTGGAGCAGGAGCCGCTGGTCTTGGAGGCGGGATGGGGGATGGTGATAGAAAGGTTTGGACGCAGCGGAGTTGCTGCAGATTCTGTAGTTGAGGGTATGAGTGATTTCATCTTGAGAGCCATCTGGTAGTACTGGGAGGACGACCTTCCCTCGTTGAAAAGCAAGGGCCCGACCCCAACCATCAGGGTGCCTATCTGAAATATCAGACACGACACCAGCATGCTGAGGACTTTCTGCATCTCAAACCCTACCATAAGCACGGTGGCGATTCAAGGGCCGAGCTAGTTGAGACATAAAAGCGGGGGGGATAAGTCTTGTGTTAGGCAAGACCTCGTTTGAGGCACTTGTGATCACGGCAGGAGATGTAGCATATCTACTGAGCAGAACTACCGACGTTGACCATACTGACGCTGTGTCATGCCATGTAAAGCACGAAGACCAGCCGCGCCACCAACCTCGTGGACGAGGGTCATTATGCGCCGAATATGCACGCTTGGTGGTGACTACAGGCCATCAAAATCAGACTTGTCAAATGAAACCCACCTTTTGGCTTCCTCGGGCTATCGCCGCTTCAATCTGTTCGCAGGACTCAGATGCATGTTGCCAATATCTGTATACATGACACAAAGTAGATACCATCTTTCCTCCGTCTTTAAGCTAGTTAAGTGGCCCTTGTCCTGTCATACCCTCCTTGCGAGCTTTATATAGAGCTCCAGCTCCTTCGTTCTTCCTTGTCATGAAAGTCTGATCAGCCGACCAGGTTTGGCCAATCGAGAGCTTGACTTGCGTGACGTGCGCTTTCGCGGAGAAAACTGACCGCATGACATTGATCTAAGGCCACATTGCGTCGGAGGTGTTCTCGAGCGTTCTTCTAATGAAGACACATTCAGCATCGGCATGGTGGACTTAAAGGCGCTCGTGACCGAACCCATAGCCTTGGCGGAGTTCCTCAAGACGTTCATTCTCGAGGCTTTCCTCCTCGAGCCTGACATGAAACTACTCTCCCTTGTGCTTTTCCATGCATGATTTTTTCGATATTATTGCCGACCTCGAACCACGTGGAGAAGAACTACGAGCGTAAGTGAGGATAAACCAGCTTAGAAGATAACGTACAGTAATGAATTACTGCCCATTCTTCCGAGTGGTATCTATCAAGATCGCAGCTGCTGTGAGGCGTCTCATGACCAGGATCTGACCGCGGACCCCAAAGAATGTTGGACCTGCCAGTCGTCACCAAGGAGTCATTTGACCGCTGAGAAGATTTCGTTCCTTGATGAGCCCACCTGTTGTAGCGTCGCCCGTCCGTAGGATGTGGCCAAGCACTGCATTGGGTGAATCAATTGTCACATGCGTATCTTGCGTTGATCAAGAGAAATCGTCATTTGTCGAGACCTTGCTTTTTGACCGCCTTTTTGGGAGACGCAATCGTGACATGCTAATCTTGCGGCGAGATAGCATCTGATCGTGTGAAGTAATCATTAGTGACTGACGTAATAGGCATGGACATTCGAACGCGTCGCCATACCTTCTTTATCCCAGGCTTTTGACTGTAGGGTGAATGCGGCTTTCGCTCCCAGGCGCGAGCAATGCGCTTCACCGGAAGATTGGTGGGAAGGAATGCTGTACCGTCCGAATCTGACCAGGACGGTCAGGAGGCCATCATTCGTTGAAGCAAGACGTCGCGATTGATGTCGTGCTTTTGGTTTGCCCTTTTTGTCGTTTCGCCAGACTGAGTACTTGTCGTGGAGGGAAAGCAATGATTGAGGCTTTCAACGGCTGTGGAACTTGAGCTTCGGGCCTCCGGGAGAAGCTTGTCAGTCCTCTTTCGAATTGGCAGTCATAGGGCAAAATCCGTTTAAAGTTGCGCGGCAGAAACAGGACTAACAACCTGAAAATCTCAGTACGTACAGTAAGCAGGAGCTCCAGCCATATTTGACCTCCTCCCTTCGGCCTCGGTGGCATCCGCTCATCTCATGTCACAGGTACGTGTGTACAGCAAGCCAATACGTAGTGAGCACGCATAGTCAGGTAATAGTACCAGCGACATATGCCATGCAATCTGCATCAATGGCACAATCAACTTCCCAACCAACTTTCGATTTGCTGATGCCGCTTCCAATCGGCTAAAAAGGCACCAATAGCAGGTATGATATGCTTCTTCCAGGCATTTTGGAGACGACGAAGTAGCAAAACTTAATCCGGCAACGATCAACAATCGCTTCGCTGGAATCTCATTACTTACCATTATCCTGCGAGACCATTGTGTCGCTCCTACCGCTGACAACGTCGTTAAAGTCGAGTAGTCTAATGATTGCAACACCATCTCTGTTGGAGAGCAAGCTGAAGCGCGGGCGTAGCCTCTCAGTGGATTTTCTGGAACGGCGCCTTTCTGGTCCTGGTCCTAGTTTCCAATTTGCCTCTGTGTTTGATCGACAGATGCAACGTGCCTTCTCCACAGATATCCCGAATGTCGAAGTGCCTGTCAAGGAAGGGGGACCCTTTGTCGAGAGCGCAGAGTCAATTGGAACAGCCTGCTCGATACTGCGAGGTAAGAACATCGGAGAGCAAGACACCTCGGATACTAACGAGGCTCACGTGGGACAGATAAAGACGCGCTATCTTCCGTGAAACTACCAGCTTGATCACCTCTCTGCTCTCCATGAACCTGACAGGTTCAAGAACACAAATCGGGCTGATTCTTCATGGAAGATCACGACCTCTGCACTCGGCTGTGCTGCGAAGACTAGACCTGTTTAGTGTCCCCAACAAGTACGGCATGTTCAGCAAGGAGAAGCAGGATTCCGCTTTACCACCCTCAATGCAGTCGCTACGCACAAAACTCAGCCACATGTGCAGCCTACCAGCACGCCTTTCAAATATCTCGCAAGACAGGCAAGATGCATCAGACATACGGCCGGGACCCAGGGTATCCACAAACGTCACGCTTTGCTGCCGCCCTCGTCAATTCCCGATCGCATGTCGGGATGATGTGCATTTGATTCCAAATGGTACATGCGCCGAACGCTCTATCGTGGTATGAAACGGTGATCTAGCGGCTGCTTTGCAAGCTCAGACTAACAGTAGCACAGCCTCGGATCGTTGGTCGAGTCGAAGTGCACCCTTCGCAAGGTGTTTCAGCTCCGGAACTGGTCTCCGCCGCTTGATCGAGGGGGAAGGCATCCCACATGGTCGCTGCCACGAGGGTTCTTTAGAGCTTAGCCAGGACGTGTATCGCCAGGTTATGGCAGTCTTTGAGCTCGACTAGTCTCCCTCACGACAGTATGTCTTTAGCGACACGAATCCATACATCCTGCTACCGAGCGGACCATACAGGGCATCCTCGGCGCTCCTCTCGAACCGCCCAAGCAGCCAATGAAGACGCTCCGAAGCTCTTGTACCAACATACACCTCAATCTGCCCTTTTGCACAATCCTATTGTGCCAGTGTCGGCCTCTGCAAACCTCCTGCAACGGCAGGGCGATCGTGGACGAGACCAAGAACAATAGTGGGACGTGCGTGATGATCCACGAAAGAACAGCCATGATGGTAGGAAAGCACTGCTGCTTTGGCTCTTCGATATCGTGAGTGTTGCCAAAGATTCTGTTGTCGCTTAATCTGTCAATAGCGGCAAGGCGGTTGTGCGGTGATCAAAGAGCACGAAGTTCCCCCGCACTTAGACGTACTGCTCGGCCTCAGAGGACTCGATTCGCTAGGGTCTACATATCACTGACCTGTCGGGTCTGGATGTAAGAAAGGTTCAAGTCGAAGAAGCTCCATATTAGAGCAGCCGGGTCAGAAACTCGTTCGAGCAAACAGCGGAGTCGAGGCAGGCGTGATCACTTCACAGCTCAGTCACATCTTGACCAGGTGCTAGACACCATCCAAAAGACCCGAGACACAGAAGAAGCCGCAACCTCACCGACAAAGTCCCGCTCGAAGCGCACTAAGGTAACCAGCCTGAAGAAGGCTACGCCAGAATCAGCACAAACACCTGTTATTGCGACTGCCGTCCCCAAGCCAGCTCCCTCCAAACGCCGCTCTCGCATAGCTACACAGCGAAGGGGCTTCTCAGCAAGTCACTCCTGCCAGAAGACGTGGCGCCTTTCCCATCCCACGCGGGGTCCATGGATTAGCGGGGAGGCGGATGAGGTAGCGAGGTGTTAGCTCAAGGGGAAGTTCGAAAGTCATCACACTCGCGTCAGAACATTTCATCTTCATCTCCAGACCACGGCACAGACATCGTAAGGCGATTTTCCGCCCCATGGAAGGTGCTCACCCTGGGCGTCAACTTATTCTTTGCAGATGCCCGCCCTGTCTGCGAGAGCCTTCTCTATGCTTGTCAGGACTTCCTTCGTTTCCAGGGCAAGCTTCAAGCATCTGCAACTTACATATCTGAAGTCCTATTCTACTATACGCCGCCACTCGTCAGTGCTCTGTCGAAGCGTTTAACAGAAGATTTAGCAGAAAGGCTAAGACCCTTGCCTGCCTAGAAGAACTTCGCCGATTGAGGAAGGATGGTGATGCTAGTCGACCAGCGTTCACTCTCAACAGTAGAGTGAGTTGTGTGGCCGGATTGACGGGAAGCAGGTTGTGTTGACCGAATGTCGAGTGGGTCCTTGGTCACCTCCGAGCTCTGAGACAGCTGGGGTTGCGGCTGCCTACTGTACCTGTATCGTTGTTGATACCCCATCTTCTAGGAAACAATGGAGAGCGGTCGTTGATCCGGTGAGTCCGCTCAAGGCTTACAATGTCTCAATCGAATGACGATCCCCAACAAGGTCTACACGTTTGATCAGCCTACGAGACCAAACCGCTTGTATCTTCGCATAATGGCTGTCTCGCTGCAGCGATCATCATGGACTGGATCTGCTGCCCAAAACCCGCCCTGACCTCGCAGTAAACAGTCTGTTGTCATCTAATGTTAGCACGAGTCACTTCCGGCACACTAGGATCTGCTTGCGTCCGTACGCCCATCCAAGATCTCCAATCACTACCGCTTGACCACCCCGTCGGCTTCTTCCGGCTACAACGATGAATCCTCGCCAGGCATTTCTAGAGCCGCCAGACCTCTGACTGCGGAGCTTCACAGTCCAGCGGAGCGTGATGGTATCTGCGAAAGACCTGTCTCGGTGTGGTGATCATCGACTGAGGTTCTTACCACTCTGAATACCCCAGATCCTCGCGCTTGACCGAGACATGGCTTCCAAGCTTTACAAGAGCCCTTATTCCGGATGATCAGAATGCCTCGACACATCCGGGCCATCCCGTTTACTACCAGATAGTGATAGTTACGCACCGCGTCTGTCCGTAACAAGGTGACCATTTCCGACTCTACGTCGTGCTAGGACCGCACATCCAAGCCAACTGCACCAATAGTACGAGCTCATATCCATCACCTCGCCGTCCAACAACCTGAAGGAAGACTCATACCCTAGCCCAGTCGCGGAGAAGTAGACTGGGATCGCATGATTGCCAACGCCGAAGGCGGCTTCGAGAGTGTTGCTGCTCGACCAACCCGCTACAAGATATCTCCGGAAGCTATGTCGACACCGACAACATGTCGGCAGGCGGACAGGTGACCGACTCCATCTCCGAGTAACTCGTCCAAAGCCAAGCTAGTCGAAACTGTAGCCGACGACGAAGACGCCACTTTTTCTCATGAGCAGGGCTCGTAGCTATTTTCGTGGATCCTGGCAGACCACCCTCTGCTGCCACTCCAGGAATCGCTGCTGGTGCAGTGATGCCTAAGTCGCTTGATCATGGGGGAGGATTCCTCTCCCTCCTTTAGCAGCGATACACAACCAACACACAACCTGATTTGACACCAGCAACACGACCTATTGGGCTCATGATCAATCTTAGAACCTCTTGTTTACGTCCCGGATGAGGCTCGGGTGAGGTGGAGCATTATAAGTCGTGTTCAGTGAGCAGAACTCGCCTCACGCTAGAAAGATCACACCGTAGCTGGAGACGACATCCTCTGACGGAACGTAATCGACTAACACATCCGCTTAGGGCTCGCTGGGCATGAGCGCCGGAGTTTTGAACCAACATCGCTCGGTCTGCTCTAGTCGAGAACGAAAGCGTCCCCAGCGACGCCTAAGCGCCGTTGCCACCTGGTCTTGAAGCCCTGAGCACTAGAAGCCTATACCTACCGAGCGCTGCTTCACCCAGCGCTCAATTGACGAGGACGGACAGACCTCTGCCAATAGCACCGCGCACTCCTTGCTTGCTTCCAAGACGAGCCATGTCGTCGTTACTTGGACACTCTACGCCAAAGATGGGGAGACCACAGCCAATTGCACCTAGCGTTCCTTCGCAAGTGAAGCATTATCTTCACCATCTGACACTTCTACATCAAGGACAGACAGATTACTCCTAGCCCCGCTCATCGCGCCTTCTCCTTCTTCGCCCACTAGAAGAGAATCGCCGTCACCCGAGGCTCCTTCGCTAGAGATTACTCGCGCTCCTTCACTATCCCGGGTAGGGTATCACCGTCGCTGCCTAGCACTACCTTGCTGCCTACCAGTCCCCATCTGACGTTCCTTGGTAAGAGATGTAGGGAACACAATCAAGACCGTCCAGCTGCATCTAATGGCAGAAGATGACTGGCCCAAGTAATATCGTATCAGTCAGAACCTCTGGCCGCATCTCTCAAACTACTTCCCGCGCTGACACGCATCCTTGTAGGCTGAGCTCTACCATCCCAGCCCGAGACACAGCTCAGTCCTTCTCGAATCTGGCGCATCAAGTGCAAAAGACTGCGCACACGAGGGGAGACTATGATCATTCCAGAGAACAGCGCTGCTATGCCATCCCACAATTTGACTTGTCGGACAGATTCATCACGGCCATGCTCACTAGGTATCTATTCCCTGATGACTTCATGCCACGCACTCGCTTGAATCAGTCCACATCGCTTAGCACGAAGATTATTAGCTTCGTGGAGGTGCCAACGTGGTCTGCATTGGTCAATTTCGGAGATGTGGTACATTCCCATGCTTTGTATCGAAAAGACTCCCAGCCGACCAAACCATCGTTCATGCGTACGTCCAAGCGTCTACGTGTTGGATTGAGCTCCAGTCCACATCCGCGACCAGGACCCTCACTATTCGCAGTGAGTCGTATTTGAAACTCTCCGGTCATTCAAGGCAATAAAAGCCGAGAGAAGACGTTGCCACATTCTCCGTCCTTCGGCAGAGCAATGTCTCGTCCACAGTCATCGGCTCCATCCATGACACCTCCTACACACAACGCAGGACTTCCGAGGTCTTCTCTAGATCCCCTGCGAGACCCACGTCACGTCAGCAGACCCCGGTAAGGACGCCTGGGAATGAGTCGGCTTTACTGCGATGTGCAAGAACAAGATTGTCGACGAACCCTCTGCCGCCAAGTACTAATTCGCCCAGATCAAACCCGCCTCTACTCTAAGCAACAACAGCAGACACGACCACGAGATCGACGTATAAGCAGATCATGGATATCGGCGCTCACCATTCTGGCTCCCCGCTGCACTCAACATCTTCGCCAACGACGAGAATTAGGCCCATGATGTTGGCCACGATGTGTTGCATGTATGCGAAGAAGGAGTGACTACCGATGATACCGAGAAGCATGAGGCGGGAGCCGAGGGTTAAGACGGATGTGGTGAGGTTGTTGACGGTGCGGAACAGTTCTTGGAGGCGGTCGGTGGAGTTGGTGAAGGCGTTGAAACTGCGGAACACGTTGACGAGGAGTGGGGCGGATCAGATGAGATGGCTGAGGATGCGGATCATGTCTTTGCGGAGTGGGTCGGAGATGGTGAGGTTGTTGGTGAGGTTGTTGGTGGCGTCGAACACGTCTCCGAGAGATGGGGCGGAGTCGGAGAGGTCTTCGATGATGCGGAACATGTTTCCGGGGTTGACGACGGAGTCGATGAGACTGTTGATGGTGCGGCACATGTCCTTAAGGAGTGGGATGGACTTGATGAGGACGTCGGCGGTGCCGTGTATGTGTCTAAAGAGTTGGGCGGGGTCGATGGGGGCAAGGCTGGCGTGGCACATCTCCCTGATCAAGCGGCGGTATGAGTCGTCGTTCGAGATGAACAAGATGTCGTTAGTGGGGCAGGATTTGCATGGTACTCTAGTAGAGAGGTGAAGGGGATGAGGAATCGGCGGGGACAGTTGAGACTGGCGCTAGTGGGGAATCTAAGGAGTAAGACCCTGGGAATAATATGGACGAGACTTGGACAGGGTAAGATTAGCGTGTCTCCGTAATAGGTGATACGGGACATAATCCACAGGGTAAGACGAAAGTGCTTGAGAGTGTTGGCGCAGCGCATCACGACTGCACACCTTGCAATCCAGTCATCTCGACGCAATCAGCTCGTGTGACAAGGCAGTGATATATATGAGAATAAAGATGCACAAGTGAATTAAGGCCGGTTGAGTGTACGACGAAGCGCTGTGAGGCGTATGCTGGTTTTGTGCAAGACCTAAGTCGCGCCGAGATCTGGTTCCTCCTCTTCCCTTGATATGTGGTATTTGAGGACGTAAAAGTGCACGACACAAGGGCATAAATGCTGAAAGTGGAAGGCTCCTATTCATATTTCCCTCCCAAGTGGGACTAAATTTATGCAACTGCAAGTCAGGGGATGCCCTAGTGTTTGCCACGTACACCATGGAATGGACTGGAGTATCACTAGAAGACATTGTCTGCTCAACAAGCTCATTGTTTTAGTGCAAATGGACGCATTGATACGTCAAGTCGCGAGATAAGATAGATGCGATGCTTATTTAAGCACTTCGGGAAATGCCTCGGTCTTACGCCTCCATGTTCCTCTAACAAGGTCGGTGCTGGCTCACTTTGCGCATGACGAAATTTCTGGTAATGCTTTTGGTATTGCTACTTGTGCTGCTTCCGGTACTGTCACGCCGTTCGCTTTACTGCTTGCCCTGCTGCTTCCAAGTCATGCAGTATGCGCCGATGAAGTCACCATGGGAAGCTAGAGGTAGTGAACCACTGCTTTAGTGACATGAAAACAGCTCCAATTCTCAGTCAGAACAAAGACAAGCCACAGCTCTAACGTTCAATGCGTCTGCGTGACGTCATTAATGCTTCCCCTGCTTCCATAAACGAGATTTGGTTCCCACCTTGAGTTGCATAGTCGTAAACTGCGGTTTTAGAGCCATAGGTGGAAGCGGGTGGAATGTGGATGACACGTTCGACCATTCTATGGACGCAACAAGTCTCACGAGCAGTCGAGCAACATGTCGAGTGCTTAAGATGCCTTGGTGACTTCGCCGGCTTGCGCTGGAGCGACGGCGGGCGTCCCTTTGCCAGCATCGCGTTCGTGAACCTTGGCCTTGGAGACAATGTACATGTCGTTCTAGGGCGGATCAGTCATAGAGTCGGATGTGAACATGCAGAGCATAATACTTACGAAACCCTCAGCTATACCATGGCTCTAGGTCCTAGGTTTCTCCATTCCCGGAAATATGACAACCGATGTGAGATTCGCTCCTTTACCAGACATGTCTTCGAATCGGCCTGCTTTGAATAGCCCAGCCATGTTTGCCAACCCATTATAACCATCTCGGCCGAAGAAGTGAATGGTTTCTGGTGCAAACTTGACCCCATCGAGAAAATCAACGGCATCAGTGGATATGGACTGGATCGACTGCTGGCAAGATTGTGACAACTCCGAGACGGGTGCGGGCAGATCCAGCTTCTCCACGATCCTCTGCCTCAGCACGTTACAGCGCTGATCAGCAAGTCTGCCTTCGAGACTGACATCCCTGGCGATCTCGCGTCTCATCTGCAGAAACATGCTTGTAGTGTGTGAAGTTATATGTTTGCCTATTAAAGTCAATGCAATCCTCGGGCTGGATGGAGAAAAAAGCTTACCTCTGGTCAGCATCTTCTCCACGTTCGAGAATTCGTCAAGGACAAGTGGGGGATTCTAATCCGATGCGCCTCCAAAGAAGCCCCATTCGTCGTAATGAGTCAGTATGGCCTCGGCAATGTCTCGAGCCGCAACGTGGAGCACGGTGCTTACGTCAGACGGGCTCTCCATGCCTGTGAGTCGAGCTGTTTCGCATGACTTGCGAAGTAAAGCCCTGCCCATCTCCTCGGACATGAGCTCAGAAACCATGCATATCAAGTCGAATTGCAATCTGATCCATGCGGCCCGGATATCGGGTCTCGTCTTGTGGATTGCTGTACGTGCCTTGTGGATTGCTGTACGTGCCTTGTGGATTGCTGTACGTGCCTTGTGGATTGCTGTACGTGCCTTGTCCTCGTTCTTGAGCTTGACAAGCGCGGACTTGAATTGGTCGTTCGACGCTGTGTTGAGTACGATCTGCGCTTCCAGCTTCCCATTTTCCAGTGCTTTGCCGTGATTCTCGGACGAGGCGACAACGGTAGGACTGTAGCGGCTTTCGAGGTCCGGAGCCTTGACTTTGCCTGGTGACTGCGTGGTGATTGTTTGTTCGAAAGAAACTGACAGCAAGGTATCACTCTCGGATCGTTCTTCTGCGGCTGCTTCGATAACATTGTGGCCATTCTCAGGGCTTGAAGCTATGGCTGTGTCTAGTTGCTGCCTGGACGTCGACCTACTGAGACGGAGCGGCAGCAAGGTGTCGGTTTCAGGTCGTTCTGGGGCTTCTGTCTCGGGATGGTTTCCCGTGGCTTCTGCGGTAGAGTTTGAGGGCGCCTTAACGTGGTTAGCGCTGCCTTCATTTCTTCCAGCCAGTCTTTCCGCAAGACGGGCAGATCGACGAGACATGATGTGGACGTTGATGATGCTGGAGAAGGGTCAAGGATGTGGAATCGAATTATGCGGCGCAATTGGTGATTGTTCAGGTCCAAGTGAGAACGATGAAGCCAGCTCAGTTGTAGCCGCAGAAAGGGCACGGGCGCACGTGACCTGGTCGAACATGCATCGCTCAAAAGCCATGGATCGTTTCTGAAGACGAATTTGTTGTCTTTTCACCTTCATTGCCTATTATTCCTGCACAACCAACATCTCGGGCATGGCAACCGTCTCTCAGATCTTCTTCATGTTTCGTTGCGTATGTCCCTCTCTTCACTGCCTGCGATCTGCCTCAGATTCCTTTCAATGCATCCACACTGCTCTTCTCCACCGCCTTCCTCGCCGCTGCTCTTGCTTAAGGGCCTTACCGCCTGGCTGCCTTGCGATCAGGTGCGTCTGGTCTGCAGCGTATCCTGGATACTGGCAACCCTGACGTACCCTTGCGACTACACATCTTCGCCCTTATGTCAACATGCAGCCAGCTCGCACGTCCGCGGTCAGATGAATCGGTTTCCTGCAAGTCGTCAGCTTTGTCAACCCCCAGTGGTTCGCGACTGACCCACGATCTTTCTATGCAGCCCTATTGCACCCGGCGCGTCCAGTCAGGCTTAGGTTCGTGGTGATCTTCATGATCTAAATGATGGACATGCGGCTGATGGCTATTCGTTCAACATCAACTGTGAAGTGTCCTCTATCGTCATTCTGAGATAATTCCTTCACCTTGCTTGGCCTCAGGATATCGATTGCGCCGGGTGGGATTTGCTTCTTTCGTCGTCTCATTGTACGCTCATTGTACCGTCACTTAGCAGCGTCTCTTAACAGTCGAGACTGTCTCCTTATCGCACTTCTTTAGTCGAAATGTTTGTGATGTTGGCCTGGTGGCGTCCTGACGAGTGGTCGAATGGCGCATCGTGCCTGATGTTGGTTAACACAGGTGGCGGAGGCGCAAATATGTCCGATCGGGTGAAGGTAGTGTACGGGTTGAAGAAGCTGAGGTCAATGGCGTCGAGTGGAATCGATTCATGCCGTAACGAGGGAGTTTTGGAGTTCTCAAGCCAAAGTAAGAGCATGTTGAGGACATCAAGCAGTGAAAAGGAGATGATCAATTCTTGGCGTTGTGGAGGCTACGGTATGGGAGCGCCAGATTATCAGGACGCAATTGACCAAGGTACTTAATCATCTATCAGTCTAAAAAGCACAAGAGTCGCCTCAAACGCCTCGCATGCTTGTAGCATTCGATAACATGGTCGTACGATCCATCGTAACACCTCTAGCATCCTCAGCCTCGCAAGCCGCTGCTCACTTTCTCCTCCTTGTTCCATTGCCAGCTCACGGCTCGCCAGAGCCCAGGTAAGATTAGACGTAGAGTATCAGGTCCATTTTCCAAACCTACCACGCCCAAACTTGGATGAACTAAGATAAGCTACGTAGACACGACCAGTAGACCGGTACTTACCTCGCTGATCAAGGGGACCACCCTCTCCAATGTCATATGTTTCGCACCACTTACTCTCTCGCTCTATCTTACCGCATCGCCAGGGGTATGGATCCAGCAAGACTCGTCCTACTCAGCCGCCAAACCCGCCGACATAAGTTCTGCCTCCTCATCTGCCTTTCGAACATGGAGCAGCTAGCGATCCCACCGATATTCTTTCTCGCAACGTGAGACGCTCGTCACTGGCGCCATGTAGGCGGACCGAACGAAGATCGGAGTGCGTTGGCATCCTTCAAGCCAAGTGGAGTGACCCTGGCCGTCAGTTGGTCCGAGGCCTGACAGGCCATACAATCTCCACAATGGTCTCGAGCTCCCTATGCTTCCCGCCTCACCTTTCACCTTCGCACACGTCCTTCCCCTTCACCACACACAAGTTCAAGCATGCAGAGGGCCGACCTCCTCATCCTCGGCGCCGGCTGGATCGCCACATCTCTCCTGTCCCTCGTCCGCAACGCCAACCTCCTCTCCCGCGCCCTGATCGCCACCTGCGGCCGCACTGTCGCCTGCAACCCCTCCGACCGAAGTCATCCGTAGAGTGGACCGAGAATGAGGAAGACCGAGAATGAGGAAGACCGAGGGGTTAGACTTGGGTATGGGGATTGGATGCTGGTGGCGGAGGAAGGCGGTGTTAGATGAGTGGTGGGTGCGAAGGAGGGTCTGATATGGGCAAACGGGAGAGTCTGAGGCAGTCGCATGGCTGAGCTGTGCTCCCGACATGCTTTGTAGAGATGTCTGGGCCCCTCTGACTTGAGCTAGGTCGGCAAGGGTGGGGCGACTCATTCTGACTGAGACGGATATGGAATATCAATGCTGGCAAGCCGAGAGACGCCGGATGCAAGACATCACGGCCGTTCTGAGGCTAAAGGACCTACATTGGGCAAAGGGGCTAGAGTGAGAAGCATCCTGCTAGTGTACAGAGCTGTGGTGCACGGCGAGCGCATTCCGGTCGAGCCACTACCACAGGTCTCATATGGCCACTTCTGCTCAGAAGAATCGTGATACGGAATCAGCAACTTTCGAGCACCTTAGGATCAACGGCACTGCCAAGATGGCCATAACACCATGCCCGACTATCGAACACATGCCCGATCATCACAAGTATTCAGGGTCATCAATCGTATCCCGCTCATCTTCGGTGCCCGTACAGTACGAGCTGCTTGTATAGCACGATAAGCTTACAGCCCAATCACGACAGACACACCAACCAGCCTGAACTCGACCACAAAGACTACCGCCTCGAAAACGAGTTAAATCGCAAGTCAGCAGGCCGACCCCTAGCACGTTTGGCAACGACACCGACGGACATGAATCCAAGTAGCTGAATCTACCATGTCATGTGTAGAACGGCTAGTCCACAGATACGCCTAGTCGACGGAAGGACAAACTAAGGCGCGACGTGATGCTGATTCCGAGTATAGCGAATATGCTAAATCAGAAGATCATGACGAAAAGCGTTTCTCGCACCAGCCACTAGGTCATGGTTCAAATGTGGGTAAGAGGTAATGAGAGTGGATCCGCAGAGGAGCAGGAGCTATGATAGGTCCTTTGCCGTCTGCTAAATGCGCCGTCCTGCCTATTTGGAGTTTACTCTTACCTTTTCTCCCCCAGTGGCAGGTACATGTACGTGCGCCTCATCTGCACCCTATCGAGAGTGCCAATGCCGCTCTTCTGTCTATCAGTACCCTTCGAGACTACCCTCACTCCAGACCCAGCCGGATGAGCACCAAGAAGCCTGGCCGCCTTGTATCCAAGACATGACCATGATTTGCTGGAATCTCACATCCAGCCTCTAGGCACTCCCTGGACTGTCCATGAGGACGTGTGTCACGGGACGTGGACTCCAATGACGATAATCCTGCCACCGACACCGGAGTAATTATGAGATTTCGAGGGCTAAATTAAGCCATCACCGACGCTGTCGGAGCTTGATAGGAGGTGGCATCGGTGTGGTTCCAAGCATTGCTGCTCTTCGCTGTGAAGGTGTGAGGCTATGAGGCTGCGAGGCTGCGAGGCTCGTCTTTGGAAGCCGAGAAAGAGTCTGTGTCGACCAACATGAATGGCCAGGTCCTTCTTGGACGATCACAAACTCACCCTGCTAGGTCCACTCAGGGATCAGCAAGGGCAACAGTGTCACAGAAGTCTGCAGAAGAGGCAGCAGGACGACAAGATCACAATCCCTTAGCTTCTTCGAGATTGGCGCTGGGTACGGCATCACCGCAGCCACCACCCATACCACACCCACCAGACCTACCATACCCTCCAGACGCTATCTCCACGACATCAGCACTCACCGTGCTCACCACAGCGTGCACAACACTATCCTTGCCGCACTGTTCCCAAGAGGATTTCCGTACCTATAGCACTCGCTACGCTCATCGCACCCAAGATTCTGACAGAGCTTCCTGTAGTAATCGTGTTTCCCTTTGCGTGAAGTGGCGAGGAGTTAATAGACTGTCCGACAACAACGCTACAAAGCCACTGCTCTCTACTAGGTCGTAGCGAACCTGCGCCCAACAAGACTCCCATGTGAACTTGTGCTAAAGCTGAGCTATAGTCTCTACACGCCGTCCTCGTGGACGATTAATCAGAGGTGACGACTATGCTGTGTGACTGGTTCGCGATTCTACAGGCCGTTGCGGATGCAAACATGAAGTTAGGATTAGTCAGGGCAGGGCAAGGTGAAAGTAAGGACAGAGTAAATGCAAAGAGAGGTAGAGGAAGGGTAGAGGGATGTTGCTGTTGAAGAAGAAAGGATCGAAACGTAGAGGAGCATTCATTTGCAAGGAACATGACATGTAGGCAATGGCAAGACAACGATGGCCATCATACCCGAGTCCTCATGTGAACACTGGCTGAGTCTTGGTCCCGATACCCCACTGCACTTCAATTACTCCCTTGTCCGATCTGATAAGTCCGTCTTTGGCTTCGCGGACGTTGCCACCTCTGCAGTTGTGTTCCATCCCTTGAGCTTAGATCACCTCTTCACCGCTTTCCAGCGGTTCTTTCTCGCGTAGGAATTGCTCTATTAACTCCTTGGAGAACCTAGCGGGGCAGGAGCCGGAGCTGTCGGGCCAAGTCCTCGGCGGCCTAGTTCCGAAGCCCGTTCTCTATCATCTTCTCTAATGCAGCTGTGGACTGATCGAGGAGTAGGTTTCGACCGAAGTAGTACTCCTGCCTGGTTTGTGTTCTTTCGTGTCGAGTCGGCTCAGCCGCTGTGCCCGACGAGTCGTGGCAAAGTTCCTCGTGCTCGGTTGGCGTAGATTGAGAATCTGGTCCTATAGTCAGGGCGTGGTGTCGGAAGTAGAGAGGTGAGCTGGTCAATAGAGTAGAAGGTGAGTCTGCGGCCCTCGTGGGAAGAGATTTTTGCTCACAGCGGCTATCCCTTGCTTCCCTCGCTTCTATAACAACAAAGCCGAATCAAGAGTCCCGAAATAACCGTCAAGCTGGTCGCGAGATTCAGGTTCCTGCCTGGGATTGCTAAATGGACCAGAAGTTTCGTTGAAGGGTCTAATCCATCTGACCTGTACCTGGCAGTAGAATTTCCATGACCCTGCCCTGTTCTTCAATCCCAGACACGCTCGAGCATACTCACTACTCGCACGCCTAGATATGGCTCCTCTCCGTCGACTGACTATCGCCAGTCTCGCTCGCCCTTCAAAGCATCCACATTGCCATAGTCCCTCGCCTTCGCTGTAATCCCACCTCGAGAACCTCATCTGTCGCGACTCAACATAATCTTCCTTACTCCTCTCCCTTTTCAACCTTTCTCGTCTATGTGCTCATATGCTCAGTCTCTCCATGCCACATCCTTCAGGCGATATGTAACCTAAGCGCTTAGGCGGAGACTGGACTAGCGTTGGAAAGGGCATAATGTGTTGACGAGGAGCTCGAAGTCTGGAAGTGCGGTGGTTTTTCGGACCGGAAATGAAAGCAGAGTCGAGCGAGGAGGTCCTGGTGAAGGCGGACGAATGTGAGCTGGTAAAGAGGGTAGGCCGCCCGGTGGATGAGGCTAGGGTCGCGGAGGGGAGTCGGCCGACGGAGGGCGGCTGTCTGCGTCTGCTAGGATGGAAGCTGAGGACGCCGATTCTGGCAGCGGCGGTGACAAGAAATGTGTGTGTGAAGGAGGGAAGGAGACGAGGTTGAGATTCTTCCCTCTGAGATGGCGCACAACTCAGGTTCCAGGATGCGGGACGGACCGGAGAGCTGGCGGGTGATAGAGCACGGCGTAATGATAGAGGTGGCCAGAAGCAACGTCACGATCCGAGGTTGGATAGACTTCTTGTTGAAGGACACATCTATCTTGTCACAAGTCTGCATTGGTAAGTTGTATATCCGTCGGTGACCTGGAACGTAACCCCTCTCGATGCTAAATCATTTGTCAGGCGCTCTCTATACCGTCTTACTCACTAATCGCCAGGGAGCACAAATGGCTGCGAGCATCAAAGGCAAGTGCAAAGACTGCGGAAGATAAGAGACCTACAATAACTCGCAGTCTGGGCAGCACCGTCAGCCCGGCCTGAATCATTAACCTCACCTGTGCCACCACAACACGTCGGCAATTGAGCTGTTGGCCACATTGGCATGCCTCTCGCGCTAACTACATCTTCCATGATTCGCCTGTTCGCCTCCTGCTCCTCGAGGGCTGGCCCCTCTTTCTCTCGAAAAGGATCCTGTCTACGGTCAACAGCGCCTCACTGCTCACCCGTCGTCGCCTGAAGAACCCTCTCACCATCCGGTCAGGCTTTGACGCAGATCCGCTCTCAGTCGAGATCTGCGCTCGACCCCAGACCTCTCTGCCAGCGACTTGGTCACTCTAGGCTACACGCGATCGCGAAGGGTGGAGGGTCGTGCTTGACGACCTACGACTCATCGCCAGCAACCTTGCTAGAGCCTCGATCGATCAGAGAAGAAGTCAAGTACCTCGTCCGGAGACTACCAGACGTTGTAGATTCATTTCGACCAGGAGAAGTCCCTGTGAACATCTTTGAGGGACGAGCTAGGCGTCTCAAGGTACATTCAAGAGAGATCGAGAGGATTGGCCGAGGTGTCTCTGAAGGGCGCAGAGTGGTGAATATTGACATACGATAGTTGCGAGACTCAGTCAGCAAGCTGCAGGCGAACCTTGCAGCTGATGAATGGAAGACCCACGAAGCAATCGCTGCCAAGAACGATCCGTGATAAAGACAGCCAGGTGATTGCCTCCACGGGAGGTTGGAGTGAACGAAGATATCTGCTCTCATAGTAGACGTCTGGGGTCCGCGAAGGAGTGCGACACAACTGCCAGGGCAAAGCATCAGGCGTTTCCAGAAGCGATACATCATCGAATCGAGCAGGACAGGGACTGCGGGTCACAGTAAGCCAGCCAATGTCGATGCAAAGTCGTGGTGGATGACGAAGCTGACCCTATCAAGCCTAAGCAATAAACTGTCGGCTGTATCGCAGGTCCTGGAAGGCTGCTCCGCCACAAATCCCACGCCGCTATGGGCCTCAAAGGGCAGACTGCATGTTCCTGAGTCCATTCACACTCACGTCCTAGGCTGCGTGCACGACAGAGAGGTCCCCCAAGGATCGAACGTGTAGAACGAGGTTTCGACGAACGAAGTGGGGTTTTAGGTCGGGTGTGGCGAGCGTATCGTCAAAGGTCCTCTTGACGTTGGCATGTCATTGGCATGGGCGTCAACATAGACCGAGGCGACGCTCCCAATGGAGACGGAAATCCGCAGGGGTATGCTCCCTGCACCTACGTCTGCGACACATACGGCGACATTGCTGACCTGACGGTTCCCGGACGTGGACAATCGTGGCAGGCGAAGTGAAGACGGATGCTGATCGGCACGGTCGTTGGTGGCAGCCAGCTATGAAGCTCTGCTCTGCTGACTACAGCATCGACGACAACGACGACATCGACATCGACCCTCGATGCGAAGGATGATCAGGGGGATGACGCTTCTCGGTCAAGCAACCCACAGAAGCGGATGGCGTCCAAGAAAACGGCGGTCGTCGTGATACATTCCAGATCCCGGATCTGCTGCTACCCCCACATACTTCCCCGGTCAGAGAGACCCGTAATTTGCAGACTTTCAGAACAGAGCCGGCGCCGCCAGAGAATGCATTAATGTTGTTTTGGAGCAGCACAGGAAAGCAATGGCAGGAAGGAGCAGCGCCGGATCAGCAGGGGAGGCGACCTCAGGTCATAGAGGGCAGTCGGCAGCATGTAGACCTTAATGTTGCCAGGATTGCGCAGTGTACCATGCGAGCAGCTGACAAAGTGAACTGTCCAGATGTACCGTCGCGGTCCTCGACATGGTGAAGTCTCGACATGGTCGAAAGGTTCCAGCAGCCTTTCTCAGACAGGTGTTGAGGAGTGAGCGGGAGAATTCGGATCGGACTTGTGTAGGTCCAACACAAGCCGTTTTGTGTTTCCAGAGCAGCGTGGTCTGTATGCAACCTCACCAACAATGGCCTTTCTGATCCCATTTCGCTCCAGCTATCTGCGTCCAGCCCATGCTCTCATCCAGCGTCCGCCGATGGTCATACTCGGCCACACCTGTAAGACTTGGCCGACCACGCCACTCCTCTGTATGTCTGCACTTAAAAGAGACCGCAAGTTGACCTCTCAAGGCTCCCCAATGTCACCCCACGCCGCTAGATGCTGACGTTCGGTGTGTGTCCTCTTCTTCTTCTTCTTCTTCTTCTTCTTCCTCCTCTTTCATGACTTCCCATCTTTCTAGCTTGCCATGATCAATATCCATAGTCCCGTGGCCTAGCGACCTTCCCTTCCACACCGGGACCATTAGCGATCCTAAAACCCTCATCACCTTGCCGCCGGCGAGCGCGCCACGCTCGTTGGCCTTCTAGGAGAGTCCGGCAACCCCTTGCGGCAAGATCCTCTCTGGCGCGGTATGGAAAGGACAGCAAGGGAGCAAGGCTAGACTGTGTTGAGCGTAAAGGGTAGATTGCCGTATTAGTGCCGAAGATCCGGGAGACGAAGAAATGCTCGAAATTAAAATGCATAGAAAAGCCCCCATGTTGGGGAAACAAAAGGGGCGGGGGCATTTTGGAGACGAGATCCCCAACAAGCGAAGCTCTTGGATCTCGCGGAACAACTAGCCGCGCGGGCTTGTCCTGGCGCCTGGCGCCAGCTGCTGTCAACATCCGAGCTTCCAACTCCGCTCTCCAGCCCCATTGTTCCCGCGTGCCGCCGCTTGACCGCCACACTCCGCCTTCTTCAAAGCCCGAGGCGTGGGTGCTTGACTCAATGTCAATCTCTTACAGTACCTGCGGCCGTCGCTCCCAGCAACGACCACGACAACACTATCGCGACGACATGGATTGATATCACCTGGTCGAACCGACGCCATGACGACGACAGAGATTGTCGAAACCGGCAGCGCTGCCATGGCAAACAGTCAAGCTCAAACTCAATACAGTAAAGGTACGTTTACGCTAGAGGAATTTCGAGGCGATCCAATGAGTGTTCTCCGGACTTTGGCCATTTATCCACCCCGGCGACGTCGGAACGAGATCCACAACTTGCTCTCTTCTGCTACCACACAGTATTATGATCATCTAGATCTCCAGGAGGCCATTGTGTGTCTCGCCGACTACGCTTACGATGATCTGGAATGCCGCTCCCTGCTTCGTCAGAACCAGTATACCTGTCTAGATGCTTCACTCAACTTTGGCACCAAATGCGGCGTGGGTGCAACCGCGGCTTCACCTTCCCGTCAGCACAAAAATGATCTTCTAGGCAAGATCCGACAGATCCCGTCTTGGGAGAATTTCCCAGACGTTTTGCCATCTTCTATGACCACTACTTACACAGGTCATCAGAAGGTAGGCATCGGCATGCTCTATCAGTGGCTTTCCATTGAGCGTTTGACTTCACTGCCGAATGCTGCCTCCATCCTGAGACGTCAAGCAGGGTCCGCCAAGATCACGAAAGCACATCTGCAGAATCTGGCAGGGGAGCTGAAGTATAAGCTTCTATGCTTGTATCCGACGCAGCAGGGTTCGTCACATCCGAGTCTACACCAAGTGCGACCAACCTCGAATCTAAGACTTGTCACACTTGGTCGACTGTCAAGTGCGACTGTCCCAGACCAAAACGGACACACCATTGCATCACAAGCTAGAACTTCAAGCAGACCCTCGACCATTCGTACGATTGCACAGTTAACAGAAGACCTGAACACTGCGTCCTTGTCAGCGCCGCATATTAGAGTGCAGACTTCAAACGACATCTACAACGACTCATCTCGGCTTTTTGCGACCGCTTCTGACTCTGAAGAGTCTTTGCTCCCGGCACTGAACTCGCATCTATAGTCATTCTCTCCTGTCGCATCCCGTGGCTTGGTCGAGTGGCCTGGGTCTCTGCTCCCACATGCATCTCGTCCTGCAGCGCTTGTTGGACAGGAATTTGAACATACGGCGAGACCCAGTGAGCATCTTACTTGTGTGGACTCGAGTACCTCTAGAGGTATCGCAGGAGAAGAGTTTGGCACACCTTTGGCGAATCACGATATATCGCTGCCTCCATTCAGTCATCAACCACAAACCCGGCCTGCTTCAGCACACTCGGATCGATCTCAGTCTCGCGTGTACCCTGAGCCAATTTTCTCGAAAGTGTCCGGACCAGGTCCCGCAAAGACGGATCAGCAACCTGCTTTTTCTCGCGACGCTTTCCGCTTGCATGATGAATACGCCCAATGGCTCGACATGGAGAAGAGACGTCTTCGAGTGGTACGACGTCGTGCAGAACAAGAAATCCTCGGATACTGCCAACAACAACGAGAGCTATTGGCCGAAATCATCAGCGATCGGAGGTCGCAGCTGCTGTGGCTCTCCTCGGGACTGTACCAGACGTCGGCAGACTACGTCAGAGCTACGCCATTATGAAACATCAGCTCAATATAACAGTTGATCAACTTGATCAAGACACACATCGAGTTCAGAAGAATATGCACATGTAGAACGGAAGAGGATCAGGTTCAAAGATTCAAGATTATACCAACATGATTGAATAAGCTGAAGCTCTTTCGTCCTGGTCCGAGGGCGTATGATACACACGCAAAGCAATCCCTCCAAGGATCTACGCCAGGCCGTCTAGCTCGAAATCAGGTCCTGCTAGATACTTCTGCACTACCGAGTAGTCTGCATCGTCAAGAGAGCTCATGGAAAGGGACGTGGCGCATGCCTTTCTAGTAAAGGTGAACGGGATATACATCCCCTTTGTCTACCACTCCGTAACCAGGATGATGTCGAGTCCTGTACCAGCAAGCCGAGGTCACCAAAAATCATGCAGGTCGGCAGGTCCAATTGTTCAATATATGGCAAGCTTCACCGTACTGTAGGACTGCTGACCAACTTTCCCTTCTCCAGCTTGACGTTCTCACACAAACCTCCTCCTCTACCGCCCCCTCCCACCTTCGCTTTCTCCCTCACCACCTCCTTCCTCTGTATCTCGCTCTTGCCCTTCCCTCCCTCTCGCCTTCTCCCGTGTCTCGCTCCTCGTCCACACCTACCCTCTCCTCTTCCCGCTGTGACTCCACCTACTCTCGCCTACCCTCCGATCCTCCCTTTCCGCGCGCCCCTTCCCCAACTCCAACAACGTCGTCCCTTATGCCAAATCATGCAATCTGGTCATCGTGTCGTCGATGTGGATCATCGCATTGTAGGTGAGGGAGGGCTGGTCGTCATGCCTCCTACGGGTGACTTGGGTTGGTGAGGTATTGAAGGTGTGGTACGCTTTGTCGGATCTTGAGTTGCTTTGAACGACCTCGAGCGTATCCACATCTGCCCGACGACGGGATGCCGATCAGGAGGCTTTTCGTTGTGGCACGTCCGTCTCCCCCAAAGAAAGCCTATACTGACGCTCTCCGAACACGGGTAAAGAAGATCGTCGGCGGCCGCGGGGAGATTGTGAAGCAGTGCAAGGCTGGGGATGGGGCTCGAGAGAAGCTAGAGGGTGGCCGTGTGGGCGGGGGCGGGGTGGGTGATGTGGGAGACGGGGTGGCTGCACCGGAGATATTGAAATGAGGACGTCGGAGAAGAGGTAGAGCATCGGATGCGACATGCGTACGATTGAGCAGAGCTATATAATGGTTGTATGTGGCGAGCTGTCCATGGTTGCTTTCGGACGAGCTGAGTTTCGTCACTGAGAGTGCATTTGTTTCATGCAAGCCGGGAGTCTGTCCTCACCACGGTATTGGAGTCGCTTTACCTACCATATGCAGCATCTGTACAATATTGACCATTGTAATTCGGTTTGGGACTGAACGTGCCTTTAATGGAATCCGCATCGAGCGCGGTAATTTCTGCTTGACATGAAGGTGAAGATTGGCGAGCGGCGTGCACAGCATCGGCCGAGATCGGCCACAAGCGCCAGGCCACACCTCACGACCTCGACTCTGCCCTCATCAACTCGGCCATGTCATGACCAACGCATCCATGCACAACATATTACCTGACGCACCTTTTGAGAACGACCCCGGCTCCCCCCCCTCATCCCCTCTTTCCCCTCTCGCTCCGCCCTAAAGCGAACCCCTTCCCGTTCTCACCCACAAACTCCTGCGAGTGTAGCCCTCATCCTCTGCGGCACACGACGACCAAGCACGCTTAGCTTGAACCTGTATCGCTTGACAGATGATCTTCTCGAGATCGACCGAGCACCCTATCATCGTCCGAAATTGACGAATTCCGCCGCGCTTCGCAAGGCATGCGCGCCACTAGCTTGGATGCATTCGGCGGCGCCGCAGGCGAGGTGACGAGGAGGGAGGGAGAGCTGGAACATCACGCTATGCAGAGCATGATACGGTGGTCGGGGCTGTTGAGGAGACACATGAAGTTGGAGGGGCGCAATGGACGATGCACCAGCGAAGAAGAAGGCTCATAATGCCAGCACACTGGCCTTCGATTTGGTATGTGACCGCCTGGACGAGGTCGTGCTGCTTGAGGCGAAGTGAGAGGTGGGGCATGCTTCAGTGCAGGAGCAGGAGATATGAACACACCACAGATATGGTGGCGGAGTGTTGAAGCCTCGCCCAAGATATGGCCGAAAGCCCTGCAGACCGATCGATTGAAAGTCGCAGAATCTCCCATCCCGCACATCCCGGACTCGAGATCAGGATAGCTTCACCATATGATTTACCTGAAGAGCCCTCCCTACTTCGCCATTCCCCTCTACTACACACGGACGATGATATGTCCGAAGTCATCCTTGCATCACCCAATGCTCTCGCTGAGCGCAATCGCGACTGGTAATCAAGAGATGCGACACCAAGACGGCAAAGTAGGAGATTCATTGCTGCATGTGTGCGCCGACCTCATAGAGCAGAAGCAACGCATGGTGATCAAACTGTCAAACCGGGACGACTCAACCATCACACCTTTGAGTAAGCATTCTGGTCGGCGGGATTAAGACACTTCAATTCCGCGTGCGCCTTAGCGGTACAACTTGCCGTCCTCACCCTTGAAGCTGGTCGCAAGAGGTAAATCACAACGTTGACGAGCTCTTCATTCACTCCGCGGATGGCTTTCATATGCCACTTACCGACGACGCAGTGAATAATCTCAACTATTTTCACTTCACATCGACATCATCCTCCACGGCACTTGCAATTCCAGTCACTGCTGTTTTCTGCTTCACGACAAATCCTACATACCCAGGCATACAGGCAAGCATTAGTTCAGCCATGGACCGATATAGGGACTGTGAAGTCTGCTTGACTTCCACCTACAACTCACAATTCCCACGCACTATTCGTAGCCACGGCCACAACGATTACCGCGGTACTTGCAGGAACTGTTGGCGGCAGCATATCAACAATCATTTGCAGATCTCATTCGCCGACAATATCCCTTGCGCGGTTCCAGGCTGCGATCAATTGGTTTCGGGAACTGACGCTCTCCGCCTTCTAAAGGGCAAAGAGCGTGAAAACTGAGTGTTCGCGTCCTCTGACATCCTTTTGCTGATCATGCGAAGACTCGCTGCTCAACTCGCCACCACTATGCTCGCCGGTGTACCAGATTTCGAGCGCTGCACAAGCTCCGACTGCGACTCTGGCCAGATCCACGAGCATCCCGAGGAACACCCGATCTTCACCTGTCACGTCTGCCATCACCAACACTGCGTCTCATGCAAGAGAGCATGGCATCCTGGGCTTGACTGTGAGGGCAGACCTAGTGTGATCGATCCCCGTCGACTCGACGCGAGCCAAGTCAGAGGAGTGACACCGGAGACGTATAGCTACGAAGTGATACCTCAACATCCTGATTCGCCGAACGAGGCACTTGTCAGAGTGATGGCTCGGGGCAGGGAAGAGGCTGAAGCCAGGGAAGCGGCGTAGGCTTTGGAAGATGCTCGACGCCGCGAGGAGGCAGAAGCCAGAGCTGCCGCAGAAGCCGAGGCCCAAGAAGCACGAGCATTGAGAGAGGCGCAAGCCGTTTAGTACGTACCTGAGGGATCCAAGCAGTGCCCTAACTGCTCAGTTCGCATCGAGAAGAACAAAGGGTGTGACCACATGACCTGTAAGTCTCGTTCAGCTATTCACAAGCTGCCCAAGGCTGACATGGATTGTAGGTTCAAGGTGTCGCCACCAATTCTGTTAGGTATGTCAGGCTCCTTACTCCGGTGATCGAGGGATATTTGCTGTGGGCAACAGAGTCCATGCAAGAGGCTGTCTACGTTATGGTTGATATCATGGGTTTATCCTGCACAGCGTTACATCGGTCTAAACCTCCAAGTCGGAAGCAACAGCTTAAAGGGATAGAGGCAAGGTCGGTCGAATGCCTGTCCTACGTTACACCTTGGCGCATATCTTCAGTACCTTTAGTACTTTAATAGTGCCCTTAGAAGAGCGCTTGCGACATCGACGAGGCCAGCAAGGGGACTAGCTCTTTTTCGTGTAAGGTCGAGATGTAGGATGACTCTAGACAACGTCCAGGTCACACACAGGTTTTGTCATGCTTTTAGCCACTTAATAACTTTTCTCCAAGTCACCTTCATCGTTATATTCACCGTGGGCACCTCGGTCTGTGGTCCGCTGACATCTACGTTCTCTACCTGCATAATCCATTGTGATCATCGAGACTCATGACACTAATGTGCCTATATCTACCCTCTCTGCCCTCTCCGCACTTACTCTGTCTCGGCCTTCTTATTATACCGAGGGAAGCCTCCCCTACATTCGAGATGGCAGGATCTGTCTATCCTTTGTGCCTGCCTCTCCTTTGTGCCCGCCACGTCGAGGGACTGCTGGATGCTCAGTCAAAGTCTGAGAGCCTATCTATCCTCCGTCATAGCAGAAAGACGATCCTTGCATCGTAGCTTTTGTTCTGATAGTTGACTTGAGGACTGCAACATTGATGTTGTATCATAATGATCTTGTAGGTAGCCTCTAATCTGCATGCCAACTGCCTTGCGTGCTTGTTGGTCTCTGCGGCCAGTCAGCCCACATGACATCCCCGCCCTTGGTCTCAAAATGGGTCGAAGCATACGGGTCGTTCGTTGCTACCTCTCTAGACTTCCCAAGAATGTTCTCGAGGTCATCTCCACCCTCTAGATCGTCCCACTCTGATGCTTTCGAGTTGCCGAGCTGATCAGACTGAGTAACGTTCTCGAAGCTATCGATTCCACTGTCTAGCACCTCTTCCGTGATCGAGAAAGAAGATGCAAGTGCGCAGCCAGATCCTCCCATTGTGCTTAAAGTCAAGAACGAGGATGGCGAGCAAGTGGAAGATGAGTCGAAAAGTAAGCTGGGTCGCATATCGCTTAGTATCCGACGTGGTCGGCAACGTCATTCTCACGCAGCAGCTGGGCATCCCGGTCCCTTGTGTGTTGGCTGCCAGTGGATCAGGTAGTTCTGTCGACGTTCGAAGATAAGTGCAGCAAAGCTTCGTACAGGGGTGTGTGGTGTTGTTTTGAGGAGTCTAAGCAGTGCAGAATACTCAGCTGTAGCTGGTGAAGTCCATCTTCTACTTTCTCTTCCTCTTGGTCTGTGGTTGGTAGTTCTCAGCGGCATCTGAAGCTTGCTCTTCCGTCCGAAGGCGTGTTGCCACTTTTGCCACCAACGACAGTCTGTCGTCTTCTCCGATCGCCCCGGCCGTTGGCGACACCTAGCCACAAGTAGTATGAATTTCTTGCACCGCCTTTAGATAACGTGATCCACCTACAATCCGCGTACCCCCACAATCCGCGCACGTAAAAAGGCACTTTTGAACAAGAATAGTCAATTACTCTATCAAATTAAGCTAGCTTGTCCTCTAAGTCCTTAGGTATCTCTTTAAATACCTCCTCTTCTAATTCCTCTAGTATAAGTATCGGTATTAGCGTTTTTTGACGCTTTTTGCTCTTCTTCTTCTTCGAGGCTGCTTTAGCTTTACGGAGGATATCGATAGTCTCTTGCTCGCTAAAGACAAACCGACCCTCGATAGCGACGTATTTACCACTTCTCTTACGCTTATGCGTCTCGAGAAGCTGCCGCTATTATTTAATTTCGCGCCGGAGTAACGTAAGGGACGTTGTTACCGATTCAAATTGTAACGTCGCGCGTCCACAATCGGTGCGCGTCTACGAGCGACTCACACAAAAAGGCACTTTTGAACAAAATCAATGAATAGCTCTATCAAATTAAGCTAGTTCGTCCCTAGAATTAGACTCTATAGGCATTAGCTCTTCCTCTTCTAACTCCTCCGGTGTAGGTGTCGGCGTAGGCGTTTTTTTACGCTTTTTGCCCTTCTTCTTCTTTAAGGCTTCTTCGGCTTTACGAAGGATATCGATAGTCTCTTGCTTACTAAAGACGAACCGGCCTTCGACAGCGACGCGCTTACCACTTTTCTTACGCTAACGCGTCTCAAGAAGCTGCCGCTATTGTTTAATCTCGCGCCGGAGTAACGTAAGGGACGTTGTTGCCGATTCAAATTGTGACGTCATTTTCGAGATATATCGCTTAACCGGTGTTTCGACGTCGACGATGGCCATGCGCGCGTTGAGACTACGGTTAACCGTACGTAAGCTTGCGCCGGATTGTGGCGACCCTAACCGCAAGGCGTTTTAATCGAACTAGCTGTTTTCCGTCGGGGTAATTGCCCGATTAGGCGATTTGTCACGTGATTTGTGTAGCAAATTAGCGAGCACCGTAATAGGGCTTATAGGATAGATTCTAGAGTGCTTAAAACTAGATTGAATATTCCTTGCAGTTAGGGCGCGTGTTCTTGCGTTTGCGTAGGATTCGGCCTACTATATACGGTGTATTCGGCCATGATCGAGACGCATTAGATTGTCGATTTCCCTCGTAAGAGCCGTCTTCAACGGTGAAAAACAGGCTACGTCTAGCGGCTAAAGGATATGCGATACGTGAGGAGGGAACACAACAAGGTCGATATCATACTCGAAACAGAAGAGGGCGAATGCGGCCGTAACGTGTGAGCTATAGCCGTCAAGAACAAGAAGGCGTCGGTAGCGAGTAACGTCACGTGTTTTAGGCTCAAAAATCGTCGATAGCCATTCAAAACCGTGTACGTCACTCGTCACTCGTCTAGCCTTTATTCGAGGTTGAGAATCGCCATCCGGCCGGCCACGGGTCCGGAATCTAGTTTGTTTAAAGGTTTTTAGCCTTATAGATAACGAGGGGGGGGAGCGCGTCTCCGGAGGCTCGTACACACTCTAGAATTGATATCCACTCTTATCGGCTAACAACGCGTTTACGACGCTTCTTTCGACGCTAGCTATAATTAGAATTGACTACTACTTTAAGTTATCCTAACGCTTGCGCCTACCTCGTCGAGGTTATAGACGTCCGAAGGTAGATAGTTGTGTTTTACGAATAGGTTCGATAACGCGTTAAAGAACGGCGCGATAGCCTCGTAGGTCCTAGCTTTATACCGTAATGATTCTAGCTGCCGTGACTAAGCTATCTTAATCTGCGGATGACGTTTATATAGTCGTCGTATCTACGACCGACTTATTAGCTACGTTACGGACGGGGGAAGTTAGTAGTCTGTTTAACGTGCTCGATATCGAATTATCTCGTAAACAAGTTCACGGATAAAGTAAGGCGTTATAGGTGTTCCGAGGCTATCGAGCTAAAGGACATAGGCTACAAGTGTCTGTTCTTCGGCTAGAGATAGTAATTAGCGTCCTTTATTGCGTGTACGTCGTGATTATACGCCGTGATATCGGCTTCGAAGCGTAGTATACGGAATATAATACGCGTCGGCAGCAGCGTTTAACGAGTCAAATCGCTCATGTCGATAGCCGTCTAGTGCGGCTATAACGTTAGCTTCGGTGTACATGATGGAATAATTCAGGATATGATGTTTGTCACGTAAAAAGGAAGGATAGTCACGAATCTTACGCGTAAAAAAAAAGGAGGTGTGAACCGATTGTGGACGCGCACCGATTGTGGACGCGCGACGTTAACTCCTCATTTTTTCCGCGTGTAAGTTAAGTTAACTACTTCGTGACTATCCTTCCTTTTTACGTGACAAACATCATATCCTGAATTATTCCATCATGTACACCGAAGCTGACGTTATAGCCGCACTAGACGGCTATCGACATGAGCGATTTGACTCGTTAAACGCTGCTGCCGACGCGTTTCATATTCCGCACTCTACGCTTCGAAATCGATAACTAACTTAAGCTCTATTACGGTGCTCGCCAATTTGCCACACGAATCACGTAATAGGCCGGTTACACCAACGGAAATTGGTCAATTCGACCAAAACGCCTTGCGGTTAGGGTCGTCATGATCCGGCGAAAGCCTATATACGGTCAACCGTAGTCTCAACGCGCGCATAGCCGTCGTTAACGTCAAAATACCACAAGCGATATATCTCAAAAATGATATCATAATTTAAATCAGCAATAACGTCCCTTACGTTAACTAACTTACTCCAGCGCAAAATTAAACAACAGCGGCAGCTTCTTAAGACGCGTAAGCGTAAGAAAAGTGGGAAGCGCGTCGCTGGCGAAGGCCGGTTCGTCTTTAGTAACGTGATCTACCCACAATCCGCGCACCCCCACAATCCGCGCACGCCTATAGCTATATATTTCACGCGTTAGCTTCGTGACTATCCTTCTTTCTTACGTGACAAACATCACTTTTTAAGCTATTCGACATGTATTCTAAAGCTAATATCGAAGCTGCTCTCCGAGGCTATCGGAACGATACTTACGACTCTCTTCGCGCTGCTACTAACGCGTTTAATATTCCGCCCTCTACGCTTCGAGATAGATACCACGGTAGTCAATCGCGTAACGTAATCCACCCACGAGCGGTACATCCCCACGAGCGGTACACACCCCTTTTTTTTTCACGCGCTAATTTCGTGACTATCCTTCCTTTTTACGTGACAAACATTACAATCTGAATTATTTCATCATGTATTCAGAAGCTGACATCGAGGCCGCTATCTACGGCTATTAACATGACGAATTTGACTCGATTCGAAAGGCTGCCAACGCGTACAAGATTCCGCCAACAACGCTCTACGGTCGATTATAAGGACGACAATCACGAACTACAAAGAATCTAACGTCGCGCGTCTACAATCGGTGCGCGTCCATAATCGGTTCACACAAAAAGGCACTTTTGAACAAAATCAATGAATAGCTCTATCAAATTAAGCTAGTTCGTCCCTAGAATTAGACTCTATAGGCATTAGCTCTTCCTCTTCTAACTCCTCCGGTATAGGTATCGGCGTAGGCGTTTTTTTACGCTTTTTGCCCTTCTTCTTCTTTAAGGCTTCTTCGGCTTTACGAAGGATATCGATAGTCTCTTGCTCACTAAAGACAAACCGGCCTTCGACAGCGACGCGCTTACTACTTTTCTTACGCTTACGCGTCTCGAGAAGCTGTCGCTATTGTTCAATTTCGCGCCGTAACAACGTAAGGGACGTTGTTGCCGATTCGAATTATGACGTCATTTTCGAGATATATCGCTTGACTAGTGTTTCGACGTCAACGACGGCCATACGCGCGTTGAGACTACGGTTAACCGTACGTAAGCTTGCGCCGGATTGTAGCGACCCTAACCGCAAGGCGTTTTGATCGAACTAGCTGTTTTCCGTCGGGGTAATTGCCCGATTAGGCGATTTGTCACGTGATTCGTGTGGCAAATTAGCGAGTACCGTAATAGGGCTTATAGGATAGATTCTAGAGTGCTTAAAACCAGATTGAATATTCCTTGCAGTTAGGGCGCGTGTTCTTACGTTTACGTAGGATTCGGCCTACTATACACGGTATATTCGGCCATGATCGAGACGCATCAGATTGTCGATTTCCCTCGTAAGAGCTATCTTTAACGGTGAAAAACAGGCTACGTCTAGCGGCTAAAGGATGTGCGATACGTAAGGAGGGAACACAACAAGGTCGATATTATGCTCGAAACAGAAGAGGGCGAATGCGGCCGTAACGTGTGAGCTATAGCCGTCAAGAACAAGAAGGCGTCGGTAGCGAGTAATGTCACGTGTTTCAGGCTCAAAAATCGTCGATAGCTATTCAAAACCGTGTGCGTCACTCGTCTAGCCTTTATTCGAGGTTAAGAATCGCTATCCGGCCGGCCACGGGTCCGGAATCTAGTTTGTTTAAAGGTTTTTAGCCTTATAGATAACGAGGGGGGGGAGCGCGTCTCCGGAGGCTCGTATACACTCTAGAATTAATATCCACTCTTGTCGGCTAATAACGCGTTTACGACGCTTCTTTCGACGCTAGCTATAATCAGAATTGACCACTACTTGCGTCGATTAAGTTATCCTAACGCTTGTGCCTACCTCGTCGAGGTTATAGACGTCCGAAGGTAGATAGTTGTGTTTTGCGAACAGGTTCGATAACGCGTCAAAGAACAGCGCGATAGCCTCGTAGGTCCTAGCTTTATACCGTAATGATTCTAGCTGCCGTGACTAAGCTATCTTAATCTACGGATGACGTTTATATAGTCGTCGTATCTACGACCGACTTATTAGCTACGTTACGGACGGGGGAAGTTAGTGGTCTATTTAACGTGCTCGATATCGAATTATCTCGTAAACAAGTTCACGGATAAAGTAAAGCGTTATAGGTGTTCCGAGGCTATCGAGCTAAAGAACATAGGCTATAAGTGTCTGTTCTTCGGCTAGAGATAGTAATTAGCGTCCTTTATTACGTGTGCGTCGTAATTATGCGCCGTGATATCGGCTTCGAAGCGTAGTATACGGAATATAATACGCGTCGGTAGCAGCGTTCAACGAGTTAAATCGCTCATGTCGATAGCCGTCTAGTGCGGCTATAACGTCAGCTTTAGTGTATATTATAAAATAATTCAGAATATGATGTTTGTTACGTAAAAAGGAAGGATAGTCATGAATCTTACGCGTAAAAAAAAAGGAGGTGTAAACCGATTATAGACGCGCACCGATTGTAGACGCGCGACGTTATTACTGTCCTGCCTGATTTTAAATTTTATATAACGTCTTATATTAGAGAATTAAGATAAGCGTCTACTGCTTACGTAATACCTACCCCTACACGGGCGTAGGTTATAGTAGGTAGGGTATTTAGGCACGCGAAATACCTACTACCTAACCTATCCTATACCTACTACTAAGAATACCCTACTTAACCTATACCCACTGCGCTAAGAAGGGATACCCTACCCTACCCGTAGTAGAATACCTACTACTCACCGACTACCCTATGTAGTATAATGCCTAGCTATATTAGAAGGGGTAGAAGACTATAAGAATGCGCTATAAGAATCTGTTCGCCGCGTTTAATTTTGTAGGTTATAATAGCATAAAAGAGAGAGCTACTACTACCCCTATCTAATTTCCCTAACTTAGTGCTAATCTATTTATCCTTATCTATATTATCCTCGCTACTACTGTCCTTACCCTTACCCTAGTCGCCTTTACTCTCCTTATTATTACTGCTCTCCTCTATCGCCTTATTATTATTACCCTTATCCTCTTTATTCTCTTCGTCCTCTTTATTAGAATTATCGAAGTCTCTAGCGGCGATAACCTCGCGGTATATTTTAGCTGCTTCCTTAGTCTCGTATTCGTCGGGTACCTTATCGAGGAGGTCCTTAATCTTAGAGTTATTCTCGACTTCTTCTTCGACTTCGTTATCACTATATTTAACATAGTAGCTGTTAGATTCGAGTAAAATATCGTCGTCCTCGTACTAGAACTCAGGTTTAGGAGTAGGTTCGCGTTCGCTTTAATAGATTAGCAATTAACTATAAGAAGTAGCTATAAGAAACAATATATGCCTAATTATCCGCCTATGCTACTTAGAGTTTAGCTAGTGTTATATCGTTAATAAATTTTGTAAACTCGGCTTCGTTGTTATCGTTATAGTCTCTATTATTATATAGCGAATTAACGCCGTCGCGGAAGATCTTACGAGACTACTTCTCGATTATTCCCCTAGTGCCGAGAAGTCGTCTTACTTAGCGGTTCGGGAAAACATTGTACTAGTCGCGGGGCGCCTTCTTTATATAATCGGCGAGGAGTTACTTATAGCGAAGGAGAGTATTAGCTTTACGGATTTTACTCTATTTCTAATAGATAGACATAAACTTGTTCTCTATCTATTCCTCTGTGTAAAATTAGTAAAAATACCGTAAGAATATGCTATAAGAAACATACTGCTCTACTAGGCATAATAGCGAGTCTCTGCTATCTTCTCGTATGCTATATTAAACGTAGCTTTCTTCTCCTTATCGGACTTTACTTAGTAGTCCTCGGAGCTCTTAAGTTTCGCCTTAAGCGTACGTTTAGCGGAGCGATTAGCATTGCCGATAGTAGTAAGGGCTTTCTCCTCTATGCTAGCTTATATAGCGCGATCTCTTTGCTAAATAGCTCGCTAGGTATTACTAGGGTAGTCGGTAGGTAGTAGGTATTCTACTACGGGTAGAGTAGGGTATCCCTTCTTAGCGTAGTAGGTATAGGTTAAGTAGGGTATTCTTAGTAGTAGGTATAGGATAGGTTAGGTAGTGGGTATTTCGCGTGCCTAAATACTCTACCTACTATAACCTACGCCCGTGTAGGGGTAGGTATTACGTAACTAGTAGACGCTTATCTTAATTCTCTAATATAAGACGTTATATAGAATTTAAAATCAGGCAGGACAGTAATAATCACAGTCTCTAATCATAGCATCTTATGCGCTCGATTATCGTATTTATAAATAGTATCGAGAAGCTATAACGTCGCGCGTCCACAATCGGTGCGCGTCTATAATCGGTTTACACCTCCTTTTTTTTTACGCGTAAGATTTGTGACTATCCTTCCTTTTTACGTGACAAATATCATATTCTGAATTATTTTATAATGTACACTAAAGCTAACGTTATAGCCGCACTAGACGGCTATCGACATAAGCGATTTAACTCGTTGAACGCTGCTACCGACGCGTATTATATTCCGTATACTACGCTTCGAAGCCGATATCACGGCGCATAATTACGACGCACACGTAATAAAGGACGCTAATTACTATCTCTAGCCGAAGAACAGACACTTATAGCCTATGTTCTTTAGCTCGATAGCCTCGGAACACCTATAACGCCTTACTTTATCCGTGAACTTATTTACGAGATAATTCGATATCGAGCACGTTAAATAGACCACTAACTTCCCCCGTCCGTAACGTAGCTAATAAGTCGGTCGTAGATACGACGACTATATAAACGTCATCCGCAGATTAAGATAGCTTAGTCACGGCAGCTAGAATTATCACGGTATAAAGCTAGGACCTACGAGGCTATCGCGCCGTTCTTTAACGCGTTATCGAACCTGTTCGCAAAACACAACTATCTACCTTCGGACGTCTATAACCTCGACGAGGTAGGCGCAAGCGTTAGGATAACTTAATCGACGTAAGTAGTGGTCAATTCTGATTATAGCTAGCGTCGAAAGAAGCGTCGTAAACGCGTTATTAGCCGACAAGAGTGGATATTAATTCTAGAGTGTGTACGAGCCTCCGGAGACGCGCTCCCCCCCCTCGTTATCTATAAGGCTAAAAACCTTTAAACAAACTAGATTCCGGACCCGTGGCCGGCCGGATAGCGATTCTCAACCTCGAATAAAGGCTAGACGAGTGACGCACACGGTTTTAAATAGCTATCGACAATTTTTGAGCCTAAAACACGTGACATTACTCGCTACCGACGCCTTCTTGTTCTTGACGGCTATAGCTTACACGTTACGGCCGCATTCGCCCTCTTCTGTTTCGAGCATAATATCGACCTTGTTATGTTCCCTCCTTACGCATCGCACATCCTTTAGCCGCTAGACGTAGCCTGTTTTTCACCGTTAAAGATAGCTCTTACGAGGGAAATCGACAATCTGATACGTCTCGATCATAGCCGAATACACCGTGTATAGTAGGCCGAATCCTACGTAAACGTAAGAACACGCGCCCTAACTGCAAGGAATATTCAATCTAGTTTTAAGCACTCTAGAATCTATCCTATAAGCCCTATTACGGTACTCGCCAATTTGCCACACGAATTACGTGACAAATCGCCTAATCGGGCAATTACCCCGACGGAAAACAGCTAGTTCGATCAAAACGCCTTGCGGTTAGGGTCGCCACAATCCGGCGCAAGCTTACGTACGGTTAACCGTAGTCTTAACGCGCGTATGGCCGTCGTCGACGTCGAAACACTAGTTAAGCGATATATCTCGAAAATGACGTCACAATTCGAATCGGCAATAACGTCCCTTACGTTATTACGGCGCGAAATTGAATAATAGCGATAGCTTCTCGAGACGCGTAAGCGTAAGAAAAGTAGTAAGCGCGTCGCTGTCGAAGGCCGGTTTGTCTTTAGTGAGCAAGAGACTATCGATATCCTTCGTAAAGCCGAAGAAGCCTCAAAGAAGAAGAAGGGCAAAAAGCGTAAAAAAACGCCTACGCCGACACCTACACCGGAGGAGTTAGAAGAGGAAGAGCTAATGCCTATAGAGTCTGATTCTAGGGACGAACTAGCTTAATTTGATAGAGCTATTCATTGATTTTGTTCAAAAGTGCCTTTTTGTGTGAACCGATTGTGGACGCGCACCGATTGTGGACGCGCGACGTTACGAGCCTCCGGAGACGCGCTCCCTCCCCTCGTTATCTATAAGGCTAAAAACCTTTAAACAAACTAGATTCCGGACCCGTGGCCGGCCGGATGGCAATTCTCAACCTCGAATAAAGGCTAGACGAGTGACGTACACGGTTTTGAATAGCTATCGACGATTTTTGAGCCTAAAACACGTGACGTTACTCGCTACCGACGCCTTCTTGTTCTTGACGGCTATAGCTCACACGTTACGGCCGCATTCGCCCTCTTCTGTTTCGAGTATGATATCGACCTTGTTATATTCCCTCCTTACGTATCGCATATCCTTTAGCCGCTAGACGTAGCCTGTTTTTCACCGTTGAAGACGGCTCTTACGAGGGAAATCGACAATCTAATGCGTCTCGATCATGGCCGAATACACCGTATATAGTAGGCCGAATCCTACGCAAACGCAAGAACACGCGCCCTAACTATAAGGAATATTTAATCTGGTTTTAAGCACTCTAGAATCTATCCTATAAGCCCTATTACGGTGCTCGCTAATTTGCCACACAAATCACGTGACAAATCGCCTAATCGGGCAATTACCCCGACGGAAAACAGCTAGTTCGATTAAAACGCCTTGCGGTTAGGGTCGCCACAATCCGGCGCAAGCTTACGTACGGTCAACTGTAGTCTTAACGCGCGCATAGCCATCGTCGACGTCGAAACACCGGTTAAGCGATATATCTCGAAAATGACGTCACAATTTGAATCGGCAACAACGTCCCTTACGTTGTTATAGCGCGAAATTAAATAACAGCGATAGCTTCTCGAGGCGCGTAAGCGTAAGAAAAGTGGTAAACGCGTCGCTATCGAGGGTCGGTTTGTCTTTAGCGAGCAAGAGACTATCGATATCCTCCGTGAAGCTAAAGCAGCCTCGAAGAAGAAGAAGAGCAAAAAGCGTCAAAAAACGCTAATACCGACATTTATACTAGAGGAATCAGAAGAGGAGGTATTAAAGAGATGCCTAAGGACTCAGAGGACGAGCTAGCTTAATTTAATAGAGTAATTGACTATTCTTGTTCAAAAGTGCCTTTTTACGTGCGCGGATTATAGGGATACGCGGATTGTAGGTGAGTTACGTTATCCAAGAGTAAGCAGAATCTAATAACTTACAAAGGATCGAAAAAAACGTGGCATTTTTAGGATGCTGTTGGCCACAGCTTTATAATTGCGTAAGTTACGGTCTGTCCTTAAAGAAGACCAGGATTTAAGCCGTAGTATAGGCTAGTTAAATAAGTTATCGTAACTCGGTGCAAAGATCGCCACGGCCTAAATAGCTATTTCAATGCATCTAGATACCTAAATCTCTCGCTAATAGAGACGTATAGCAAGCTTCAAAGCCGCACGTAAAGCGTATAAATCATTGGGATGCTACATTGACAAAGCAGATAATTCATAAAGGATAGCAGAACTTCGAGTAACTTAACTTAGAAGAAGATAAGGAGTAGAATAGCATAGTAGTTATATGACTACGCTATTAGGGTATTTCCGACGTATAGGGTAGTCATATACGCTAGTAGACCTGTGTTCTAAAGCCTTGTAGTTAGGGTGGTCAGTGAGTAGAGTAGGGTATATAATCTAAATAACTATACCCTACCCTACCTATACTCTATCTACCTCTTAGTATACCCTACCCTTACCTACCTTAGGGTAGGTATACTAAGAGGTAGGTAGAGTATAGGTAGAGTATTTCATTTTATACCTAGTAGGTATTAGTAATCTAAAACGTTTAAGCGGCAATCTTAAAAGTTAATAAGAGAGGATCACTAATCACAGATTCTAATTACTAACTGTATTCTTTAATGCTACTACTTACAGATTTTACACTTTTAATCCCTATTATATCTATGTATTAGACATCTCCTTATCCTTAACTTTAGTAGTATCCTAACCTTCTATATTCTTATTCTTATTCTTATCCTTATCCTTATTATCCTTACTATCGTTATTACTATCGGTCTTAGGCTCGGAATGTTCTATAACCTTATTATTCTTATCCTTACTATCTAACTTATCTTTAACTTTAACACCTAAATAATTATCCTCCTTACTACTAGCTTCCTTATCTAATATTCTTTCGATCTTATCCTTATTCTCCTCGACTTTCTCCTTATACTCGTTATCGTTATCTCCTTTATAGTATAGCCTAGTACTATAGAGTTTAAGCTCGGAGATACGTTTATATATAGGAGGTAGAGGAACGACTAGCCTATATAATTATTAGAATATACTATAATTAAAGACTATAATAAACTTACTACTAGTTAGGATTCTATAAGACTACTAATTCCGTAGGAGGGAGCTCTTTAAGCTACTTAAAAAAAATCTCGTGTACTTACTTATTATTAGTATCGTTAGTAATAAGGCTTATAAAGCTATCCTAGTAAATCTAGCGCTATAGCTTCTCGATAACACCGCTAGTACCGTAGATATACGTATAGGCTCGTGTTAGCTATTATTCGCCTTGCTAATTTACTGCTATATTATCTTAGATATACTTAATAATCTCGTCGTGCTCTTGCTTTCGTAGAGTCTTTCTAATACTAGCCTATTTCTTGTAGGTCTATATAAACATAGATTCGAGCTACTCGCCTATAATAATTAGTACTACTATAATAGTATACTATAATAATAGACTTACCGCTTCTCTATTTACTAAAGCGTTTCTCCTCTATCTCTTCGATAGTATTATTAATTTTAACATTCTACTTATTAGTAGAGAGCTAATTCTACCTATCTTCTCCCTTAATCTTATTATATAAAGTACTAACTACTTTACGATCTACTACTTAAGCGGTATAAAGAGCTTACTCCTTATATATACGCTAAGAAGCACGATTTCTCTACTTAATAGCACGAGCGCTTTTAATTACGACTAGCAAGATGGAAGGTTAATTACGTCTATTCGTTAAGATATCGAGACTTAGAAAAGAAGAAGAGAAAGCTAGTATATAAAGCACGCGTAATATCGAGAGCAGAGCGGCCGAAAGCCCGGGCCGCGACGCCGAGATTACGTGACTAAACTAAACTAAACTAGGCCCTAACTAAATCTAGTTCGTATCTATCTCGTATTACTACCCCCCCTCTTAAAGGCGTTTACCCTTAAACGCTAATGTATATTATCCGTTAATCTATTTCGGTCTCGGTTTATCTATATAAGAGTCTAGGTAGTCGCGTAGTACGTTAGCTACTCCTTTAAGGTTGTCGATTAGCTACTAGGTAAGATCTTCCGGATATCCCTTCTAGCTTATACGAGCGACTAGTTTACCGCGTAGTATCCGTACGTTAATTATATCGTCTACTTTGTATTTCTCTTTATTCTCGACCTCGATCGGTAGTAGCTCTTCGAAGAACTAGCTAGGTAAAGGGTTGTCTAGATATTTAGTAAGTAGGTCGGCGTAGAATATAGGGTAAATATAGCGTAAAGTAACTAGTAGATCTAGTTTATACGATAGGGGTAATCGCTTTTCGAGTACCTTATAAGAACTAACTCTCTTTAGTAATAGCTTAGGATTACCGTGTAGGTAGAGGTTCTTTATCGATAACTATACTATATTACTAACCTTAAATTCGATTAGTAAGCGGTGCTTATTCGCTTATTCTACTATACGTAATTAGGCGACGGTAAGGTTTTTCTTAGCGATCTCTAAACCTTCTTCTAGCTACTTAGCTAGAGCATAGATATTAGTCTTATTTAGCTTAGCTCTCGTCGATAGTATATTAGTAGGCGGCTAAAAGCTAAGTCTTAGCTTATACCCTCTAGTAACTTCGAATAGTAATAGCTTAGTACTTTCCGATAGGTTAGTATTAGTAGAGAACTCTACTACTAGAAGAATAAGGGTCTAGTTACTAAAACGTATAGCGTAAGAGCGGATAACTCGTTTAAACTCCCGGTTTATAACCTCTAACTAGTCGTTTATTTAGGGGTAGCTAGTAGTAGATAGCTTAGCTATAATCTTTAGGATCTAGTAGAACCGCTTCTATACGTCGCTAACGAACTAAGGGCCGTAGTCGAAAGTAATACTATCGGGTAACCTATATAGTTTCTATACGTAAAAGAATAATAGCTTAGCGGTCTCGAATACCGAGGTACCTTTCTTTCTAGAGAAGTAAAGGATTAGGTGTCGTTCTTTACTTAGGTAGTCGATAACATATAACACCGCGTTATAGCCGTCTACTAAGAGTAAACCGGTAACGAAGTCTATCGTAATATACTACTAGAGCTTCTCCGGAATAGGTAGTAGTAAGAGTAGGCTAGTAAGAAAGCTATAGCGAGCCTTTAATCGTTTATAGTCGTAGTAATAAGTAATAAACCTCTTAACGATATTATTATAACTAGGGATATAGAAGGTTATTTTAATTATAGCTACTATCTTAGTAGCTCCGGCGTGTACGTAGTCCTTTAACGTATATACCTCCTAGATAACCTTAGTAACTATCGATATAGGTACGAATAGTCGACTAGCGTACTATAACATCCCTTTACTAATAGTAACATCGGTTAGCGGTAGCTATTTCCTCTTTAGGAAGGCCCCTATTATATAGTAGATACCTCGAGCGGACTCGAACTTAGTGTCTTATAGGTTAGCTTTAGCTACTTCTTCGAAAAGGGGTAAAGGCTCTTCTATAGCTAAGATAGGGGCGATATAGGCCGGCTCGCGAGGCGAAATAGGCGTCTATTTTAGTAACGAACTAAGTATTAAAATAGACTACGAAATAGGCGGCGAACTAGGTCCTAGTTCGGTAGCTAAACTAGACTACGAACTAGACTTTAGTTTAGCTCGGAGTAGTAATCTAGTTTAGATACGACCTAGACTTAGTTTATCGATAATACGCGGATCGAGTACCTTATATAGTAGAAGCGTCTAGCGTAGATTAGGGTCTTCCTTTAAGCGTAGTATATCTCTATTTCTTCTAGTAAGTACGTCTACTTTACTATTAGCGGCGCTAGATCGGTATATAATCTTAAAGTTAAATTACGTAAGGTAGAGAGCCTAGCGTACTTAACGGCGTAAAAGCTTTTAAGTCCTTATAAAATGTATAAGGGATTAGTAATCGGTAAGGACGTAGATAGCTTTATCGAATTAAGTGCTTATAAGCTTAGGGGTCTACTCCTTAAAGGCTTAAATAATAGCTAGTAGCTCTTTATTATAAATAGCGTAGTTACGTTCGGCTTTACTTATAGACTTACTAAAAAAGGCGACGGGCTAGAGGACGTCGTACTCGTCGTACTACGATAGAATTCTAGTAGTAGTAGTATCGAAAGCATCGGTCTCGACGACTATCTACTTTAAGTAATCGAAGTACGCGAGGATAGGTACGCTTATAACGACGTACTTTATATAGTTAAATACGGTAGTGTATTTATCGTTCTAGAGTAATACGTCCTTCTTAAGTAAGTTATTTAGAGGCTTAGCGATAGTACTAAAACCCTTAATAAAGTAGTAGTAGTAGCTATAGAAACTAATAAAGCTCCTTACTTACGTAGTATTACTAAGAGCCGGCTACTTCTAAGCTTTAATAGCTTCTACCTTCTTAGAGTCTATCCGGACTCTATCTCGGCTAACGATAATACCGAGGTACTTTACCTCTATAAGGTAAAACTCGCTCTTCTTAATATTAGCGTTTAGGCCTAACTCGCGGAGTCGCTAGAGCACTAGTTTAATATGCTCGGCGTACTCTCGCTAGGTGCCGTCGGTATAAATTAGGATATCGTCTAGATAGATCGATACGAAGCGTTCTAGTATATCGACGAAGTTATAATTTATAAACCTCTACTATACGGCGAGGGCGTTAGTAAGACCGAAAGGTATTACTAGCTATTTAAAGTTGCCTATACGTATAGAGAAAGTAGTAAAGTCCTTACTATCGACGAAGTTACGGAGATAGTAGAAAGCTTAGCGAATATCGATCTTACTAAACTACTTAGCTTTACTTACGCGCGTAAGTATTTCTTCGATAAGCGGCAGCGGATAGACGTCTCGTTTAGTGACCTTATTAAGGCCGCGGTAATTAACATAGAGGCGGAGTTCTCTATTCGGCTTACGGACGAAAAGAATAGGTAATAAGTAGCTAGCCGAGCTTAGTATAATAAAACCCTTGTCGAGATGTTCCCGAATAAACTCTTCTACTATATTAAGCTCTTTAGGGGATAGGTAGCGTAAAGGTTTAGTACGCGGTAGCTTAGCGCCGTTCTTTAGAGTAATATAGTTATCGAAATCCGGTCGATATAGTAGCAGAGTATTAGATTACTCTTTAGAGAAGACGTCGGTAAACTTACGTAACTCCTCTAGTAGAACGACTAAGGGGTCTAGTTCCGGTTTAGTAGCTATACGACAGTAGTCCTTAATATTCTTTATAGAGATCGCGAACACCTCGTATTCGTAGTATTTAGCTTAAGAGATAAAGGTAGCGGCGCTAATAAAGGCGATAAGCGGTCTATCTTACTTAGTATTACTTACGTAGGTAGGTACGTAAGAGAACTTATATATTAGCTAAGTACTATAGGAGACTAGCTTAAACTCCCTCTAATTTAGCTTAAAATTCGACCTAAGAGCTAGTAATCGATATAGTCTATCTCGTCCTAATTTAGTAGCCGAAATAGTATCTATTTCGCGAGCTAAACTAGGGACGAACTAGTTCCGAACTAAAATAGGTCCCTTTCTAGAATAAGTACCTTTAATTAGCTACGGCTACTACTACTTAACGATAGTCGGTAAAAACTCTTCTTTATATATAACTTCGCTGTGTTCGTAGTCGATATTAGCCTTATTAGTCTTAAGCTAGCCGAGGCCGAGGATAATATCGAAATAGCCGATATCTATAATATAGAAGGTAGTAAGAGTATTTAGCTTACCCGAAACGGTAGTAGTAAGGGGAACGCTATAAGTAACTTATTTAGTTAGAACACTATTATAGGCCTAGAGCTAAATAGAGCTAGCTAACGCTATAGAGTAGCCGAAAGTCTTTAGCTTATCGAGAACGTTATAGTTAACTATAGCGCCGATAAGCGCGCTAGTGTTAATAAAGGCTTAAAGAGTAATAGTTTATTTATAGTTATAGGAGTCGTAGATAGTAATAGGAGTTATAATAGCGGTAACGTTATAAGTAACGACACTATTTAGCGTTTATACTCTTCCGGATCTATCTCGAATAGCTCTTATTCTACTAGAGAAGGGAACTTATTCTTCGGCTACTCGTTTCCCTAGTCGGACTAGTTAGCTAACTTATAATCTATCTCGGGGTCGAACTAGTTCTAAACTAAATCTAGTTCGTAGGCTAAACTAGAATCGGCTTCTAACTTAGCTATACGGTGCTAAAGCTACTATATCTCCTCTATAGTGCTAATAGCGTAAAGGAAACGAGTAGTAGCGTAAGTAGTCTTCTTAGAGGCGCTAGCTATATACTTCGGTGCGATATAGTCTAGCTTACCGTATACGAAGTAGACGAGTATTTAGGGTAGGCGAAAAGGCTATAAAGTACCTCTAGCGATAGAGTAGTAAGTAGCCGGAGTAGTAGGCGTAGAGGTTAAGTAAGGTACGCGAGTTAGAGCGCTAGCGATACGAGTTATAGCTATTACGAGGCGTAGAGCCTAAGTACGCTTAGCGATAAGGTTATTCTAACGGATACTATAGTTAGTAGTATAAGCTATAGTAATAAAGGCGGCGAGGTTATCGGGGTAAAAGTTAACTAGGGTATTATATAGCTCGGCGGATATCTTCTAACGGATTTAGTATAGCTACTCTTCTTCGGCGATATTAGCGCGAAGAGCGTACTTATTAAACTCGCTAATAAAGAAGTCGAAGGTATTATTACGCTAAAAGAGGCTAGCGAATTAGATACGCGTAGTAGCTCTACGGTCGGGGTTCTTATAGCGCTAAGCTAAAAGAGTAAAGACCTCGTTAGCGCTAAGGATCGTACCGCAAGCTACGTCTATAACGAGAGTATAAGCGTCTCTTAAGAGGCGTAAGTAGAGATAGGCGAACTTATTAACCTTCGTAGAGTAATAGTCTATATTAGAAAGAAGCTTATTCTATATCTAGTACTTAAAGACATCGAACTATTCTAGTATACTATCGTTAAAAACAGTAGAGTCCGGTAGCTTCTTTAATAAGAGAGAGCTATATATAAAAGAGGTCGGTGTACTACGTCTTATCTCGGCCTTAAGATAGTCTAGTTCGGCCTTAAGCTCTTAGACCTTAGCTAAGTAATAAGCGGCTTAGGTAGTAGCGCTATCGGCGTAAGTCTAAGATATATCTAATTCGGCTTAGATATTACCGACCTAAGCCTATATAGCGCTTACTTATATAGTCTACTCGTTATAAGAGGATTCGACGTAGTCGAATACGTCCCTTAGTGCCTAAATACTATACTCTTTCTATAGCTTACTAAGGAGTACGGCGTCGAAGAGAGCGAATAGATTATAATAGAGTAAACTAATTAGAGCGTCGTTATAGTCGGAGGTAGGTTATAGTAGCTTACTTTAGCGACGCTCTTCGTTGCCGGGGTTAAGTCGAGCTATAGCTCGGTAAGGTTAGTCGTAAATATAGTAAAAGTTAACGCGTAATAAAGGGGATATCTAAAAATTTAGCTAGCGGCCTACTTCCTTCTTAAGTCGTCGGTAACTCGACTTATTACCTTCTTCTTATATCTTTAGTATTCGCGGTATTAACCTACGTAGCGGTAGCGAGAATCTATTATAGTATACGCGGGAACTACGATCGTAATACTTCTTCTTCTTCGTAACTTCTTTAGTTCTTCGTAAGTAGTTATTAGTAGTTACGCGAGTAGTAGAATAGCTAGATATTTCGATAGCTTTATTAATTAGTCGTAGAGGTTACGAAGTCTCGATATAGTAATTACGACTAGTAAGATAGAAGGTTAATTACGTCTATTCGTTAAGATATCGAGACTTAGAAAAGAAGAGGAGAAAGCTAGTATATAAAGTACGCGTTATATCGAGGGCGGAGTAGCTAGAAGCCCGGGCCGCGACGCCGAGATTACGTAACTAAACTAAGCTAAACTAGGCCCTAACTAAATCTAGTTCGTATCTATCTCGTATTAGCTTTAACTTAGAGGTCTAGAGTGTCTAGCGATAAATCTAGTTTTATAGCCTCTTCTAGATTAACTAGCGCTACGCTAAGAGATCTAGTGTTTAATTTCCTGCTACTTAGAATTAAACCCCTAGTATTATTAGCGACTATATATAATAAGAGACTATAATTAATACCCCTAATAATTCTCTTAGAATATTCTCTTTAGAGTCTTCTTCTTACTTAATTACTACCTACTTTTCTTACTCTATTTTAACGTCTTCTATAGGTATAGACATTTAATTAAAGGTAATAAAAAGATTACTTATAGCGCGTAAATTATACGTAAGGTACGTAAGGTAAGTAAAAGAAGTAAAGGTATAAAGGTAAAGTTAGAGTTATAAATTCATAATTTATAAATATATAAAATAGTAAAAGGAGAGACTAGGGTAAGGAAAGATAGCTCTATTATTATATAAGTTATTTACTATTGTCCTATTATTCTCTATTATTAATATTAAATAGCGTATCTAATAATAGATTTTATATTCCTTACTCTAGCCCCCCTTTTTACTATTTTATATATACTAAAATTTAACACACGAACTTTAACTTCTTAGCTATATATAAACTATCTTTCGCTTTAACTATAGGACGTAAAAAAGCTCGTCCTTAAGCTACTACTACTTCTAGAGAAAGAGGCTATAAGAAGAAATAACCTACTATAAAGAAGGCGCTACGTAATCCTAGAAAGAAGTAGAGATATAAGCCCGGTAGTAATTATTATAGTCTTTAATTATAGTATAGAACTAATAGAAGCTAGCCGTTGCTCTCCGAGAGATTCGTTACTACTAGAAGTCGGTTAACTTATTCTTCCGTAAACTTCTTTTTTCTCGCCTTATCTATAAGATCGCTTAGGGCTATAATAATAACCTCTACTTCTAGCTAGATATAATTAGAGCTCTCTAGGAATTAGTAGAGACATTTATTATTAGATATATAGAAGGTATATACTTATCTAATATATGTTAAATTTTCGATTAATACTTATAGATATAAACCTTAACGCTATCTATACTAAGCGTATTACTATTAATTATAAAGACTCCGACCTCGCTAAGCGCTACTATAAGAAGTTTAAGGTTAGCGGTTTATTAAGGTATAGAAATATAAGTAGTAGTTTATACTAGGGGAATAGTATAGGTAGAGTAATGAATTTCTTTACTATAATAATATAATATAATAATACTCTAATTCTTCCTATTTATTATATACTTTAAAGGTTAGACTTAAGAAATGTTAGTTATAATTAATGTTTATAATTATATAGGGGCTACTAGCGCGTTTTAAAATGCCTTACTTAAAGTAATAGTAGAGAAGACTTTCTAATAGTCTAAATTTAAATTAAAATTATATAGCTAAAGAAGTGTAATATTATAAACACCTATACTACTATCTATAATACTATATAACCTCTACTCTACTATAGTAGACTCTAATAATCTAATCGATCTATAACTACGTCTTTTATTAACTCTATTAATTATAGCTATCTCCGTCCCTTAAGATTTACTTAACTATCGGTTTACTATATAATAACGTAATAAGAGTAGTTAGCCTATATAATAGTAACTTCTAAAGTGTTTAACGCCTAATCCTATACTACGTCCCGACGAATAAATAGACCTCTAAAGCTTCTTAAAGTAGTAGAATTTAATACTTTAGGTATCTTACTATAGTTACTCGAAGGAGTTTTACTTACTATACTAGAACTTAAAACTAAGGACTAGATAAGTATAGGGATTTTTCGGAGAAGCTATATAGGTATTAGATAGCCGTCTATATATATACTACCTACGGTATAGTAATACTCTTATCTACCTCTCGCTAGAAAAGAATAGTACTAATATAATAAGTAAATATAGAGAGTTAAACTTTTATAGGAAAGTAATAAAACTAGTCTATAAGGAAGTACTAGTAGTTCGAGTACTTACTTAACTTCGAGCTTGTCTAGTAATCGATTAGAAAAACGTCCTATCGTATTTAGTTACTCGCTTCTAATTAGAGCTTATTCGAATAGTTGTTAACTATAATTAGTTCTTCTATACTATTAAGCGACTATTATTTTAACGATTTATATAGTTCTTACACCTAGGAGTACTTATACTAAGCTATACTTATTTCGCTATACTCTTTATTAACGAATTTAAGACTCTTTACTAAAGCTTATTATAGAATCTTAATAAGACTACGAAGATTTTAATTACACTTAATAGCTAGTCTACTAATAATTACTTAGGCTTTATTGTAATTAAAGCTTATTATATTAACGACTAATAGTAGCTCTAGGAATAACTATTAGATATAGTACCGCTTCGCGGTTAATATATAGGCTATAATATAGCTACCGAGCTTATATAGGTACTATAGTAGTATAATCTCTAGGACCGGCTTCTAGCTATTACTATAGATAATATAAGTAATAATCGTACGTTACGTAAGATAATATATAAGCTCCTAAGATAGGTAGGTATTATATAGGACACGTAAGAGAATACTATTCTATGCCTTATATATATTATTAACTTAGTTATATAAGACATTATTAAGTACCTTAACTTTAAGACTACTAAGGAAGTAGAGTAAGCTACTAGGCTTAAAAGACGGCACTTAAAAGATATCTCTATAAACCTCTTAGTACTAAACTCGCTTCGGAAAGTAAGCTTTCTAATTATAGTTTCTAATTATAGTCTAATAAATTACTAGCTTCGTGTAACTTATATTACTATCGATCGATTACCTTAACGGTTTAAGAGGTTTATTAACCTCTAATAAACTATAACGCCTCGAAAGTATAAGGTTATAATTCGAGATATTAAGACGCGGTAGAACTTAACCTTCGATATATATAAGCGTAGTCTCGAGCTTAGGCTATTTATCGATAAATAGCTTAAGTAGGAAATTGTACTAAAAGGCTCTACTAGTACTAGATCTAACTTAGTTAGAAATAACACTAGTAATCTAGACTATAAGAATCTTAACATTCTTAAGCGTCTTCGTCTTAATAGTATAGAATAGAATTACCTTAAGCTAGTTATAAAAATACTTAAGAACTTTAAGAAAGTAACTAAATATTTAAGTACTATCGGCCGCCTATAGATTTTATACATCTAGATAATATATAATCGACTATTCGACTTCCTTAATAAGATAGAGAGTAGTATTATAGGCGAGGAGAAGAATAATAAGAAGCGTTAGCCTATAGTAGTTAGAAGTATAGTATAATATAGTCGAGATAAACTATTAAAGTACTATACTCGTACTAATAATAAGAGAAGTTACTTCTTTAATTACGGCACTATTCTCGACTCTACGTAAAAGCTAACTCCCTACGAAGTTTATAGCTTTTAGATATATTATTATAGTAAAGCTAATAGTAAGATAGAACGAGACCTAGAATAAAACTAATAAGGGGAAGTATTATAAGTAGTTCCTTAACTACCTTAGTCGTTACGATAGTAAATTACCTTTAGGTCTACCTAAAACCCTTAATACTATAATATCGTCTATAGATAAAGAGGATTAGTTCCGTCGACCTCGGTTACTTATATAGATTACCTCTCCGTAGACTAGCTTTAGCTTCTAGTCTAGTATAGGGTCTATATCCCTAGAATAAGAGAAGGAGACACGAATAATACGTTAAGAAGGTAAGGATTACCTTAGTATCTCTCTTATCCGAATTTAACTAGAATCTAAATTTAGGTTGCTTAATTAGTAGAAGACTAACGAGAATAAGTTCCTATAGCTTACTAAAGTTACTCGCGATATCCTTACTATACTAATAGCTAGCGTTAGCGTCGAACGCGTCTTTAATATAGTAAAGGATATTATTAGTAATAGAAGACACCGGCTCTCTATATAAACTATCCGGCGGCTTATTATTATAAAGCTTACGATAAGTCTATATCCGTTAAGTAGCGATACTATCGCTAGTAGTTATTAAGACACTATTAATAGTAGTTATAAAGATACTACTATAGACGAGGTAGATAACCTACTTAAGCTACCTTCTTTAGAGAGCATCTTTATTCTTAGCGATTACGAGGAGGATAATAACATTAACGATAGTAAGCCTCTAGTAAAGCGTATAAGATTATCTAGAAGAGCGTAGAATAGTACTATTTATAAATACAATAATCGAGCGTATAAGATACTATAATTAGAGACTATAATTATCACTATTCTACCTGAGTTTAAATTCTATATAACGTCTTATATTAGAGAATTAAGATAAGCGTCTACTGCTTACGTAATACCCACCTATGTACGGGCGTAGCTACGTAGGTTATAGTAGGTAGAGTATTTAGGCACGCGAAATACCTACTACCTAACCTATTCTATACCTACTACTAAGAATACCCTACCTAACCTATACTCACCGCGCTAAGAAGGGATACCCTACCCTACCCGTAGTAGAATACCTACTACCCACCGACTACTCTACTTATAGTAAGATTCTCCATGTTCGGCATTTAATCTACAACTCTTCTGATTTCCATGTAATCGTATCATGATTCAACGGATAGTATATAAAATAGCACGAGGAGGAGAATGATATCAAAATCATCCAAATTGATTGAGTTTTGGTGGAGCTAATGCTAATATAAGTTTTTTAAGCGGGCAGATAGGGCAGATAGATCAATGTGCGGAGGTGCGGGGTAGCTTTGCGGGGGAAGAATGACACCGAAGATGTCCTTAGCGAGATTTTCAGGTTGTCCGTCACACTCGAGTAACTTACATAGCGCCAAATTTGTTTACTTTAGCAAGTAGAGCCGGGCTGCATCGCGACTTTTGGCGGGGAAGAAGTAATTTTTCGCGCGGTCAAATGTGACGGAGAACCTGAAAATCTCAGTATTAGGGTTGGAAAATCAGAGCGCCAAACATCGCAGATCCTTCTCTCGGGGTGTATCTGTGCCCCCTCACAAGGTAATCTAAATCAAGGCGCTACCTAGCATTACTTTAAGATGGTTCATTCCGCGTAGCTTTACGACATTAAGTTGATTGGCTGTACAAGGTTCGTCTATGGCGAGATGCCTAGAGTCCTAAGACGCTAGTGGCTAGGCTAACTAGGATGGCTACTTCTCTCGGAGCCTTCCCTCTCGGATTCTCCTATTACACACGACGCCATAGCTCCACACTCTCACCATAGATCGCTCGTCTGCAGCCTACACGGAATAACTACCTCGCTCGTTTCAGCAATGCTCACGCGAGCTTATTAACCAAGCCCGTCTCGTTCGGATCCCCGCCTCTTGCTGCTAGGGTGCCATCACGAAGATCCTAAAGCCGGGCAGACCACGCCGATTTCGCGCAGTACAACGTCGCGTCATTGGCTAGATACCTCTTGTGAGTGCCAACGGCGATTCAATCCGGGCCATCCGGTCTGGATCTAGTGCTAACGGTGTTAGCTAAACGCTTCCAGGATCTCTTCTCGACCCCGCTGTCCCTCTAATGCTATCATCAACAGTACCTCCTCCTTCCTCACCTGCGCCTAGTCCGTACCAGTGACATGCTACATCCTCCACAACCCTTTACTCAGCGCCACTTGCCCTTGAGACCTCGACTCAGCACCTCTTCCGACGCCTTTGAGGAGAACAACTCCCCCGGAACTCTATTCCGCCATCTTCCTGGATGACGTCTACTTCCAACCAGACCCGTGCGCCGGCTCTATCGCCTCCTCCGATGCCTTCTTCTTCGCGACCGTTCCCCAGCAGACGGCCCCATCTTCCTTCCCCTCCCCGCCCCCCCGCCTTCCCCAGCTTTCCTCGGTACCCAGTACTGGAGGGGCCATCCCGCAAACCTCAAGCCCACAAGTATCGAGAAGGCCATCGGCCACGCAGAGGTCAAATGCTACAACGACACTGCGCCGCGCAAGGCGTACAAGCTTTCGGGGAGGCGACGGATGGGGTGATGACGACCACGGCGGCGACCACTGGGTTGACCATGAGCAAGGCACCGAAGAGACAGACGTTCACAACCCAGGTGGGGAGGCTGAGGGAAATAAGGGCGAGGATAACCGTCACGAAGAGTGGAACCAGGAAGACTATCAAGAAGGCTTCGGGCAAAAGCGTGGAGCGAATGACATTAGGTATGATGGACATGGAGACTAGTATAGAGACGCTCCGAGCGGAAGGCACCTCGATGGTGGATGTGTCAATGTGTTAGTGGGATAGGAGGGGGGGGGCGGCGCGGAGGTGGCGGCAAGGGTGGTGGGGACTTCGAACAAGGGGGCGAGGGAGGATGCGTAGAAATGTGCCCAGGCATTGGTGCGCATCATTAGACAGGCAGCCGGCGAATTAACAGTGGTCCCGTGCGGCCAATGCGCCTCGAGGACTGAGACCTCGGCCAGCTGCAGTGCACGATGTCAATCTCCTAATCCAATCCGTCATCCTCAGAACAATCGCAACAACAACAACTTCTACAACAACCGTCGGCAACCTGTCGGGCAAGAACCAGCGATACCTCCTCAGACCACTAGTGACACGGATTCGGCTTGGAACATGGAAGCAGACAACCGCAAGTAGGAAGGGCCAGCATGGGCACCTGTCAATGTTTCGGAGGGATGTGGTGGCTACGTTGGCCGTGGTGCTAGACAAGCGGATGGAGGTAACGGGTATAGAGGGCAGGGGGACACGCATACGGGTAGAGAGAAAAGAGAAGGATGGGCTACATGTGTGTGCCAGATTGGCCATGCGGCCGACGGCGTCGAGGCAGCCGAGCAGGGCGAACAAGTTGAATACGCAGGCGGCGGACCTAGACAAGCCGATGCAGACGAGAGGCATGGAGGGGTTTGAAGCGGACGCGGAGGGGGACAGAGCGGAGCGAGATGGATGGAGGATGACGATGAGAGACGGGTATGTGTGACGGAAGACTCGGCGGGCACGGATGCTAGTGCAAGTAGTGGTAGTAAAGGGAGGAACGGGGACTAAGAGTGTTAGGTATAGTAATAGCAAGCATTAACATCTACACAGCCGGGATAACTACCTATATAGTCGTAATCGCAGGTGTAGTATCGTTTACTAGCAGGGATAGTATACTAAACCGGATCTAGCGCTAACAAAGGAGGCAGCGTAGTAGTGCGTCGAGACTTCATGTCTAACTCGATAGCTTCGATCCTAGGCATAATCTGCTCCGCAAAACACTCGTTGATTATCTTGCCGAGCCTGTCGGCGAATGCATCTTAATTGCCTGCGTGACTTGCATAACAATCGTCGGTTAAGGCATTGTCTAGCGAAGCTGTGCTATTAGACCTTCCTATGAATGTCTAAGGGCTAATATCGGAGGGCAACGGTCTGGAGAGTGCGCGACGGGCGCGAAGGTGGCGACAAAGGAGTAATATTAGAATGTGTATAGAGCGGTGAAACATCAATAGGCACAGTTAAGCAAGACAATCGTGGGGTCGTGTGCGGAGTAGTAATTTAACATGAATACGAAACAGAACGTAACCAGCGAGACAGTGATTAAGGCCTTGATGAGCGTAAAAATGGGGTCGGGATAGGGGGCAGGGGGGAAGGGGCATGGTATAAGGTTCTGACTATGGCAGCAGGGACGCTCACGCAAATGGCAGCGGCCAGGTTTAGATACATTGAAAGGCACTACAGACGGACGATGGCAACACAGGCTTTAATGCCACTTGTGTGGATTGTGTTAGATGAGGACAGGACGAGATCACATGAGGTAGGATACGAGTAGATTTGAACGAATGAGGATATCTGATTGTCAAGCATACCTTTCTTCTGTCTCTGAAAAGAGAGTGCCTTACATCTTCATAACAAACGACTGACTCCTCTGAATATGCGAGGATCGTGAGCCGTGTTGACCACATGTGGCGCCGTGGATGCGGATTTGTAGTAGATGAAGTCGTGGTCTCCATTGGGCTTCAGGGAAGATGAACTTGTCATGCTAAACAGTGGTACACGTCCATGCTTGTTCCGCTGCTGACGTGGCCGAGGCCATCGAGAGCAACGTTATTGGCCGTAATCACAAACCAGGTAATCAGGCTACCTCTGGGATCATTGTTCTTAAGGCTTGCGACGGACCTCAGCAAGACAACCGGCTACCAGCGCCTCAAGATCGCCGAAGACATGTTTCTCGGCGTTGGTCGTGTTCTGTGTTGCTGCATGTCCAGTCACAGAGCGAAAGCGGCAGCTGAGCAATTGGGAGAGGCACCAACTGCTTCTCAGAATCTGGGCAATGACTTGTTTCAGTGCACTGAATCTGTTGAACCTTCGTTGGGACTAGTGCGATTCATTCGGGTCGTCGTGCAGGAGCAATATCCTAAGCGCAGCTCCAACTCGATCTTGGGTCGTTGTGGGCGCCAAATTCGGCAGCGATTTGTACTAAGAGAGGCATGTCCCATGGCCTGGACCCAATTGCATCACCAGCTGATCATGCTCCTTCTGGGGCGAGATAGTGAATAGTCTAGAGCGTAGTTGGGGCTCAGGAAGAGACCGAAGAGTAAGACCAAGACAAGCCGGTGGCGGACGCGGTGACTTGCGTGTTGACTGAGGACGAACAGCACATCCCAGACCGGTCCAGTGCTGGGCTTGACGATCGAAAGCGTGCTGCGGCTTGTAGCTGGGGCCGTCACTGAGCTCGATGGATATGATGTCGATGCGGCGTGTCGTGTCCTAGGAGGTGACAGAGTAGGGAACGTGGTCCATCATGCTGGCTAAGCTGCACCGGCGCAGCAGCGGGTGACTGAGGGGAAGCGTGTGCCGACAATTTAACGAATGTATCATGGTTGCCGTGATCCTTGGAACAGAAGGTATTTGCTGACTCGCGTTGGCCCTAGTCTAGCTACGATTAGTGGGGGCTTGTTTTGAATTTCGAGCTCGACAGCATGTTTGACGTGATTGGTCCTGTCAGATGGCTAACAACCCGTCTATGCGTCAAACTGCTCACCCTGGTCAAAAGACGGGAGGGTGCACATCTCGCAGCCCGTGGCTTGTCACGTCTTCAATCCCATCACAATCATTCTTGCATTCCTTGAATTCGAGCAGATACCTGCTGCATCAAGTATGTGGTTGAGAAATGCCGGAATAAGTTGTCTGAACAGAACTTCATTTAGATCTAGATCAGATCATGTCACGCCAGAAGCCACCCGCCGGCATACTTGTTAAGCAGCTTCTTACAATCCTTGTCTTCTGCCGCCTTTTAATTTATGATCATTTCCCATTTCGTTGTCATTCCCGTGTCCTCTATTATCATGCAGCGAAGGAAGAGCTGCATGCACGATAGAACCTCAGACTAAAGGCGGAGCTTGTCCCCCGACGAATCATGATCAGGTCGGCAGGTATCACCACATGGCAGCGATACATTCCATATCCCCCCGTTTCCGCAGACTTCCTTGCATCAAGCGGACCTGCTCATCATAGTCATTCATCAAATCCACTCCGTTCTGTTCCCATTCATCTCACCTCTGGCGACGTTCTCGTCCTTTTTACCCTCCCCAGCACCCAACAGGCTGCGCCTCTACCAACGACGAAATTGATTCGCACCCAACAGTCCACCAGCCCTGGAACAGGCCTGCACCCCTCAACCCACTCGCACATCCTGCATTTTGGTACTGTGTCGCCCTCATGCCCCCTCCTTGTCCACATCAGTGGTGGATGAAGAAATCTGACACGATGCTTCTGGTGTGGCGATGTCAGATGTGTCATTCCGGGCCGCACCGGTACATTTTCGAATGTCGGCGGTGCAGGAGGAGATGCTGTCGACCGTGTACAACGAAACCATGAACCAGGATGTTACAAAGGGGGTGAAGGCGGCCAAGAGATGGGATCATGGTGTAGCCGGAGGTCGAGGTGTTTTCTGCGCCATACATAGCGCAAGAGCTGGGTGTCTCCATATGGTGGACGGCGAGGACGTTGTCGTCGATGGTCTTATCAATCGAGAAAGTGCCGTTGCGCCGAGCGTGGCGGAGATTGAGGAAGGTGCCGCGAAGGGTGGGCAAGACGTTGAAGTCAGAGGAGGTACTGGTGCATTTGGGTCGGTCGGGGTCAGCGATGTTGGTGGTGAAGATGCAGGGGCAGAGCCCTTGATGTGAAAGGTGCACTTTGTGGAGGATCTGGAGGGGGAGACGGTGCAGTCGATGCGAGATGAGGTGCAGCGACTGGCGGAGGAGTTGTGTGGTAGATGGTGGATCGAGTGAGAACTTGGCTAGGCGTGTGCTGAATTAAAGGTCAGCATGCGGGCTGAGTTCGAGATGGCAAAGCTGCCCTTTCGCAGGTCTTGATGGTGATACAGGAACAAATCAGTTAGGATCATTCAATCACGGGGGTCCCAATCGAGACGCAGAGGTCAACTTGAAGTTAAGTCCTGACTTGACCAGGTCGGACACATAGTGCGCTGTTCGCGAGGTGTATTGAGAAATTGTAGCACGACCCTGCAAATGACAATTCATGGTCCGGATTTGGTATGTTGCATGCGAACTTGTCTCGCCTTTGTTTCCGCAGTGTGCACCACCATCGCTAACGATCCTCTTCTGCTTGTCCATCCCGCAAAAGCCCGGGGCTTCTAAGTGCCGTTCCTCAGGTGAAGTCAAGAGAGTCTTTATCAGTGGCTAGCTCGGTCCCTGCTGTCTGCTTCCTGACGAGACCTTGCTTGCGCTCTGCCTCTAGTGGGAATGTTAGTGATACAACATTAGGGAGGATGAGGACCAGACGAACCCTCAAGAAGCTAGCAACCGCCTTCGCCCCTAAAGATTGCAACCTTGTCGGGGAAAGCGATACGATTCCAGACCTTAACAAGTTCGTACTCAAAGTCGACGACGCTACAGGCCATTTCATCTCCTTCGGAATCGTTTACAAGTTAGTACTCCAGCTCTTCGTCATCGAAAGCGAGCGAGAGAGAGTCGAGACTTTTGCCCCACTCTAGCTTCTCCATGATCTAGACGAAGTATAGAGGGTAGTAAGACAAGGAAGTGGACCGTGATAGTGACGGATTTCAGCATGTTCCAACGGAGATGCTGTGGGAGGACTGGAATTGCGTGGCGGTAAGGCCCACGGAAACATGGGTAATCAAAGGTGAAAGCGATTCCCTAATACAAAAGATGAAGTGTCTCGTCGAACAACTAGTGGCAGCTGAGTGTAAGGCCATAGAGGCCAGGAACACAACTCTTCTTGTAGTGCAAGTTGCATTTGTGTTTAGTGCAAGCTCCTGGCGATTTGCCGTAGTGATCCTTCCTATACACCTTGCGCATGCCGGCGAACCAGTGCTTGAAATGACGCACGGTGACCTCGATATCGCCTTCGGAGCACTCGGCCCTGTCGAGAGCCTTGACTTCATGGTACACCATCCTTCTTACCTCCGGCGCAAGTTGCTACAAGAGGAATGGGCCAGTGAAGAACCTCATGTAGTCAAATAGCTCGCCATCGTTCGAGGAGTCGCTGGTTGAGTCGGAGTCGGAGTCGTATTGATCTGCATCACTCTATCAGCCGGGCGTCGTTTCCCTGATTAACAGCAGCTCACCGTCAAGGTATATCACCAGATCGTTCTCACTTTGATCGGTGTAATCTTCGACTTGGCTGGCTAATTCGTCGGAAGAAGTGTCTTTCTCGTCAAGGTCATCTCGCCCACGTTAGAAGCTGGCGTTGGGCTCTACCTGGCCGCGTTCATCTGGCAACTCTGCTGTGCATTGCTTGTCGATAGAGGACTCTTCGTCGCCCTAATGAACGTCCATCGTGGCGGCGGACAATAAGGTGAAATAGAAAAAGTGTGGCAGTCACATGCCGGAAAACAGAAGCACTCTTCGGAAGCGCGGCACTTACCGTCTGTCCACCAATATCACTCGCGTAAACGAAGGCGATGTCCCCCGATGTGAGGTCTGTACCTCAAACATTGACTGTAAATGACATCCACCACTCTGCAATCTTAAAGGTCTAACCGATGCAAGGCCCTGGACTTCGAAGCGAACAGGAACTGATCAGCAGCAGCGCTACCTCGTCATCCGAGCATGGATGGCCTGAATCAGATATAAGCCAGCAGAGCCTGCTGTGGCTCGTGTCCAAGACGGGTTGAAGACAGTCTGACATTTCGCACAGGCCGAGGAAGTCGCATTACCTTCGTGCCCCTTGCTTTTCTCCCGCATGTGTTGGAGACGTTCGCTGTTATAGGAGTCCTCGCATCTGGTTTGAATGCATGATTGCATTTCGAGGATAAGCTGTATGTCGTCGGGTCACTGGATCACACCTGAGACTGTTACCGCTAAGACTTGTCAGTATGCACATCTATTGTTGCTCAAAAGCTCAGTACCGTCACAAATACCTGCTCGTGCTAGTCTTAGCTGTTTTTTGGTACCGTAGCCGTCGCTCTGAGGGAGTCCAAGCTGATTACCCATATCTAGAAGCCGGTCATTCAACGACTGATGGCGAAGCAATATCTGGATACAGGAGCTAGTAGACACAGCCTCGCCGTCGCCTCCTCCTGCCTGCTTGGCCGAAATACCGCGATAGCCGCTCTTCTAACTCTCTACGCTCTTACGATACGAGACTAGCCTTTTCCTGTCTGTTTCCTCGTGTCATCTCTTTCTACACTCGTCTAAGGACTCTGAACCGCAGCTTGTTTCGCACGAGCTCGGTCGACTGGCCATGGGTACACACGGGCTGCGATTGTGGACTCTGAGGTTATGGTATAACGTATCCAGCTCCAGACTTGCAGTGTCGAAAGCTAGGCCTGTCTTCTCTACAGCTGCGTCCACGTTCTGTCATCATTCGGAAGCCTGACCACATAGATGTTTGGCATGCTTGAGCAAGATTTTGGCGTTTCATTTGTCGACAAGATGTTCCAAGAACGTCGAGGGCAACTCGTCGACAATCACTCGTTGCTGAAAATGTCTGGTGGTAGCAAGCAGAGCACTTCTGCAACGGTATTAAAGCTGCTTGCCGTGGTCAGCAACGCGCGAGACCGGGAACCTTCATCAACCGATATCGGGGCCTGTTAAGCACTGGTACCGCTGTCCCTACGATGCGCAGCCGGCGGACGAACGTCCTTCACAACTAACCACCTCGAGTGGCTCGCTCTCCGAGTAGCCGTGTGAACGAGTCGAATCTGGTTTCCATCATCGTTGGAGAGAAATGAGTCCCTCAAGATCGTGGGCGACGACGCCACAATCACTGCCATCCGCGAAATGCGGGGACAACTTAACCAGCTTCGGCGTGATGACGCCTCAAAGACTTAGTGGCGTGAGTACTGTTTCGCCGGCGTTGTCAAAGGATACAAAGATGGCCTTTCAGCGATTCAAGGCATGATGGAGTCCAGCTATAAGAGGTTTTCGTTAGACTATGCATGTGAAGCAAGCAGGAATGATGCGAAGGTCACCTCGATATGAAAAAGGATGATGACGAAGACGAAAGGCCACGCGTAATCGCATGAATCTTTGCATGAAGATGCCAAGCTCTGCTCGAATGTCCCTTACAAGCATGGCGCTATCGCTGGAGAGAACGAGTATCTGCCGTGTCACAAGAATCTTGCCCTACAGATCATCGATACAATTGGTACTTACGCTTAGTTGCCTGGAGAGACGGCTCGAGGCCGCAGAGGGTATTTCACAATTCTGGCTTGCTACTATGAAAGGTCTGTCCTTACCGTAACGACTATCGACCGAGATGAGGGAGCTCTGGAGCACCTAACCAACATCCGCTCGGAGTACCTTGACTGCACCGCCTGCCGTCCAATCTTCCACTTTGAGGAGACAGAGAACTTCACCAACAAGTCCACAATCAAGACGTGTTTCTAACAGGGAGACCATGGACATGGCGGAGATTTCATTTACGGTGCGATTATGCACAAGATGTGGATAGTGGCGAACCCCCCAAAGAATCTCTCCATAAAGACCGTGGTCGAGAACAAGAAGCAAAGGCACAAGGGTACGCGGTACAGATAACAACGACTGTTCCAGGGTGTCCACAAGCATCGGCAAAACGACTTGATCTCAAAGTACTCATCATCTTTCCCCATCGCCACTATTCCAAGATCCTTGCTGGCGCCCGAAAAGGAAGCTCGCACAGCCTTGAAGCTATGGTCATACATTTCGGAGTCTAGTCTCTATGAAGACCTCGTTCTTTGTTGCTGTAAGATATTACCTCTTCAACTTCGTGCTACATTGCTTACATGTCTATAGCTCTCAATAATATCCCATCCCAAACCGCCGCCATCGTACATCGGCAGAGCTGGCCACAATACCATCTTAGACGGATCAGAACCTTCGGCATGTGGGACTCCTTCTAGTGGACTTTCGATTGCTTGGCGTGAGCAACGTGGATCTCAAGATTTTCCGGTCACTGGATATGACCGTGAGTCGACAAAATATGGCTCTGAATATCTCTAATATCCTAGATGGATCTCAAGTCCTCGTGCGAACCCCCCCCCCCCCCCACCGGCATTTTCGAAGTGAGGCTCAATCGACGATCTCGCTGCCGATGCTTTGGGTTCTGTTAGCGCTGACGAGTAGGTTGAAGTCGCAGGCAGCAGTCTAGGGCCTCCTCGAACGTCGGAACGGTCTAGTGGTTCTGGCGAGAAGGTCATCAAAGTCTCGACCCTGGCTACGGGCCGATACTTGCATATATCGTGGGACCGAGCAAGTCAAGTCGACGTCAGGGTCATGCATTACGCCATGCTCTCAGCACTCATCCCACGTCGCTGCCCACGCACGAGGTGGTGCTGAGTAGGTAACGTTGTTTCGAGGTCATTCCACTTGCTCTATTCTGGCATCCACCCCCTCCGCATGTGGTACTGAGTAAGTCACGTTGTCTTGAGGGTCTTTAGGCTGGCGCTCGACCGACCTCGGAGGGTGTCGAAGATGCGACCAGGGAGAAGGTCCCACAAGATCAGAAATGGCTAGAATGGTGACTCACCAAGGGTCAGAAAATCCAAGCATCGCCACCTTGATCAGAATCTGGAGTACACGAGGAGATGTGCCGATGAGCTTGATGCGATGCGAAGCGACCATGAGGAGTCGTCTTGATCAGATATACAGATTCGAAATGCGCTATGTCCTTCACCTACTACTACTAGGGTCCTGCTCCAATGGAGAGCAATATGTCCAACCTCCGGGAAGCGAGCATTGGTCCCTGCCAAACCGCTTGAATACTTTCATAGTAGAGTGCTGCTTGCCTCAATGGTCCGACCTTTTTATTGGCTGGCCAGACTTGGTAACAATCGACGCAAACAAGCACCGGTTGGCTCGGAGACTTTGCGTCCTTCTCCCTCCAGAAAACTCATCTTTGGCAGCCACATGCTTGCGGAGAGATTTACAGTAGATTGACCCGACTATAGCCACCGTGACTCTACACTGTCATTAGCATTACTATGGTATCTACACGAAGATCTAAACCAGCGGACCCATCCGTCGTCTCGTCGAGCCATTCGAAGGAGGTTCCGACCTTTTCAGCACGCCCTGTTACCCGGATAGATCGACACGACAAAAGCTGTATCAAATTCATCTAGAAGGAGAAAAGAGTAAGAAGTGGACAGAGAGAACACAAATACAAGACGGGCGGTGAACGACTAGGCAACGGACAGTTATCGCGGATGTAGAAGCACAAGTCAACACCGGTCCCGGACTTCGATACACTCAGTCAAGGATCAAGTAAGGACTGCCACATCTTGATGCTAAAAGATGGCTACTGATCATGTATCTCTGTAGCTGCCGACCCGACGACACGTAAGCGACGACTGATACGACAGCGATGCGCCCGAAGATGCTATCTTATATTCAGCAGCATCCGGCCTGATTTCTATGACTGCGTCGATCGCTAGCCTAACCAGTTCATTAAACACAGCGGACTCGAACCCAGTGGTTATTATAAAGTCGACCTAGAAGGCGTCGACGCCTGCTTTCAGAGTCTGAACGCCAAGCGATATCTTCACGGCGGCGGTGATGAGTCAGAAGTGGATCTCAGACAGCTATACTTCGGCGGTGCCGCTTGCGGATCCGGGTCTCGATGACGAAGGGCGGTGTGGCTCTCGATGTGACGAGGACTTCATCTTTGTCCGTGACCTCGCAGGCGAGCCCGACCATGATGGCGACAACAGTAAGTTTGACACCGATGGCGACCCCGGTGAGAGTAATCTCAAGGGTGACGGCGTTGTAAATGAATGTCCATGCCACTTGAGTTTCCCCGTACTAGAACAGATCCTCACTTGCTGGAGAAGTTGGATCACCTTTGCTCGCTGAGAGGTGATGTGTTTCACACGATGTAGTCGGCTCTGAGGTCATGTACTCCATCGAGCATTGAATATCGGTACGGAGATGCAAGGTACCCATGTACCCGACCAGTCAAGGGTGCGTTTCGAGGCGCTGGTCTGTCGACAAGGTGTTTCATGCCCGCTAATCGCACGCTGCTGCATCCTTGTAACGCAGTCAAGCAGTCGTTTACCTGATCGTCTCTCCGCGGATCAGCAATCTCAGCCAGAAGCGAATCTGTACAGACACAGAACGACGTAGATCACGGAAAAGTTGTCGGCATGGTATCGGGACGAGGATCGCTGCACTGGTCAGCGGTTTAGTAGTCGCGGGTGCAGATGGGATCCACAAAGATGAGTTTTGCACAAATGTTCCTTTCCCATGGGTGCTCCTAAGTTGATATCATATTTTATGTCATTTCATAGCTCTGCAGAGGTACCGTATGGCAGTATTCACGGATCGAAGGTTGTAAAGAGCAACAGGGCCTCAAAAGTATGTATAGATGGAAGAGACTGCGTATACGAATCTGATCAGGATGTGCGACTTCGGCGAGGTGGGGGAGCAAATATGCCATTGTAAAGTTCTGATACCATACCTGAATGCAACTTGCAGATTTCCCTTCGAGTTGGAGATGGGGTTACACATTGAGCACCGCAGTGACTGAGCTGCGCTCTTCCATGGGCACTCGAGATACAAATCTCCAGCCCCGATCATCATTGCATCCCTAGCAACCAAGGAATTCTCAGGCTGAACTCCAGATCCCAGGCAATCACTTCATCGCCCACCTCGCGCCCTCTCCCTACCATCCTCAGTAAGACCCGATAGATCCCGCCTCCCAGGACCGGACCAGAAACGACCGCCACTCAGAACGCCAACCTTACCGTCTCTCCTCTCTGCCTGCTAACCATATCCAGCCCGTCACCGGACTCAAGAAACAAGAAGCACGCTAGAACTCTGTTCATTGCCGAACGATTCAACCAAAATAAACATGCAAATTCCAAGTGACGAGTTCGCCTTTCAATTTCCCCCACAAGCACTATCACCAACTATCATCCCCTCTGCGATCCCACCCCGTTCATCAGCTCTCGCACCAGCGCACACCATCCTTGAGCCCCTCGCCAATTCTGCTGAATATACTGAGAACACTACGCTGTCGTACAACACCGCCACTTTCCTAATCGACGCCGACATCCCCCTCTTTCGCAATCTCCTCTATTGCTTTAAACCCCTGTCCCCTCCCCACCACGAGTTCGTGGAAACATCCTCACTCCACAATGACACCGCCGCCCCCCCCTTTACGCCCTAACCTCGTCCGACCTCTTTTCTAATTCCACCTCGAGCTCGTGGGAACATCCTCTCTATATAACGACACCACCGCCTCCCCCTTCCGCCCTAATCTCGTCCGACCTCTTGCCCGATTCCACCTCGAGCTTGTGAAAACCCACCTCTTCCACGACGATAACATCCCTCTCCCCCGACTCCCTGACCTCGTTCAATCTCTTGCCCGCTCCTACAACGAGCTCGATAGTCACCTCTCTCCGCGTCGATACCACTCTCCTACACTCGGTCCCTAACCCTGTTAAGCCTTCTCTATCCCCCTCCACGACTTCGTGAACATTACCCCTCTCTATAACGTCTTTATTAGCCTCCTCAGTCTCTATTCCTCTCATCTCCTTGTCAAGCTCGAGGAAGCTCTCCCCTCCCTCGCTTCGAGTTGATAGAAGTCTAGACTACTCCTATATAATGACATTACCGCCCTGGCCTCCCTCCCCTTCCGCCCCTCCCGCCCTAAGCTCGCCGAACACCTCACCTATGCCCCCACTCGAGCTCGCAGAAATCTCTCACTCCACAATGTCACCACCGCCCTCCTTCTCTCCTTTCTCGCCGGCCTCACGTCCCTTCGCCTTCCCCGCATTGACCTCGTAAGACTCTCCTACATGCAGGACAACACTATCCCGGCCATCCGCCTTCCTGACTTCATTAAGCTCTTAGACCCTTCAGACGTCGACCTCAAGAAACTGCCCTATCTTAACGAGTTTCTCGACCTCGCCTCTCCCCACAGCCCCGCCTTCTTCCATCCCAGCAATAACATGTCCGGCTAGGACACCATCACAAAAGCACCGGACACAACCACGAGCTTGACGCTGTCTACCCCGACCTCGTCGCACTCTTCGTCCTGGAATCCTGCACTACCGGATCTACCGGGCCCCTACACTGCCACCTCGGCCTTCTCTGCTCAATGAACAGTCTCGAGCTCGTGGTCGTATGCTCGGTAGCTCACTAACCTTCTGTCTCGACTCGTTGCGACCGCAGGGTATCGTCCGATCCAGCATTAGCTTCGTCCTATGCAGTGAAGCTAAAGTCGACAGCCGGGGGGGTGGGGTATAGTGCCCTGAGTCATTGAGCGGCGTCGTATCGGGAAGTGACTTAAGACGAACCAGACGTCTAGACAGCTGTCGAAACATCCGACGTGAAGGAAGCAGCGCTGCACTTGGTGAATGGGTCGTTCCTTGAGACTCATTTCCCACGACAAGGATCTTCCGACTTGGCCGAGGCGGAAAGGACATTAAGGGGACAACCTTCAATGTTTAAGCGCTTTAAGAGGACCTAATTTCAAAGCTAGTAGCATCGGACTTGCTCTGGTCGATAGCGCCGCAATGCTACAATGCAGGACGCAATTTGTTGCATCACACGAGCCATCCACGAGGAGGGCCGCGGCCATCGGGACGAAGTGCAGCGGCCAGCAGTGGAGTTCGGGCTAGTTGACTAGGCTGTATGAACCATATGGACTATGCCTCAGAAGATAAGGATTGGCATGTCTCGTTTAGCATACGCCGAAGCAGCCGAGACTAAGTGAACGCGCCAGCCGAAAGTTGTCTATTTGCCGGCGAGGGAATGTGACGTGGCTTGCATCTGGTAGAATATCTCCTGTGCATCGAAATCTTCCGCGCCGTCAAGGAAGGGCTGTCATCGCGACCGTGTCGCTGGTGTGCTTGTGGTGGAGCTCGCCTCTGACCATGCTAGACAACGAAGACATATCGATAGCTTGCAAGATCCAGCCATCGAGAAGCGAAGCTCGGTATGGTGACGCTCCACCAATCCCGATCCTGATTCCCCGCAAGTGTTGAGACTCCTTTATGAAAATATCGGGGGCACCATGATGTTGCGAGACGGGCATGGCTTTGGAATTTTGTCCGTGTGAGTTGGGTTAGGCCGGTGTGAGCGTGAAGATGTGCGATGGAGCGACCTCACTGGCTGTCGACCAGGTTTTGGCATCGGGAAGGAATTAGAGCGATGTGGAGGACGACGAGACCGAGACGAGCCAACAAATGAGTGAACAGCATAGAAGTAGGAGAATTTCTGATTCGAAAGTTGCGCGAAGATTGAAGTGCACGGGAGGGTCCGTTGCGTCGGCTGCGTTGTCAACGCCCAGGCGATTCACGTGCTGTAGCTTTTGTTCCACTCAAAATCTAAGACACAATCATGGCCGAGAAAGGACACGGTTGACCGAGAAATTGAAGCGGCTTATAGCAGCTGATCCAAGGATTGCACATCTGGCAAAGAGCAACACTAGACGCGACATTTTCCAACGCTCGGCGATATTACGACACATATAAGGCCTACTGCTACACGTCTTCCGGACGCTTCTTCGTAGTAGGCTAATCGCGAGAAGTAGATATTAGTTGCTAGAGGAGGGCTAACTACACTACATATAGATAGCTACGGGCTAAGCACCTTCTTAACTCTTTAATGCAGTAGGCTACTATTCTGTTAGTAGGCTCGACTAGAAAAGCCTAACCTTAACTACTAGGCCTAGGATCTATCCTCCTACGTTAAGCTTAGTCGCTAGTGTATAAGATTAATTAAACCTAGAACAATAATCTATATGCCTGCCGGGCTAGTGTATATAGTTGCTTAAGAATAAGACAGTAGCTCTACTCTTATCTCTAGAGGCTAATTGTTACGTAAATCTTAAGTCGTGGCCTTCGTAGAGACTAGCATATATTAGTATAAGACTATTAGTACTAGTCGTTAAGCTATAATAAACAATATTATTATAAACAACTTCGTTAACGACTTATAATACTAGATCTAGTAGGTCGCTATACTTATTAAGCGTAATCGCCTTAATAACCTAGGGCTTATAATATAGAGTAGTAATGTAGCTATCCTTGAATTCTATAGTATTACTTAAGAGGTATATAGCTCTATTGTTATGTCTTATTACTAAGCTTAGTCGAACTTATATATCTAGACATTTAGTAGACTTATTACTCTAGAACAAGTAGCGGAATACTCTAGCTATAATAGTAGTATATAGTAACGTATAGAGCTAAGCTATCTATAGGCTAGATAGGTTAATAAACTAATAGCTACCTTCGTTTAAAATAGCTAGAGACTATATAGATATACTATAGAGGGCCTACGTTATATAATAGGACTATCCTAGCTCTATAGAACTAAGCTTCCCCTTATAACTATCCCCCCCTTTATAGCTACTACCCTTAGTAGCTATCTATCTCTTAAGCTGTTCTTTACTACATTTAATAATCGTGACTATAAAGGTAGTAAGTATTCTCTTTGTTAACTAGAGGAACACTTAGTCTATATTGTTTCTTTATTTATTCTATTCTATATTTGTCCTTAATAACCTTATTACCTACGAGGCTATAGTCCTTTATTAGTAGCTTTACCTCGAAGTAGTACTAGCCTTACTACTAGTTTATAACATGTACTAGCGTTTATTTAGTATCTATATAGTAGCTATATAGCTCTAGTGTACTAGTAATTAGCATATATATAACTACATTTCGACCTCTATAATAATAACTTCTATAGCGACGACACTTCTAAAACTTTAATCTACTACTTGCTTTATTAATGTGTTCTTTATTATCGACTTATATATTATCCTTGTACTCTATACTTCTCTTTCTTTATTAAACCTCTTAGTACTTACTTTTCTTACTACTATCTAGCTTACTACTTTATTAAATATCTTCGTTTTATTAATTAGATATCTTTAGTTATAGCTAGCTCTAATTCTTATGTTTACTCTTATAAGTGCTATACTTACGTAGTTAAAGACAACCTTATTAGTAAGTCTATAGTATCTATATAGTAAGGCTATAGTATACTAACATAGGTAGACACTACTTATAATAGTATACCTAGTAAGGCGTGCTCCTATTATAAGAAGATAAGGTAGGCTTACTACCTAATTAATAACCTAGTGCTATAGGACTTAGTCGATATAGTATATACTATCTTCGTAAAGGTAAATTAACACTATCTAGATTCTACTAAGACTTACTTAGTTAATAAGAAGTCTAAGCTAGATATAGAGGCTATAGTAGTATAGTCTATAATTTAGTTATACTAAATTACTAGTAGTTAAGCTACTACTCTACTAGACTTATCTATATTATTAGGGAACGCCCTAATATATGTATAAGTTAACGAGATCTAGCGTGTATATCTTACACTTAAGGAGAGTATAGGCCTCTTCTACTCCGTAAGTATAATATCTAGTGTTACTAGTGCCTTACTAATTATATATAGTACTTATCTAGTTCTACTTTACTCTCTACTTCTTTCTTTTTTACCTCGCTATTATCGACACTCTATAAGTGTTCTATACTAGCTCTATAAGAGGAGACTTCTCTTACTAAGAAATCTAAGACTATAACGCCTAAGAAGATAGCAACGCTAAAGTCTAAGACTATAGTAGCTCCGGCTACGGAGGCTACTAAGACACTAGCTTAGAGAGTAATACTCTCTAGGACAATAAGGAAGACCTCTACTAAAGTAAGTATAACTTTAAAGACTACTAAGGTAGTAACCTTTTACTCGCGACTATAAGCTAGTATCTAATTCGCTATAGTAGCCCCTAATAAGTAGACTACCTCTTCTAACACTATAGTAGTCTTTAAGAGAAGAACTATACCTACTAACTCTATAGTAGTAGCTTCGGCTATAGAGGCTACTAATACTCTAGATAATAAGGATAATAATTCCGTTACTAACCTAGATACTCTTACTACTATAGAGGTAGTCTCTAATAAAAGAATCTCTCTCTTTTTACTTACTATTTACTACCTCTTTACTAATTTATAAGCTTATCTAGCTTAAGAGAATAACGTTATTATAGAGAATAAAGATAAAGCCTCTACCTAACTCTATAGAAAGGCTACTAGGTCTCTATAAGTTTCTACTACTACTACTACTTATAAAGATAAGCATTAAATTCTTTTATTAATAGAGCTAGAGAAAGATCTCTAGAATTACTACCTTAGTTATCTAGCTAAGCTATAGCTACTAGATGCTACTAACTCGTCTACTTAGGCTATTATCTCTACCTACCTTACTATTATTAGTAGTTACCTATAGAATAGTATATTACCTATAGACTTAGCTAGGTTTATAGAAACTACTTAGTACTCTAGTATACTTACTCTAGGGAGTATATTAGACATAGATCTAGATATACTAGCTAATAATCTAGAGAAGGAGATAAATTATAGAGAGAATCTAGTTGCTTTATTATAGTCTTATTAGTTTAGTTATTTAGTAAAGAAAGAGATAGCTTATTATAAGGGAGAGTAGACTTAAGTAGCTTATAATTATAAAGACTAATAAAACCCCTTACCTATCTTATCTTAGCTATATTCTCTTTATACTATTACTATAGGCTCTTTAACTAATCTCCGCCTAATAGTCTATTACGACTTTAGTAGTATTATTATTAGTGCCTTATATTAAAGCTACGTATGTCGTAATATAGAGAACGCCTAACTAACCGAACAGTCCGTTAGTAGTAGAACTAATTACTGTTTAGTCCTAGGCGTAAGCGCCGCGTAGGATATCTATATACGTTACGTAGGCGGGACTAGCCGCTACTAAGTGTCGCCCTAATGTTATGCCCTTATAATTGCCTCCTCCCCTAGGAGAGCTACCCTTAGCTCTCGCCTAGACGTATATAGCGTATAGCGTCGTTCGGAGGGGACATATACTTAAGGCATTTTCGGGTGTAGGTCGCATATAAACTATATACTATTCGGTTGTTATAGTCCCGGTAATCTAGGTCTAGGGGGCGCTTATCTAGTCGCTATAGTATTAGGCTAATCGGCAGCGATAATAGCGCTTTTCTTAGAATTCCTAGTAGTACTATAGGGAACGCGCGCGCTACGCTAGTAGCTACAATAAAGATATAGTGCACTAGAGGTTAGTGTAGATAACCTCGCTATTGCCTCTTACTTTCTCCCTTCTGTATACTATAATACATCTTTATTTTCCCGATCTCTACTTCTATACTACGCTCCGTATACTACTCGTATTCTACTCGTAATGCCTAGACCTACTCGTAACACACGTAACGCCCGCGCTCGTTAGCCTCCTATAACTCCTCTAGTCGCGCCTCTAGTAACCCCCGCCACTAAGGCCCTCGCGCCTTATATAGCCCCCGCTAGCGTAGGTCCTACGCTAGCTACTCTCTACTATAGGTATACCGCCGGTATTAACAAGGGTAAGAGTAGTACTTATAGGTGCGATTCGTAGCTAACACGTAGTAGGTTTCGACTATATTAGTAGGAATTTCGGCACCCTTACTAAGAAGAAGTATACTCGCTATATTAAGGGACGCTATACCTACGAGCCGCTTCTACCTTACCTACGTAGTAACTACGTAATCGCGCGTAATGCCTTCGACTCGCTTACGACTATCGACGATAACGACGACGACACGCCGGATATACACGCTACCTATAACTAGGCCCTTAAGGATTTTCTAGACTTACTAAAGGTATACTATACTAACAAGAACAAGGTCACCGGCGAGGCGTCTACGCCTCGTACGAGCTACGTTAGCGCCGTGTATAGTACGCTCGACTAGGAGAAGGTAGTTAAGCTCTAGAAGATTAGGAGGACTTTAACTACCCTAGTAGCTATAGGTTAGGAGGTGTGTTTTCTACGTCGCTCCTACGTCCGGCCTACGACTAACATACTTAGATTATACATAGTAACGGCGGGTCGACTATCTTATCCGATAGGATTATAACTAGAGGAGAGTTTTTTAAGAATAGGAATAAGAGTAAGGAGTAATAGGTAAGCGCGTACGAGCCGGATACGCGCCCTTATAAGGCCTTACGTATAGCATAGGAGTTAATAGCGTTTAGGACGATACCCGCATAGCTAGCGTAAGCGTAGCGCTTTATTAAATGTATTGCCCTAGATAAGGAGTCTGTCCTTAGACTAATTTCTGTGCTTATATAGTCTATCTACTTATATGCTCTACTACTTATGCCTTCTACGACTCTTCTCGAGCGCCCTTAGCTACGACTCGTATATAGCGATTAGCTCGCCCGTATTTGCGTAATTGTCCTCTAGTTCCTAGCTATTAAACTCGTTAGGCTAGTCCTTCTACTTTACTAAGTAGAATACCTTGCTCTTTATAGCTCTCCTGCCTAGGATTCCCTCTACTATCTACTCTTCCGCTTCGTCTACGAGAGGTATACTCTCTTCTAGCTTCTCGCTAGCTCTACCCGTCTATAGCTCGAGAAGGGATACGTAAAAGACGTTATAGATGTAATACTAACTCGGTAAAGCTAAGCGATACACCTACGATCCGATTACGTCGAGTATATAAAATAGGCTAAGGAATCGTAGTCCTATCTTCTTCTTTAGTATAGGTAGCTATAAGTTCTTAGCCGAGAGTAGTACTAAGTTACCTACGCTATATACCTTTAGTATGTACTTCTTATTGTAGTATTTAGCCTAGTAGGCAGAAGCCTCTTTCTATTATTCTACTAGCTTCGCGTATATATCTCGTAAGCGTCGCGCTAATTCTATCGCTACTAGCACCTTCCCCCCTAAAGTCTCGTCTCGAGACTTAATAGCTAATACTTCTAATTAAGGATAGTAGCTATACAATATCTAGAAGGGGCTTATACGTAGCGTAGCATAGACGCTATTGTTACTCGCGAATTCCGCCTATAATAGATGTTCGGCCTAGTCGTTTTATAACTCCGTGTAGTAGTACCTTAGGTATTATTCTAACGTCTAGTTCTACCGCTTAGTTTAACCGTCTATCTACGGATAGAAGGCTATACTTAGCCTACGTCTTATACGCATTTCGTAGTAGAAATTACTCTAGAACTAGCTAGTAAAGACCGACTCTTAATTGCTTACTATACCCCGAGGCACTCTATAGTAACGGATTACATAGTCTCGTATAATCTCCGTAAGCTCTACCGATGTGCACTTTTTAGTAGTAGAGATATATAGTAACATCTTCGTGTATCGGTCTATAATTATAAGCACTACATTATAGACGCTATCGCCTCGCTTACTTAGCAGCAGGTTAGTAATAAAATCCATTATAATCTCTTACTATAGGTAGTCTAGCATTAGTAGCGTATATAGCTCGCTATAGGGGCGGTAGTAGCGCGCCTTATACTTCTAGTAGACTTAGTATAATTACACGTAGTTATTAACATCTTTTCTTATAGTTGCCTAGAAGTATTTTCGCGAGAGAAGCTTAAGCGTTTTATCCTTACTAAAGTAACTAGCTAATTCGTTATCGTAGTATATACGTAGTACCTACGCCTTTAGGGCACTATTATTTAGGATAACTAGCGCTTCGTTATAAAACAGGAGATTGTCTTAAATACTCTATAGCGCTATACTCTCGTCTCTACTACTCCCCGCTTACGAACGTAGCTTTAGGGTCTCGGGGTCTTATCCTTATAGTAGCTCTATAACCGACATTAAGTCGGTAAAGAGGTCCGTAAAGGGGTCCTCTCTCGTAGTCGCCGCGACTATAACTCGCTAGGTTATTACGAGTCCCTAGGAGTTCTTAGAAGAACATGTACTATTATATAGCGCGTAGGTGGCCTAGGCCTATCCTAGGGCCGCCTCGTATATAGCGCGAATACGTCTAACTAGCGGGGCAGCTTCTTTAGGATTAGTAGTTTAATCCTACACGCGGAGTTTATTCTAAAGAGTTAGTAGGAGATAAGACACTGCTTACTCCTTAGTTACGTAGTTAGGGCGCCTCGAAGGCGCGTTAGCTAGGTTCCTCGTGCCTAGCTAGTACTCTATTATAAAGTTAAAGGCAGCGAGGAAGGTAGCCTAGCGAGCTTGTTAGCTATTTAGCTATTTTAGCTTTATAAATCCTCGGAGGTTATTATAGTCGGTGAGTACTTAAATCGCCTACGAGGCGCTCTCGAGATAGTGTCGCTACTACTTAAATACACATATAATCGCTAGTAGCTCTTAGTCGTATATCTCGTAGTTATATTCGGCAGGGATTATCTTCCTCGACTAAAAGGCAATAGGGTACTAGGCACTATCGAATAGCTACGACAATATAGCTGCCACTATAAACTACGATGTGTCGCTCTCGACGTATAGGGGCAGCGCGGAGTTATAGTAGCAGAGGATAGGGACGCGCGTAAAAGCGTCCCGGATGTCCTTAAACGCCTACTATTTACTCGCGCTCTACACAAAGAGGCTATACTTACGTCCCTTTATCGAGCCTTTTAGAAGGCTAGAGAGGGGAGCAATAATCTTCGAGTAGTGTCGTATAAAGCGCCGGTAAAAGTTCGTAAAGCTAGTAAACTACTAGACTTTATAGTAGCTCCGTAGCCTCGGCTAATCCTTAATTATAGTTACCCTACTCGGATCCATCGAGACGCCTATAGTAGAGACGATGTAGCCGAGGAATTCTACCTCCTTAGTAAAGAATTCGCACTTCTTAAGGCTAGTATACAGAGTAAATTTCCTTAGCCTCGCTAGGATCTCGCGTATGTAGCGTACGTAGTCCTCCCTCGAGTTACTATAGATAAGGATATCGTCGAGGTAGACGACGTAGATAGTATTAACTAGCCCCCCTAGCGCCTAGTTAATATACGCTTAGAAAGTAGCTAGGGCATTAGTTAATCCGAATAGTATAACTAGATACTCGAAGTAGCCGTAGCGTATACGAAACGTAGTCTTCTACTCGTCGCCGCGCTTAATAGGGATCCTATAGTAGGCATCCTTAAGATCTAACTTCGAGAACTACTAGGCTCGCCCGAGTCGATTAAGTATCTCGCTAATAAGTAGAAGCGGGTAGCGATTCTTAACCGTTATCTCGTTTAAGCCCCGGTAATCTACATATAAGCGGAGGCTACTATCTTTCTTAGGCACGAATAGGATAGGAGTACCCGCCTCGCTCGTAGAGCGCCTAATCTACCCGTTTAATTAAGCGGTCTCGAGATAGTCCTTAAGTACCTCGAGCTCCTTAACCGAAAGGTTATATAGAGGTTAGAACGAGGGCCTCTTACCTAGCTCTAGTTTAATCGCATGCTCTACGCCTAGTAGGCGCGGTAGGTTAGCGATATCCTTATAGGTAAAGATGTTAGAGAACTCCGCGAACTCCGGCAGTAGAGCGAGGTCGCCTATAGCGCAAGTACTCTCCTTAGATAGAGTCTATACTATAGCGTATACTCTCGGCTCGTTCCTAAGGTCTTTTACGAAGTCTTCTAGTTTACGTATACGAACCGTGCGCGAGGAGTAGCTATACGACTAGTTGTCTATAGCGCTGTCTATAATTATATACTGTCTTCTTCGCTATAGACGCTCTAAGATAATTAGAGGGCCTAGTCCTAGGTCTACTACGTAGAAGAGGCCGATCGTCTCCCTAAGGTCGCTATTAGAGTCTACTAGGCATACGCGAAGCTAGTGCGCGCTATAGTAGAATCTAGCTTACTCTATAAAGGAGGATATACTCGGATACCGAGTATACTTTACTCTCGGTAAGTTATAACAGAGAGCGAATACCTACGACACGAGATTAACCTCTATATAATCGTCTATTAGGAACGTGTAGTCTTCGCGCCCCGTAGGCGCTACGATAGCGCCGTAGTAGAGTAGTAACGGGTAAGCGTCGATTAGAAGAGGAGAAGAGCTTAGTTGCGCTCCTTAGCTAAGCTCTTAGAGTTTACCGACTTCGAGTTATTAACCTTGTCTATAGCGGCTACCTTACGTACCGCCGGCAACTCGTTAGCCTTCTATAAGTGCCTCGACCTGTATTCTAGCTTAATATAACTAGTTTTACCGTAGCCGTAGCACTTAGCATCCTTCTTCTATTTATTAGAGAGAGTACCTTACCCTCTAGCCTTTTTAGTAGGCGGGTTAGCGGCGTTATGCTTATACTAAGCCCGTTAGCCGCTACCGAACTAGAGGCAGTGTCCCCCCCGAGAGCTATTACGACTACTACGCTTATACAGGTAGTCGGCTTCGTCTTCGTATATAGTACGCTTACTACTAGTATAGTCTATAGACTCGATGCGCGAGCCTAGGGATACTAGTTCTTAGCGCATAGCTAGGATAGTATAGTACTTAATAATCGTAGTACGTAGCGTAGGCTACAACTTAGCGAGGAGATAGCGTACCCTTTACTCCTCGGAGTAAGGGGCTAGTTACTCCTCTATAGTAGTAAGTTCCGAGGCAAAAGCCTAGATAGACTAGCCTTTACGTTGTTAGGCTCCCTCGTATACGAGGGTTACGCGTACTCCCCGGTTAATAGGATTATCTACTACGTCCTATACGAACTAGCGAAATTGCTCCTATATGTAGTCTTCTAGGTTATCTACGTAGTAGCGGTAATACTACGTCTTATCTAGCTCGCCTACGAGGAATATAACCCTATAAAGTACCTTCTAGTAATCGGTAGAGTAAGCCTCGGGGGCTAGAGCGAAGATAACCTCGAGATCCTTTAGGAAGGACCTCGCCTCTTTTAGAGTCTTACTCTAGTAGGGGCGAGGTTCTTTTAGTCGAGGTCGCCTAGAGGATAGCCTCGCGAATAGCCCGTCGCCGCTACATACACTCTATATACTAGCTTCGCTTACTATAGGCTCCGTAGGAGCGCGCGGGCTGTAGTCGAAGCCCCCGTAGTAGTATCCTACATCGTGTACGCGATATATTTACTTAATCTCTTCTTCGAGGCTTTAGGCCTCGAGTTCTAGCTCTAAACGCTCGCGCTTATCGCGTAGGCGTAGTAGCTACTCCGCGAGGGTCTCCTCGACATCTAGGAGAGTCTACTTAATAGAGTTAGTCTCGGTGATGTCGACGACGCGAGGCGCTTACGCCTCGCCGATAGAGTTCTAGTTGTCTATAGGGTCTAATAGATTACGACTGTGGGTTAAGTAATTAGAACTATTAGTGCCTTGTATTAAAGCTACGTATATCGTAATGTAGAGAACGCCTAACTAACTAAATAGTCCGTTAGTAGTAGAACTAATTGCTGTTTAGTCCTAGGCGTAAGCGCCGCGTAGGATATCTATGTACGTTACGTAGGCGGGACTAGCCGCTACTAAGTGTCGCCCTAATGTTGTGCCCTTATAATTATCTAGTATTTTCTTAGGTTCCTAGGTAGCTTTAGAAAGTAGATATCTCTTCTATAGTACCTTTAATATAGTCTATCTCTTCTACTAATTATACTCTAGAATCCTTTCTACTTTATATTCTATACTATTATTAATGTTAATTAGTTCTAGAGAGAATATAGAGTCTCCGTAGCCCCTTACTAGTTCTAATAGAGACATATAGAATATATTATAGATATAGGAGCCTTTAGGTAGATTTAAGTAGTACACTTAGCTACTAACTTAATCTAATACCTTAAATAGTCTAAGGAATATTAGTACTAGCTTTTACTTAGCTACCTTTAGTCTTAGGTTCTTAGTCGATAGTAGGACTTAATCTCTAATATTAAATAATATAGCTTTATGTCTCTTATTATAGGCCTACTTCTACTACTCCTAGGCCTATTACTAATACTCTTCTAAGCTGTTCCTAAGATTTATAAGAGTTACTACTCTATTATAAGTAGCTAGTACCCCTCTTAATAGAGTCTACTCTTAGGCTCTATTTAGATCCCCTATAGAGTTCTTACTAGAGTAATATTTAAGTAGAGATATACCTAGTATATTATTCTATAACGAATTAGTAGTAAACACTACTATTTATAACTATTATAACTAGTTAAATTAGTCTATAGAGTAATAACATCGAATGTACTAAATTAGAGATCTATTTTACTATTCTATCTAGCTATCTATTTAGGGATAGAAAGCTATTAATAGCTAGCGCTTAAACTTTAACTAGTACGTAAACATTTACTAGTACGCTAACGTAAATATAGTTCTATAGTTAGAGACTATACTCTCTAGGAACCTATATTTATAAATAATCTCGTTATAAAATAGCTTAGTAAGCTATTCCGAGGTAATAGTCTTATAGTAGAGAAGGTAGTATACTATTTTTATTAATCTATTAACGACTACAAGGATTATGTTATATACCTTACTATAGTACTTACTTAGGGAGAGGTTAGTAATAAAATCTATAGTTAGCTCTCTCTAAGTAGCCTTTAGTATCGGCAAGCTTAAGAGCTTACTATATAGTATATAAGTATGTCTCTTCTAAGTCTAGTATACTATATAGGTCTTAACGTAGTTATCTACGTTATAGTATATCCCTAGCTAGTAATACTTCCTTAATAATAGCTTTAAGGTCTTCTCTTAGCTAAAATAGCTAGCCTCTAGGAGATTATAGTATCTCTATAGTAACTCTATATATAATGCTATATCTATAGGTATATATAAGGTATTATCCTTATATAGTACTCTCTCCTTCTAGTGCTATAATAGTAAGCTACTATTAGCTCTCTTCTCTAGATTAGTTACTCTCTAAGTAGCTAGTCTATTAGTCTACTATAACTCTTTAATAAGCTAGACTAGCTTATTACTAACCTTATTAGCCTATAGAGACTTATTCTATATCGCTAAAACAGTAGTAATACAAGGTATAGCTATTAGTATTACGCTATTACGAACTAACTATGCCTCTCTATACTTAGTCTTCTTACTTCCTGTAAGGGGAAGCTTAGTTCTATAGAGCTAGGATAGTCCTATTACGTAACGTAGACTCTCTATAGTATATCCGTATAGCCTCTAGCTATTTTAAACGAAGGTAGCTATTAGTTTATTAACCTATCTAGCCTATAGATAGCTTAGCTCTATACGTTACTATATACTACTATTATAGTTCTAATAGCTCCCTTTAGTTATAGCCTATAGAGCTACTAATAATAAGCGATAACAATTAAGTAAATTCTACTTAACCGATAGGTCGAGTTAATAAGGCCGATAATAGCTACGAAGTCATCGAAATTCTATTAGAGCTAGAGTCCCTAATAGATAAGGATTCGCTAATACCTCTAGAGGTTACTCTAGCTAGTGTTCTAGAGTAGTTTAGAAGCGAGATCTTCTACTATCTTAGGGAGGTTAAATTCTCTATATAAGACTCTAATTACTATAGGGACACTAGTAAGACACTAGCTAGACTCTATAGCCTTACTATATAGAGTGCCTCGACTCTCTCTAAGGAGATAGGTACCTATATAATACCCTTAAGACTAGTAGGTACTACTATAGAGCTCCGCTAGAACCCCGAAGAGATACTATAGAGTATAATTTATATACTACTACTCTATTACTCTATACTAGGTAGTATAGAGTTAAAGCTAAAAGATCTAGAAGAATATTAAGCAAAGATAATTACTAAGTTTAGATACTTCTACTAGAGCCTAGAGGTAGCCTTCTTAGTAAAGCTAGATTACTTTACCTACTCGCTCTTACGTAAAGTAAACTAGATTACTTACTTAATTTAGTTCCTTAGCGATAGACTTAAGGAGTCCTAGAATCGAAAGTATACCCTTAATAGTATAAACTAGGTATCCTTAACATATTAGGGGACCTTCCTTAACTTCCTTAAGGACGTAGTTAAGGACCTAGTTAATCGATATATAAATGCTATAATCGAATACTATAGTACTTATTAGAATTAAGGAGAGTTAGTCTAGAAGTTTACTAACTAACTAGCTACTCTTAAAGACTAAGTTAACCCCTATTATAGTAAAGAGCACCTAGCCTAATACTTTTTAGCTAAGCTCTATGCCGGTCTCTAGAACTAGATCCTTTAGGCCTCTCTAATCCTAGAAACGTAAGAAGAGCTAGTTATATATACTACTATATATAAGGGCCTTTCGAAGTCTTTAGATAAGGAGGTAAGGGAAATATAGAAGCGTTATAAGGACTCTATAGAGAGTATTTATATAGCTCCGGGGAGTAAGTATAGTAAACGGAATAACTACGCTAGCTTTAGCTATACGTAAGTATATCGTAACTATAGGGTATCTAGAGGACGTAATTAGAGCTCCCTAGAGAGAAGACTAGAATTAAGGAGACTAGTACTAGACTAGGTCTAGTACTATAACTATAGTAAGTAAGGCTACTTCTCTACCTTATATATATAGCTACGTAAGCTAGGCTAGAAACCTATAATATACGTAGTAGAAGTAAGTAAATATTCTCTCCTATTTAACTAACTCCCTAAGGATATATTAAATAACCTCGAATAGGACTATAAGGGGCTCGTAGTTCTCCTAGCATAAACCTATAAAGAGATAGTATATACACTAGATAGTAAGGTTAGTATATTAATGCTCTTAGATAATAGATCTAACGTTAATATAATCGATTCTACTTTCGCCCTGGCCCCTTAAGTATAACTTAAAGTATATTAACGCTAAGCTCCTACAGGTTAATAGCTTCTAGAGCTATCTAGTACATTACTATAGTGCCTACGAGATTAAGCTATACTTAATAAATAACACTAGTAAGACGCGAGAATTAAAAGGCTTATTCTATGCTATAGAAATAAGCCTTTCTATCTTACTTAGTTAGCTATAGTATTTCGACTAGAGTATAGTAGTAGATAGCTATACTAACTAATAGTAGTATAGTTATAACACCGCGTCTATATACGTTATAAGTGTACAAGAATTCTCTAACCTAGTCGTTATAGGAAATTAAGGCTATACTCTTATCTTATCGAGTATATATAACTCTATAGAGTATAGAGTATAGGGAGTAGCCGGAGCCTCTATAGAGCCTCTATAGAACCTCCTCGATGTATTACCTATATATATCTCGGACTTTAAGGATATATTTAATATTAACTCTGCCGAGATAAGGCCTACTAAGAACATTTCCTATCTAATTAATCTCTAAGAGAGTAAGGAACCTCCCTTTTAACCTCTTTATAACCTCTCTACTATAGAGCTAGTAGAACTAAGGGAGTACCTAAAGAAGTCCCTAGAAAAGAGCTAGATCTAACATTTAAAGAGTCTAGCTAGCGCGCTAATTCTATTTATACTAAAGAAGAATAGAACGCTTAGACTATATATAGATTACTATAGTCTAAACGCGATTACTATTAAGAACTACTACTCTCTCTCTTTTATTAGTAAGACTCTTAATTAGCTCGGGGGAGTAGTAGTATACTTAAAGATTAATATAAAGGACATATATTACTATATTCTAATAAAGGAGAGTAATTAGTAGAAGATAGCGTTCCGGACAAGATATAGCTACTTTAAATATATAGTTATACTATTCGGATTAACTAATATACCTACTATATTCTAAGCCTATATTAATAGGGCTTTAGTAGAGCTCGTTAATGTCTACTATATCGTCTATCTTAACGACGTCCTTATCTATAGCGTATTAGTAGAAGAGTATATAGAGTACCTATAGAAAGTACTCGAGAGATTATACTCGTTTATATTATATATAAACCCGAAGAAGTATATATTTTTCTAGGCTAAGGTAGAGTTCTTAGGATTTATTATCGGTACTATAGGTATATTAATAGATCTCTATAGAGTCGCTATAATTACGGATTAGCCCTTACCTAAGAATTACTACGATGTCTAGTAGTTCCTAGGTTTTACGAACTTTTACCGGTAGTTTATTAAAGGATATTCTATAATAGTAGTACTACTAACGTTACTATTTAAAGAAGCAAAGAAGAGAAAGTAAACTATACTATAGCGCTAGGGAGAAGCTTAGGCTAAGGCCTTTAAGGAAGTCTATAAGGCCTTTATAAAGGCTCTAGTACTAAGGTACTATAATTCTATAGCGGAACTCTATATAGAAACTAATACGTCGAAATATATATATAGTAGTATACTATTATAGCTCTTTAATAAGAGCGAGTATAAGGAGTAGTATTCTATTACTTTCCTATCTCGTAAGTATCTACTAGTAGAGTAGAATTATAAGATATATAATTAAGAGTTACTTATAATCGTTAAGGGATTTAAGTATTAGCGATACTACTATAAAGAGTCTTTATACTCTATCTATATACTATCTAACTATAATAACCTAAGGTACTTCCTAACGATAAAGGAACTAAATAGCTATTAAGTAAGATAGTATATATACCTCTAGAGATTCGATTTTATTATCGAATATAGACTAGGGAAGACGAACTCTACTAATACCCTATCTTATTGTCTAGACCTTATAGTAGATAACTAGGAAGAGACTAGTAGCTTACCTACCTTATAGGCTAAGCTTAGGGTAATAATTCCCGTTAGTATACTAATAGTAAGAAGAGTATATATAGAAGTATCTACGTACCTTAGTATTATAACCCTAGAGGGGAGCGTAGGCCTAGAGATCTACATTATATAACTAGCTTTAGACGTAAAGTAGCCCCGTAGGGACTCTATAAGAGTAGTAGATAGTCTAGGCGAAGAAGACACTAAGAGTCCTAGAGGTAGTTCCTTAGATATATACTAGCCTAACTAGCTAGGAAGTAAGAAGACTAAGCATAGAGAGGTATAGTTAGTTTATAATAGCGTAATGCCGATAGCTATACCTTGTGTTACTACTATTTTAGCGATGTAGAACGAGTCTCTATAGACTAATAAGGTTAGCGATAAGCTAGTCTAGCTTATTAAAGAGTTATAGTAGACTAATAGACTAGCTACTTAGAGAGTAACTAATCTAGAGAAGAGAGCTAATAGCGGTTTACTATCGTAGCACTAGAAGGAGAGAGTACTATACAAGGATAATACCTTATATATACCCGTAGATATAGTATTATACGCGGAGTTACTATAGAGACACTATAATCTCCTAGAGGCTAGCTATTTCGGCTAAGAGAAGACCTTAAAGCTATTATTAAGGAAGTATTACTAGCCGGGGATATACTATAACGTAGACGACTATATTAAGACCTATATAGTATACTAGACTCGGAAGGAACGCACCTACGCGCTATATAGCGAGCTCTCGAGCTTACCGATGCTAAAGGCTACTTAGAGAGAGCTAACTATAGATTTTATTACTAACCTCTCTCTAAGTAAGTACTATAGTAAGGTATATAACGCGATCCTTATAGTCGTTAATAGATTAACGAAAATAGTGCGCTATCTTCTCTACTATAAGACTATTACCTCGGAATAGCTTACTAAGCTATTTTATAACGAGATCGTTTATAAATATAGGTTCCTAGAGAGTGTAGTCTCTAACTACGGAACTATATTTACGTTAGCGTACTAGTAAACGTTCGTGTACTAGTTAAAGTTTAAGCGCTAGCTATTAATAGCTTTCTATCCCTAAATAGATAGCTAGATAGAATAGTAAAACAGATCCCTAATTTAGTACATTCGATATTATTACTCCGTAGACTAATCCGACTAGTTATAATAGTTATAAATAGTAGCGTTTACTACTAATTCGTTGTAGAATAATATACTAGGTATATCCCTACTTAAATATTACTCTAGTAAGGACCTCGTAGGGGATCTAAACAGGGCCCGAGAGTAGACTCTACTAAGGGGAGTACTAGCTACTTATAATAGAGTAGCGACCCTTATAAATCTTAGGAAGAGCTTAGAAAAGTATTAGTAATAGGCCTAGGAGTAGTAGAAGTAGGCCTACGATAAGAGACATAAAGCTATATTATTTAATGTTAGAGATCGAGTTCTACTATCGACTAAGAACCTAAGACTAAAGGTAGCTAAGTAGAAGCTAGTACTAACGTTCCTTAGACTATTTAAGGTGTTAGATTAAGTTAGTAGCTAAGTATACTACTTAGATCTACCTAAAGACTCCCGTATCTATAATGTATTCTATATGTCTCTATTAGAACTAGTAAGGGGCTATAGAGACTCTATACCCCCTCTAGAACTAATTAACATTAATAATAATATAGAATATAAGGTAGAAAGGATCCTAGAGTATAATTAGTAAAAGAGATAGACTATATTAAAGGTGCTATAGAAGGGATACCTACTTTCTAAAGCTACCTAGGAATCTAAGGAAGCACTAGATAATACTACTAAAGTCGTAATAGACTATTAGGCAGAGATTAGTCGAAGAGCCTATAGTAATAGTATAAAGAGAACATAGCTAAGATAAGATAGATAAGGGGTTTTATTAGTCTTTATAATTATAAGCTACCTAAGCCTACTCTCCCTTATAATAAGCTACCTCTTTCTCTACTAAATAACTAAACTAACAGGACTATAATAAAGCGACTAGATTCTCCCTATAATTTATCTCCTCCTCTAGATTATTAGCTAGTATATCTAGATCTATATCTAATATACTCTCTAGGGCAGGTACGCTAGGGCGCTAAGTAGTTTCTATAAACCTAGCTAAGTCTATAGGCGATATACTATCCTATAGGCAACTATTAATAATAGTAAGGTAGGTAGAGATAATAGCCCGAGTAGATAAGTTAGTAGTATCTAGTAGCTATAGCTTAGCTAGATAACTAAGGTAGTAATTCTAGAGATCTTCCTCTAGCTCTATTAATAAAAGGATTTAATACTCGTCTTTATAAGTAGTAGTAGTAGTAGAAACTTATAGAGACCTAGCGGCCTCCTTATAGAGTTAGGTAGAGGCTTTATCTTTATTCTCTATAACGACGTTATTCTCTTAAGCTAGATAAGCTTATAGATTAGTAAAGAGGTAGTAAACAGTAAGCGAAAAGAGAGAGGTCCTCTTATTAGAGGCTACCTCTATAGTAGTAAAAGCGTCTAGGTTAGCGACGGAATTATTATCCTCGTTATCTAGAGTATTAGTAGCTTCTATAGCCGAAGCTACTACTATAGAGTTAGAGAGTATAGTCCTCTTATTAGAGGCTACTATAGTATTAGAAGAGGTAGTCTCCTTATTAGGGGCTACTATAGCGAATTAGGTACTAGCTTATAGTTATAAGTAAAAGGATACTACCTTAGTAGTCTTTAGAGTCGTGCTTACCTTAGTAGAGGTCTTCCTTATTATCCTAGAGAGTATTACTCTCTAAGCTAGTGTCTTAGCGGCCTCTATAGCCGGAGCTATTATAGTCTTAGACTTTAGCGTTACTATCTTCTTAGGCGTTATAGTCTTAGATTTCTTAGTAAGAGAAGTCTCCTCTTATAGAGCTAGTATAGAACACTTATAGAGTATTAATAATAGCGGAGTAAAGAAGAAAGAAGTAGAAAGTAAAGTAGAACTAGATAAGTACTATATACGATTAGTAAGGCGCTAGTAACACTAGATATTACACTTATAGAGTAGAAGAGGTCTATACTCTTCTCGAGCGTAAGATATATACGCTAGATCTCGTTAACTTATACACGTATTAGGGCGTCCCCTAATAACGTAGACAAGTCTAGTAGAGTAGTAGCTTAACTACTAGTAATTTAGTATAACCGAATTATAGACTATGCTACTATAGCCTCTATATCTAGCTCGGACTTCTTGTTAACTAAGTAAGTCTTAGTAGGATCTAGATAGTGTTAATCTACCTTTACGAAGGTAGTATATACTATATTAACTAAGTCCTATAGCGCTAGGTTGTCGATTAGGTAGTAAGCCTACCTTATCTTCTTATAATAGGAGTATGCCTTACTAGGCGTACTATCGTAAGTAGTGTCTACCTACGTTAGTATACTATAGCCTTACTATATAGGTGCTATAGACTTATCGATAAGGTTGTCTTTAACTATATAAGTATAGCGCTTATAAGAGTAAATATAAGAATTAGAGCTAACTATAACTAAAGATATCTAATTAATAAAACGAAGATATTTAACGAAGTAGTAAGCTAGATAGTAGTAAGAAAAGTAAGCGCTAAGAGATTTAACGAAGAAAGAGAAGTATAGAGTACAAGGATAATATATAAGTCGACAACAAAGAACGCACTAATAAAGCGAGTAGCGAGTTAAAGTTTTAGAAGTGTCGTCGCTATAGAAGTTGTTATTATAGAGGTCGAAATATAGTTATATATACGCTAATTGCTAGCGCACCGAAGCTATATAGCTACTATATAGATACTAAATAAACGCTAGTACATGTTATAAACTAGTAGTAAGGCTAGCACTACTTCGAGGTAAAGCTACTAATAAAGAACTATAGCCTCGTAAACAACGAAGTTACTAAGGACGGATATTAGATAAGTTAAATAAAGAAATAATATAGACTAAGTGTTCCCCTAGTTAATAAAGAGAATACTTACTACCTTTATAGTTACGATTACCGAATACAGCAAAGAATAGCTTAAGAGATAGATAGCTACTAAGGGCAGTAGCTATAAAGGGGGGGATAGTTATAAGAGAAAGCTTAGTCCTATAGAGCTAGGATAGTTCTATTATGTAACGTAGGCCCTCTATAGTATATCTATATAGCCTCTAGCTGTTTTAAACGAAGGTAGCTATTAGTTCATTAACCTATCTAGCCTATAGATAGCTTAGCTCTATACGTTACTATATACTACTATTACACTTCCTAGCTAGTTAGGCTAGTATATATCTAAGGAACTACCTCTAGGACCTTTAGTATCTTCTTTACCTAGACTATCTATTACTTCTATAAAGTCCCTATAGAGCTACTTTATATCCGAAGCTAGTTATATAATGTAGATCTCTAGGCCTATGCCTCTCTCTAGAGTTATAATACTAAGGTATATAGACACTTCTATATATACTCTTCTTACTATTAGTATACTAATAGGAATTATTACTCTAAGCTTAGTCTATAAGGTAAGTAAGCTACTAGTCTCTTTCTAGTTATCTACTATAAGGTCTAGATAATAAGATAGGGTATTAGTAGAGTTCGTCTTCCCTAGTCTATATTTAATAATAAAATCGAATCTCTAGAGGTATATATACTATCTCGCTTAATAGCTATTTAGTTTCTTTATTATTAGGAAGTACCTTAGGTTATTATAGTTAGATAGTATATAGATAGAGTATAGAGACTCTTTATAGTAGTATTACTAATACTTAAATCCCTTAATAATTATAAGTAACTCTTAATTATATATCTTATAATTCTACTCTACTAGTAGATACTTATAAGACAGGAAAGTAATAGAGTATTACTTCTTATACTTACTCTTATTAAAGAGCTATAATAGTATACTACTATATATATATTTCGACATATTAGTTTCTATATAGAGTTTTACTATAGGATTATAGTGCCTTAGTACTAGAGCCTTTATAAAGGCCTTATAGACTTCCTTAAAGACCTTAGCCTAAGTCTCTCTCTAGCGCTATAGTATAGTTTACTTTCTCTTCTTTGCCTCTTTAAATAGTAATATTAGTAGCGCTACTATTACGGAATATCCTTTAATAAACTACTAGTAAAAGTTCGCGAAACCTAGGAACTACTAGATATTATAGTAATTCTTAGGCAAGGGCTAGTCTATAATTATAGTAACTCTATAGGGATCTATTAATATACCTATAGTACTAACGATAAATCCTAAGAACTCTACCTTAGTCTAGAAAAATATATACTTCTTTAGGTTTATATATAATATAAATAAGTATAATCTCTCGAGCACCTTCTATAGGTGCTCTATATACTCTTCTACTAATATACTATAGATAAGGACGTCGTTAAGATAGATAATATAGTAGACATTAATAAGCCTTACTAAAGCTCTATTAATATAGACTTAGAATATAGCTAGTACATTAGTTAATCTAAATAGTATAACTATATATTTAAAGTAGCTATATCTTGTCTAGAATACTATCTTCTACTAATTACTCTCCTTTATTAGAATATAGTAATATATATCCTTTATATTAATCTTTAAGTATACTACTACTCTCTTAAGCTAATTAAGAGTCTTACTAATAAGGGAGAGAGAGTAGTAGTTCTTAATAGTAATTACATTTAGACTATAGTAATCTATATATAGTCTAAGCGTTCTATTCTTCTTTAGTATAAATAGGATTAGTACGCTAGCTAAACTCTCTAAATGTTAAATCTAGCTCTTCTCTAGGGACTCCTTTAGGTACTTCTTTAGTTCTACTAGCTCTATAGTAGAGAGGTTATAAAGAGGTTAAAAGGGAAGTTCCTTACTCTTTTAGAGATTAATCGGATAGGAAATGTTCTTAGTAGACCTTATCCTAGTAAGGTTAATATTAAATATATCCTTAAAGTCTAAGATATATATAGGTAGTATATTAAGGGAGTTCTATAGAGACTTCGTAGAGACTCTAGCTACTTCTTATACTCTATACTCTATAGAGTTATATATACCTAATAAGATAAGAGTATAGCCTTAATTTCCTACGAAGACTAGGTTAAAGAATTCTCGCGCACTTACGATATATATAGACGTAGTGTTATAACTATACTACTATTAGTCGGCATAGCTATCTACTACTACGCCCTAGTTAAAATACTATAGCTAACTAAGTAAGATAGAAAAGCTTATTTCTATAGCATAGAATAAGCCTTTTAACTCTTATGTCTTACTAGTATTATCTATTAAGTATAGCTTAATCTCGTAGGCGCTATAGTAATATACTAGATAGCCCTAGAAGCTATTAACCTATAGGAGCTTAGTGTTAATACGCTTTAAGTTATACTTAAGAGTAAAGGCAGAATCGATTATATTAATGTCGGATCTATTATCTAAGAGCATTAATATACTAACCTTACTATCTAGTGTATATACTATCCCTTTATAGGTTTATACTAGGAGGACTATAGGCCTCTTATAGTTCTATTTAGAGTTATCTAATATATCCTTAGGGAGTTAGTTAAATAGGAGAGAACATTTACTTACTCTTACTATATATATTATAGGTTCCTAGCCTAGCTTATATAGCTATATACACAAGGTAGAAAAGTAGCCTTACTTACTATAGTTATAGTACTAGACTTAGTCTAGTACTAGTCTTCTCGATTCTAGCCTTCTCTCTAGAGAGCTCTAATTATGTCCTCTAAATACTCTATAGTTACGATGTACTTACGTATAGCTAAAGCTAGTATAGTTATTCTATTTACTATACTTACTCCCTAGAGCTATATAAATACTCTCTATAGAGTCTCTATAATACTTCTACGTTTCCCTTACCTTCTTATCTAAAGACTTTAAAAGGCTCTTATATATAGTAGTATATATAACTAGCTCTTCTTATATTTCTAGGATTAGAGAGGCCTAAAGGATCTAGTTCTAGAGACTAGTATAGAGCTTAGCTAAAAAGTATTAGGCTAGGTACTCTTTACTATAATAGAGGTTAACTTAGTCTTTAAGGGTAGCTAGTTAGTTAGTAAACTTCTAGGCTAACTCTCCTTAATTCTAATAAGTACTATAGTATTTAATTATAGTGTTTATATATCGATTAACTAGGTCCTTAACTACGTCCTTAAGGAAGTTAAGGAAGGTCCTCTAATATATTAAGAAAGCCTAGTTTATACTATTAAGGGTATACTTTCGATTCTAGGACTCCTTAAGCCTATTACTAAGAAACTAGATTAAGTAGGTAATCTAGTTTACCTCGCATAAGAGCGAGTAAATAAAGTAATCTAGCTTTACTAAGAAGGCTACCTCTAGGCTCTAGTAGAAGTATCTAAACTTAGTAATTGTCTTTACTTAATATTCTTCTAGATCTTTTAGCTTTAACTCTATACTACCTAGTATAGAGTAATAAGGTAGTAGTATATAAATTATACTCTATAGTATTTCTTTAGGGTTCTAGTAGAGCTCTATAGTAGCGCCTACTAGTCTTAAGGGTATTATATAGATACCTATCTCCTTAGAGAGAGTTAAGGCACTCTATATAGTAAGGCTATAGAGTCTAGCTAGTGTCTTACTAGTGTTCCTATAGTAATTAGAGTCTTATATAGAGGATTTAACCTCCCCGAGATAGCGGAAGATCTCGCTTCTAAACTACTCTAGAACACTAGCTAAAGTAACCTCTAGAGGTGTTAGCGAATCCTTGTCTATTAGAGACTCTAGCTCTAATAGAATTTCGATAACTTCGTGGCTATTATCGGCCTTATTAACTTAACCTATTAGTTAGGTAGAATTTACTTAATTGTTATTACTTATTATTAGTAGCTCTATAGACTATAACTAAAGGGAGCTATTAGAACTATAATAGTAGTATATAGTAACGTATAGAGCTAAGCTATCTATAGGCTAGATAGGTTAATAAACTAATAGCTGCCTTTGTTTAAAACAGCTAGAGGCTATATAGATATAAGCCTATATTACGTAATAGGACTATCCTAGCTCTATAGGACTAAGCTTCCCCTTACACTAGCTTAAGCTTTAAAGCTATAAAGTCTCTAGTTAGGACATCTCTTAGTGCGCTACGCAAATACACCGCCGCTGTTAACAGTAAGAGTCCTAATACATATAGGACTACCGGGAACGAAGGCTAGGCCGAGGGGAGGAGTCTAGAATAAGTAGCTACTAAATCCGTTCTAGCTGTCTCTAAGCGTGCCCTACGTTTTAAGAAGCGTAATAACCGCGCCTCTATGTAGTAATACATAAAGTTATGCTATCGCTATGCCGAGCGAGGGCGATAAGGGATAGATAGTATTTAAACGTAAGGCTAAGACCGGCAATGTTTCTCGAGCAGCTCTCCGTATGTCTCTACTGCTGGCATGCACCCGGCATGCACGAATGGAGTAGGCATGGCACACTTGTTGTAGAAATGGAACAACTCAATTTCGCAGTGGACTTCCTATCTCCCTCCTGCCACCTCTCCTTCTGCACGACCCTGCAAACCCAAACACTTCCTTGCTGCATGTACGTTCATACCAATGACGGAAACTGCATAGGCTTGCTGTGTGTGGATCGTCGTATAAGTCCTTGTTGAAGTCCTTGCATCATCTGCAATGCAGAGAGGTAGCAGGGCCAGGTCCTTGAAAAGGCTCCGTCATCCTCCGAGAGACCTCCCGCGGGCGATGCCACATCCTTACTCTTTCTCTCATACACCCCGTTTTCCTGCTCCCTTCTCCTGCTGAATGCGTTTGGTTGGATCCAAGCTCTCTGCTTGATACTACTTAAGCGAGGTCGTCCTCGGGGCTTTCGCCTTCGACGTCTTGGTTCTGCTAGATGATCTGGTTTCCAACTTGCTTGCGCCGCGGTCTGCCTTGCCGGAAGCTACCGGTTGGAAGGATGCGGAGACGCGCTTAGGGGAGTCGTCGCCGTTGCTCAAGGGTGCTACATTGGAAGCAGTTCCACGAAGAGGTGTGCTGCCAGACGCATAGTACTTGTCTTGGTGCTTCCAAGGTTGTCCCGCATCTGAAGAATCATCCCCCGGTCTGCTCGCGTCGTCCGAGATGGCGAGTGCGGCCAGATAGTCAATCAAGCCCTTCCCTGATTCAGTGCCAAGGTTGTCCATGTTTGTTAGGTGGAGTCGCAGATCTAATCGAGCGCCGCTTCTAAGGACAATTGGCGGTCGGAAAACTTTCATTCCTGGGATAAACTATCAGAGATTAATGTTCGCCGAGACCGCTATTAACTATACGCATGTGAGTGTATCTCGGATCCCACTTCGGTGTCTTCTAATCCCGTCCGTAAGCTGTATCTAGACACTGCTTTTTGACCGCCTTCTTCGGCGATCCAATTATTACCTGCTGATCTTGCGCCGGGAGTGCCAATGATTGTCATAAGTCGTTATGTGCCATCGGCGCACTAAGCTGGCTCGATGGACAAGCTTCGAAACAGTGTCGACATGCATAAGACAGACGATAGGTACCGCTGCCTCGTAAACATCATCCATGGTGGTGATCTCTCGTAGCCGAATGATGGGGACTAGTCCTAGCATCTCCTGCCCTTGATATATTTGTTGCCATGTTCGCATGGATAAGAGATGGGCCTTTTAGGCGGATAGAAGTCTCCGTTCTCCATGCACTGTGTTGTCAAAAGCCGACGAAATTGAGGTTAGAGAAGGAAGTGGTGTAATTAGGTGAGGAGATTGTAGCTAGAGGCGGACAAGATGCGTTCGACGAGGAGAAGGTCCTATAGAGGTAGCACCGAAGTCCTATACACCGAGCTATAGCATAAGCGGAAGAATTGAAGTGCTTGTTGCTAGAGAAGAAGCCGCCGTCGACCGGAATATCGTCGGGTCGAGTGAAAGTCCACAAGCAGAAGTATGCATAGAAGCCGCCGCGGCTCGAGACGCATGAGAACGTGACTAGGTTTAGCGGTCGGCACGAGTGGAAGTCGAGATTTTGCCTTGCGCCTGGAAAAGCAGACCTCACTCGGGAATGTCGGACTTTTGGAGATAAGACTAGAGTCCTTTCCAAGATTGGACTAAGAGCAATCGCTTATGAACATGGTGTGATCTGCTTTGGAAAGGTACGCGTTGTCTTCGGAGGTTGCATGGTTAAGCGCGGATGTGGCTATAAGAGGACATAGAGCCGAGGCATAAGGAGGATCGACCCCGAAGAAGAGGAGAGGTACTATCGGACAAGGAGCTAAAGATCGCGAATGAGGTGGCTAGACGAGATAGTGTTGTCGCGCAGACGCTTGCGAGGATGGTGACCGTACGTAGCGACTGTCTCCTACTATTCATTGGTTCTCCTTGTCCCCCACCGACCTACATCCTCAAAAGTCGTGTCCTCTTGACCTAATCTTCGAAAAGAAGATTCGATGACCTCTTCTATGCGACCTGCTTCATCCCAGGCCATAGCTTCACTTCCTCTATGTGCTTGTTCCCGCTGCTGAGAGCTATTTGTTTCTTCTATGAGCTCCTTGTAGTAAATAGAAGCTTTGTCATCGTATCTCTAGTTAGCTCGGACGTCATCCTCGCTACACCTATGTCCTTAGCCTATTCCCCGAGCAGGAGACCAGCGATTTGGCCCTTCCGACGACACACCACACATTCAAGTCTTGCCTCTATCATCTACTGGCCTCAGCGAATCCGGTCCTACTCTTCCTATGGGTTTTCAGCGGTGATCTAGCTTGATCGTCGAGACTAGTGAACACGAGCCAGTTGAATTGGTCCCGATGGGGCCCGCGAGGTCGTATGGCTTTTAGGCTTCGTCGGCTGAGGTGAATAGGATCGACTTTGCCATCTGAGGAATCTGACTTCGGACGAAGATGTAAAGGACAAAGTCTCAGCTGCATCGGGTCAGAGCGATTGCCAAAAATTGCATTGTGGTTCCAGGAGAAGAAGAGGTCGATGAGGAGAAAAGGAACGAGTTTCCACCTGCCAGGAGTTGAGTAACATTCAGCAACGTGATAAAAAGGCCTATAGAAAGGCTTATAGAGAAGTCTATAGAGAGGCTCACCCTCTATTCAGCATCTCCATTGCGGACTCGAATGCGCTCATGACCTTGACATATCCCTCGCGAAGGTCCTCTAGACTGTCCTCTTCGTGCCTGACATAGACTTGTTGCGTCTTGTGCCTTTTGCGTGCACGATTGTTCTCGAGGCTATTACCGACGCTGAACCATATTAAGTGAGAATTAACAATTTTAGGAGACAAACGTACATTGGTGAGATCCGACCATTCTGCAAACGCTCGGTTCATTTCTTCATCCTTGTTGTGCATTTCAGATGCTGTACAAGCTTGTGCTCTAGCGCTTCCCAGTCAAAGTCGGGAAGTGGCTCGTCTGGCTTGGGCTTAATGCCACGTGAAAGCGGGGCCAGACCGGGAACACTTTAAGCACGGTACGAAATGGAGGTTGAGGATACTGGCAAGGTGAAGGGCAAGGGTCACGAGGTGAGCGGAACGGCGACATTGATCTTAATGTTGGCGGAGATGAGCTGTGGTTACTAGGTGCGCGATGGGCAGGTGTTGTCGGCGCTGCTTGGGCTGGCAGAGTGTACACTGCAAATGCCCATCGAGGTGAGGACGAAGACGTGGTCAAAGAGAAAGATGGAGACAGTGAACTTGTTGGCTGAGGTTGAGAAGGTCTCGGACGCTCATGGATCATCTGACACTGACAAGGCAATCAAGCAGGAATCGAGTACATCACAACGACGAAGCGAGTATGCAAGGGAGCCGGATCGCAAGTCTGGGTCTTGCATCACTCCACCGAGTTTAATGTTTGAAGAGAAGAGTGACGACATGTTGGTCAGCGAGGATATCTCGGGAAATGAATCAAAGCCAATCTGGGTAGCATTATCATGCAGACATCCTACATTTTTCTATTCAGGATCAGTCCTCTCTCTAAGTAGACACCACCCGTCAACGAACGCTTGATAGCGGTCCTGACAAAGAATGACTATCTAGTGGTGACTTCCAGGCATCAATCGTGCGTCAGGTCCACGAGCGGGATCGCGCCATGAGCGTACAGCCAGTCTGACCAAAGTGTAAGTAATTGCATGTTTACGTCAGTAACGTCAGCAACCTCACTCACCTCTGTCGCGGTAGTGGAGCACGAGTGTGTTGGATTTGCGCACCTTGACCCGGCGTCCGTCTTGTAAGTCGGGCTACTTGGGGATGTCATTGGCATCAGAGGGTCAAGATCACCCCAGACTGGCATGAGAAAGTGACGGTCTTCGAAAGTGTGACCGTTGTGCTGGTTTTGGGTGCCGGTGGCTCCGAAATCGAAGGCAAAGAGCCTGCCGCCGGCCGCACTGGTGTTAGAGGAAAGAATGCTGAGCTTTTCGATCGCGGCGTCGGCTTCAAAGGGCGAAGCGTTGGATGACGAATTATTGGCATTCATTTGAGGGGAGGGGGATGCGCTTGTCACACGCGGCACCGGTGTCAGCGTAGACTTGCTAGGCTTCGTGGTCTCAGTCGTGAGGATTCGGTATGGAAGGAGAGAGAGATGGGAGGCGACGGGCTGTTGCGGATCGTCGCCACCTTAACGATGGTGGCTTGAACGTAATCAAAGCACAGTACTGATCAGAAAAATTTTGTAATTCGAAGCGGAGTGATGTTGTCACGGGACGAGCCAGCCTTGTAGATGCGTTGGTGCATCAATTGAAAGTAGAGGGACCGGATGGAGTGATTGTACAGTAGATGGTCACTGTAGCCTTGAAGGAAGGTGAAAAGTATCCGGCTTGTTGCCTTTGGCAATGCAAGCGCAGGGCGCTGGAGCGGTCTGATATGTGAAATTCTCCAGGAGAGAGACATGGGGTGGGGATTCAAGAAGGGTGGCCTAATCGTAGATAGCCGCAGGCATCAGGGCTTGTAGTGAGGGGACCTGAAAAGTCTCGTTTGTCGGCGTAGCAGGTCTGCGAAGTTCCTCTTTGGACCGTTTGTCCTGGCGGAGAGGACAATTGAGCTCCTTATGACTAACCGGTTGATATACTCGACTTCGAGGGGGCTTGATCGGTCAACAGGCGTCGAGTGATAAGCGAAGTGCGCTTGAGTCTTGGCAGTGTGACTGATCGATACTGTGACTGTCTGGCTGCAGCAATGCGGCTGGAAAGAGATGTGAGTCAGGTAATTGGTTCACGTCTCGAGGCTCCGGGATATTGGTGTCGGTATAGCTGATAGTACACTCTACCTGAGCTAGCGATGACCGGTTTTGGAGGGTAAGGTGCTGGTGCATCCCCAAACGTGATACTGCCACTTGACTCCGTTAGGCTGTCCATTGCCTTGTCTGAGCAGAGGTTGATGACGGGAATGATGGATTGGAGTGTCCGGTACCATCGAAGGGTCCTGGACAGTCGGACTGCGCTTCAGTACAGCCAGACGAAATCGTACTCTCCACAGGCCCAGTCGACCGCTTCATCCTCACCACCTTCTATTTCTTCCTCTCCACAGAGTGAATGACATTCTCCCCCGCCGCCTCCTCCTCTTGCCCCGCGGAAGACAGCCATGGGTCTTGCAACGATTCTCCTCCGCCTCGTTTTAGATGCGCCACATGCGGCGCTGTCCGTCAAGCAGGTCTACAGCCCTGGCGTTGCAAGAACATAGCCCCTAGCCGCGAAGTAATCTGGTGTGAAGCTCTTGGTCGGTAACCTTCAGCAATCTGACAGATGCTTCAGTCTAGTCCGTCGCACGGATCAGATCATCGCAACACGCTGACATCTGAGCGTATAGAAAGCGCATGAAGTGCATCTGTCCGCTTTCTTTTCCGATCCGCTAGTCCTTCTTGCTTCAAAGTGATGTTCCAATTGAACTTGAATAGTCGAGTCGGTACGGAGAAGTTGGACTACTAGCTCGATCGCAACGAGACGCTACTCTGACGCGGCAGTCAGATCCATGCCCTCTCTCTCACCACCGTCCTTACCGTGATCAACGAAACCGAGCATGTCAAAGCAGTGACGATTGCCAGACATTTGAGAATCGGCGTGGCCACCACTGTATGTGGCTGTCGTATCATTTGAGCCATAGTCGCTAGTTCGTGACGCAGGAGTCCGGCTTTTATGAGCCTGCCGATCCCGGGAGCCATAGAGTGCCGATATCGAGACGTAGGAAAGTGAGCTTACAGCTCCTGACGGATGCAATGCAATGTCAGGACTGACGAGGAATTCAGTCTTGCGAGGCCCTTGGCCGTCGAATTTGTATCTGTAGAGGGCGTGTTGTACAAGGCTGATGACCCAATGCCTGAGAAATCCTCGCTGCTTGTTTCGGCACAAAGCCAGCTGATGCTAATGTCGGAGCATTGCGTCGGGAGAGTGGTTGTATTCGAGGAGGTTGTGGGCAGGGAGGTTGTGGGCGGGGAGGTTGTGTTCGAGGAGGTTGTGTTCGAGGAGGTTGTGTTCGAGGAGGTTATGTTCGAGGAGGTTATGTTCGAGGAGGTTATGTTCGAGGAGGTTGTGTTCGAGGAGGTTGTGTTCGAGGAGGTTATGTTCGAGGAGGTTGTATTCGAGGAGGTTGTGTTCGAGGAGGTTGTGTTCGAGGAGGTTGTGTTCGAGGAGGTTGTGTTCGAGGAGGTTGTAGGCGAGGAGGTTGTGGTTGAAGGCGTGGCGGCGAGCCACGACGGTAGTATCGAAGGAGGTTCCGCTGGTGGCCTTGAATGGGAGCTTCGAGGATGACGGCAGTAGTAGCGTAGAAGGGGATCTTGATTCTGGTTTCGAGCGCAAGGAGACCCTTGCGGGTCCTACCTTTGGTGTCGAGGGAACGCACTAGATGGAGGCAGGTCCTTGAGAGCACAAACCTGCCATAGATAATCGAGCGGCTATGGAGAAAGATATTGCCGCCGATGTTGAGCGGCCTGCCGTGAGTCTTGCCGGTGCTGGTCTTAGTGTCCGTATCGGTTTAAGTGTAGGTGGATGAGTCGTGGTGGAGGGCCTTGCTGTCAAAGTGGGATGCCGGTGGAGCGGCTGCACTGTAGCATCCCTCCGGGATCGGCCTTGATCCGGAGAAAGTGAGTATAACTGAAGGAAGCACTGTGTAGAAAGGCTCATTTGAGAGGCACGTGTCGCCATCTTCATTAGATCAGGAAGGAGTTTTGGCAGGACTAGCATCAGTACCGTTGTGACGGTGGTGGCGGATGACGCCATGCAGAGAGGTGCATACACATACAGGATGTTGCATCCTCAGCCGAGCACGCTAGGCAGCCGAAGTCCAGGATGGTGGTAGGTAGTGTCGGGTCTTGAGAAGTTCTGAACATGGATCAGAAGGTCGTGCCAACGATGTTGATACCTTTGACGCAATCAGCAGGATAGAGTCTTGTAGAACGACGAGGCTCTGGCACTTCACCTGAGCGCAAACAACAGGGCTTCGTTGCAGACTTGTATCGTCTAGATGTATCAAAACCAGGGATAAGGGTGGAGGCTGATTGACAAGTGATAGCCATTTCAACGAAATGATAGGGAATACTTCACCGTTCTCCAAAATTTCATTGTGAGAGGGCTTTAATGGAGTCTCCGAGTCGATTATCGACTTTGTCAGATGTACGCAAACATACCGGAATGTCGACGGGGGTGGATCCTCAGTGGTCTATTCGGCAAATTTGACAGCCGCGGTGCGGATTGCGACGGTTGTAATGACGATGCTCTTGGCCAAGGTCGCTTGGGTGGTGTTGTTGACGACTCTGTCGAGGCGGGTCTGTTGCGCTTGATTCCTCCGAGGTCGGGTTCGGCGGCGTAAATTGTTGTAGGTAAAGCAATTCAGTGCCTAGGATGGCGTCGGCGGCGACGGCAACTCCGATTCAGCCGAGGAAATCGAGATGGCTAGCTGCCCATGGCGAGTACGGTCGGAGGAGTGACACTAGTGGTGATATTGGTGGCGTGGTAGGCGGCATGCTCAAACGCCTTGACGGTATCATTGAAGATTCTGACTCGGGCAGTGATGATCGATTGAATCTCGCTCCGGACGTCGTCAGCCCCCGATTATGGTTTATGAAACCCCAGCGCGGTCGGCCATTCTCATACTCTATATTTTCAGTCGCAAAAGGATTGGAATTCTCTTGAGCATTCTCGTCCAGGCGGGACATGAGCAGCCACAATTCGCAGGAAATGAGACGCATCGAGGTAATGCAGGTGCAGGGTCGCACTCAACCCAACAGGGTCCCTGGATGCAGCCGGGCAGCTGCGCGTTACAGTATCTTATAAAATCGCCAGGCGAGCTGCGAAGAACGGACAGGTATGTGGAAATGCTCTCAATCGATGGGTTATACAAATGCGATCCGGAACTACAGGTGGCTACCCGAGTGCGGTCCCGATGGGTCCGCCGCCGCCAGTACTCTGGTCAAACCTGGATCTGCCATCAAATCGCGCGAAAATGATTCGCGTTCACGGGAGCATTCCTGCCAGTCTGTGTCGGCGGCTTCCATGTCTACCACAGTAACCTCACTGGTGGCTTGATAGACCAGCTTCAGCGCAACTGCAAGGTCGCGGAGCCATGATCGAGGTGGATCCGGAAGAGACTTGATGGGCACAAGTCCCACAGGTCAGCGACGACCGCGGTGACAATCATTCCGTGTGAGCTTGTGGCTTACCATATCTTTTCACAGCTTTCCACGTCTCTTTATCATCGCCATTGAAGTAGGTATCCTTCGTTTGCAGATTCACGCAGCACTTCATCGTAATGTATTCGATTATTGCGATGGAATGCCGCGTGATCGCCAATTTCAAATTCTTTGCAGCAGCATGACCCTCACGATCCAGAATATAGACAAAGATAACTGGTCAGGGTAGCTGCCCCTGCGCCCAACCTGATCCGTCTCCCTCATGAGCCAAGATTCGTGGACGTGCTCGAGAGTGAACCTGCGAACCGGGGCGTGCCAAGATGACTTCGAGTGAGTCGCCATGTTAAACGTCCAGATTGGTGATGTGCGCCTTGCGAACAATATGTCAGATGCTGAATCTGGCTCTGGTAAGGCACGTGTCATAAGCCCACGCTACTGTCTGGACATGGTCGATCGAATAAAATTGACTTGTTGAGCGTTTGAAACACCTTGCTCCATCGATTACTGTCTTCCTTGCAATGTTCATCGAGCGTGACGTAGATATCGCCCTCAGTCCGGATTGAGCAAGAAGTATGTTGTTTTCCGATGACACAATCTGGTCTTGAAGAATCAGGTGCGCGCGCGAGGTGTTGGAAGAGTCAGACCTGGCTACTAGTCAGCTACAAAGGCTCATTACAAAAGGTACCATAGAGCGGTCCTTGATAAATATCATGATTAGTGTTGAGAGAAGTGACCTTTTCGTTGATATAAAGCTTACACACCGCACCAAGGATAGGAAGCCGGATGAAACTTTCAATTCAGTGACTTTACCTAGGTAGAGACGGAAGGCTTGATCCAAGTGGCAAGAAACTCAAGGCACCGCCACAGTCGACCGACACTCACGACAGGTTCGAGCGAATCAATCCCAGCTTTACACACACTGTACACGGGTCATGGAAATGTCGCAGCTCCAAACTAGAAGAAAGCTGTGTCGCTGTGAAGGATGGCGATACGAACAGCTTGGCATTTGGGGCACCAGTTGGACGTGAGACATCCCTGCCAAAGCTTCAATTGCTCGAGACGTGGATGTGGCGGCTGGCGAGGCTTCTTACGCTCGACGACATATCTCTTCTTGCTTCTCGAGGTTTTTGATTCCAGGCGTCACCCTGGACTTATGAAATGAGCAAAATTGAGCTTCGATGGCATCCGCAGAAGGAAGTTTAGCCGAACCGGCATGGCGCAAATGGGGGAGATTGAGTACGGAGGCTTATACGTTCCAAACCGCCATTTCGTTTTCAGCGTCCTACACCGATTTTTCGAGATAGCGTAGCCTGTAGTAGTTTTTAAGAGCTATAATCTATATTATAATATTCTAGGGGTATTTAGCTATTAATAAAAGGTTATTACAATTTATAAACTATCCTAGTCGTGCTAGAATCCTTTATTAAAAACAGTATATTATTAGAATTTCAAAATTCAAAAGTCTTAGTATTATAGTGAGCTATATCTCGATCTATGTAGCATTTAGCATTTCTTAGACACGTAGTTTACGTAGTAACATAAGATGAATATGATTATCTATTCTGACACATCCGTTAGGAAATGCTCTTAGAAGATATATACTAGATTTTATGTTATTATCTCCTGTGGTAGTTAAGAAATCTATGGTATAACTTCTGGTGAGTTGAATTAGCGGTTTGGCACGAACAAGCTGCCGTCGTATAGGAGCAGGTTCAAAGGAACAGGATCGGATGACTGACTCCATCATTTTGGTGTCGGAGCAGTTCATTCCCTCCGATTGGTCAGAATTTGAGTTTCTGCTCAATGGAGCCCCAAAACGTTATCGTGTTCGGTATTCAACAGCGCGAAAGAACTTCACCCCGACTCCTTTCTCAGTTTGGAACGCCTTTAGCACATTCTGATATTCGCTCATTCTGTACGAATAGCATTAGAGCTAAAAAACATTCCACCGCCTCGGCGAACGCCCTCCTCAGCATCTGCCTCAGCAGATCCCATACCACCTCAGACAAGCAGCTCCTGCTACTCTACCTTCACCTACTTGAGGAGCGCTTGTGGAAAGGCGATCCGTGTTATTACCATGGACGCCCTCCTCGACATTTTCTTCCCAACAACCTGCCCACTTGGTCCTCTGCCGACCGTTACAACTTCGCCATCGGGGTACAAAGCATAACCAATGGGCCTTTCGCGGAAGAAAAGGAGAACGGGTTGTTGCACATGACTCGACAGAGATCAGAATGGTCTGCTCGAGCACTCGACCGAGCCTAAAGGGCTTGGCCACTTGCATAAAGCGGCCTCGATTCCCATTTGGCTACGCAGGTAACACACTTGCATCGAGACGAGGTCGCTCTCATGACTAACCTGGCCAGGATGTCCGAAGTTGTTAACCTCTCGCCTCCCTAGCTTACACGATAATGGCTCGTCGCTGCTAGCACAGCCAAATCCTTGGCCTGCGTCACAGTCCACGCTGCCTTGCTCGCCAATTCCGTGAAGCTCTCCAGTGTCCGCCGCCAGCCTAAGCCCACCGCTTGGGGTTCTAGGTCTCAGGCGCGCGGATTCGGCTTCCCCTCCCATACGCTTGATGATCTCGAAATCGGAACGCCTGTTGGATTGAGAGGAAAATGTGTCGAGGACTAGTCGGGACGGCCTGAGAGGATGGAAGTAACGAGTAGCAAAGCATAACCGCAATCTACATTCACGGCACCGCTGTCGTCCTGCCACAATCCATCTTTAGCGAAACTCGGCCAGGCCAGGTCTTATGTGTGAGCATTCTAGCTCGTCTTCCCACACCTAACCACAAGGGTGACGCGGAACTCGCTGTTCTGCCTCTATTCAACACCTCAGAGCGGCAATATCACTGATGGAGGTGTGGCTATCAGATCTCGATCTTCGCTGGGGGACATACGTCAGGCTGCGTGAGCTTCTTACCTCCGCCAATGATAGGTCGCCGGACCCGCTAGGGCGTAGCACCGAATGACATTCGTCTAAGCTCTGTCACGGCATCGATTTTTGCGTCCGGCACCCTGCAACCTGTCCTTGTACGTCTTGCGCTCCAAAGACTTGCTACATACATTGCTGATGCTGAACAGGCAGCAATTTCCATGCGACCCAATCTGTCCGTACACTGTAACGCCATCATCAGACCGACCGATCTCTCCACCAACGCCTTCGTTGAGACGCTTAAGACTTCTTCGCCTCTTCCACTACCCTCGAGGCTAGACTCACCAGTCTGATCGCCAAATGTCACTAGGCTCCCGACGATTCCGCCTATACTCATTTCGCTGCATGCACATTGGATTCATCTGCCGTAGATGGCAGCTCAGGATCCTCCATCTGCAATTTCCGGCATTCAGATCACCGCAACGTCAGCGTTATCGGCAGCGACAACGGACCAGAATCAAGTTTCACATGGCCGCCATACTCGGCGTAGCCAAGCACGGAGAGGACTCGAAGCTGGATTTGATTCAAGATAAATGGACAACCTGGAGCCCTTGCCTCAGCCGAGGTGCTATGGACCGAGCCAGACGCATAGGACATGGGGCCCTGGCTACGCACAGCAACAGCGAGCAATGGATTCCCTTCACAGCTATGCCGCCTGTTCATCAATACCATGCAGACGCCGCTATAATATCGATCTACAACCCATCCAACTACGGTTTGGGTAACTATCAATTGCCGAGATCCCTGAGCAGCTTGTTTAACCCTGCAACTTGCAAGAGCTTCCCGAGCACATCCACCTGACTATATCGGATCCTGGGAATTACGTTGACTAGTCCAGACTCACGTCAGGGGAAAGAATGGAAGCCGAACGACCGGGACTGTACAATCCTGCAGATTCGTAAATATTGGTTATCACTCCATTTTCAGCCGGACAACACGATATCCTCTTCTGTCAAGGCAGCACATGCTGGCACCTGTACTGCAATCTGCATCAGTAACGCCGCCCTCACCATGGGAAGCCCGAAGTTGTATTCGAAACTGTTCTTGAGTCTTGAATGGGGCACCAGAACAGCCTGACCCATGCCTGTTGTGGTCCAGAACATTGTCCTTGCGTCGTATACAGGTTCATGTTATCTTTTGCGAATGTACTGCTTATCGCCCTGCTTTAGATCATGCTCACCACCGCGACCCGCCACAGAGCGTAGCAAATCCTCTTCGCTACCGGCTCCGCTTCTTCCGTCATATACCTTGGCGCGCTCCCTCCTACGTCCTGCTCTCGTCTGGCTTCAACGTGTCCCCCACAATCTCTCCACACCTCCACCGCCTTGCTCGCTCCGCCGCCTTACTCTCTGGCGCGAATTTCATCAGCTGCTCAGCTCCCCTGCGGCGCGCCTCTGCCTTTGTGTCGGTCTCACATACGCATGTCGACCCATTAAGCACAGCATCACAATCTTCCATCTCCCTTCACCGACTCTCCGAATTTGCTGAGTGAATACCACCGCGAGCATCACAATTTCATTGGAGCGATATCCTACAGATCGTCAAGACCGTCAACCTCAATAAAGCCGCTGCGCCCCAAGGCAAGCTCGAAAACACGCTATCTGCGAGACTCATACGACCAATTCACAAGGACTGTCACACAATACGCATCATCATGCCATCTTTTCAGAACCTGCGACTACGCAAGGTTAAATCACAATCAATACATGCCGCGAACAATCATGAGGGGATATCCGAGGAGAGAAGTTTTCGGGCTCAAGAATCAGGAGGCAGGAAGACAGGCCCACGAAAGACAAGAGAAGGAGAAATAGTGCCATGGAAGGGAGGAAAGCTCAAAATCGAAGATCTGCCACGGGAGCTCCGACGGATCATCTTCACAATGTTTTACGAAAACATGACGGTGGCCGTATACGCCACAGATGGAAGAGCAAGCGCTAAAGAGACAAAGGAGGAACTATACTGGCACTTTAAGCTCCTTCATCTGAGCTCTGCAATCACCTTAGACGTACTTCCTATTGTCCTCTCGGAAGTTACGATGCAGTTCCCCGATTTTTCTGCGGTTGAGGACTTTGGAAATTTTGGACAGAAGCCGCACGATCGGCTAGGATTCTGCACCTTGGGAAAGGAGGAGAAGCGGGCAATGGCACAATCAGGTCGGAAGCCGTACGACTAGCGCGATCTCAGAAGGATGTAAACGTCCTATGGCTACGGTAACTCCGAGGGGAATCACAATGCCGGTCAGGTCGTCGCCGCATGGACAAACTTTGAGAGAGCTTTGAAGCTCTTTGGCGAGCTTCGCCACTTGACCATTGACGTTGTCTGGCCGAGAAGCTATGGAGCTGCAACATCCGTTGCAAAAGTTTCGGGAATACTGGACGATATCACGCAGTGGATAAAAAAGCAGATATTCTGGAGCTACAGTCACCATCCTCCTGAATGTTGAGGACAACGACAGTGGCGGTCTATCAGGACATTGGGCAAGAGGCACGCAGGCCATATTGGACCAGATGTCGACTACAATGCATGCATGGAAGCTTGTCATCAGTGAAATCCAAGATGTTGACGATGGGGAGTCGGATGCATGACGTTCGCCAAAGCTACGTCCAGTCGGCAGGACTTCCTGAGATAATAGTAGCTCAGCCATGGATCAAGTGTTATTCACATATCTAGTATGTTTACATAAAGTCTCGGATAAACACACACCGCGTTTTCGTCTTATGGTAGTCTCAACAACAGGCAAAGTTTCACATGATCTGCTCCACACTGTCAGCCTTCCCATGATCCCCATTGCCATGTTTGAACTCGCCCACCGCTTGGATAACGCACGCACGGCGAACGTCCTCGCATTGTTTTCGTTCACCGTCAGCGATGACATTGCCGCGGACGGCCTCACCTATGACGGTTTGTCGTAGGTGGCAGCTGGCTCTGCGGATGCGGTACCTTCCACTCTAAATATGGTTGTTCAGAGAAAGCGAGGTCTGCCACAGCCGCCGAGTCGAACATTCCCCGGTAAGGAAAACGTGATTCGGCCGCTATCCCCTCTTCGCATGAGGAATGTTTAAACGAATTCGAGTGCTCGATCATTTAACATCTGCGTGGTTCTTAGAAGACGTACCGACAGCGGGTATCAAGCGAGTAAGCGAGCATTTAAGAACTATAGGGCTCAGGTAGACCGGAAAGTTCTCCACGAGTAGTAGTGCTTTACCCAGGACGATGTCCCTGTGACGATCGGCAGCGGTCGTTCCGGTGAGATACCTAAAGTAGGACTGCCTGCTGTGGATCAGCTTGTGTCGTATTTTGGCTGAAGTTCTCGCATCTAACATTGCTGCCCGATGACTCCGGCTTCTACCCTGTTGTTCGTCTCGAGTATAATCAGCCTACTCAAGCTCATCTAGAACGTCTTCGTCTTTAGCGTCTAACCGACGGCTAGGCCAAGACTCCGCCTAGGATGCAAGAGCTCATCTCACCCGCTTTGAGTATAGCCCCATGTAAGACCCTTTCTCGCTATCAGACTATACTCCTAACGAACCTGAATCTCGAGAGGTGGTGACTTTGATCTGTTCCGTGTAGCTTTCTAGTCCAGGAATGTCGGTCTCTGCGCGAGCAAACCACAACCACACACTTAAAACTCACCCTCGGCGCCGGCGCCCTTATCTCTTTAGACACAGTCTGCGCCTTCCTCCCTGTCTCACCTACTACCTCCCCCTCCTCCACCCTCCACCCCCTTGCCCCCTTTATATACCCCTCCGTAAACCTTAAACTCCTTTCATCTAAATCCGTGATAAACAAAGGCTAATAACCACTCGCCCTCGCTACGGCCACTACTAAAGCGATGAATCTATCTAGCCTCGCCCTCGCTAGCAATACCGGCTCCTTTCTACTCGCCCTCGTCACAACCACTGCCAGAGCAATCGATATATTCGGTCTCGCCCCCGCCACTATCACCGGCTTCTCTCTCTTGCCCTCACCACTAGCAAAGCAATCAACCCATTTAGCATCGGCTCCGCTACCAACACTGGCCCCCTAGCCTCACTCTTGATCTCCCATCCCTGCACACTCTACCTGCTCGGCTAAATTAAGCATATACCTCCCCAACGTCTTCTCCCCTGGCTCTTGAACGAATTCGCATACGTCTCATTCCACTGCAATTGCAGGAAGGGGTCGTCCTGTGCAGGGCTGAGACGTCGAGACCCGCTGCTTTATGCGAGGGGATGCTTTGTAGCCGATGGAGGATGCAAGCAGCGGTCTTCGAGGCGGTGAGGGTTGAGGTGGGGATGTGGGAGCGACAAAGGCGGGTGGGGATGGTGAGAGTAGTAGATCCTGGGGATACGGATCATGCCGCTGCTGTGGCGGGCTTGAGCATTCGCCGGTGTTGGATACCTCGCAGTCGGTGGGCCATACCCACAGTCGATGTGAGGGGAACCATAGCGGTCTTGTTCTCTCCTCAATGACGTTGCATTGCTTGCGGGGTGGCTATGTGCATCCGAGAAGGATAGCTGTGACTCGAAATGAGGTGGCGGATTTGACGCTGGTCTGTGTGTTCGTGGCTGAAGCGCTGTTTTGCATGATACGGAGGTGAGAATTGTACGTGCTGAGCCTCCCGGCATCGGTCAGCGACACTCCGCAGACAGGTCCGGCTAGTGTACTAAAGCTCTCCACTTTTGAGTGTAGCGAATGCGACAGATACCTATTGTGCAAGTATGAGGGCAACTTGTGCAAGGAGGCTTCTGTTTGACCTGGAAGTCTCAGATGTTCCGGCGACGATTTGAATGTGGCCCTTACGTGGAGGATTGTCTTCCAACTTGATATGAGTGCCGGATGTATGTGGAGACCGCATGTGATATCCTTCACCGGCGGCGGCTCGAAACCCAATTGAGCATTAGCATCCACGAACGATAATGGCAGCACGTTGGACTGACAGGACTGTAGGTATCCAAGACAGACTCCCGATACCTTCACACCACTGCCGCCCACTGCCTCTGATTCTGACCCAAGTCGTCTTCCGACTCGACCTCTTTCCACTCGCTGTCCACATCTTCCCCCAACCGCGCCTGCCGAGGCTGTACCACTTGCTCGGTCATTATCGTCATCTTGGTCCGTGACTGCCTCGCCGTCGCTGTTCGGATCGATACGTGCGCCGCTGCCAAGGACATTTAGCGGTCTGAAAACTTTTCTGCCGAACCCAAACTATTGTGGGCTGTAGGGTAGAGCGAATCAGGGATGCGTGGAGAATTGCAGTGTCGTCCGAAATGCGTGGTCTGTACCTGGCCTCGTTCGCTATACTCTCCTCCGGGTACTCTCCTCCGGGAGCGCAGAGGTCGGCCTCTAAAACGGCGATGGAATAGCCAATGTCGGTATCTCAGCAAGATGCTTAACCGGCGAAGTCTTCTTCGGTGATCTCTTTGCTAGGGATCGTTTCGCAGGAGACGTTAAAAGAGCATCAGAGACCGGGCTGTTGATTTGTTGCTCTTCATTCTCTGCTGCCCTGCTTGCGTGCTCATACATGTGTTGTTTGTCGCAGAAAAAAATTAATAAATTTCAGTTGTAGAGGTGCTGTCAAAGATACACATGTGAGTGCCTCGCGGATCCCACTCTGTTGTCTTCTAGTCCCGTCCGTAAGACTTTCACAAAGTTGTCCAATGTGCTAGCTGGTCAATCCGACAGGTAGCGGCCGTCGAGATCAGCTCTATAGCCAGGCATCGCGTGCCAACTACTGACCGGCAGTTGGCTCGTGCGAACTCGTCCATGGAAACGATCTTAGTGCTCGTGCATCGGTGGTGGCTGTCGAAGCTGGTGTATGTAAAGTTACAATCCTGGTGCATTAAGAGACACGAGCTTGACATGCCCCCATGCCGGATCCCAACCTTCGACTTGGCTAGTGATGTGCGGGTGCTGGCGATGTGCGGGTGTTAATGCCGTTGCCCAGTAGTGGACTAGATCTTCTTCTGCCGACGGATGTGACGACGTGGCAACATGGCCGAAAGCCCAGGGCTTATCCTAGTGGCCAGATTGCTGGGGTGATAGCAAAAAGCTTCACTAGACCAGATTGTCCAGCGGTGAATGAGCGAAGAATAGCTAAAGGGGAGAGTTGGGGAAAAATTTGGTTCGTACAAGAAGTACAGGTATTTCGGAGATGACAAGAAATACGCGGAGTACATTGAGGAGCGGTGCAAGAGATGCAAGAGAAGGAAGAGAAGGATTAGATCACCAAAGCAAGTAACTAGGTAGATGAAAAGGCCCACGCTGCTGGCGGAGAGGGCACTTGGAAAGCCTAACGCGGGCTGCCAAACCTTATGTACTTGAAGGCATTTTTCTGATAGGAAGAGATACACAAATTTCAGCAAACATGTTCTACTTCCCGTCATACCTGTTTAATTGTCTGCCACAGCCTTTGACATGAAATACATGCAATGCCTGCTCGCAGCTGTTCAATCCATTGCAAGCCGCAAATTCGTCAAGGCTTCAGACGACTCCTTCTACGACCTAGCGTCAGCCTCTTCCGCCACGTCCGGAGCGGTCTACATTCATTTCAATGGGATGGGCGGGAGGACTAGCCAAGGCTATGACCGGCATACTTTGCTGGGACTTCGGTGGTGATGTTGGATCGGCTGGTGAGGATCTTTAGAGTTGTTTCACCGGATGCGACGCCCCTTGGCCCAGGGAGCATCAGGAAGCGTCGGGCATGTCACGAGATTCGACATGACAACCGTTGCGGAGACAGGGCGTGACACTAATTCTGCCTGAGGGAAGATGGTACGTGCTGGCGCATAGATAAGGTTGTGTATGGAAATGAATCGTTCTGAACAAGAGTTCGATCTTCAAAGGCGTCTCCAGGGATGCTGTGAGGGAGTGGCGCTCAAGAACACAAGCATAATGCAGCGCTTGAATCTTTTCTGTTCGTGGCTATGTATTCCAAGTAGGAGGTTTACGTGAGATGCGTATCCAGCCTCATACTTGTACTGGCGTCAACGAGCCGCTGTTCAGACTAGGCCTGTCTCTTCCTGTTTCTTAAGCCGTAGTCACCGAAGCGGAGATATAGCCTGCACTGATTGGTCTAGAGCGAGCACTCCTATTCCCAGCCAGTGGAGAACCAAAGGCAATAAGGCACAGCATGGATTTGAGCTCTGACGTCCTAGTCGAGACGCGATTACCGTGACGACCGAGCTCCGCATAGCCTGAAAGTGGAAGTCCATCCTGCTTGCTTAGTGAACGCGCAAGGCGCTACACGTGCTAAGTCCGAGCGCGAGTGAGCAGTGTTATACTAGGTAGAGTAATGCTCCGGCGCGCTTTGTCTTCCACTTTGACTATCCTGAGCCCCGACGAGAGTGCCTCGCCTCCCACTTATTGGCCTGGACCGGCCGATTGCCCATGGTCTAGATTCGTTCTAAAGCTGGACCACGTTTACGGAAGCATTTCCAGATCGTTGTTCTCATACCTGTCTCGGCTGCGGGCTTTCCCCAGAGTTAGAGATCGCATCGTGTCAGGAATCCGACTGTTATAACGGCCGCAATCGTACACAGACTGAACGCCATCACACCCTGCAGGCTGACTGCCAGGTAGACGTACTCCTACTTGACAACCGGGATGACTTGATAGTTGACAGCTAGAAAGATCTACAGGTCGACGATCAAGAAGAAGTAGTACTAGTTGACTCTCAAGGCAGCGTGCATGTGCACGGCCAGAGGGTAGTACTGGTTCGTGCCGAGAACCACGTGGTAGTTCACAGCTAGGAGTATACAACGATCGACGGCTGCTTACAAGCACCAGTTGATGGCCGGGGAGAAGTAGTCGTTGACCTTCTAGGCAGCGTATATGGGAGTGGTGAGGAGGGCGTAGGATCCGGCGGTTAGGAGGAAGTAATAGTGAGCGGTCAAGAGGACGTAGTAGTTGGCGCTGAGGAGGAAGTAGTACTTGGCGCCGAGGAGGTCGTAGTATTTGGCGCTGAGGAGGAAGTAGGGGTTGTCGCTAACGAGGAAGAAGGAATGGGCGCTGAGGAGGAAATAGGGTTTGGCGTTGAGGAGGAAGTATTACTTGACGCTGGTGAGGAAGTTCTGCTTAACGGCGAAGAGGAAGTTCTGCTTAATGCCGAGGAGGAAGTATTGCTTGATGCCGAGGAGGAAGAATTGCTTGGTAACGGGGAGGGAGTATTGCTTGACGCTGAGGAAGAAATAGTGGTTGACGGCCAGGAGTAGGTAGTGGTTGACAACCAGAAGGACGTAGTGGTTGGTAGCCAGCAGGAAGTACTTGCTGCCTTTCAACACGGTATACTTGTTGTTGGTTGCGAGGAGGTAATGATCGACCGCCAGGTCAAAGTACTGGTTGACTTCTAGCACGACTTAAGCGTTGATGCCCAAGGCAACATACATGTGACCACAGAGCTACGAGCATGTTGCTGACCATGACGGGGGACGTGGCTGAGACCCACGATATGGTAGAAGTAACGAGCCAGTAGGAGAAACAGTCTCGTTGCCGGGGTGAGGTTGAGGGCGAGTTAGATGGCGACGGAGGCTACGGCAACAACATCGTGCAAGCGTTCTCGATGCCTGTGACGGTATGATACCGTGCCCCTTGACAGAGCCAAGGACTCACTCCAGTCGCTCAAGTATGTACAACGCCACCGTCATGCTGCGAATATTTGGGGGAACCGAAATAGCTGCTCTGTCCTCCATCAAACATGAGAACATCTGACTCTACTCCCTATGGTGGCTCTCGAGAATGCGCTCGCCTATTCGCAGGCTCAAGACAGGAACTCAATGCTAAGAGCACACGGAACTTGCACGAATCGTAGGTAGTTAGCATCATAATAGAAGGGAAAAAGACTGGCGAGGAGAGTGTGGCAAACCTCCATGGAGGTTGTACTTTCCGATGCCAAGGAAGAGGCACTCGTTCAGCGCAAGAGAGAACCTATCATATGCTTTCTTATAATCAGTTTTAGGCAGGGGCAGTTCAGCTCGTCCCGGACGCACTTGTATAAGATCTTGAAGGCGCTGTAGTACGGTCGACCGTGAGTCGAACTCCTAGATGTCGCTCGATGCGGCTTGCATCACAGTCCAGAAGGCTTCGGTCCATCTCGTTGCGGTAGGAAGTCCTCGTCAGACTCCGAGCCATGCTGAAATGTTGAACCATCTGTTTGCCGACTTGTATCGCCCAAGACACACCTTGGTAATTTTGGAGCTTGGGCAGAGGAGTAGAATACTGGACCTGCTTACCACCAATGAAATCTGGGTCGTAACAGCGGCTGTCTAGAATCCAGCTTCACCGCAGATAGCCACCGACTTTGGCGACTGACTTTTGCCGAGAGCGAGTCTAGCATCAAGGACTCCAGTGTTCTGACCTTTCTCCCCATACTGCATGTCAGACGTCTCTGCCTCCGGTAACCTTATCTCTGCATATCTGCGCTCAAGCCTTTCTATTCTTCACATCTTCCGCCACGATCGATCGAGTACACTAGGTCATCAAATCATGTCGGCGGCAGGGCGAAACGTTATGAATGCCGCCGTCCAGATATACCTTGCCGAGCCCCACCCCAGGTTAACCACAATCCTCGAACAGAGTCATCATCTTTTCCCGAGTTGCGGACATGCACGAAGCGCCCGCTCTGTCGAACAACAACATGGACGAGACGTTCAACGAGGGGACTGCGCGATTAACACCGGATACGTGCACGTTGTAGCCGCACGCGAAGCACCCCGGACTCCCAGGTTCCACAGGGTGATAAACGGCACGTAAGCGAGTGCACTTAGGTATGCTTTTGGTCTTCTCGTCCGCTATCACGCCGATGGGAAGGATAGGTAGGATGATGATCTTGTCGAGGCTGCAGGCGTCCACTAGGGCGATGATACGACCATCTGCCTGTCAACCTTGCCTTGCTTCTTGCAAGCAAGCTTGAGCACCTGATCTTCCTTCCTAGCCGTTGACCTGGGCACCCATCCGGAGCCGTATCCATTCAGACATTGGGTACAGTCGACTGGTCCTCGATCTTCTTCAGGTCCCGTCCACGGCACTAAGTAGGACTAGTATAAGGCTCTCGGCTATGATGAAAGGTACAACCAGTTCGCGAGGATACTTCGCCGTCCAAGATGAGCGATGGGGTATGCCATCGGCTTCCGTGTAAGTTCGCAGTGAAAGTTGGGTCTGCCGCAGAACCATGTTCCAGCGCTCTTGCATCTCAGCAGTATCTAGAAAGCGGCACGTTCGTTGACCTGAGGTGCCGGACATTCCTTTCATGACTCCATGTAAGTGAGAGATCTCGATTCACTTTCATGATCATCCTTAAGCACGTATGCCTGTATGTCGATGTTGTCGAGATGACCATCACAGTCCTCGAGGCCCGATCAGTCACCTCCGCTTGGATCGATGATGACCCGGTACTAGAGGAAGTCAACCTCTGCAACGCTGTCACGATCGTCTCTTCGGTCGGAGTGTGCTACGACGACCCTGCCGGTCACGGAAGTGTGGCTACCGGTGCTTTCGAGATCGCCATTAACGTCGTCGGAGACTGCTCTGAGGAAACACGAGCGTTGGGTGCGGTGAGGACCTGTCACCACATAGATCCTCGAATATGATGCCGTCATGGTCGATCAATTCGGTCAGCGCGGAGCGAATAGACGGAGCAGCTTCACATTCGCCGTAGATAAAGCCATCTTACCGAATAAAGGCTCAGGCGTTGGTCAAGCACAAGAGCGAGTGGAAGGACTGAGCCAGAATTGTAGAGACTTCGTTGCATATCCTTTACTCAGGGGTCGCGCAAGCACCTCAGCCGACTCTCCAGCAGATGTTAAAATATGTTTGTTGAACGTTTTGAGCAAGACCGGAACAGGTGGCCAAAAGGCAGACACTGACGCACTTTTGGTGCATATGCTCCGGATTTCAGAACCATGTACCTCGCTCGAGTGTTTCTGAATCGCGACTACGAGATTGCCTGTAACGGAACTAGCAACCCGCATCACTCGAAACAGTCTGCGCAGATACGCTATCGCTGTGGTAGCAGCAGAGGGAGAATTGCTATAGTAAGCGCACCGGTTTCGGGCGCACTGAAGTATCCTTGGTGCGTTCGAGTGCACGAGCTGGCACCTGCCGTCGTTGATCTTCTTGTCATTGGCGTAAGAGAGGTTTCTGCGTAGCGAAGTCTATTTAGGTTCCGGTTCTTGACATCTCGATGTCCAGGAAATCTCAAATGGTAGAGTACAGAGCTGAACGATAGTCCTGACAATCTTGTAACTGGAGGAAGATCAGCATGGTGTCTAGTAATATCCAGACGTTCCGGACCCACGACGACAGCGGGAAATGTTCTGCGTGTTGGAGGGCCGACCTTGGCGCTCTTGAGGCAGATCCGAGAGAGGTCGAGTGGACTAGGCTGAGGTGTCTCTGAACATCGAAGGGTTGAGGACTGGTATTTGCGAGTCAAGCTCGTCCGCGACAAACGCTTCAGTTGGAGTATGTCCTGCCGTTCGTATAACATTGAATCTCCGTCTTATACAAGGCACTCGGTCTGCATGGGATAACCTGATCGATCCTGCTACGGCGTCGCGGATGCGTGATCCGAGTCCACGGCATTAGAGGAGAAGAGAAGATATGACTGTGTCCGACTCGTGTTTGGGAGTACCACAGCGATCTTTGAATCCATCTTGGTCCTTCTTGATCCTGACTGAGTAGCTGCTCGTGCTCTGCACTGCAGCATGACAGGACGTTCCGCAGGGTTCAGGTACGCGTGATAGCTGAAGTTGTTTCCAGCGCCTACGTAACCAAGTCCGAGCTGTGACGTTGTAACCCTATCATGTTTGAAGCCGAGAGCCAGAGTGCGGGAATCAATAACAGAGCAAGAGTATACTGTGGCTGATTCGTTTGTGACCATTCGGGGGTTTTAGTAGACGACGCAAATGCAGCAAAGGTTAAAGGTTCAGAAATCTGGGAAGAAAGCAAGCGTCATTTGGAGTCTTGCGTCTTCATCTTGCCCCTTCACCACCACCATGGGATACGTAGTCGACCTGAACAATTGTGGCGCCGGGATTCCATGCTCCCGCGGGCCTTGCGTGACGGTGGGTGTGTTACATTTCCAGATGTGGAGGTTGCCCGGTAAGGATGTGAGAATTGCTTATTGCTTTTCCAGACAAACAGTAATGGATATGACGTCTGACCTCATGCAGTGAACCAACATCATTTTTGGGATGACAAGAGCCCGCCGATCAACTAGGGCTTGCGTCGCCGACCCGCGGAACGTCGGGTGTGGATCTAAGCTGTACGCAGAACTTTCGTGATGGTGTCCGAGAAGATCAAGTCGTGCAGTAAGTTAGCATCACAACCTGGCCATGGTTATTCACACATGTCCTCCGCCCCTATCCCTCTTAGCACTCCCTGCTTTTATGGAAACTTCGTCGTCCTCTTCCCGTGATCGAGCCGCTCCGCAAGCCACTGATGATGAGCTATAGTATACATGCATTTCAAACCAGCACACACAAATGGCAAGCTTTCTACCAGATCCAAGACAATGCGCCATGTCTTCGAATTACCTCTATAATGACTCCGCTAAATGCATGATACTCTCGGGACCGGTGACGCTCGTATCCTACCAGCAAGGAGTTTGGCTGGTACGAGCATGCAGCACGGAGACAGAGTGGAACTTTCCCCACACATCTCACGTAGACCCGAAGGATTCTCTCCCGAAATTCAGTGAAGTAATCGGTGTTCAATTGTGAACGGCTCCCTGTGCTCGGGTCCATCGACTCTGAAGGACCGCGCGTCATCGAAGAAAGCATGACAGAACTGGTTCGTCTAACCTTAAAACACGGTGTTGGGCTCCTCGACATCGCAGAACCGCTGATCCTGACAGAACAGAAGGAACAAGAGGTTCACGGTCTGGAATTGTATCATTAGGGTGCTTTAGCATGTCAGGACCGAATGAGAAAGACGTTAAACATGGTCTTTGACAGACAGAATAACTTTCTCGTTTGTGATCTGCCATGCTCTTAAAAAAGCAACCTGGAGACTATAACATAGCATGCAGCACTCCAGGGTCCCATAACCAAATGCCCGCGATTCCAGCGAGCATTTCGTTGGTGATCAACCTCTCTGATGGTATTTATTGGCAAAGGCGGGGGTGGAGAAAGAAAACTCGGCACGGGCACACGGCACGGGCACACGGCACGGGCACACGGCACGGCCACACGGCACGGGCACACGGCACGGCCACACGGCACGGCCACACGGCACGGCCACACGGCACGGGCACCCTCTGCGCTTGTTGTTCCTGGACCCTGGACCCTGCGCCAGCAGTCCCTCCCCTTGATTGCCACGTTTGAGGCTTTCACAAGCGCTATGAACATGCTTTCAATAATGTAGCCTTTCCCTCAAAACGTTCTATCAAGTCAGTCTTGTGCGAGAATCATTTTGTATCTGGCTTGATTCGCAGAGGACCACGATTCTTGCAAAATGCGAACGGGAGGCTCTTGCTCGCAGCCGACTTTTGGCGTGTCAGCGGGGACGAGACTTCACGGAAAAGCCGCACGCAGCTTTGATTTTGACGGACAACGGACTCTCGTCTTTATGTCACCGTCCATCCACTACCACTTAAGTCACTACACTTTGGGTCATTGTGAAATTAAAAACCGCGGCCTCATTCACAGCATCACCTTGGTCAACAGCCATGTACTCAACGATAACAATTTCTATATCGATCACACCCTCTTCTTCAACGGCGACCTCTTCTTCGACGACGGCCTCTATCTCATTTTCGACGGCGACTTCGTCGTCTTCCTAATCCTTCCGCCCTCTTTCCTCATTCCCCTCCCCTTGATCCTCCTGCTCCTGATCAATTTCCTGCTCCCCGTCATCCTCCTCCTCAGTGTTCTCATCGTCACCGGATAATTCGAGGCCGTGCTCAGAAATAAACCTAGCATCGACAGTGTCCGTATCTTCTGAGACAACTAGCGCCGGCCAAGGGCACCGACAGCTTCACTTTCTTCGAGGGTTCTGAAGTAATGCACACAGTTGTACCGGGTGGCCTTGATCACTTCAAGCACTTGCCGGAGAACGACAAGCTCTTTTACCGCCAGCAAGCCATCGAGCACATTCAGCAAAGCTGCATTCGCACAGGCAAGACGGGCATCGTCAGCGGTCACATCATGTTTTGGGAGGAAGGTATGGTGACTGGCACCGCTGTGCATACCAAGAGCGACACTGCGGTTTTCAGTCACATCATCTGGATATTGCTGGGGCAGAAGTGTGCAGACGCAGAGCGGAGGACGCAACCCGGGCTCGTCCCACCGAATCACCTGAGCATCTGAAGCGTTGGCAGAAGGCTGAAAAGACACTTCTGGGCCGCCTTTGTCGGATCCACAACATCATTTACCTGGTGATTGAGACATGTATGGCAAGGCCAGAGCACATCGCCAACATCATCAGCGACTTCGCAATTCACAATGAGACTGAGAATGGTCTGCGCGCCCGACAACGTCTGGATGATATCATGGACAATCATCCAGCAACATTACGAAGCATGCTGGTGTTTGATGGTGACAGGACTCTTACACATGAAGACACTTGAGAGTTATTCTGGGCCGCTTTACGAGCCAAGGGCGCTTGTCTGACAACAAATTCAAGGGTCGTGGTACGATCGACACTGAGAATAGACTTTTTAACACCACCGCGATGGACTGAGTCGCGGGTCCCGTCGACGGACCTGTCGAGACAAGAGACGGCGGACATATATGGGAGATCATGATGGCAGGCAGCGGTGCCCTAGATGCGTGATTGAATGGTGACTATTGGTGTCAAAATTTGACCGGATGCAAGAGCCGAAGGATATGCTTTTCGGCACGAAGATGCTAATGAAGTGGATCATGTTATACTTCGAAAGGGCGATGCAGATCTTACACGAATACAATTATCAATCAAAGTTTATCGCGAGGTGACATCTGCCAGGCGAAGGGTCACAAGGCGCCGAACAAAGCTTACATGTCTGATCACCCATGCAGCCCCTTTTTATCCTAATCACCGCTATGACTGCAGCACATGCGACTCCCATTGCCCATCAGCCGCCTCGCTCGCCTAATGCATAATTCCAGGTCTGAATCAGGTTCACCACCTGGACTGTGGACATGCCACTAGGTGGCAACCTTGACCAGAACTTGCATCATCGCTACCAATCTGGTTTGAACTCATTCCCAAGTCGCCAGGTTCGCAGATCAGTGCAGCGGTATCGGTATCAAGCCCGATGGTGGCCCTGATCTTCGACATTCCGAACCCCACCACTCTGACAAATCGAAGTCTCCAGTATAATCTTGTCTCGCTTCGACCGACCGGCCCTTATGCTCGAGTACCTCCTACTAGGTCTCCTTTCGGCAACCTTTCGCGGTGCCACGACATGTCCTCAACAACCGACGCCGGCAACCTCAAGACCATTTGTGGCATCCCGTCGAGCATGCTACGTCATTTGAGCTTCGTCCGTTGTGGTGTTGAGTAAGTAACGTTGCCGTGAGGGTCATTAGGCTTGTCCTGTCTCGGTCTCGATGGACTAACTCGTCTGCTGAGTTGTGTCAGCTACGTTCTCCAACGACTGGCAAGATCTTTCGAGATGAATCGAAAGATGGCAACAGTCAGCGAGCGACCGAGTAGTCAGTCGTCGTGTGTAGGGTGTTGATGTCTTGTAGGTGTTTTGAAAGAATAGCGTGATCAATTGGCGACGCGAATGGGCCAGTCGCCGCTTGGGCAGGCGACGAAGTGACGAGGGAGTGAGTGTTGGAGTGGTTCTGCCAGCCAGCAGATCATCCGGACGTACAGCTGGGACTATCCTCTCGATTTCGCGCGAGCCCCAACTACGTGCTCGGCCAGCTCTGCCGCCCCAGCGAAGCGCTTGCCGCCGGTTGTAGTCCTTCTCTACATCAATAGCTTCTCTAGCTTCCAGGATTGTCCGAGCGATCCCGTTATCCGTTGGTGCTAACTTTACTGCGTCGCTCGTCCCCGTTTCAAAGCAAAGTGGAAGATGTTCCCAGCAAGGTCTTGATACTTGCTGGCATCCCGATGAAGGTGACCACCAGCGGCTCCACCAGGCAGATAGCTGCCGCACGTGAGATAGTCAAAAGCATACCGTACGCGCGACCAGTGCTTGCGGCTGTCATTTCCCATAGAGTTTCGAATATAGGAGGTCTCGGACCCTCTCCAGAGGTACACAAGCAATGCAGTCGTGTGTGTTGCTGAACATCTTAGGCGTGCCATGCCAGAAGTGAGGGTGCATGGGGAGGATTCAGAGGGTTCCGCCGAACCGCAGCAGACTCAGACCTCGTCGACATCTTCCTGTGCGCGATCATACCTAGTGACAGTGGATAGGAGACCTAGTCGGAGATGGTGGGGGGGACCTCACTAGCGTCGTCATTCCGGCAGTGTACGTGGTAGCGGCGGTGTCATGGCCCGACTGCTTCTTTCGGACCATACGATAAGATAGCGCTGGAGACATTGCTATGGGGAGCTGTGTGCAGATTGGTGAGGCCGGGTGCGCAGTGGTGCCATGGTGATGGTTGTAGACTGACCTAGAGGGCACATTTGCGAGTCTGATGATGTGTTCGTGCCCTCAAGTCGGTATATTGCCATCGTATGTATAATGACGAAAGGTGATTAGAGCGAAGCAAGACCAAGAGTGCTCCCGCTCTAAGGTACTCGAGGGAGCGAGGTAAGCGGGGCGGAATCTTGGCCAAGTCTTTCCCCCGCTGCCTGTCCTAGCCTCACCATGGCGGAGCTAACTCCCTACTCTATCGCTGAATAGAGCCAAGCTTCATCCTAGCACCACAGTGAAATTTCTTTTTAGACTGCGACCTTTGACACCTTGTCCACAAGCCGAGAGATACTGTACATCACGCTAGACTGTTAATCCCTCGCTTGCTATACCCTAACGATCTCCTGCGGCTACTAACACTATACCTCTCCGGCGAGCCTACACTCTTCCTTATCGACCCCTTACTCTGCCTAATAATCTGCGGTCCTTGCTAACGCTCTGATCCCGATCTCTCGAGCTAAACACTCGTTTGCTATCGCTAGTGTCGATGATGCCTAAATCAGGATCTAGACCTCCTCTAGCAGACGATCTCCTCAAATGCAGAGTCAGCTTCCTAATATCAGCTTAGACGCCTCTACTCCGGCTCCATTACTCTCCCGCAGATCCATCGCTTGAGAAGAAGAGCCGTCCCGCACCACACCGCCGGTCATCGAGTCGAAGTGTGAGAAGCATTGGGAAGAGCACAGGGTCGCCATCGATGGGGCCGATCACATCGCTCTGCGGCCGGCAACATACCGTGATGTGGATACTATCACCGAGCTGAGCCAAGTCATTTGATGCCCATCGCCACATCTCATCAACGATCCCACCGACGAAAGTCTTGCAACGGCCACACGACTTCGGATGGGGCGAGGAGGCGAAGATGCTGCCGAAACCCACCTATCATAGAGCAGATGGAAGACAAAGCAGACTGAAGTTGGTGACATTTCGGACGGTTCTAAAGAAGTAGAGGACGAAATTCACCTGGTCTCCTCAGCGCCCCGGCTTCCTGGACGATCCAGCATCATAGTCTCCTATGTGAAGCCTTTTCCTACGGATCATTATCGATGTCGGTTTGCACAATGGCTGACTCGCTCAATCCGCTCGTAGCCATTCTACAAAGTGCAAGTTGGGAATGACGTTGATAACATCACCACCTCTTCTTCACAGGAGCACCGCCGACGGTAAGTTGTGTCCGCTCCCTTCAAGTCATCGCTGCCTGCCTCAAAGCGAGCATCTGCAATTGCGGTTCTGTACGTGAGGCAATTCGCGGGCGGGTGATATGTAACTACCAGCCCCTGCGACACCCTCCTTACTAGAGTCAGATCGAACCTCCATTCCGCGACGCTCCATGCGCCTCTGCCAATCAGTGAGGCCTGATAGATAACGACTTATTTCAAGTCATGCGTTCCTCGTTCTACCACCCGCGACTGCTACATTCCTTGAGACCTTCGCCACACAATGTCGACACTGAATGATGAATGTGTCATACTGTTCCTCGGCTCTTCACTGGCTCCCTGGAGGACAGATTAACCTTCCGCCCGTTCTGCAAGCACGTTTACCAGCTCCTTCCCTCTGCATCACTCTTTCGCTACTTCTCCTCACACCGGGGGAACAAGTTCCGCCTGTCTGCACCGTTGACGACTCTTCAATCGTGCCTTAATGGACTCCCGCTCGGCACTTGCTCCATCTCGTGTATGTTTCTGGCTACTGGCGGCCGTCAGACCACACTGCGGGGCGACTTTCAAGAAGCGAAAGACCAAGAGGGGGGGACCTTGAAGAGGGAGACTGCTTGATACCGGCACCGTGAGGATGAGACCGCTTGAGGCCAAGCCGCCTCGTCCGTGACCATCCGTTAGGATGCTATGTCGGCACACCGAGGTATTTCGCGGCGAAAGCGCTCCACCTCGAAAGCGGAATTCGTCTAAGCGCACCGTCCATGGCTTTAACACTTGCCCGTCTGATCCGGTTCTTCTCTTGTTCCGTGGAAGATTTGGACAATCAAGGGACCGTGCGGTACTATTTAGCACGGGACGAAGCATTCATCAACAACTTGTGGCTTACATTGAGACGACTCCATCATGGACGGAACGAGGTCAAGACGCGGCAAGTCATCTCTTTACATCGATTATAGCACAAGTAGAAAAGGACAAAACTTCTGATGGGTATTCGTGCAACAGCAAAGCTATGAGTGCTAATTTAAGATGCAAAACCCCTCCTTCCTTAACTATCTCTGCGTTGCTTGTCTCGCATCTCTCCACTTCTTAAATACCTTGAGCCATATAGGGTGACCGCGGCCTCAGACTGTGGCTGACATGGCAAGCACCATTGACTCTGGCGGAGCGTGGCCATGCAGAATGTTCGACAGACCCTTGTCGTGAGCTTTTAACCTGGATGGGACGATGCCGATGCCAGAGAGACCATCGATCTTGGACATGGTGCGGCCCATCATGTCCATGACAGCGCTTTAATAGCTCCTTATCCATGCCTTGATTCTGTCCGCATAATCCCATTCGTCGATCTTGTCCACGTGGAAAGGATGCTGAAGTAGGTACTGCATTTCTTGTGCCTCGAGAAGCTGCATTGTCATTTTTGCTCGGTTACCCATAAGGCCAGAGTAGGGGGGCTCGCGGAGGGTAGGAAAGTCTTTGCGATTGCTGTTCAGGTCCGAGGTGCTGATGATATGATGGCAGTAGGTGCCGACATAGTTGTCCCATGGAAGTAGAGTATCTGTTATGCCAAACTGTCCTCCGGCCAAGTCGAGAGCGAAACTGGCGCCTGAGAAGGTTACGACACGAGCTACCACGTGGCGTGGGTGATTTGATGGCTGATAAGCGGAATTTTCATCTTTGCAGATGGTCACAAAGTCTGTGTTCTTGAGCTCCATGTCGATCAACTTGATGTCAGTAGCGACTGCGACTTCGGTTAGCACTGACTATCAAACAGCATGTTCGGAACAATTACCTTTCCCCACAAGTTCCAGGCTAAGAGGGAGAGTTGCAAGAGCGAGGCACTCTCTGCTGGCCCGATAGCTCAGAATAGCGGCATGGTCCATGGGGCCTACAGCTGTCCAGATTTCCTCAGGAACGACTCTCGTAATACCGGTAGGCTGGACAAGACTTGCACGATCTGCAGCAGTGCGAAGGATGAAAAGTCCTTTGTCGCTATCAAGCTCGACGCCGATGACCGGCAGCTCGTTCATGCCGATACGATAGAAAAGGGCCAGGTCCTAGAGCATGCCGGCAAACTTTTTAAGACAGTAGGTGATTCTGGAAGCTTTGCATAAGGGCTGATGAATTGGCTTGTGTTGCAGTTAACATTTCTGACTGCAGTACCTAACCACAACATGACTAGTCAAGTCGCTGTTAGGACAGTTGGCGCACATGTTGCAGACGATGCTCGCCGATGCGCCACATTGAATGCACAAAGGCGCCATTTCGGAGATGTGAGGAGATACAGAGCAGAACAGGTGTATCGTGAAGCGTGAAGGGAGGTGAGGTGAGGTCAGCGCCTGAAATCTTGAAGAAGCTCGATGGCACGGGGACCTGACCCAATGAGGCAAGCACACGTCAAGGTTCCGCGTTGCAGCTGCTACTGCTTGATGCTTGAGTGATTGACTAGCTGTCGAGTATCAAGAGATTTCGAGTGCAGACCTTTTTATCTTTCATCTTCATGCCAGGTCAACATGTACAATACCCACACTGATTTAGACGAACCTGTTTTTGTAGCTTCTGTAGTTGTTGGGTATGTGTGAATTCATCTTGAGAGGCTTCTGGTGACTGTTTATTAGGCAGGCTTTCTGCTCGTGCCGTTATGAGATGACGATAGACGCAAGTAAAATGATTTTGCAGAGATATGCAAAATTCTGATCCGGCATGTGTTGCCAATGCATAACAGTGCTGTCCTATCTATGAAGTAAGGCCGCTGCACCTGAAAACCCTCACGATACTATAACCAGGATTGACTCAGCATTGATCTGCTCCCAACTTCTGTCGTTACTTACTGGTCTGGTCAATGCCTCACCCGGGCTGCTGGAGCGGCTGACCTGGAAACCAGGCACCTGACAATGTCAATTACTTGTGCTGGATGCCGGATTTGGACATATGGATGCGGCACTAATGAGTCTGCTTGCCATGATCAGTCGTTTATCCGACAGGCTGTCGATTTCCGTCATGTTACGAAAGAAGGACAAACTCGAGTGGCCCTCCTGAAGTCGACTTGTTTTCGCCAGCTCGTAGGCAATCGAATAGACACTTTGCACAAGCGTGATACAAAGCGTATGCGAATGGTCATTTCTAGACACCCTGATCATTCGTTTTTGCTTTCTGCATTTGCAGTCATGATCTTTCACCATACCTTGAGGTGGCGAGGTCGTGTGTCAACGCCGTGCAGTCGTCATGTCGGGCCGACAAAAGCTAGGCAGAAGTTCTGTCCGACCCTCCAAATACGCATCATCCATTCAAATAATATGTTCATAGATTCGAATTCTTGAACATGAATCTCATTTGAGATCCTTTAAGCATGCTTAGCTCTTTGACTCTTTTCACCCCTGCTATCAACCCTAACCCCTACAACGATTGCGCCTGCACCCATATCAACTCGCTCGATGTCCCTGACAAATCCGTCTGCGGCTATGCCGTCGACTCCAATGTCTAGCCCCGCCCCTTCAACCACGGCATCAGATGCTCCATCTCGCAACCTTCCCGGCCATCTCACCCTCCTCCAGCGCCCCCACCAGCATCAAACACTACCATTCCATGGGCACAGACTTCGTGGCCCTTGACAAGTACTCTACGGACCGACCTCGATTGCCAACAACCACAAGCCCATCATGGACACAGCCCTCCTAACCCTCCCAGTCCTCGTCGAGTCCTTCACAGCGCTCGACCCCTGAAGCTACACAAGCCCTATCAAGCTTACCAAATCCACCACCGTCTGCTAGGAGCCCTTGGCCACCCTCATAAATGTAGAGAATGCCACCCGGTGCTGTCGGTCGTACGACCATAGTCCATGCGCAACTACAAGTAGAGGTGGTAAAGCAGGTCAGGAAGAACAAGTCGTAAGGCGGGGAGGGAGGGCGGGAAGGTCTAAGCGGGAGCGAAACCAGGTGTGTAGTAGGAGCGTAGGTGCGACAGGAGGCGAGGACTGAGAAGATTGACGCTGTTACGTGGAGCTATTCAAAATATAGACAACCCCTAACGTGAGTTGGAAGGGGGAGGTGGCGATGGTGGCGGTCGGCCAAGGTCAATCGGGTGCGCCATGGACCACAGATCGGAAGTGGACGAAGAAGGCGGAAGGGTAGGGGAGTGGTGCCGGGGCCAGGATGGAATAGAACAGGCGTACAGGTGGAGCAGGGGAGGTGGAGCAGGGGAGGTGGAGCAGGGAGAAGAGCGGTCACAGTGGTAGGGAGGGCCGGTTTAGTCCGGGGTTTCTAACCCTCTTTCACAGGAAGCACGCTCGACTATCCCTAGGTTCCGGTCACGGCGATCGGTGAATAGGTATTTTTGTAGGAGGAAGTTGAAGGAAAAGGTGAAGTAGAGCAAAAGCAAGGCCGTGGAAGTGGAAGAGGGGAAGGTGAGGTGGCCAAGGTGATGATGGATTGTGGGTTTGAGGTGCGACAAGGGCTTGCAGAGCGAGGATGACGGGGACATCTGAAACGGGCCGGGAGTGAGCACGGAAGCAGCGGCGACCAAGGAAGATAGGCGACATATGCATGAGAGGATCAATGAGGGTGCCATGAACTGGAAGGTTTTTGAAGACTGCATGTTGTCTTTTGGCTGGATACATACACCAGCCGAGATACTTCAACAGCCCCAGTAGACTGCAATTGGGGAGATGGCGTTCATTTTCGGCATTTGTTTGGTTAGATCGAATGTGAATAGTTCCGACTCACGGAGATCCAGTGTTGAATGCTGAGGGTCTGTGGCGGCGCTGGATCTGGATGGGTCGCAGTCAAGAGCTCTTTCTCCGCCAGCGACCGTCGATAGTGATCACCCAACTCCAGCCATAACTGTGGGAAGGCCGAGTGTGAATTTGGTGCTGTTGCGCTGGCTGGCAAAATCGCAAAGGTAAAAATGGCGAATGGGAAGCTTGTTAATGGCATCAAAGCAGGCCCATCCTTTGTTGAGACAGATACTCACATTCACATGATCTCAACAAGGGTTGCATTTGCCTCTCGTTTTTAATTTCTTGAGATATCCTCTTGCATTGCTCAGGATCGCTCCTAGAAGCCTACCAGCTGCTTTTATTGGTCTTGCCTGACGGAAATCCTCTTCACCAGCCCGGATGTCCCTCTAGATCCTCTCGGTAGGTCGATGGGATCGTTTCGCTGATTCCTCCATAGTCTTATGCTTCTGATCTTCAATTTCCTCATGAAATTTGTGACTGGGACCAGTGTACCGAACTCGATCTCCGAGGTTAGAGACCATGGTCTCCTTATCATTCACCACGTCGAACTTCTCGCCCAACTTGGATGCTCTGAAGAAGCAAGTGACGTATTGTTACCTCTTGCGCTTGAGGCTGGGTCTTTGCGTCCCAACAGCGACAATCGAGGGATCGAAGGGGTCGGAAGAATCGAGTAGCCCCAGTGGCGGCGGACCCAATACAGGTAGCAATCCCCCCGCTTGTTGAAGAGCTTCATCGTAGAGCCGTAACCTCTCCTTTTCCGTGTCATCTAGGAATAGCTGAAGCATTGCGACCATCTCCTTTGCTGCCTCTACTCCAAATCCTAAAACAACCTGTGCAGCTTGCGGGAGTGCCTGACTAGTGAGTGGAATGATTGTGGCGCCTCCAGATGATGGCTGCGTTGGGGAACAGTCGTCCTCCCAATGCTGCATCGGTCCCGTCGCTTGAGGAACCTGTGAGTCTGAAGCGGTGTGCTCGTGCTCTATCTCGACGTCATCGATGGTGCCTTTATCGTCAAGTCGCTTGACACCAGTGACAATGGAGCTTTCGACCCGAAATTTGACGTTCAGTTGGCCTTCGAAGGCATCCTCAGAGGATTGTGGCCGGGGGTTGACTAGGAGGTTCAGCATGGATGACTTGTCTGCTTTCTACACACTCACCTTGAATGGTTTCCAAGCCGCGGTTTGGGTCTTGTTGATCAACGTTGATGTACCGATATTGGAAGATCCAGCGCCAGAGGATCATGATTTGATCCGCGTCTGGAACACCGCTATCGCCAGGTTTGACAGGGTGCAAACCATCTATAATCTTGGGTTTGATATCATCCAATCGCCCCTTGTGGTCTTGTATATGCCTGATCAGGCGTGAGAGCAGTGCATCTTGGCCAACGTCGAGGTATCTTCTCCGGAGCGAGATTAGAGCAACTTGCATCGGTATCTTGAATTGAATCTTGAACAGCTTAGAGATATCACTTGCGGCAGACAACTCATGCTCTTGCACGAATTGGACAGATCGGAACAACTTCTCCATCGTCCCCTGGTACTCTGTCGCCAAGTGCTTCGATCGCTCGATTTTGAACAATTCGGGGATCAAGACCTCTAGACCAGCATCTTTCAACTGCTTCAAGGTGACGCTGTCAAAGATCGTGCTAGTAGGACTGGAATCTAGCTTGCCAGACACCAGGTACTCCATGTCGTATAGGTCCGAGCGCTCAAGGGATGGGCGAAACCATGAAATCAGCTTCTGGGCGCTGTGTATCTGATGGTGTTCGTGCACGTCATGCTTGCCCTTGTTGAGATCCTGTACCAGTTGCATATCCATGATATAGACGAGTATGTCTTCGTCTTTGACTGTGTTTCCCCTAGATGAACGGTCCTGCATCAACCAAGCATGGACCAGTACGAAGACCAGAGATGAAGACCAAGAGGTCAGCACGACTTCTGCTCGGTGGTGCTGCCACGATAAGTGTTTGCTGACTTGCTGTCTAGCTAAGCGGATGTTCTTGACATCGAAGATATCCCTGTCGTGGTCTCCTTGGCGAGTCTGACCATTGATCGTCACGAAATCGTGTTTACCGCGCGAGAGGAATGAGGCGGCGCGGAAAAGATAGCGCTGCTGACATGGCGCATCGATACGGTTGTGAACATAAGGTTGCATGGTAGGAGAATTTAGGGCCCTCGCCTCCTGTGTGAGATATTGTCGAGCTCGATGCGAATAGCGGCTGTTCTTTGGGGGTGACTGGACGGTGACGGCGCTCGTTGGTGGAAATGTGATCCGCAGATGGCTTTCAAATGCCATCTTCCAGCCTGCCGTCGCAGAAGTTGCGTGAGGCTCGGAGGATATTTATATACGGCTCTGCGCCTAAAGCGCAAGTCAAAATGCAAAGAAAGAGTGAGGCTTGATTGTACGAGTCGGCGAGGAAAGAGTGAAGTTGTCGATGATACGAAGATATTACGAACGATGATTAATGGCCGCGACCCTTGCGGGGTAGCTGAGTGCAGCGACAATCTACTCGGTGACTATTGTACTATCGAAGTGATTGTGGTTCTTGGAGAAAGATGTGATTGGGTCAAATCTGAAGCATGTGATTGTGCTGCCAGCGAGTGAAAGGAAAGGTTGCAACTGCACATACATGCCATGCATTGATGACGACGAAAGTGGGAGAGCGCTCGAAGCAAGCCTCAATGGCTCTCTTCTCGAGCATTCGAGCTCTGTTTAATAGAGTCCTAAACAGGTTCGCTCTCGACCACTGAAGGGATTGGCGGCGACTGACAATCGACACTACCTCAGATGTCAGCTCAATTCGTTTTCTGTTCGGATGCATATGTACGTGACAATCTCATCCAGACTTTTGACCTTCAGCCGCATACGATGAGCTGGTACAAGTTGGAGGAGAGTCACCAAAGACTTCATCTTTTCCCCTTCGCAATCTTCTACAGTGCGCGTACGCTAAGAGTCGACACGTGGTTGTGAGACTCATTCACAGCGATGCCGGGTGAGCACTTGCACTTGACGACGGGACATGAAAATGCGAAGTTTTCTTCGTTGACAAGAGTCTGCTGCGCCTTGGTCGTCTGAAATGCTTCATCACGCCGCATGACGTCGATGGCGGGAGCCTGCCGCTTCCCGAGCACCCAAATCCAAATCCCGACCAATCACCACATGCAGAAGCGACAACATAAGGCACAACAATGATCATATTGTGGTTTGAAATAATATCCAGTCTGCAGGGAGCACCAATATATGGGGATGGCAGTAAATGTATCGGTCGGCTGCTCAATTTTGTACGCTACGACATCGAGCAGACTTGGCCATGACATACTCGGCGGAAGCCCATTATGCTGCAATGATATATGCTTGACTCCCCATACAGCCAGATCAACCTCGCAGAAGACTTCGCACACCACCCTAATCAAGTTATGACACTCTTCTTGATGCTCGGCCAGCCAATCTCGCTTTGATGAGATGTGTGTCTGGTCTTCTTCTTCTCCCCAGGCTTGACGTCTGATGAGGCCTTGCGTTTTTTGCGCAGGCCCGGGAGCAGCACATTCCCTTCTTGGCTATTGGCCGATGTCAGAAACCAGGTGGGGTCGAGCAGTCCTTGCTTCGAAGACGGCTTCGGCGCTGCTGTGAACTTGTTGGGGGCAAGGGACTCGATGATCTCGTCCGGTATCCACAATATATGATCGTACAGTTGTTTAGGGCATGTGGATGCAGTAGGCCCCGCTGGCTTGATGTCTATCCTCCACTTGACTTTGAAGCACTCCTTCGCCCACTTCTTCTCGTCCCGCTCTCAACCCAAGATTGTCCAATCCCTCGATGTTGGAAATAGTTCCGAGTGTCGGAGCTGCGCGATGAACGTTGCGTTCATGAAGACGAAGGGTATAGCCGGCTCAGGGAGTCCTAACCCATGCAAGAGGGTTCTTGCATGCGCCCAGATAGTCGGAAAGGAAAGTAATTCGCTGGTGAACTTCGTTCTGCTCTCGAGGTCTAATCGAGAAGACACTCGTGGCCTGACAATAGCGTCGTATTCCATCCCATCCTCCTAGATCCTCACTTCACCCTCGTCCCAGCTCTCGTCCACTCGTCAGTTCGCTTCAAGGCCTTCCTCCTACCGCCAAGACGCCGCGTCTCTGGGAAGGCTCAGCCCGCCACGGCTCCCAATTCGTCATTTCACCTCCTCTCTCTCGGCCCCGACAGTCTGTTCCCTCCGTCTTCTACCGCAGCGACCAATTCGCCCTCCTCCAAAATCGTCATGCGGGAACCGTGGTGGCGTGCGGGCCGATGGCGGAGGTATCGGAGGTCGGGAACATCGTTGAGTTTGAGGGTGTAGAAAAGGTAGACATCGAGGTCGTTGAAGAGGGGAAGCAGAGGGTTGCGGGCTGTCCACCGTCGAGAAGAGTCGATTCTCGGGCAAAGTTCATCGGTACTTCGAGAATCTCGTAAACTATCATGCCTAGCAGGAAGCAGAGGGCCTCAGACTCATGTTACTGAAGGAAGGGAGCTCAGAGGAAGGTTGCAGAACTTACTCTGTTGCTCCTGCGGTAGACGAGGATAGCAGCCGTGTCGCGAACGGTGATTCGAGGGGATAAGCGAAAGCTCTTGGGTGCCGTTGTCGATGTGATAGGGTACCCTGTAGTGACCGACTACACGGCAGGGGATGAGATTGGATTTGAGAGGTTGAGGTTGACGGGCATGGAGACGGGAGTTCACGACGTTCCTCGTTTCGTCCTCGCTGAGTCGCCCGGGTAGAATTGTGCTGCACTAGCCTACGACACTTCAGATGACCTCGACGATGACGCGGTAGCCGCCACTCGATTGGTGTCGGTGGTGTGCTCTTCCGTGTCGGGTTTAAGGTTTCTGGTATCCGCACGGAAGTACCTAGTGGGGTCCGGTAAGATCTGTTAAGACTTCCGATGTGGCTGTCGTGGCCTGTGGTATGCAGTACGCTTGGTCTACTTGGTCTTACAGTCATGAGCCAGTGTGGTCGTGGTAGAAGATGTCATGATAGACGAGTCTCCTTCGAAATACCCATGATGTAGATCTCGTGCTCGCACGCCTTAACACCGCACATCTTCTCGCCAGAGATCTAGTCACTACAGACTTCGTTGTCGTTGACTCTCTCGCGCTGGAGCTAACCAGTGTGGAAGTCATTGTCGGCGAGCGTCGTGGGATTACACGACGTGTAGTAATTTGTGTCGGAGAAGAGTTCATCGCATGGGGATTAATCTTGAGGGAACGCAGTGAGAGAGCTCATCGTCTTGTTGTGACGCCATAGTTCCTTGCGCACGGTATGACCGTTCCAGTCTTGCTGTCGCTAAAGGTGAGGGTGGAACGTCCGGCCTGGTCATAGGCTTCATGATTAATCGCAGATCAAGCGTTCCTTTGATAAGGTTTTGAGGGCAAGTTTAGTGACGAGAAACTTGTCCCACCAGAAACCTTTGGGTTCTTCGGTCGTGGTTGTGGGAGATGTTGAGGTAGCGAGACTTCCAGGTTGTAAAGGGATTCGGTTTAGAGAATATTGCGTCAGACAGGCTTGATACTGGCCAGCCTGTTCCAGCTTGTGCAATACCAGCCTCCTCTACGCCAGCTCCAGGTGGAAAAATAGCCGGATTGTGCTGAATCAGACAATATTGGAATTCCATTGGTAGATGACGCTGCTGATAGCTGGCTGGAAGATGCCGATTGTAATCGGTGGTCGTAAATGATTCGGGGTTAAGTGCTTGTATGATACCTTGATCGTCGACCAAGAGAAAGTCGGCTCTAATGAGACGACAACGTTGAATGCTGATATACCTCGCATCCACGTTATCAGGATTGTGACAATTCTTTGCGTTGGCTGGTTTGACCTTGGCCGCGATCGTCTTCCGGCAGCCCGGCTCTGTCCTCCCCGTACAGTGCCCGGACGACAACTTAGTATTGGAAGTCCTGACCGGTACCAAGGCGTCTTCGAAGATGAGCTCGGTCCATCCTTTGCGTGAGCGTAGGCGGACTATGTACAGCTGGCCTTGCGTAAGCTCGATGAAAGGTTTCTTTGAGGCTTGAGAGCGACACAAGATTAGTAGACTGTGTAATCCAAGTCATCACGAAAAGTGTACAAAGGTGTTGGCGACGTGGCGTCTGCACGAAGGGTGTGACCATCGACAAGTCAACAGCCGAGGTCAGAAACACCTGACTCTCAAGTTTCTGGGTTGACCCGCAGACACTAACCAGAACTCACCCATCGCTTCTTACAGTACCTTCCTCGACATGGATGTCCAAAACGACGGCAGACTACCTATGGATTTGTGGACCATGACCACGCTGGCGACAAAGCAGATTGCTTGGACCGCACTGCGAGCTCGACCTCACCAAGCACAGCATGAGCTTTCGCACCACGTGGCACATCATTTGCACCCAAGCTTTCACAACCAAATGCACCAGCAAGTGGCCGACATGACGCTTCCCTCTGACCAGTACCGACTGCACCCGCATCGGATCCTTCCGAGGTCTAGCAAGGTTGTCTCGCAGCTCAAGATAAACCTCTCCCCCTCCCCCTCCCCATCGCCCCCCTCCCCTTGTCATGCTCTTGCCCTACCTCGGCGCGGCGGTAGGTCTCGTATTCCGGCTTCCCTTCCGCCAGCTTCCCCAGGTTGTGCTACACCGCATCGTACTGGAAGATGAAGAGGTATCACTGTGTGGTGCACTGTTGTCCGGCTCAGGGCTGTCGGTGGTGGAGAGAGCGAGGAGGACTGGGCCTTGAACCGCGGACGTCGCCAAGTTCGACCTCGACCTTGCCGTTGTGGTTTGGGGTAGTTATCTTGCGTCGAATGACGTGCCCGGGGAGGCGGAGAGGCGGGGAAGGAAGGGTGGCGAAGCTGTTAGTGGTCATCTTGATCCAGGGCCGGAAGAGTAGGGTTGGCCGCAATTGGAAGAGAACATCTTGCTCGGGGGATTAGAGGGGAATCTGGTGGGGTGAGGTGATGAGCATCTTGTTCATGTCTATATAGAAACTTGGTAGAAGTGTTGAAGGAGGACTAGCGTGAGGGTCATGGTAGACCAGCGTGAGGGTCATGGTAGACCAGCGTGAGGGTGATGGTGGGCCAGCGTGAGGGTGATAGTGGGCCAGCGTGAGGGTGTTGGTGGACCAGCGTGAGGGTGATGTTACTTCCTTTGCTCGTGCTTTTAGAGGAGGAATAGCAAGGAGTGTTGGTGAGTTTCTTTCCCAAGGCGGTCGGGGTGCTGTCTGCGTCGATGGAGGCGCTCTACTCGAGGCGCTGAGAGAGAGTGGTAAAGGTCGAGGGGACGTCTTTCTTGAAGACTTGAGTGGGCGGACAGAAGTGATCAGCCACTGAACTCGTTTGCAGGCATGGCGATAGGTGCCATACAGTTTGTGACGAGTAGACTCCTGGATAGAACGAGGTATCTCCGTATGTGCCGTGAGGGGTGGCGGGAGGTGACCAGCTTGGGCAGCGGGCGTGTCAATATCAAGTGCAGCGATCTCGCTGCCGCAGCCGTGTGCGGCCCCGAGAGTTCTGCAGTTCTTCGACAGTGCGTTGAGCGTCATGTTGCACCGCGGTCTGTTGGCCGGCTCGACTCATCTCTCCGTGAAAGGTTTCCACCGGCGTTCGTCGTCCTTTGCTCTCTCGCGGACTCGCCAGATCAGACGTGCGAGTCTCCTTCAACCGTGACATGGCATTTTGTGAGGCGAGATTCCGAGCCAGATGAGCGTGTTTGCCCTTGGAAGCGGAGGCAGTGACGAATAATCTTTTCCTGGCGCTGCCCAGGCGGTGGAGTGTACCATGCGGGAACAAGGTGAGTAAGGCGAAGAGGGCTTAGCACGCAGAGCGGAAGAGGCAGCGAAGAATCAGAGATTGGCGAGAGGGTGAATGCGATTGAGACGAGACACAGGTCGAGGACGTCATACAGATACGAATGGCTCTTGTCAAAGGGAAGTGATGGGGATAGCTGGGCTACTGAAAGGGTGCATATGTAGCATTTGTAACTCAACTCTCGATACAATCAGGCGGCGCGGCTCTCACATGATCCTCTCTTGCAAAATGAACTCGTGACATCTCGTGAGCGACAATCTGTCCTTCCCTGGTCGGTCCCTCCAAACAGCTTGCCTTTCCTTTGCATATTCATGAGCCGCCTGCCCTTTCTGTCACCAATCGCTTTCGCCGTGCAGCACTAGCTCAATGGTGTTAAGGAGCGCCTCAAGGTGCTGAGCAGGGCCCACCAATCAATCTTCAACGGCGCCAAAGTGAGGGCCACCCGCTGTATTCATGCGGTTGATTCTTGACACGCTGAACAGGTGGCGATGCAGTCTCATGCGTTCGATTCCGTTAGGTACGTCCGATTGAGAGACCTTGGCGGCTGTACTGTGGTCCTGTGGGGCGAGACGAGAGTATGCAATATCGTCGGGCTCGGGTACAGTGTGACATATCAGTGCGAATCCTGTCCCCTCGAGCTTGGTGCGTAACTCATTCTCCAGATCATGGACGACACGGAAGTCTCCTCGTTCCGCCCAGCGATATTTCAAAGCTAGTACCACTTCTCCTGATGGTGGGACGACAGTCGAAAGGTATCCGTGGTAAATTTGATCCTTCGCCATGTAGTTTGTGACCACAACACGGCGATTCGCTAGACAATCCTTGGCCACTTGGTTATAGACATGATCATAGAATCAGTGGAGAGGGCCTCGTGCAGATCTGCGAACAGGATGAGGTCGAAGTTGCCGCCGGATACAGTTGTGATTTGCTGTAGGTGTTCCCTACTTCCATGTGAATGGTGGAACTGGACCCAGAGAATAGGACGTGCTCCAGCAATGCGTCAACACAATCTACAAACGTGAGACAGCCTGTCTACTTACGACAAGTAACCAACTTACCCTTGCTGGGAATTGTGTCATGTCCACTTTTCGTCAGATTCAAGACCGCAATGAATCATGTCCTGCATACCAGCATGAACCGCTTTGGCGAAAAGCATTTGTGCATTGATGCCGACTTCATAGCCAATCTTGAAGACGCGCATGTTCGAGCGTAGCTGGACCGCACTGAGGAATTGTCCCATCTTGAGCTGCTTCAAGACACCAAATTTGCGACGATAGTGGGCAGGCACAATGGTCTTGAGCTCCTGGTTATGCCCCTGTAGGAGATTGAAACTAGTCCTGGACTCAGTCATTGTGATGAAGGAAGTTGAGTGAAATACTTGGCGTGTCGCAGAGAGGGTCTGGTACCGTGCAAGGCGGCAAAGCGGCAGAGAGAGTGTGGTTGGGGCAACAAGGAAATGCACAGCTAGAAGAGGAAAGAAAGCACTCACCGGATGAAGCAGAGATTGCATTGGTGGTTATTGCGCGCGAGCAATAGCATGCTGCGTTGCGTGAGACGATACAGAGGTCTCCAGGCTGACCCAAACCTCAGTCTACTGGCTAGGACCAGAATCGGACTCGCATAGTCTTCTTCAGGACATTGACAAGCTCACATCGTTCGTGACGGTTGCGAGGGGAGGCAGCTTGAGAAGGAGGTAGACCGACCATGGATCGATGATCCTGGCTTGCTGCCGAGGCAGCGGTGAAGGATCGAAACATTGCTTTGGACGTCGAGTTGACCCAACTGCGTTGCAAAGCCGATTAATATCACCTTCCTGGCCTTTATAGTGATCCGGTGGCCAATTGCTTCCATCTTCATCGTAGCTGGTAGCCTCTGTATCACACATGACCTTTGGCTCAACTAGAAGGCTGTGTCCTTAGAACAATCGATCACGGAGCCCAACCTCGCTCACCATCAGTCTCTTACCCTCCTCAGCCCTTAAGATCCGCACCTACTCCCCCGCTATGCCTACTTCCTTAGCGGCCCCTGACGCGTCCGCCGTCATGAAGGCCCCCGCGCCTATAGCCATCCCCTGCAAGTTCTCCCTTAGCTCTCGTCTGCGTCGATGCTCTTTACCAATTCCCTGCGCTTCCCACGTTTGCCCATCCTGCAGGACACCTAAGCCTGTCTTGCCGACATTTCCGCCCCCTCTGACATCTGCTGTGCATCTCCGTGAGCTCAGTCAGGTGAGGCCGAGGAACCAGTCTTTGGTAGATGATGTGGAGGTGGATGTGACCAAGTTGATGGTTCTGCCAGACGAGAGAAAGGCAGCCAGGGGCCAATGACTGGATGGTGCACGTAGAGCACAGATCAAGATGGTGCAGGCGAAAATTGTTGCAAGAGACAAGATCGGTCTGAATGGAGTCCCCCCAGCGTCCGTCGGCGGGGTGGAAGATGGAGGCCAGGAAGTCGGCTCGAGCGAGGTTGTTCGGACGGCGGTGGTGGGGATGAGACTGCCGAGGATGAGAATGGGGGGAATGAGATTGGTACGAATGAGACTGACGGGGCGGAGGACGGCGGTGGGCACGTTGACCAGGACGACAGGGAGAAGTGAAGTCGGGTGTCAAATGACGGCAAATGGTAGGAGAAGCAGTGTCGAATGATGTTAATCACGCCTGATTCGGGTCAAACTCCGCTTTTCCGTGTGTCGGATAGTACTATATCGGAGATTACCTACTTAAACAACAACCACGAATCTCGACACTGGCATTGTCCTGGTAGTAATAAGGGCATGGGCGTGATGTTTAATAACGGCTCGTTCTCGTCGCAGTCTACTACGATACAACGACCTTGTACGAGGGCCGAATGTCAAGATTGCAATTGACATCGACGTCGGGAAGTTGTTAGCATTCACAGGACGAGGTCCGGAACCTCGAACTCGAAGAGACAGACTTTCTCAAGACACTTGAGAAGCGCTCTGGGTCTTGACAACCCCGGCAAGAATGTAGCTGTTCGATCAGACGAGGGGGAAGGTTGGTTGCTACAAGTATGACGTGCCCGGGCCAGGCCGAAACGGTAGAGGGAAAATAGCCAACATCCGCTTTCTTGGAGTCGGTGTCGCTACGACCAATTCAGCGATACAGGTAACACGAATGTTGATGACTTTGATTGCTTGTACATCAATGAGGATTCCGTTATATATCCTTTACATATCTTATGTCCATGTGTCACTGCTTAACTATCTCTTCGTCCTTGCCTAATTTGTTGTAAGGATCATATGATATCATTTGACATGATTTGACATGATTTGACATGATTCGACATGATTCGACATGATTCGACATGATTCGACATGATTCGACATGATTCGACATGATTCGATGTGATTCGACATGATTCGATGTGATTCGACATGATTCGATGTGATTCGATATGATTCGACACCTATCGGATCTTGTGGTTTACAGCCAATTACTGGCTACTTAGAAGTTCCGTAAGGCATAAACTACATGTACTCACCCTATCTGCGATACCAGACCCAATCTGGCAATAACTGCCACCAGATCGACATTCCGAGCAGCTTGGCTTCAACAAGCCCTTGGTGTGCATGCTAGCCGGCTAATAGTCGAAGGTGAAGACAGATAGAACGGCCTGATCCGTTCGAATGCGACTTGTGCAATGGACCGATGTGTGAAACGCTGTAGAGATTTGACTCACAGCTTTGCTCATGAATCCGAAGCTGCACAAATCTTATATGGCTGGCAGGTTTCAACCTCACCCTGGCCAGCTCTCGACCCAGCTGCGTCGTGCCAGAGGCAGCTAGAGGGGTGCTCCATCGTGCACATGGTCAATTGCATCCGTCCAGCCGAGGCCCTTCCAGCGAGACATTTGATACCGATATGCCAGCTCCACGAGGCAGGCTATGAAGAGCAAGCCGCAAATACAGAAGAGCCTTGACGACAGCTCGTCGCTACTGCTGTGTCCAATCAGCTTTGCGGAGTTCGTGAGACTGGACAGCTGATGTAGTAGCAGCCTTGGGAGAAGTAGTCAAATATTGGGTTGTTCTCGTGGTTGATACTGTTCACCGGTTCACCATCCTTGCTGATGCGTGGGTTGGGAGCAAAGCCGAAAAGGGACCTGGTGTTGGGTTCCATCCTTGGGTCAGCGATTCTAGCGGTGGTCGGCATGGACGACGGAGTGGGTGAGGGGATGCTGTAGACGGATCACAGTGTCGCCAATGGAGTTACCGTGATCTTCGAGTTAGACGGCTCGGGCATGAAGCGGGCTGAATTTGGATTGTGCCGAATTTAAGATACAATGTCCTATGATCACGCGACAATTGCTACCATTACGTAACTCGATCTTCTTCTGATATGTATGTATTGAGCCATGAGGTGTGCGGCGTCGAATTTTGGTACATCCTCCGGAGTGTCGGGCTACTAACACGTGTTTCTTGATTGTACTGTCTATATCCGCAAGCATGGAAGCATACCGAAACCCTCGCAGTGTCCGAGGACGTTTCCCCCGATCGCACAGCCCATAATACGAACTGTTCGTCGGAACCGCCTCATGCTTCCGCAATTGCCACTGGAGCTGCCGATCGTCGTGAGGCCATGACAGAACCCATGGAGCTGCGCTTCAACGCCGATCGTGATGAATGGGTGTGCGCACGCATGTACTGCTCTCCGTACTTATCTCCGCCGTTGTTGCAGTGACAGTCGTGTATGTCGTGTATGTCGTGTTGGCCGTCGCGCCGATGCTGGTGTTTGTCTTAAGGGAGCAGGAGGGTTTGGGCCGGATGCAGCCGTAGATGGTCTTCGCGGTGGATCTGGTCTTAGGTTTGCCGGTTGCGATGGCGTGGACGGAGACGAGGCGGAAGGAGAGGGATCTGCACGCTTCCGGGGCGAGGGCGCGGACGAGGCGGGGGGTGAGGTTGACATCGTCGAAGAAGCCGGCAGAACACGGCTCCCGCCCACGAACCGTCTAGCCTCTGAACATGTCTGCCAGACCATTGGCGTTTCCCACCTTTAAAGACGGTGATGGAGGTTCGCGGAAGCATAAAGTATGACCTTCTTCCATGGGCCCGACGGCTGCTTGTCTTAAGGGGACTAGGTATATAAAGAAGAACAGTCAACTTATGAAGATTACGTATCAAACAAAAAGGAGCATATGCGACTCTTCGATAGATCATATTACCTCGTTGACGCTGTGTTGTGAACCGCTTATAGGTGGGTCGCTCACGTTAAATTACCGCCTCTAGGAGTTGAACAATAGACCTCGCTGGCGTTGTCGCTGTCTTTTGTATTGTTACAAAACAAAAGAGAAAGCATCAAAAGAAGATGCAGAGAAAAGAACGCAGGTAGAGACCATCGCTAAGCTTCAGTGCCGCCCGTTGTACTAATTCCTGCATTCTGACTTCTGCGTCTTCTTTTTCGAAGTGGAGCATAATTACTTTATATCTCATCTCTGGAGTGAAATGTGTTCCAGAGGTGTATGGTGGACGGAATGACAATTCTCCAAGAATCCCAAGTCGAGGCGAGAAAGTGGTTGGATGCCAAAGAAGACGTGCATTTCCATGAGTAAGGCCACGCAAGTGGACGAGAGCTGCAACTTCATGAGTGAGGCGGGCGCGTAGATTAGTCTTGCGAAGAAGATGGCATGAATCGTTGATTCAGCTGCTCAGATACCCGGATCGTTGGATGTGCAGGTGTCCAAGAATGGCGTGAGCGATAATGTCAAGTTGTCGTCCCACGCGAAAGATTTTCACTCCTGCAGCTCCCACTCCTTGGGTCGAATGGTAGTAGAACGAGACGTCTTGGCGATTCAGGATGTGGTGCTGATCTTCCCGTGACACAAGCAACCTGCTGATAGAATCAAACATGCTCGCCCGGTCCCACTTCGACCGTCCTGCCCTGATGTCTGTCATTATCGAGATCTTGTTCGGACCCCTTGCGATCTACCCCAGTCATCTCTTCCAGGGGCAGTCTTGGTAGTGCCCTGCCACACTTCCCGTCCTCCATTTGGATCTTGTCTTTTCACCTGACTCTTCAGCCTTGGATGGAGAGAGAGATGCTCCCTGAAGCTTTTACCGGCTGCGAGTGGCTCCTCATGCTTCCGTCACCACAAACATGACCAGGTAAAAGCGGTGCAGTGACTGTGGCAGCAAGATCGAGCGTGTGCGCCTTAGTTGTGATGATGGTAAAGCTGCCGGCACCATCTGTTTATGATGAAAGTCAAGGGAACAACCGCACTTGCATCGGCGACGTGTATGACTTCATAGTTGACGGATTGTCCGTATGTGGCTGCAAGGATGTGATTGGAATTTCTCAATCTGCCCAAGGGCGTAAGCGCGTAGTGCTGTGGCTGACCTTCTCTTGACCGTCTTGGAAGTTCACAAAGGCTTCTTCCATTTCGAATTTCCGTCGGTCGTGTCTTGAGTCTTGAGGGAAGATCGTTCTCCAACTGGGACCAGTCGGGAAATCCAGTCTGTCTCGGGAGAGAAGTTGTGGTTTTGACGAGGACCGGTATAAGATCTGGCAGCCGCACTCATCCTGTGACGTGTGAGTATGGTCGATTGACTCGGCATGTCAAATGACACACCTTCTTCGGTCATGACTACTATCATGTCTCTGTTCGATTCCCAGGTTGTGGGCTGTTTCCCGTCGTTGTAGTACCATGAGGATTGCAGGGCGTCCGGACAAAGAGGTTGTGACAATTCACTCGGTCTCAGCGAGGCAGTTCGATAGGTGGGAGCTTGTCCCATGCTGAGGATAGATGGGAGATACCGGAATGATTGTGATATGCAAGACCAAAAAACATGACGGCGCCTATGAATGTCGAGAGCTGACTTGAACTTGAAGCACGAGCAAGGCATCATGACAAGAGCTGCGAGCTCGATGGACCTGATGTTGGCGTTTTCGTTGTCGTTGTCGATGTTGCCAGTGTTCAACTTGGCTGTGCTGGAGAGTGGATCGCTTGGTCTCTGGATATATATACAGTTGACCACAACGATGACAACCCGCACGGATCTGGCCAACCGTACCATTTCTGACATCCCTGATCCCAATCTGCAAATCATCCCCGTCTACAAGACGCTTTTCGATACCCGGTTCCTGGCATCATACAACACGAAACTTCTCCCTGCCTGGGAAAATGCGCCCTCAGTAAAACATGGTCAAATCGGCCTAAGGTACGCCAATAACAAGTCGTGGGAAGGCAAGCGGATTGAGGGGCCAGGAATCCAGGTCAGTCCGGAGAGATGAAGAGCATGGCGAGGGATTCACAAACACTTATGCACTAAAGGTGCTGCGAGAAAGGGTTTGGTGATCAGAATTATGCTTGCTTTTCCCGGTGCCGGCAGCGGACATAGATGTAAGTACGGTACTGACTGTGTCTGGCCTTTCAACTACTCCAAAGCTGCGCAGATATCACAGAATGCTCGTGCTAAAGTGGTCCATCGGCTGTCATGGGATCTCTGGTTCCATGTCCGGGATCGGGCTTGAAGGAGATGAAGAGAGAAGGCCTTCTGCTTGATGCAAGCCAAGGTCTTCCGCGAGCTTTTTGCGGCACCATAGTCCAAGTCCTTGAATGAAATGGTGTTTTATAGAAACTTTGATGAATGTAGGTAGGCGCTTCAGAAGTTCTAGCCCGCTGTGAGCGTGTTCAATTGGCTGTCCTTGAGCCAGAAGTCAAGGTTGCTCGTATGGTCAACTTGGAAGTTTTCTCGCTCAACATCCGAAGCTCCCCTCACCGCCCGCCGGACCTCATGCCAACTTCGCAGGTCTTCATCTCTAGCATTGAGAAGATTGCGACCTTCTCTTCGCCTGCTGCGCCCCCCGAGCTCCGGATCCAGAACGTTCTCCTTCGACATCTGAGCTAGCGGACCGCCCCTCTGCCACTGACACCGACTACGCTGTTCCGCCCCGCTCAATTGTAGAAGTCATGTACACCGACATCGACTCTATGATCCGTCATTCCGCAGGCTATCCCCTCGCGCTAATCGCCCGACTTTCGACAACTTCAAACTCTTACACCTTCGAGCGCCGAGCCCCGAGTCCGTGGCTCCACCACAGCTCCTTGCCGCATTTCTCATCCACCTCGGTTCATCGCCTCTGCGCTTTCCATGGCAACTCCGAGATCTATATCCTTGTTATGCAGCCCACAGAGCAAGATCGCAAAGCTGTTCCCCTCGCGCAGATCTCCTACACATTCGACTTCCACGCTATCTACCTCGACAACCCCTCCAACGAAGACGAATTCGATCACGACTCCGAAGCTCCCTACCCCGCATCCCTTCCTCGTATCAATCACCTACATGGTCGACCAGGCGGGTGGGGGTGAAGAGGGGACAGAGAAGAAGGCGGATGGGGGTGGAGAGGGGACAGAGAAGGAGGCGGAGGGGCAGGGGTTGGGAATGGAGGTGATCGGGAAGGGGATGGGGATGAGGATTAGGAAGAAGGCGGATGGGGGAGTTCGGTCCGAGGCTCTCGCTCGCGCCAACCAGAGGTTCAGATGCTAAGTCGGTCTCATTCATGGGCGCCATGCTTCAGAAGAGGTTATGCTGAGTCGCTGGAGGCGAGGATAGTCAAGTCGTTGAAGATGAGGTTGGTCTGGTTCTACGCTAGTGTATCGAGGCAGAAATGGAGTAGAAAGTCGAGCGGAGATGCCTATTCATGTGTGCTCGATGCGGTAGGCTCTTGTGTCCCGATTTGGGGATGGAGGGGAAGGATGCAGGGGCAGGAAGTGGATGGGGTGGGGTAGAAGAGCAAGCACGGGATAGGGAATTGATTGCTGAGGAGATTTAGAGCGCTACACGGGGAGAGGAGACCAAGCAGACAGTTTTCATTGACTGCAAATGTGAGCTACGCACAGGCAACAGCGGTGGAAGCTAGATTTGTGTAAGAGTTAGTAGGCGGAGGATGGGGGCGTCCGAAGAGGCGGGCGCTATATCGTGCACGAGACCAAAGAAGAGGAAGAAGAGTATGAAGATCCACTTCTTGAAGGGTGGGAGCACAAAAAAGCGTCGCCCGGGGCTCAGTACGGAGCCAAGCCGAGGAGCTCGGCACCGGTGGCGTGGAGGAAAAACGCGCCGGTACGTTCCTCATTCCCTGATCATTCCCTCGCCCCCTTCCTGTCATCTCCCTTCCGAGTCCGCTCACTGACGTCCTCTCTTTGAATGGACATCACCTTCGCCGCCCCAGCCATCAAGCTAAGCGACGTAACCAATAGCGTCTTCATACACATCAAGGTTAGTTATTTGCGGGAAGACAGGCAAGGCGGCGTGCCGGGCATGGGGTCGGGGAGGTACATAATGAGCGTACTTGTCGGAGCGGCGCAAAGGGCAGTGTTGCGCAGGGCAAGGATGCGGTGGTGGTGGAAGAGCAGAGCGAGCGGGAATGACCAAGGGAGACTGGAAGTCAGGATCGGTACAGAGGTAGCTAATGGGAGAGGCTACACGATCAGGGTGGTGATGCAAGGGGTCAGGTGTGGATAGCCTGAAGCATAGTGTGGTGGGGAAGAAGGCGTAGGCGCTACGCCTTTGTTTCGATTATATGGAAATGATAATATACGGCAGGCCGATCCTGACGTCCCTCGAATTACAGACCTTGTTCATGTGGCAGACTTTGTAGGGTATAGTGCTCGTTCCAGCCAATTTTGTCTTGTGATTCTTCACCGCTACAACAAACTCTTCCCCTAATACGCCGTAGCACACTTGAGGGTTGCTTTGCTGAACTTCGTACACAAACGGAAATGCATGCTCGAAGGACGGTACGCCACGAGCCGAAGACACATTCACTACTTCACAAGACCATGTTGCCGTGATGTCGGCCCTGAGCCCAAGACGAATGTGACGGCAAGCTTGTCAAGTCCAAAGCGCAGCAGGGCCACCTGGGAAAGAGTACTTCATCTAGTAGGCATGCCACTGACGCCACATGACCTGGCCGAAATATTGTTGTCCTTCAGGTACGGCACACGGGGCCGCCGCAGCGTGTTCGTCTGGAGACTCGACGTGCTCTTTTCCTGTACTTTGGACGATGGCTCTCTGGGGCTACTTGGAGTGTCGTAGACATCAAGCGGCCTGCGGGCAGGACTGATTTCTGCTTGGTCGAAACAGCTGGCAATTTTCCTGCTTGTCGCTGTAGGATAGGCGACTGAAACTTCTCCGCCAGCCTTAGACGACCGCGCTTGGTAGGCGTCGAGATTGGTTTGCTTAGGGGTGTCTCCGGTACGCGGTCAAGCCTACGGTCTGCGATATGTAAGCTTCGACGTGAGTCAGACCGCGTCATCAGTCAACGTTCTGAGACGGCCGGAGTTCACCGCATTCCTTGAAAGTCGTTGACCCATCCCCTACCGACCCCAAGACTCCTGCTAACTATCTTCCTACAGCTAATACTCCGGCGGAACAACAGGAAAAGGCAGTAGCAGTCCATGCACAAATTCCGCGAGAGGTCGGGAAGGAGACGACTGGCCAAGCATGATCGTGTGACCTGAGGTATGGGACCATAGAGGCGTTCTTCAGTGCTTCGGAAGCGTCTGGTTACTCAATGACTTTAGTGTGAGACAGACTTGCGGGCGTATGTTGCTACATCATGGTTGTGAAGTAATCCGTGGGAACAATTTCCTGGATACACCGCTATCCGGCTCTGCTGCAGTATCTTTGAGATCAGATCCATGCAATTAGATAGCAAGAGGTGGGGTGTCTTTTTGGGAAATACTAACGAGCGGTGAAGTCTCTCCTTGAGTTGTGACCATGTGTGGGGTGATTCGAGGGAACACGCACGGTTCTAGTATTGCACATTCGGTGTCCTAGGACCGTTTCCACCTGTGATACCTCGGATAGGTTTCGTGAAAAGTGTTAACACGAAACTCCCCTGGAGACTAATTCGCCTAGCTAGCGGCGCTTGAGCCGGTATCAAACAAGCTGATGCATGCCAGAGCTGATGTCCGCGTCTAGTAGCAACGCAGACCGCAGGCGAGCCGACCACGGTGGTAGAGTCAGATGGTACAACAATCCTTTAACAAAATCTACCAGTGACTGCCAATGAAGCGTATTGCTCGTGCCGCGGAGATGAGACGTCTTGTCGTAGCGGCGACTCGAGTGAACATCTCTGATCGAACCGCGAGTCGCACGCTGATTGCGCCAGGTCCGCCAGGAAGGAGCTACTAGCAACACAAGGATTTCGGTCGCGGCACAGCTTGTGTTGCTTTCGCTTCTTTCTTCAGCATGAAGACACTCTTCATCGACACCTCGTTGCAAATTCGGGATCCCCAATCTCGCTTCGGGCACGTAGGACCATGCCGTCAAGGGTGGCGATTGCCGAGCTCCGTTCCGATGATGAGCGCATCATACTCACAAGGCGACCTCTTGCGATGACCGGCGACCCCGAGACGAGATCGGAACGAAACTGCGGAGTTGCCTAAGAAGTTGACCGAGGACCATTGACTGATTTAGCATACGGAGGGAGTCGTACCATCTCGCCAGATTCGCGACTGACGAGGCTACGACCGGCGGCCATTGGAGGTGAGCTATGGCGTACCAAATCGGGGTCGGTGGGATTGAGGGTCGGACCAGGAAGTGGGAGGAGTCGAAGTGCTCGCGGCTATGGCGGAGGAGAGAGGAGCTCATTTGTACATCAAAGGCGAAGAGAGCCGGCGTAAGACTAGTAATAGAAAGATCGGCAAAGGCGACCTGGAAGTTGGTGGCGGCTTCAGGGTCGAAGAGGATTGCGGATAAGGCGCCTTGTCCGGGTGGCAGAGTGGCGGGAGTTGGCGCATGTGTGATCTGCTTTAGATGCACGATACGCCCCAAGTCGTCTCCGGTCAGGTGCCACAGAGACGAAAGGCAGATATTGAGCTCCTCAGAAGAATGATATGATGAGGTGATACATGACGATATGGCTGAAGCTGTGAATCTATCGATTCTCTTCGTGGGGTCGCCTGGCAAGAGGGACTTCTGAGGCATGCAGAGGCGGCAATCCTTGGGGAGGGCATTGAAGGGGAAGGATATTCTCCTACAACAGGTGCCAGAGACGAAGAAATTGCGATCCAGATAATTGGCTGTGGTATGACAGACCAGATGGGACGAGGTCACGGCTGAAGTGGAGTGATCTCAGCAAGTCTCATGCGCAGCTAAGGCCGTTTCCCGATGCCGATCCCTGATCGAGTTCATTAACCAAGAGAGCATCTGGTGTTCCTCGCAGCGTCCTTTGACGTTGTGTTCAAGGTTTGCAAGTTTGATGGAGTTCTGGAAGGAAGTGCCATACTCGTCCACAGTCGGCGGTGGTCCGAATTTCCTCACGGCCTGTATCTGAAGATGGCAAGCATGCCGAAGCGTTAAGCCAGAGGTATTGGTGGCTTGGTGGAGCTGTTGTGAGAATGCATGTGGAAGATCGAGATCAAGCGTGATACCGTGCCGACTGTCAATTAGTGGCGACGTGCAAGACGTGCGGGCAGGGGAAGGAGTCTAAAAAGAAGATCTCGGACAGGATCTTCCATGGCGTTCCGCCTGACTTGCCGGAGTCGATAACTTAGGCATTCAGAATGAGTCAAATATGTTGACTGGCTGATGAAGGTCTCTGCCACGTTCATGGGTGCCAATTCTGCAGTTGCGCTTTTGCTTGCTCTTGTGGTTATCGTCGCACTCGGCGACACTGCGGTGCTGAGGCATGCGCAGGGGCTAGACAGTGTAGCCGTCTGGAGGGTTCGGGAACATCTCATGGTGTAGGTCGATATAGCTGAGATCGCAATGGGAAGAACTTCCGTGGTTGATTAGGCGTGCACTGATGGAAAAGCAGCAGCGAATGGGTATCGAGACTGTGGCGAAAGCGGAGAACCGAGCGGCCGAACAGAGAACACCAAGGCTAGACCCAGGGGCCGATGCATAGTAAAGGGCGGGCCCGAGCGAGTCGCCGGGTGCATGCAGAGCAGTATCAGCTGCGGGACCAGTGGAGAGTGGGACAGTGGGCTAGGGATGCATGATCATGGACCTGAACGTCTTTCCCGCGCAGGTTCAGCCACTTTTGATGTCGTCGGAGCAAGAGAAAGCTCCACAAGCGGAATGCGAAGAGCTCCTGGATGTCATGAATGATTGTTTTCCCACAGGTTGCATGGTATGGATTCGAGATCATCCACATATGCGGCGACCTCGTCTCGCTCTTGTGACATAGATACTTGTGACATAGATACTCGAATGAGCTCATGACCTTAACGTAGCCCCGGCGGAGTCCCTCCAGACTGTCCTCTCCGTCCCTCACGCAGTCGTTTGATTCTGTGTCCCCACTGAGTAGAGGATGCGTCAGAGATATCAAGACGGGTCGAGAGCACTGAGATCTGCTAGGCGAGGAAATAGAAGTATTGGGGTCGGAAGGGCGCCAGATGGCTGGGCCCTCACCGGGATGTAGACATGGAAGGCAATTTAACGTCGTCCGACGTCACTCCGCTTATCGGCGAGGGATATGTAGTTGGGGTACTCCGTGTTGAGCGTCGGTTCTGCGCATGAGCAAGCCTATGAAAAGCTCGAGGGTGGAGAGGTGCGTGACTTTCTCGGCCCTGCGCCTCTTCTCGCGCCTGCCACCCTTGCCATCCTTGTCGGCCTTGCCCTTTTTAATGACGTTAGGTCTATGAGACCCGAGCTGTGGTAGTGGTGGAACAGGGAGTAGTTTAAAGGTATAAAGGTGTAGCAATTCGCACTTCGTTGCTATGGCTCTGATGGGTGTGCTGCCGCTACTGGAGGATCCTGCACGACATGTTGTTCATCGGCTCGAGAAATGGACCAACAGGGCCAGAAACGTGCTGCTCACGAGCATCGAGAGCCGCAACAAGTCCCGAGCGGATCGCGAAGGCTTCCAGGTGGTAATTGTGTCCACAGCGTAGCCCTTCCCACCCGCAGTCGAGTCACCGAGAAACTCGAATATGACAAAACCGGTCTGGAGAGAGGGGGAGCATAAAAGTGACACTGTCGTTCCCGTTTGTGTTTCAGAACGGCGGACGTCCACGTATGTAGCCTCCCCGGTTCAACTCTTCGTGAAAGTCCCTTCGCACGCAGTCGCCATAATCGGAACCTGTCCGATTCGCTTGAATGCGTGCATGATTGCGGGAGACGATTAAGCCTCTGAGTTGTGGAATGCCATCTTTTTCCCTTGATCGACAGCATGACTGCTGGTCAAATGCGTTGGTAGTACCCGCATTGTCGAGATACTGATCGACCAGATTGTAGATGGTTTCGCGGAGAAGGTCGGATTCGGTCTGGGTGTCGCCATTCCACTTCCACTTGCCGAGTGGTCGTACGAGGTATAGGGCTCACACCAGGGATGTTTGAACCTGCCAGCTGTCAGATACTGTATGCCTAGCGAGTACTGGGGCAGCCTACAGAGTTAGGTTGAGACTGAGACGGTGTAGTAGATGGACTCAGCGGTCTCGAGGTCCTTGGGAGGGCTTCCCGAACCAGTCGATCTCAGGTTGGTATTTCTTCGATTGTTGCTGCATATTCTTGTAGGCGGCTGCTCAAGAAGCTTAGTATTCTGAATACCACTTGCATGTTGAGGCCAAGGCTTGGACGGCACGCTTGTTTCAAAAAAAAGCGGTACATAGTCCAGCAAGAATTTAGCTGGTAAAAAAACACTGCTTGAAATTACTTTGATTTAATTTCGGTATCATTCAATAGCCTATAGTTGGCGTATTATAATTTTGTTTTATTAGAATCATAACTTACATTGTAATTTCATAAAGTACAATATAAGATGTCTAGCTTTTGGTGAGCATTTGGGCTTTGGCGGGGATTATGCACGGACCCCACTCAACTCAACCTAGAGGAGCAACGGGGCTTTGCCGAGGCGTAGGAGACCGCTAGAGTCACGGTCGACATCACACTGCTTCACGTTGAGGTCAATATTTATACCGCGGTAAATATCCAATCACGTCTCTGTTATAATTCGGCACGAGCGGCGGAGCTCAAGAAACATTATATCCGCTATGCTCCTCGCAGTGGCATGTGCTCGCCCACTACCCCACCACGCGGCTTAAGTTGCACACCTTAAGCATCACAACAACACCTTATTATTTCAATAACTTCACCACCACGCATGTTGAGATGATGTAAGTCAGCTTAAATGATGCGTAAAATTCAGTTCAGTTCTAGTGGCTTGTTATTGCACGTAAATTAACGACTTCATGGGCAAGCAGAATTGATGGTTTTGCGTGAAAGAAGGAAGCTGTCGATGGACGGTAATTTTGGTGAAGGGTTGGACGCCAAGCTTCTTGGTGTGCAATGAATTCTGGAAGCCGCGTGCCCACCAGGACCATCCTCAGATCAACAAGAGCTTTTTCCGACCTCCGACCTGTGTACAGCCATTAGCAGCGATTGAAGGAGAGGATATGTTTGATGCATAGGTAGGAAGTACGCTGGTAGGGCTACCGCCACCAGTCTCTCACCTTGCAGTAATGACACACCTATTTCACGGGACATACCGCCTCTGCACATGTAGCTCGTGGTCTATCGCCGCCAGTGATCTCTACTCTTCTCAACGGGCGACAAACCTGACCCATTGAGCCACCGAATGGCTCATGAGGCCCACCAACCACCTCCCGGCCCCCACCGCCTCAGACTCCATACGGTAGCACGTCTCTCCAATTGGAATACAAGCTGGTATCCGAGAGGGGAGATCTCCAGCTCGGCATCGGCATCGGCATCGGCATCGGCGTCGAAGCTGCAACAGCCATCAGCACCAGAAGCGAGTACGGAGAAGTGAGGCACGACGCAGAGTTCGAGGATTTGAGGAAGACTTGGATCACCAGACAGAGCATGTTGGAGACGAGGGGGGAGGTGGAGAGAGGTGAGCAGAGGTGGTGAAAGGTGGGAGGAGGCGTTGTCATCGAAGACAAGAACTCCACCCATCAGGACAGGAAACAGAAAATGACGGAGCCGTTGGAGCTGCGGAATTGGCTGACATTGGAGGCAGGGACACATCAGCAGAGAAGAGGCAGTCTCTCGAGCTCAGACGAGGCCGACGTCAGAGTAGAAGGCCTCGGGGTTCATACGTTGAGATTGGAAGTGGTGTCGCAGCGGGAAGTTGAGCTGACGCCGTGGTAGAAGCCGGCGTCGGTGTGGCCATTTTGCGATTGACGGTGGCGCTGACATGGGCGACTGCATGGAAAGCGCAGCCATGGACCACATCTTTCGGTCTTGAGGCCTTCGGACCAGATGATGATTTCGAACGAGCAACTCTCGTCCGGGAATCCGACTCATGAGAAGCGTATCAATAGGATTGAGACGGGTTGAAACGAATCAAGCGTCCATGGATATGAGATGCAACCATCTTTAGTCATTCAGGTTATTCTACGTAGCTTAATGGCATGCTTGCACATAAATCTCTCGTCAGCAATTGTGCTTCTTCGAATCGCTCTGTCATTTGAGCAAAGTCCACCAAGTACAACGTCTACCCTCATGGGACCGAGGCCACGACAATCAACATGATGTACTAAGCCTCCAGAACCATCACTGCTCCAAGCTCAACATCTTCACCCAACATCTGCTTTGGAGGGTATCAAAGACGACTGCTCGCGAGCTTGCGTTCAACTCCTGGCTTCTTTGACGTCACACTCACATGAAGTACACACCATACACGCAGTGACAAGTGGACCATCCTGACTTCGCGCCGATCTCGCGCCATTCAGACCAGCAAGCCACTGGGCTTGGAGTCGTCGCTGGGAAAGCTGAGGCGGAGCAATTGAAGTAGCATGAGGAGAAAGGTGCAGTGAGCTGAAATTATGGCATTGCTGGGGAAGGCGGAGGGGAGAGACAGGTGTTAATTTGTGAGGTGTGAGAGGTGGATCGAATCACCTGCGGCGCGGCGAGGAGAAATGGCATTCGCGGTGTCGACAATGACGTTCATCATGATACACGCGCTGGACTCACCTCGCTGTCTCGGGAGGAGCTTCGGATAACGGGTTGAATCAAGCTGGGGGCATCTTTCCTTGGTATGTCTCCGCGTCCTTCTAATCTCAAGAGCTTCCAACCACGCCTCAACAATCTAGAAACCCTTCTGACGGAGCCCAGTCACCTCTGCATTCCTCTTTCGCATACGAATCTTCGACACATGAAGACCTCGCAGTATGACCACACCACTGGCTACCTAAAGATCATCGACAACGGCGCATCTGGAGGACTCTCCCTACATGCGCTAGACTATGAGCGAAAGCAAACCGACACTGTTTCGACCTCAAGACGTCTACCCTGCCGCCCAGGACAAGCTCTTTCTACAGTGCGAACTCCATCCGCTAGCTAGACCGCAGCATGAATGACACAAGAGAAAAGTCCAGCCGCCAAGATCACGCCTTTCAGATACATCGAGAGATCAGGCACCGCACCGATGAGACCAGCTGACTATGACATTACTGTATTGCATATACTAGACCAGACAACACAACACTTCTGTCGCGTGTAGCATAACACAGACAGGTCCGCCTCGTCAGGCTGGACGATGGTGGACATGCAGAGCTAGATGGGGCTAGTGATAGCTTCGTCCGTGACCGTCGGGTCGGAGAGCAGTGTATAACGTGCCTCGCTATTCCCGCCCCCTTATCATGCGCCAGCAATGCGATCACTGAAGCAGAATTCGCCGGTCCAGCAGCCGGTTCAGACCGACACGAGCCATGGTATCTCCGAGTCGAATCGAACTCTACGACTCGCGAAGGAAGAGACTGGCGCGAGCAACAACAATCGCCTACCACGTGCATCAAACAATATGTCAGTCCGCTGTCAGTCCGCCACACTCGTCCCATCCGCCCCACCAGAAGTAGGGGATGGCTTCCTGAGCGGAAGTCTCTCTCGCAATTGAGATTGGTTCAACAATGGTGGAGATGTGATAATGTATCCAACCATTGTGAGCGGAATTCCCGGCTTGGGCGTGCAGTGGACATTGGCGAATCTCATGGGCAAGTCCAGGAGGTGACTGCACTCCTCAAAAAAGGCTTATGGTGGGCAACGAATTTGACGAGGGCGATGGTGGGCTCTGTAAGCCCGACATCCAGTACCCCGCCGGCGGGTCTGGCTCCGTCGCTGTCTCCCACAGCATTCTCCGCCCCATCCGGCACCTAGATCAACTTCGAGGTGGTGGACATGATGTCACTCTGCAGTGACTCCGAATTCTGTTGATACTGAACCGAGCTCGTTTGAAAACCTTGGCCTTCCTCCCTTCAAGCGTAAACCCAGTGTACGGATGATGGTGTTGCTATGTTGGTCTTCCACACCGTCCTTGCTGACCGCTTTTGTCAATACCGCACAATAAGAGCACGTATGATGTGCCTCATTGACGGTGAAATCGATGAACAAGCCGCTGACCACTCGGCGCTGTTGCATTGGCATGTCATGGGCGCGCATGGTCGTCGATACTGCCAAAGGTCTTCTCGGTCCTCGCAGTGAAATAAACCCGAGACCAAATCTGGGATGAGGGTAATGACAGGAAGTCAAGGTATTCGAGCCAGGCCAGCAGGAAAATAGGCACGAGGTGACCAGGTCAAACGGTCGGTGTGCACGACCTCGATGGTGAAGTGCCTACGGATTTTGTGTGATGAATGTGTTATCAGTCTTGAACATAGCAGGGAGAATTCGAGGTTGCGGGCCTGAAACCAGCAGATGTTATTTATAGAATGATGTATGCCATCGATCTTCAGTAGAGCATGCCGAAATGGTGGAGTTTAATGCGGCGAACCACGTGGGAAGTTTCTCAGGAGCTGTAAGGTTCCACGGTGAGAAATTAATTTACAATTTTAGGAGACAAACGTACATTGGTGAGATCCGACCATTCTACAAACGCTCGGTTCATTTCTTCATCCTTGTCGTGCGTTTCAGATACAAGCTGTCGCTCTAGCGCTTCCTAGTCAAACTCGGGAAGTTGCTCGTCTGGCTTGGGCTGTTCCTCATCGCCATCTTCTTGATGGGCTCCGCTCCCGAATCCTCGGACGCCACCGAAGTGAGTTTGTCATTTGTAGATCTGCGACCCACTTCGCATGCAAAAATCACCCATGACAAGACGCTTATTCTTCACCAACGCTTCCCCCGTCTCCACTGCAGCACTCTGCTTCCTGGATACAATCATTGTCCAATCAATGAGCATACTCCTACCGGCAGCGCGGACCTTCATCCTGACATCTTCCACCGCTCAACCCATCAACCCACAAGAATAACAAGTCCAGTACCTATGCTCCATGGGATCCTTCACCTCCTGCACGCCCACCCTACCTCTCTGGCCAAAGTAGCATGACGCTCTGCCTTTGTAGCCTTTCCAGGTGGCGCGCGGCTGAGGAATCACTTAGCATGCTACTGCAGGCGGTGTTGCTCGTCCGGGTCGCGCGCGTCGAGGAGGGCTAGCATCGGACACCCTGAACATTGATAACAGCCTCTACCCTGCTAGGCTTTGTAGAGCCTCCTTTCAAGTCTTCTTCCACCCGGTTACCAAGCAAAGTCGCAATTGCAACCATCCACGGTTGCACTGCCTCCCTCATCGGGTGGAAATGATCGAAGCGAGCTTGGCTTGTGCTGCAGTTGTGTTCACTGGCTCATCGAGTGTGTAGTACAGACATGGTCAACCTCGCGAACATCGCCAACAACGTTGCCAAGCTCGGCCCCAACGTCCTCGGAGCCCATCGCGCAACCATAACCGCGCCTTCCAATTTCATACCTAGATTCGTTGGCGACGAGGCCGAGATGAGGTCTTGGTAAGGGCAGACATTGGCTGATGAGAGGCATTACGTTGTCATTAGCAATACCGGGCTCTTGCTTAACGTCTTTTTGGAAGAGGAGGCGTGCAAGAGATCAGAGCGGGAGCATTTCGTCGTAACCTGCGGGGGCGGCGAGGGGCTTTGGCGGAAGTATGTGCCGGCGGAAGAAGCCAAAGACGACGACGATGGAGCTGACGATGGCGGAATCGGTGGGGACAGAGAGGAGAATAGCTGCAAGGAATTTGTTACTTCTTTGGTTGGAGGGACGTACCTGAGGTAACAATGCGAAGGCCATCGGCGGACGTTACTATGGACGGAGTTGCATCACCGCTGTGAGTCTGCCTTTGATCATTCGGTATCTGGAGTAGAAAGACATGCATACAGAATACACGAGTGATTGCTGCGCCAAACAGCTTTTCATAGATGGACGAGCAGGCAGAGAGGAATGGTAATACAATAGTAGCTGCTCAGTCACCCCGCTTGAAAAGATATGGAATTGTCTGCCCCTCCTGCCCATGAACTATGTTCCGACGCTCATCGACAGGCGGAAGTCCCGCCAGCGCCTACGAGGACTCCTATTCTCTTCTGCTATCTTCATTCTCCTCGTGGTCGGGTTCGAGTCCGAGCACTCTCTTGTCTTCAGGCGACAGCGAGATTTTGCCTGTTGCGTGCCCCTTTCTCAGCAGAGTACCTTTCACATCTCTCACAAACGAAATATTGTTTGGGCCCAGGCCCCAATTATGAATCTCATTCACCCAGCGGCGCAAGTCGATAATGTTGGTAGCCTCAACGACATCTAGAGTAGCCAGCTTGCTCATGCAAGCTCCGTTCCAGGGGAAATGCTCTGGAACGACTTCCGACGCGATATCAGCGCTCGTACGTAGCTTCGGGACGATCTTGAACACCGTTGCACTGCCGCCGACGAACGTGATGCCGTAATGTCGCAAATCGCTAAAGTCTTCAGTCTTCAATGATTTGGGTTCTCGACCGAGTGCCACAAGACGACGCCGTCTCAAGAGCAGCCGATTGTAGAGAATCAAGGTCGAGGCCTTGATCACCTGATTTTGAGCTGCTTCTTCCGTTTGGTTGTCCTTCTTGAATTCGATCGTGAGATATGGTGCTGTAGCCAACTTGTTGTGAATCATGTACGTCATGCCCATCAGATGAGGTCGGATATCCGGGCTCAACCGACGGGAAGTCAGCCAGTAGGTACAATCGGGCTTGACATAGAATGAGAGATCAGGCGCCCGGCCAACGTGCAGGACAGGAGGTGACAGCAGCGTGTCATCATTAGGAGACGGGCCCCATTCCAGTTTAAAATATGCGCTGCTGCACCGAGTTGAGTCGGCAGGAGATCGAAGGTCGTCCTCCTTGAAGAAGTATTGTTTGCCGCGATGAGAAAATTTGGCCTCGTTCTCACCAACCTGTAGCATGTTCATGTATTGGGCTGCGTAATCTTCCGCGGTTGATTTGTCTAGCGCAAGCCATATGTTGCAATCTGTGTGAACAGTTCTGTACCTTTGAACAACGTCAAGCTCTAGATCTCCTTCCTTTGCCAGTTGTCGTGTACCAAAGTGCTCGTATGCGTCACCTATTTCATCGCCAGCGCGATCCAGATGGATGTTGTAGACGTCGTGGAGTATCGTCGCTTCCAACTTCGCCTTCGACTCTTTATTTCCCCTGCCCCGCTTGTTACGCTGCGTCACTGACGATGGCAGGGTCGATCCGGATGGTTCCGAGGATATGGTTGTGCCGTCAATGTCCATGTCTTCTTCGGGCGGCGCAGGTCGCTTTGAGGACTTTAGGAGGTCGAGCTTGTGGCGGCGGACATCTGACCAGATCTGCGCCGTCTCTTCGGGGTCGACGTCTGATGGATGATCTGGGGTGTGGCATAGTCGAGGTTCTGAAGGAGCGGAGGCGGTGAAGCAGAGTCTCTTCGGGCTTGGCGCGTTATCGAGGCGATCGTCTTTGCGTTTCCTGCGAGTTTTTGCGGAAGGCATGATCCAACCTGATCTTGACCGACCGACCGTGTCACGTTAGTTTGGAGCTATGAGAATGGGGGAAAATAGCCAGGCGCAGCATCCCGTCTCTTTTGTTTGATGTTGCCGTGACAACTGCGGGGAAAAACCGGGACGTGATTCCGAAAAGGTGCTCGGAGAAGCACGTGCCTTGTTGACTGGTTTCCTGGACCCTGCAGCAAGTGATGTTGAGGCTGCACAACCCGGGGTCAGGCAGAAGCAAGTCGTGCAGAGTACGCGGTCGAGTAGGACGCTGGATGAGGATAGCCAAAGAGGAAGAGAAAGCAGCGGAGCGAAGCAGAGTATGATAACTTGCAGGATGTGGGAGGCCCAGACGCGGCGCCCCAATTCCTAGTCATTGCTGGCATCGTCGTCCGCCAGATGGTGAGGGTGCTTGAGCATCCCTCCTAGATCCCTCTGAGCTGCCCTTCGACTATCCCTCCAAGCCGGTATCTTTGGGTCCTTCCAACTACAACTGCTCGAGCAGATTTGGGTGAACCCACCTGCTGTATGCCCTGTCTATGTTGATGTCCCACCTCCAGTACCCACAATTTCATCTCCAGCTTCACCACTGTCTCTCTATCATCATGCCTCAGCTGTCTTGACTGCTCCTTAATCGGGATCCTGATTGGACGAGTCATCAGTAGGTGCATTTGGTTTTTGTGCAAAGGATGATGCAGACCCTGCAGATTCCAACTTGATATGCGCTCCCCCTGCAGCCTACCATGCGAGTGGCGGCGTTGGCAGCATCAGCTTGTCGAGCGGTTTTGTGTAGGCCGGAAAGCGATGCCCAGAGATCATTTTGCGACAACATGAGCTCTGCTCTAGGCTCCCTCAGAGCTCTTCGCCATCCACACCTCACTCTCCGCAAGGTCCGTCCAACTCATCATGGCAATTCTGGTAAGCTCCAAGTGCTGTGTCTTCTTTCTCTTCTTCACCCCAACTCCTCGCTTCCTTCATGACAATGAACGTCCCCATGGGACTGCATCCGAAAAGACCTCGATGTACGGACACGGCGATTGTGAAAGGATGAGCTATCACGTTGGCGATCCGCGCGCAGGCTATCTCCAGGTCACTGGGCACACTTAAGGCCTTCGAGCTTATTACGAGCAGGTTTTTGAGAAGGCGAGCAAGCTTGCAGTGGCTGGTAGGGCCTGAGAGATGCCAGTACCTCTGGTGCCCATGGCAAAGTCGTTGTGGGGTTCGGCGTGTCCGTTGACGGTTGTGAGCACGGGACTAGAAAGCCGCATCATGCTGATATTTTCGTTGATTTGACAGACGGCATAGTTTTGGTCACAGTTGGTGTTGTGTGACCAATATCATATAGCACAAGGCAGGATGCGGACTTGGCACCAGACAGTCGCAAATCTCAGGAAAAGGATGTGTCAACGAGTGGCAAAGAAGAACAGTAATGCTCAATATATGAGTGCTATATCCTCCCAGATGCTTGTCCGCGCGTGTCGTCTGTTCTGACAGTCCAGGCACTTGTACGACATTGTCTGACATGCTCAGACACCCACTCGCTCATCGCACCTCAAGCAATGGCCACGCAATCTCTGGTCAGCTCCGTGTTGTCATGCTTCCCGAAACCCTGTTGCCAGCCCTGCCAATGCCCAACATCCGCGACCCACCATTATAGCCAACGATGCCTGGTGAACGAAGCCGAGCACCTGAATGACAGTGACCGCCAGTCCCGCACCATCTCTCACAGTGTCCGGCGTGATGTTGGAGATATTGCAGAAGTGCCATTCCCGTACCACCTGCACTGCAAAAGCCCACACAGCTACCAGAAGATACAAATAGGCATTGGCGGACTGCTTGGTGTGGGCGACTGTAGGTAAGGCTCTGGCGAGGAAGCTGCATCCTGCGGACCACAGGAGCGGACTGTGTCGCTTGATTGGCCTGAGGCTTCCGTAGTGAGTGTTGAGGACCTGACAGATGTTCGCGAGCCAGGTGTACGAGGACGAGATCAAGGACAGCAGCGCCGAAACGAGTGCCGAGACCGCCACAGTACACGTGAGCCAGGATGCTACAGCTGCTCGCGCTGCGCTTTGCAGATGCTTCGTGAAGACAGAGATCATTGCAGCCGTTTGGGAAGAGATCTGACGTGGGAGATAGGCGCTGAGGATGGATCGGACTCCGAGCAGTACTGCGGTCGGCGATGACAGACCGATGAATCTCGAATGAGCTGGTAGCGTTGCAGAATCGAAAAGGGGTGTATTGAAGTTGATATATTGATCCTGAGTGTGGGATTGAAGCTTGAAGCGGGCTCCGTGTGAAAGTGGTTGGAGTCAGCCGTGAAGCCTCAGACAGTTCGCTTGCCTCTCAGAGCATCCAGTCGATTGTCTGATTGCGACGTGTGTCATAAGATGAAGACGCTTTGTTAATCTGACGAATCGTCCATGCGATTGTTTGTTCTGGAAGAAGAAGGCGATTGATGTGGCCCAATGGACCTTCCGTCGGTTTTTCGACCTGCTTCGCGACTCAGTACTTTGCAGGTCGAAACGAATATTGGACACCTACTCTGACTCAATGATGCAGGTCGCCGCGAAGTAGACGAACCTTGACACGATGGATCGTCTTCAGCATGGTCTTGTGAAAGGATTCGGCCGGTCACCCGTGGATCCCAAGTCAAGATGTGGAGTGCTTTGTCAATTTCCGATAACATGCTTGTGATTCATTTGTCCGGACCTGTGTTGAGCATTGCCTCGTCTTCTTCCTCGACCCCTTCGTCGATATTCTTTCCTCGACTTCTTGCCTCCGTACCAGACCTTCACACATCCAGTTCAGCCCTCATCTTGCCTGGCAGCAGCCCTGGCCAGCTCTTTCGAATCTCTTCTACCACTCAGTGTAGGGAGATCTAGGAATCATGGTTTGTGACAGCATGATCGATCTGATCCTGTGATTGTTGTTGATGTTGTATTTGCAGGCTTCAAACAAAATGTCACCATATCTTGACACCTCCCTCGCGTCGCCGTCCAGCTTTCTCTTTCCGAACGATCCGGATGGAATCAAGTGATCCCAGGTGAGGCATCTGATGCTGCTGAAAGAGTAAAGTCGTTCAGATTTGTGGGTGTCGCTGTCTAGTGCACAAAGTTGCAGATCTCGACATTCTTGACAGGGTAGTATGTGTGATGACTCCACAAGAGCTCGTATTGGTATGTCTAGCTTCGTGAAGTTTAGCAGAAATAGCTTGAGCTCCGTGATGCAGCTAGACTGACCCAGATCACCAAACACTGTATGATGGTGAGCCGTTCAGATGATATCAAAGGAAGAAGCGGAAGTAAAGGCTGCTGTACTCGAATAATGGTTGGCTTGACTTTCGTTTAACCGCGGCCACTCATCACAGGCGCAATTCAACTGCATCATCATTTTGTGTTCAGCACGACTTGGAAACACAATCATAGCCTGCGAAGGGCCGGTTCTCTGCACATCAGAAGGCACCGGCCACCCGACAAATGTGTCCAACAGTCCAGAACCAAGCATTTCGATCGCATCTGCGGTGTCTCTCAGCCACATCCCCCGAGGAAGACGAAATGGTGGTGGAAACGTCCACTCATCACATCATACAAGTCCACAACCTGCCGGCTGTCAAGAACGGCGACAGGAATTTCGAGAGTCTCATGCTCTAAAACGACCTGCATCGTGCCCTGCTGCACCTCCTAGTCAGTGCAGACGAGTGTACCAAACAGCACGATGTCGATATCGAGTAAGGCGACAGCAGCGAAGTCAGACGAGATGATCTTCCCCCTACCCGTGTTTGACGAGCGAGCTCCAGAGCAAAAGCTCATGTATGGAATGCAAGAGGAGGACACAGAAATGGATCAAGCATACGCAGGTTGGTCAAGCCTTGATGGTGTCTCCAGTCGTCCCTACGCTTGACCGCAAAGTCACGATCGCCGAGCTCGAATGAACACTCGGAGAAATGCTATCGTAGCCAGAGGTGGATCGCACATGTGCATGAGACTCACCTGCATATACCCTGCAATCATCACTGATTGCTATTCAGCGTCATGCCTGGAAGTAACCCAAGGAGTTCTGGACGCCAATGCAGCCTCTAGCCGCTCTGGTCAGCGACTCCGTAAGGGCCGAACGGCATCTTGTTCCTGTCTCGCATGCCCGTCATCAAAGGGTTGAGACAACCACCACGAACCTGCGGGATCCGAGTAAGAGGGAAACAACATTCCACAGCTTACAGACTCGGCCGCAGACTCGCTCCAAAGCACCAAAGCTTAATCAACAGCCGGCTATGCAAGACGAACGCCGAGTCGGGTAGCCATGGCGTTGAAGCATGACAGCTCGCATGCCATTTCTCAGCAAGTACGCAATCAACCACGCATGAAGAAGCTCCCACGACATGAATTATCTGATGTTCAAGTTGGGTCGCCTGTAAGATCGCTCCAGCAGGACGATCACTCAGGTAGACCTGGTCAAGTGTATTGATTGCGACTTCTGCTTCGCCTCTGTCGCCGTCGGTACCATCTCCGGCTCGCGCCCCTACCAATCCCGAGGGCGCCAGTGTCGTACCGGTACATCTCCTCCAACAATCCGCGTATGCTCCACCATACACGTCTCCCCGGCACCGGCATCCTCTTCTATCCTCGACGATCGCGGCATTGTTCAAAGGGCCTCAGGTATCTTCTGCGGCAACAATTCCATCCCTTCTCGAGCTTCATGCGCTGCCACAACCAGGGCTGAGCGCTCAGCCGACGTTTGTCAGTCGAGACGAATGATAAGGATGCGCACGGCTTTTCCGAAGGAGTAAAACGATCATTGAAAAGGGGCCAATGTGTGGAATTGCCAATTGTGCTTTCAGCGATGCGTGCAAGACAAGGCGACAACATCAAGTAGCGGGCCGACTAGCCATGCACAGCCCCAGGACCAAGACGACTAAACGACAAAACCTTGACGACCGGATCCAGATTCAAGCCACTGATCGTGGCTGGTTTTCACATGATACTTTCTGAGACGACGTGTCGACCACAGCATACGAGTTCTGCTATAAGCGCAAGCCCGTCGCCCACTCCTCGACTGTATTCGATCTCATCCTGCAACGTACAAGCTCGCAGCTCCGGACAACAGTCTTCCGTGAAGGTCTTCTAGGAACCCCATACCTGCGTCGATATCAGCATCTGCATCCTCCCGCGAAGAAACGATGACAACTTTTCAAGAATTGTTACAACTCGACGCGAGTACTCAGTCTTGGTGTTCACCTGCACAACACGTCCCATCTTTCATGAGTCACGAGTAGCACACCATCGAGGCTGAGCAGCATGAAGATTTGATCTTGCACCTTGGTCTGCCCGAGCTCGCGACAGAGACAACAGCACAGTCTTACGTTCACCTCACCGATTTCGGCACTGGTCCTGAGGGCAGTCCCTTTACAAGCCGCCATCTGTGCCACCAGCGGCGTGCCCACCAGCACCCATGGCAATGGCGATGGTAATGCCCTCGGCCTCTTCTTGAACAGCATACGCTCCGCCACCACGTCCCTGGCGATGTGGGCAAGGTCGCAGTGACAGCTCAGTCAAAGCACAGGCATGGACGCAATCGACGTTGCAAATCATCCGATGCGGCGAGACAACTACTACATTGCTCGGAGCAACGAAGAGATCTGACCTTCCAAATCGCATTGCCGCCCTTTGGAATGCAGCGGTCATTTCCACTCAAACCTCTACAGTGCCGAAGGTCCCGCCGCGAGAACTTTGTCTTCGACTCACATGGCCATGTCCAGCCACGTCTCTTGATCGCCAAGTTATGCCTCCGCAAGATTGAGCTCTCCCTCATATATGTGGGCAGTGTATTCATCGCAATTCGCGACAAGGTGACCTGCACGCTCGCGTTGTTCTTATTCCGAACACCCATATTCCGCTTGTTTTGCACATCAAGCCCCCGGCGGATATTGCCGCGGTCGCTCACGCCGTGGACTCGGCATGCTCTGCTCTACGATTGCTCATGTGGTATGCATGGCGAAGTTTACACCTTCGACAAATGCTAGGAGACACTTACCGTCAAGGGCATGATCGGTTCATCCCTGGACTGGAGCAGGGGTATCAAGTACTGACGTAAGGCGTGAGGCATCCGGCTTCCAATCTCGACCTCCGCCGAGACAGACCAGGAAAGACCGATCCTATCACGGCACATGCCACATTGCATGAGTGTGCGTAAACGACGCTTTCCAACGACGACGCGTTTCAGCCATGATCAAGGTCCACGATAGAACGACTTCTTCAAGGTCGACTTTTGGTGTCCGGCGGCAGAAGCGGGTCATTGAGTGGTCATTCAGGTCGTGACTGAGCTAAGGTGGTCTTGTGTCGATGCACGGGTTCCGGGCCCAGAGGTAGGGATGGTTTGAAAATGGCAGACGTTTTGAACTACTTGGTGCGTACTGCTGGTACATACATGGTGTCGGCGTTGGCCGACCTTGCAAGCACTATTCTTGAAACGATACCATGAGAAAATCATTGGAAGATCGGCTGAAGCGTAAAACTTCAACACGTGTCTAACCATGCGACGCTGCTACATCAGCAAGTCTTCACTCTGGCCTAGACTCGAAGTCCTGCATGTCGAGGTTGACAGATGTGAGCTGACCAGCGATCTGACTCACTCGCTTCCAAGTCTTCGCGGCCAACACCACGGCTCTAGCGTTCAATACCGCGGGCTTACTTGGCCCTAGCCCTTCTGGTAGACCCCTTTGACGTTCCCGCCCCCTTCAAACATCCTCGCCCACATGTTTGAGTTCATGCAGAATGCTTACCTTACCGACTATGAGCGCCAGCCGCTGCTCCGGTACAACAGAAAATCTGCACGCTGTCAAGGTAGGCATGGTGGACCACGAGTCTCGTTTCGTCCTCGATCTCGGTAGGATTCTAGCCATGTTTCGCGCAGCGGGCAATATGTTCAGTCCGCTTAGCAGAGAGAGAGTGGTCCATCTCCTCTGTCGGCTCGCCAGTACAGCGAGGAGTCTCTACGACGACATCACCCAGATGTTCACGGAAGTAGAAGCAGGAGGGGCAGAAGGAAGATGTATCTGTGACTCTGGAGGAGGATAAGGATGGAGGGGACCAAGGGGGAGAAAGACGAGGGGCAGGAGGAGGCTGATGTCATGATCCTGGAAAAGAGGAACATACGAGAAAGCTGTACTTCCTTGTATGCACTCGCCGACAAGCTTGGCAAGATAATCAATGAGTGTTTCGCGAAGCAGATCATACCCTGAATTGCAGCTATCGAGTCCGACGTCAAGTCTCAACGCACCACAAGGAGGTGGAGCGAGAGGAGTAAATTTGTATAGGGACGTCCATGTAGATCGTAATGACCGCTCTTAGTACTTATTCCGGCTCCGGGGTGTATCTCTACCTATTGCGTTCGCGTGAACCTGCCCCACCATGTCCTCGTCATTGCATTTCTAAACGACTACATGTCCTCATCTGATCGGGTTAAGACAAGTAGGCCGAGACTCGCCTGCGGCTGTCCTAGAGCGCTTCACTCGCTTCCATGGCCTAGAGAGATAAGGACCAGAGGACGGGCGGACATAGTGATAATAGTTCTAAGCAGAGAACCGCGTCGTCGCTGATGACCTAGCATGGATGGAGGTTGTAAGGGTGAGGGGCGCGGTAGGAACAGGGTACCGAGCAAGCGACGGTCTTGATTCTTAGACCATTTCGATGAAAGAGAATACTTATGTCGCCATACTCTACGCGCCACATCACCACCGTATTCTCAATTCCGCAGACCTTGTGATAAGTCACAGCAGCTATCGAGAACCAGTCTAGAATCATTGACTTCACTCTACGGTCCCGTTTACTGTCTTGTGATGCGTGATTGCCACTCTCTCCCATTTACCCGTCGACAAGATGGCCTGATATCATTTTGGACCACCTAGCCTACTGCCTCGGTAACAGAGTTGCCTGCAAGCCTAAGGCCAGCCACTGGAAAAGCTCATCACCATCGCCGCAAATGCACGGTACGGGAGCGAGAATCTTGACGTCATACATGTATTCACGACCACGGTTCAGCCTCACATCGTGGATCTTACCAAGTATGAAGAGCGCCGGGAAGAAGCTAGATCGAGCTAGAGAACAATCCGTTCGACTTGGCCGGTTTGAGCCGGGTTCAGGACGAATCGCGCATGCGAAACGGTAGAAAGTCTCCAGGATCATGGATGAAGCAGAACAGCGGCGGTGAAGGGAGACAGTGCAAGATAGAGCATAGAAGAGACCTGGCGATCGCGCGTCCAACTGCCTCCCTCCGAGGCTTCCACTCTCACGGCGGCTGGAGAGATATGGAGCCGACGTTTGTATTCAACCGCAGCCGTATATTCAGTCTACTCTGGCAGACCTCTAGCCACGGGTCCCCCGTACAGGCCGAAGTGAGTCCAATATCTTTCAGGGCAAATGAAAGACCCCGGTACGCTGAAGAGCGTAGTACATACGAGAGTATCTTACCCCTTCGCATGAGGATGGAATGGTCGGCGCTGGAAAAGGAACGTGCAAAGCATGCTCACGATGCCCTACCTGTCAGTAGAGCTGCGGTTGAGGGAAGGTCATCAAGGCAGGAACAATGGAAGAGGTGGCGTCGTCACTACCAAACTTACGAAGATATCGATCGAATCACAGGCCAAGCAACAGAGATTCCCCAGCCTCAGCACCAGAAGATGCGCGAGGCTTGGCGAGTACTTGAATTCACCTGCGGACATGCTGGCGCCTGGAATGATCGACTTACTGGGAGAAATGTGACAACATCAATCTTGATGTGACGCAGGCCCGGCCTGCACCCCACGAGTGTACCACAATAACATTGATACCGCAAAACGTCTCGCCCATCCTTTCGACCAAACAAACCATCGAAGACCCCTCTACGACCCCCTCTGCCGGAACAACCAAGGTTCCTTCGAACCTGTGGCAGAAGAGACCGAGCCCGCCTCCCCCACAAAGCCTCGATCTGCAACGACGGCCTTCGCCAGACGTTGCGCAAATCTCTGGCGCACTTTGCCGCCTTCCCCACCATGTCGGCCTGCCTCCGCCGCACAGACGTCGTTCTGATATGTTGGTCGAAGACGCTTCGCTTCCATTGGAGGGAGCCACTTGACGCCGGGCACCGTCATTCGTCTGAAGAAGTCTGCTTGAGTGTAGGGCGGGCACGGAGAGGAGGACCGAAAGACAATGTGCACACGAGCACTCGGAGACTTTGGCCCCGGGCATACTCGCATGACTGAGTTTGCAGGAGACTGTGGTGCCGCAGAGGACGTAGCGGCGGTCGGTCACTCGTTGTGGATCAGTTTCGGACCAGTGACGAGGGCGAACAGAGAGCACAATGACGTACCGCGGCTGCCATCGGCAAGCTGAGAGGGTAAGACCCCTACGCCAATATCTGTCTCGCGATACCAGACGCTTGCCTGCGAAGTCTCAAGAAGAGCGTCAGCGGCATCCGTGACCAAGTGGATTTGGAGATTGTCTCTTGTGATGGCGACAGGAATGATTGCAAGGTTCCACACCAAGATGAGGTGTATTGCGTTCCTGACTGATTGTCTCAAAATGGCAGTGTTTTTGCGAGCCGGCGCTAATGAGACGAAGATGTCGGTGTGAATATCTGCGGCTTCTGCTGCGAAGGGTGGCGTTGAAGAGCGCACCATGGTCTGGTTGCTGCCCGAAACCATTAGTATAGTGCGGGCGATTTTCCGGAGGGTGACCATTAGCCGCTATCGATTGTTGAGTACCAATCTAGTGCAGAGGCAGCTACCGTAACTGGCCGACCTCATCAACTTCCCCTCAGATCATGGTTCGCAATGTCTTTCAGCCCGCGCCGCACTCGTAGCATGGGTTTGGTGGACCAGTTCTCACGAACTCGGAATCGCAAGAATCCCTGTCCCGCAGCGACAAGTCAAGCCTCCGGTCCCGGCGAAGCATGTTGGATCTCCGTTCACGAGCATCTTGATGCACAAGACCCTTTCAAACAACAAGAGAAAGAGCTCGATGAATTACGAATCATTGCTAGCAATCTTGGGACTGCCCCGGATCGATCGGAGAGGAGGAATAGTACTTGCTGATCGCGTTGAGGTTAACGGCCGTGTTTCGTCGGTAAGTCGGGCTTGACTAGAGAGGCGCGGATGACAACGCCGAGGTCGTTGGGGTCGTTGGGGTCGACGGGACCACCTCGTGGAAGACATGGCAGATAGAGAGAGGGAGATCAGAAGTGGTGTTAGCTGACAATGAGCGCAGGTAAGGACCGCCGCCAAGAGCATACATGATCTGCGTACGGAATGACCATGTTGCGCGAGAGTGCAAGGAAAGAAGCCTGTTCCTCGTACAGGAAGTCCATGGCGGTATTTGGGACAGCGATCGTGTCATGCACGAAGGTATCGGTCAACGCCGTCTGTGGTACTGTAGAATACAGGGCTCGGTACGTGCCATGCGGATTAAACAGGGCCCAGTTCATTCTAGGGCAATGACGTCCTCTTGTGAGACACTGCAACTCCCTTCCAGCCTGAGGCCAGCCGACGAAACTTCGAGGTCTGGTATGCAAGATGCTGAATACTCGATCGGCGACAATCAACCGCACTACGAGTACGTAGACGGCTCCGGCGTATCTCGAGATATCCACATAGCCGGTATGACGTTGGGCACTTTGATCATGCGTCGTCCAGTCGAGTTGGCTGAAAGGGGTGGGTCGGAGATGATTGTAGACAATTGGGTGTGCGAAGTCGCCAAGGTTGGGCTGGATTGCGATGGAGTGAATGGTCCTTGAGCGCAGCCAGGATCATGTGAGCAGGAATGAGTCGTGCATCAATACTTGCTCGTTCGCGAGTTACTGATGCTGATGAAGTGAAGCAGAGACCGTAGGACGAGACGGGCATGACCAGCGCGTTGATGTGAGGTCAGGCCAAGTCTCCGACATGAGGCTGGGGTAGAAGCTGAGTCGAGTCGTCCGGCAAGTACGGTAAAGTGCTCGTTCGTTTTTCGGTCGTCTCATCCGTGCGTCTCTTGATTATCCGGTCCACGAGAATGGGGCATCCCCCGCCTGCCGCGCTCCATCCTTGACAGCGCCGGCCCTAGTTCTTATCAGTGATGGTATCAGCTTCCACCAGGGTCCCCTCCACTTTCGTAGTGACGTGCTGCTCATTGTTTGTGCTTCCTAGCTCTTTTGAATGCCATGCCGGGACATGTGATTTCATACACGGCAGCCGTAGACGCACGCCCAGTCGGCGCCAGGATGGCGGACGAGAAGCGACGTCGAGTTCGCGCAGGATTATCACCACGTCGCTGGTGAAGATTAGTCTTTGCAGGTGCTTGATGACGAGTTTGTTGCGGCCAGAGGGGTCGCAGGAGGTGCTGCCGGTGTTGGCGATGGTGCGGCAGGCGTCGATGTTGCGAAGGGCGGCGCCCTCTTCGGAGTCGCAGATGAGAGCACATCAGACAGGAGTTTTGAGAGGGAACGCGGAGGGAGGGTAGATGGTGGAGGAGGAGGTGGGCACGACGCAGGCACCGAGGAATTCCGCACGAGAAGCCCTAGTCGGAGACGTCCGCACGGGATCGTGCTGATCACATGAACAGCATTGCCAAAAACATGATCGTATGTTGAATAGATCGGAGATCTTGATGCCACGGACGAAGACCAGGCTTGGATTGATCCAAAATGTGAGGCAAAGGGAAAGGGAGGGACCACCAGGTATATACTAGATTGCCCTAAAGCGCCTGAGTCTGATCGAAGGTGTTTCGCCACTGCAAACGATGTTCTAAACAGCGCAAAGCAAAACCCTCAGTAGGGGGAGATCCGGTGCATGAGATTGTACTGGACTGGTGCTTCCAGCAGTACAGCGTGAAGGCAAAGGGCTCGGAGGAGTGTGAGGTAGAAGAGTTTCGTTTGATCCCAGAAAGCTTCCATAGAGCGTGGGCCAGTTTCAGAGCACGCTCTGTCTCGTGGTTCGCCGATATGTAGATTGGTCACCAAGAGGTGATTCTGGTGTTTGTTATTTTGCTCGTAGCGCGCGGATCATTCTCAATCCCGGAGCGAGAATGATCCGTGCGCCGTGCATACGAAGTATAGAATTGCCATTGTGTAGCTCCAACCTTTCCTTCAATAGCTGACCCTCGGTGCCTTGCCTGATCACGGCATCAAGAGGGGCCCAGAGAGACAAATCGGGCGAACTCCTCGGCCGATTTGTCCGAGGAGCTGATCCTGTTCCCAGCGGCCCACAGAAGGTGTGAATACAGTATGTTCTCTTCATCTCCAGCGCGGCGGCACCATCGCCTGCCTGTTCTATTTCCTGCAAAGCACGAATGAATCGTTATGGGACATGCTTGCCAGAGACGTTGAAGGAGGAGTTCTTCACGATCGAGAGCGGCGCGAGTCTTCCGAGAACTAAGGGAATGGTTGTATGTCGACCGCCTCGAGTAGAGAGCCCTGTGTATCGAAGCAATGACATAGAACATCGCGATTTTTGTGTATGCACCATGAGAGCACCGTTTGATGTGCAATGAGGATGATCGCTCACCTCACCTCCTGGTCCTCTTCCCACTACTCTGTGTAGTGGTCATCCCATAGATACCCTCCAACATAGACGGCATGATAGACTTCATGCATGCGAGGGATAAAGCGCAGATTTTGATGGACGTGGTAGCCTTTCTTGGCAGGGGAGGATGTAGGGGTCGATGGTGAAGTCATCCTCCAAGAGGTGGATCGGGAAGTGAATCTTGATGTCGCTATTGCAGATAGTGGGCCTGTCTCAGGCGATGAAGCTCTCGTAGATTGTCCTGCCGGGATGAGGTGAAGGACGAGTCGACGGATCGCTCGCAGATGACATCCGCGTTTGAGGAGGATGACGGAGTTCTTGCAGGCGGAGTCAGCATCTAAGAGGAAAGTGGCAGCCCTCTTATCAGTTATCTTCCAAGGAGTAAGCGAACGAAATGACGGTGGCGCTCCGGTGCTTGGTCTCCGTATCCGCGAAGAAGGCGATAGAGCTGCCGTTGGTATCATCGCCTTTCGAGATGTAGCAGAAGAAGGAGGCGGTGGAGTCCTGCGTATCGCCTTGACCTACAGGAGAACCAACAGAGCTCGTACGCAACTTCCACCACCCGCTCCACGGGCGCAGCCATATGCAGATCCGCTTGCAATACTGCCGATAGATCCACCGGCGCCGTCGCCTGCAAGTCTGCTTCAATCGCTATGAAGTCCCTAGCACAGGTTCCAGCACCACCGTTGGCACCACCGCCAAGGGGAATGAGATCAAGATTGCCCACCCCCTGAGTGCCACCTCCACCACCACCACCACCACCACCACCACTACCACCAACATCACCGGCATCATCGCAACTAAAGCCTTTGTCGTGGCCGTCCTTGCCGCGCCCAACACAATCATCGACCTTGTCTCCAAGTCGCCCGTTCGTGCCACCATCTTACCGGAGAAAGCGGCGGCGAAGAAGCCGGATCCCTTGTGGCTGACTAGGACCGTTCCTGCAGAGAAGACGTGGACGGGGTAGTGTTCTTGCCAGTATCTTCCCGGGTAGGTGGAGGCGAACGGTGTGGAGACTTCGTGGGCAGCCTTGACCCTGAGTAGGGAGCTGGAGGCAGAAGGATTTGTGGCGAGCTTCCCGCGTGTAGCGTAGAATATTCTTGAAGAGCTGAAGCAGGGGTGGGATTGGATCGGAGTTCCTGTGGGTAGTCTGATTCTTCCTTGAGGACTTCTGATGACTGTACTGATTTTGACGGAGGATCGGGTCACGACAGCAAAAGCGTCTGCCTCGGAGGGGGTGGGCGTAAGGTAGGACATTGGATGACTGCATTGGTCCCGTGGAGGGGAAAGGACACGCCGTTAGCTGTGTTGACTTCGAAGAGATCGGTGAGAGGACTATATCCCAGCAGCTGCTGACCTCGTTGTGGTAGTTGATCGTCGCCGATAGTGTTGGGCTTGGTGTGAAAGTGTGCTGTGGTACTGCCGCAAGTACTGCCGCGGTCGGGCATTGATGGCTGTCCGGTGCTGGCCTCGAGAAGACGATGCTGGTACTGCAGTGGGCAGCGGTACTATCGACTGGCGCGCTGGGCTTCCAACACAGGCGGCGCTGACATCGATGGTGCTTTTTGCCTTGTCCTTGATAATGCCATCATGGCCTGGAAGAGAATGCTGCTGACTTTGTCGAAGTGGGACAGGCGCAAATGGTTGCCGGATGATCTTACATGATGTTGAACTCTCTCAGTAATTCAAGTGTCGGATAGGGCCGGATGAGGTCGGACATGACCGGACTCCCCACTGCCTTGGCGTTCTTGGCCAGCGAAACGTCAAGAACACTAAAAACAATGCGGTGGGTATGACTTTCTAGCTATGGCACGTGGTCGTTATAGTCTACTACGCTATCGAGATCTTGCCCGTGCGCCAGACGTCAGTAATGCCATTGAGAGCGACCTACACAAGCTGTCCGAGACAGACGCCGACTTGACCTGGGAACGTGTCTTGCAATCCCTAAGCAACAGGTTTCTGAGCTCTAGTAGCTTCAACAATCCCCTCGATGCGCTCCTGCTAGTAAAGGCTAAGCAACTCGGACATTACAACACTCTACGTTCAAGAGGCGTCATCTGCGACGCTGTGCATGAAGCTTGGGTGACAGCCGCCGGCGGCTCGTCGCCCGCTCCTGTGCACAACATCAGCGATCCTTCCTCCAAACTCGGATCGATGCTTACGGAAGACAAAGGATTGAGCTCTGACTGCTCAGATCCCGAAGAATCAGATTCTGGAGACTCAGAGAGTCAGGACTCGCAGACTAAATCAGACTCCGAAGACGTGCAACCAGAAGACTCGGATCCTCACGACCTGGGATCCGAAGGCGCAGGATCTGAACACTCTGTCGCTGATCTCGGACCTGACATTCCTCACCAAGCCCCGTCGAGGAAGAAAGGTCCGGACCAGAAGGGCCAGAAGGCAGTCCGGGTTACAGCACAGAATCAACCCTCCGAGAATCCCCTGTTGGCCAGAATCAAATCCAGAGAAACCTGGTCGGAATTTCCAGCTGGGATTCCAAATAAGATCTTACCAAAAGCTTGGAACGCGACCAATCGTACCGCACCCTTCTGCAAAGCTATCCTTAACTCTTTCCACACAATCGCCTGCAGTCTTACCCTTACTCAAGCTAACGAACGTTTCCTTGAAGCCACGGACAAGGGCAGAAACCGACTGACTGGGGTCATACTAAGCCGCCTGGCTGCGGAGCTCAAAGCTGAGCCCATCACTATCGACCTCGCATCAGGCGCTGCGTCCCTCAGTCAGCAAATCCTTTTCTCGGCAGGAGACGTGCGCGACAGCCCTATTCCCGAAGTTCAAGGCTCACAATCTGACGAATCTGAGGACCTCGTATCGGAGGCGCAAACGGGGAAGCAAAGCGCGGATACTCAACCCGAGGCACAACCGCGCACGCCAGCTCCGAGGAGACAGGTTTCGAAGAAGCAACGCAGACTGATCCGCTTCCCTTCGAGTCGGTCGGCTTCAAGATTTGGAAGGAAACAGACATTCTCAGAAGAACAGACCGACAAGTCTTCCACCCCGAACGCGGAGCAAAGCCAAACGCATTTGTCAGAAGGTCAGATTAACTTGGCTCGTAGTCCAGAAGCAGTGCGAGGTACCTCATCCCCGGGGGAAGACCAGACTGACTATTCCGCGCCTAGCCCGGAAGTTGGGCGAGGTTACGCCAACCAGGCAGAGGATCAGATTGGCTCTTGTATTTCTGATACCCTTGGCGACCTGCTGGACACTTCCTGTATTCAGCTGCCCAGAATCTCCGTCGGCAGGTCTATTCGGGACACCTCAATCGAGTCTCCCCACTCACGAGACACCAGAAACCTGCCGTTCACTCCAGGCATGACGGACATCGACGACTCATATATAGCACAGTCAATAGAAGGCGACAACGGCGCCGGTGACAGTAGCCCAACTCAGACCGGCGATCAGCGCCACACGACCGTCGACAGTGTTTTACAGCCGCGAGAAGATCGCTGCACAGAGCAACACAGCACGAAGCGAAAGACTGCATCAAGTATGGGTACTCATGAACGTACACACAAGAAAGCAAGGTCGGCCAGTGGCCTCTCCAAGTCGAGCTATATCCAAAGCGAGGACCAAAGCGAGGTGGAATTGTTGAGACATCCACAGGTCAAGAGCTTCCTCCGCTCGCTGACGATGGAACCCGCGACAAGAGATATAGCTCGCATCAACGGAACCTTCAGGGATACGCCCGCATCTATGGCATCCGCACGTAGCCGACACACTGCATCGCGCCCCGAGGTCCCTGATCAGCCGGACTCTTTAACGCACAACCCATGGAGACCCAGGTCAGCTATAGGCACGACGCATGATCCAACGACGGCGCCTTACTCGACACAGCCATCTTTGCTAGCACGAGCTCCTACACGTCTGCAATCGTCTGGACCGTCTGAAGCTCTTATTAGAGATCCATTGCTTACTCCTATCAAAAGATGCTTGGAAGGTATCGCCAGCACAAGGAGGGATCGTCAAGCGCTCGCTGCTCTCTGCGATTCCATTCAAGACACAAAGACACGCCTTAATGCCGAAGTACGACACCAAATCAACGCAGCGCAAGAGTTCATCGAGAGCTTACAACCGATCATCAACGAGTTCAGAACGCTTGCCGCCAGCAATAGCGCGACTTTTTATCATACCGAGCTGCAAAGATACCAGGGTATGGTGGGTGAAAAGAATGGAGAGATTGCTAGTCTCAAGCTCGAAGAGGCAGACATGCTCGAGAAAATCAGCCAGGACGAATCACAGCTGCAAGAGGCACGTTCGATGGAGCGAAAGGAGGCCGAATTCCTGTCTCAAGTCTTGGTACTTGCACGGATGGCGCATGATATCGCCGATGACTCGTGGGATTTTCAAGGTGAGGGTCCGGGATAGGTAGTCGTGCAGATAAGAGGGGTTGGCGGAAACTGAAGCCACCTCAGCTAGTAGAAGCACGGGTTCCCCAGCAGGGGATTGAAGGGGTGACAGGACATGGCAAGAGCCGCATTGCTTGAACATGGCTGATTGAAGAACCTAAGATTTGCTAGCCCAGCAGAATGACCTCATGAGATACATCCAATCATACGTCGTTGGTGGTGATCGGTCCATCGTGACCATTGAGTCGGGGTCGGGAAGGCCGTGAGCCGACCCCGCCGGTGATGCACTACTAAGTATCTATCGAGGCACTCTACACGCTTCACACACGCTTTTCACGTAGCCCTTCGCAGCACCCAATTCGCTCTCAACCTCCCCAAAGCCGTCCTCGACCTCTTCCAAGTCGCCCTCGACCTCTCCCAAGTTGCCTTCAAGCCCTCTCAAGTCACCCTCTATCATTCCCGAGTCGTTCACAAAGTCTCTCAAGTCGTCGCCGATCCCTGTCTGCTCGCTGTTCGTCTAGTCCCTGTGTCACCGACCCGCATTGGACCGTCACCGACGTAGAGGCGAGGGCGGGAGGAAGGGGGGAGAAGTAGAGCTGGTGTAGATGTCGGGTAAGCAGAAAGCCCTGCTGAATCAAAGAGTTGTGGAACGGAGGACTTGGCTAATGGAAGATGGATTCATCGAGAGAGAGGACCTCGATTCGGGTTTCAGCCAAGTGCAATGCGGTTCCGACGTGCAGTCTTGGTGTTCAGTGAGACTTGCAGGTCTTTGACCATGCCCATGGACCCATGGACCGCGACGGAGTATATAGATCTAGATAGCTATCTGATATTATCACCTTATCATGGTGCTGAATGGTGACAGGTAGTAGCGAACGGTGATCAAATGGTACCGAATAGGCCCAAACGTGATCAAATGGTACCGAATAGTCCCGACTAGTCCCGAATTCCCACGCCCGCCATCGCCAAAGCCCGGCGCGTTTATGCAAGGTAAACAAGTCACCTGTTCGTCCAGACTGGATCAAGGCCATGGGCTGGACCGAGTCGACAGCAATCATCGCGTTCCACGTCATTTGCACCTCTTCGGCTTCGACTGGGTTTCATCGTTCTCCGGCCTTACCTCGCCCTCACCGCAACGGCCACGACGGTGTCTGCTCCCACCGAATACTCTTCTAGTCCTTCATCCACTCCAGCTCGGTCAACAGCACTGCGCAGTCTATACCTGTGGGCTTCCTTCCACCTCTTTCCCAGCTGATCCACGTCAGCACCGTCAAAAGGGCACTCACATCTGCCTCGCCAACCTCGACTCCGCACTCGTCACGGTGCTGGCGATGGAGCTGCCGAGGACGATGCTGGCTCGCGGAATACGCGCTGGCCGGCAAAATGCATTGGAGCGGCAACTTGGGTGATCTTTGGTGGGCATGTCAAGGTCGTACGCTGATACGGTATCAAGATCAGAAGAGCTTTCTTGTCAGACACCAGCTCTGATGTTTGGCAGGGATCCGTCCAACCCTTATACGGACTGGCCTCGAAACCTGAAGAACCTCTATAGCTCATAGGACGCGGCCACATCCTCCTTCCGCCATCATACACCAACATCCTCAGCACGATCGTGTCGTCTACTATTCTCCCTCACCTTGGTTCACCCCTCCCAGAACAAGTGTTCAACCTCCTGCACCATGCCCCAGCCTATCACGCCCAGCACTGTAGTCAGCAAGAGCAAGGTCAAATTCCTCCACGGCGACCAGTATGGCCTTCAAAGCGTTCACACTCAGGTTATATGGCCTTGCTCAGCCCAATCAGTGCCGATGCTCGCGGTATCTCGTTCCGAGCGCCTCTGAAAACACCGCAGCGGCATATTTACCTGCCGGCGCACCCACGCCTCATCGTGCATCAAAGCAGCCCGATGCATGCAGCGCCTTCAGCGAGGAGCCAGAATATACGGCAAAGAATCTTTGACTCCGACCTGCAGTCCAGAGGTAGAAAGAGTCCGGACTACGTTTAGGTGAGCGAAGCGCGAGGAGAAATACAGCCCCTGTCCCTGTCGGGCTACACGATGGCCCCCGGACTGGACTCCGAGCTCTGAATCCGATGAAGCATCTACCGCAGGCGGGATGCTCATACGGGAGCTCATGATGTCGCTAGCGTATTTGACGCCTGTCAGCTGCCGACACTGTTCATACTGGGAAACTTCGCATCGAGAGAGTTGGAACAGCGTCATCGGTGGTGTGAAGCAGGTCAGGAACACTGAAAAGAAGCGGTAGGGGTTTGGAGAGGACGCAGCATAAGGTGAGTTACAAGCCCAACGCGTGCGATACATTATCTTACGAGACTGCAGATTGCTGTGAGGACCTTGAATCGCGAAACGCAAGGGCCAGGAGGAGAAAGGGGCGTGCAGCCCGTAAATGTCGTGCAAAGACATGTTGGCCATGTCACCTTGATGAGGATCCAATATGATCGAATACGCCTACTTGATTCAGCAAACACCGCAACTGAAAGACTCATTCTCTCATGAGGACGATATATCGGGTCAGTCGTTACTACGATACACCTCATGGCCGGCAATGCACTGCTCGACCTTCTTTATGACTGACTGAGTTCGGGATGAATCGCGACGCAGGTCTACGATACTGTTTTACCGCCTGAAGAGCATTGGGCGATTACCGGACAAGTGGAGGACATTCTGGCGCTACGTTTGTCAGCGTTAAAAAGCGTGTCGATCTAGCAGTCTGGCTGTGTAGTGAGCCGGACGAGCGCAAGTTCAGCGAGGATGCAGACAACGACGGGGTTCGATTCAGGATGTTCACCTTCTCCGACATCCTACCGAGGCAATTGCACGCTTGTATCGCGACCTTCGCAAGCTCGTGGCATCGGGAGCTCTTCAACCAACGAGCGCTCTCCCTCCAAATCTCCACCATTCGATGCTGCCAGACCTGCTGTTCTGGAACCCGCTTGGCTGGCATGCACAGACCCTGCATCTCAACCAAATTCAGTCCGGTCTTCTCAATTGGCGCTCTTGTCCGCGATGACTACGCTATGCAACAGACACCACCATTCTATCGTGGCCAAGCCTGGCAAAGTGGCCAACAGCTAATGGATGATGGACGCATGCCTCCTTACCCTCCGACTACAATGTACCCCGGACAGCAACGTGGATGTAGTCCTACTCGAGGGTCTTGATGCCTCTTTCTCCATCCTGATCTCCATCATCCTCCAGAGCCGGAACAAGGAACGAGGCAGCCTCGACTCGCTCGTCTGCCGCATCAAACGCAAACACATCTACCGCATCTACCGCAGATCCATCTACCGCTGATCCATCTACCGCTTTACCTCGTGTTCCCTTTCATTGGAGGAGGACTACTGCGACGACTCAATGTCGAGCGAGTGTCAAGGTGACTAGAGTAGTGTGTTGTGTCGACGTGCACAGGCAAACTTACTCGCCTTGACGCTGTGACAGGGTTTATGACTCGATCAATACGCTCGAACTGATGTTTTGGTCCTTCACGATGTGTTTCGCAGCACGATCTGAGGCGGGAGAAGACATGCGGGCGTGGGTGAGGACAAGTCATGAGTCGGGAGTCGGGCCAAGTCGGAGAAGTCGAGGGTGGCGGGTGAGATATATCTATAGAATGGTGTATGGCGTTATGGTGGTGCTGCTTGGGACGGGGCGGATGGAGAGAAATAAAAGCTTGCTTTCTTAGGTGCGGAGGAGGGGGAGGTCGGTGTTGTTGTTAGTCAGGGGGAAGACGTTGGTAGCATTGGGGAAGAAGATGGATTAAGTGGTTACTGAGGAAGAAGGTGGTGGGGCTCGTAGTAGGGAGGGAGAAGGCCGTGGTCTGAGGATTCTAATCGAATAGGATATGGTATTCGTTAGTAAGGGTCGTTGAGACCTGTGTTTTATGTGAGGAAGGCTGGAATGGCGCTGACGATGATGATGATTTGGATTAGTGCCTGGCCATTGCAGGAGGTTCCGGCCAGCAGAGCAATAGCTAATGTGCTGTTGAGTCTGTCCGGTTGGAGGTGCTCATCTGGAACTGTATAAGTTCCAGGACCGACAATTGAATGTGTCAGAAGTGTCTAAACCAAGATCTCGCGACCTGAATGGCCGCCTCGATGTGAAATTCGCGGCCACGAAGACCGTCCCGGAGGACAATGCAAAGACCATATCGAGGGCCTTTGTCGGGGTACTAACGAGGCCATAGGAGAGGATCGATCCGGGGCTGCATTAAGGGACGACTAAAATAGTAGGAGATGAACGAACTAGTCAATGAAAAGAAGATACTGACGGCGACTGAAGTCACGACTGAGCACTGACTTCTGCGGTTCAGGGCCGGGCTCACCACCCATCTCGAAGACAGGTAGATGAGCGCCGCGTTCGGTAAGACTGCGAAAGTTGCTGCGTATGGTCGTACCAGGAGCGGAGCCTTGCAGATTAGAGGCAGAAGGCCACGATGCGGTCCATGTCGTGTATCTTGTCCAGTAAGCTTGTGCTTGTGGCAGAATGATTGCATCTTCTTGAAGACCACTCGCGTGCTACACTGGAGTTGACATCATAATCATCATCATCACTGCTGGTGCTTGAATGATTCGTGCCCACCAAGATCACTCCGTGCGTCTGTCTGTCATGTCCATAGATATTGGTGAAATGCCAACAGAGAAGTTGGGGTCATGTTGATCGACTTGTCCGCGAAGCGAATGAGATCAAGGAACGTACGACGACGACCGTTTCTGTTCGATGGCAGGAAAGATACAGCGGTGCCTTTGGAAGACAATGCAAGGTCACGGAAAGTGGAGGGCCATCAGACAATGTCGAAGTCTGTAGGGCTTGAATAGAGGAGTTCCAGGAGAGTTTCTCGATGGTGTCATGGTCGTCGGCGTTACGAGAGCTGCTAGTCCTGCTTGTGCTACCCCTGAGGTGGATTCAAGTTCAAGTATATTGGGAGGTACGATTCGGAAAGAAACTTAATATTGTGATCCGCCATTAGCGACAAAGTAGTGGAGGAAGAGATGGGAGAGACAGGTCTCTGAATGGTCTACTCGGTACTGTTCGGTACTGTTCGGTACTATCTGGTACTTCTTTTTGGGACTTTTCAATACTATTTTATATCACAGCGCTAAATTATGAAAGGATCATACCTTTCCTCTCTATTGATATAAGAAATTACTATGTTATACAGTTAGAGATTGTCAATTAGATAGCAAGTCAAGTGGCCCAATGCGAGAACCACGCAGGTACGAATGGCGACAAAGCACGCATGCTTGGGCACTATCGAACATAGATACAAATAACAGATTTCTACTTGATGGCTAATGAGCTCTCAACGAATCGCACTCGAACACGTTTTGGCAGACTTTCGTTCCTTGTGACCGGCTCGTGTTCTATATTGAGGCAACGAGTGTTGCTTGGTCAATCACAAGCCCATTACATGCATGCGCGACGGTTCATCAGAGGACCTCTCCATTAACAGCTCCAGTTCTAAACCCCTAAACACACGCACACATTCACAACATGATCTTCTATTACAGGTCATCTCTAACTTCGCACCGTAATTGTGCATTTGCCCGCATGTCCAAGCACCTGCCTCCCCACGTCCTTCGTCTTGTTTGTGCGCCTTCTGGAGCACAGATCCGTACACCTTCCCATCCATGAACCATGCCATCTCCAGCCGTGCACTCGTGCTCTTTCCTGCGGCGACAACCCTTCGCTAACGTGCAAGCATACTCACTGGCCAGCTCTGCGTCGGATAGACAGTGCTCAACCTGTACATGTGACTCCGGGTGAATTTTCTGTATGATCTGTCGGACGGAGTGCGCTGCGCCGCGCAGAAGCTATTTTCTCAAGAAATGACGCGTTTCGGCGTGCTTCCTCTTCTTAATCCGTGTCGAAATGGATGCATACATCTAGCCTATAAACACCACTGCAGAACAATACCTTGGCCAAGCCAGCCCGCCTAGCCGTCTCAACCTATGAATACGGCAAAATGGATCCTGAGGTTGCGAACGACTAGCTAGTAGTGTAGGAGTCTCGAGAAGACGAGGGGTGGGTTTATTAGGGCAAAGAGAGGCCATGGATGTTCTCAGAATTGTAAAGGGCTCGTGAGCGGCCCTAATAGCGTCCTCAGCGTTGAGACTAGCAGAGTGTTAGCGAGGAGAGAGTGGCAAGATTGTCCCATAGTCCAGCCTAATAACAGCGAAGCGTTGCTAATGGAAGAAGAAGGGGATTGCTGAAGATGACATGAATAATCAGCCCCGTCACATCGACGGCGCGAACAAAGAGGATACTGGCATGTGATGGATGCAGAAGGATTCAGAATGTGCCCCAGGGTAGGATGCGCGCCTACACGGGGCTGCAGCATACGGAGGAGAGTCCGATGGACGGGAACAGAGTGGAAAGGGCGCCAGTAGTAGGTAGAAGAAAGGCGAGGCATGCCGGGTCGAAGGAGGCGGCGTCGGTGGAGAAGACTTTGACAGAGCAGAGCGTGACGATAGGCGAGTCGCTGTCGGCCGGGCGACATCGGTGTGGAAGAGCTTAGCGGATAAGAGCGTTGAGCGGGACATTCGACACTGTCGGCGGAGGTCACGTCGGTAGGAAGGCCTTGGACGGAGTAAACGTGTGGAACTGCCAGTCTGTACTTGCGGCGGACAAAGTCAAGGAGCGGAGGAGCTGATATTCGGGGACGAAGTCGGAGGTCATGGTCGGTGGTGACGATTGTTGTTGGCGACGTGCCATCACCGCGCGAGGTTGCATCGATTCGGGGCCATGAGCTTCAGTGGTAGTGGGATAGAAAAGTTGTCTTCCCATGACGGAGATAGACTGATTAGTCTAATGTTGAGGCGTTATCAAACGAATTGTCTGACCGCTGATACATTTGGCGATGGAATTGGGCTTATCGAGAACCCTGCAAGATTGTTCCCGTGCCTTTGGAGAATCACTTTGCCGGAGGTTGCCGCTGCTTGTCCTTCCGTAGGCTCGATAGTCTTCGTGAACTATTCCGCCACTCATAGCAGAGCTAGTGGGGGATGAGTCGTCGGCGAGCGCGGTAAGGCAGGCGGGCGGAGTGAGAAAGGTAAATGAGATGAGATACTCGAGCAGGATGAAATAACCTAGGAGGAGAGGTAGTCAGATGGCGGGGGATCGAGGTTGATGCGAGCATTGTGATAGCGCATGTACACACAATCGGGTGAAGGACAGCGGGCGATGATAATCAAAGGTTGAGCAGTATAGATGTCTTCTATGAGATCCGCTGGTGGCCGAAGAGTCGACGAGGCTAACAGGATTGGGACCTGGATCGGATTGGAACCTGGATCGGATTGGAGCCTGGTGTTTACAGAACCATGGCATTGTCCAAAGCAACAGGGACATGGTGCGGGTTGCAAAGGCTACAATGGATGTACATCCTTGGAGTTGTAGTAATGCAGAAATTGTCGGGGCGGGCATAGAGCCTCGAGGCTGTCCACTGGAAGATTGAGGAGTCGAGGAATGGTCGGCCTTTTAGCTGTCTCACACAAAGCGTGTTTGCTTGGCTTAACGGAGACGGTTCATGGAGTGGAAGAGACACTATAGCGGTGATCGCCAAGAGGAAAGGGTCCCCTAAGAGGATTCCTTGGGTCTTCTGCCTCCCCAGTCCTTCTCGGACGACCGAGTACCTGCATATAGATCGGTACAGGATGGTGATGCGCACAATTGTGACCTGCTCGTAGTCGTACTAGCATACCGTCACAAGCTCAATCCAACACCGACCCTGACGGGACCGAAACCATTTTATCAACGGTGCCGGTCCCTTTGTCATCATCTGGTGTCTTTGGAAAGTTCTCGCTCGCCGGGTGGATTCATACAGCATCGAGCCCTGCTCGGAAGAAGTAACGCCGACGACTTGTGCTTTGAGGGCGACAAGAGTGATGACATCGTAAGGTTGCCGAATAAGCTAGGTCTAATGATCAAGAGGACACTATAGCAGCCGTCGGGGGGGACTATCCGAACATGTGCTGCAAGTGTACCCGCTGTATCACGTATCATCATCCTCTCTAGTATCATGGGTAGGAGATTATCCAGCGTCGAGACTCGAGGCTAGAGTCTCCTTGGCCGTTGGTGATATAGTCACTCGAAGACCTGTGTGGCCTATATTTGACGATCGCGATCGCTGACAAGATGAATACAACCATTGGTGAGAGGAGATCGACGGTGGAAGGATCAAATGTCGCTAATGTCTCCTAGCTCTTTGTTCCCCCGGTGATTGCCTCATTGGAGAAGAAGGGAAGTACTCTGCACGCTGATGAGTGATGGAAAGATTTGATATAGACTGCTCTGACCTGAATCGCGAGCTTGAGCAAACGCTTGACCTCGATCGAGGACATTGAGGTCTCCTGTGTGCTGACAAGGTGCAGTCGACGACAACGGCGAGGCCACAGAAAGCGCCTCCGCTGCTCAGAATACATCCAGGCCAGCGTGAAGACTGCAGCTGCATCCAACGAGGAACACATGACAGTGTTCCTTGCAGATTTCCAAGAACACCAGAGAGAAAACCACCCTACCTGCTAGGACTAGCGTACTTAGTCTCCCATGCGATATCCTCCGTTGATCTTGCTATAAATCTAGAATCTTATCTTCGAGGCGTCCCGCAGTGTTAACCTCGCCGCTGAAATGATCTGTCTTGGATCCAGATGTTGTGTCAATGCGCCAGGAGACGTGGAATTCGTGATCTGTTTGTTGCAGCTTTCCGTCCTTAACCTGCTGGTGCTTGAGAGTCCCGATTCATTGATGAGACCGGACGTCGTGACAGCGATCTTGCACACATTTATGTGTAGCGTACCTCTGGTTATCACAAGTATCGTCGTGCTTCTTCTATCGTGCTTGAGCTTCTAATTGTCGCCTCGAGGTGCTGCTGATGCCGGTGCTGGTGCTGGTGCTGATGCCGGTTGTCGTGCTTAGGACGCTCAAAAATGTCCTGTTTTGATCTGCTGGTTGTTTAGCTCGCGTCGCGTCTGGTACTCCCAATCATCACCTCATGCTTCCAGTCCGAAACAGCACAACTTAGCAAGCATGTCTCGAGCAGGCCTCACAAACATCCCAAGACTTAAACACGAAGGAGACGTTGACTGGTCTGTTGTCAATACCGGTCAGGCAGCATCGAGGCCCACCAGTAGCAACGCGGCGAGAAGCAGAACTACGCTAAGGAATCATTCTCATTGTTCGTTGTCGTGAAAAGAACAAGGATCATCGAGCGAGGCTGCCGTGTGGGCTTCAATTCCTTTGACGGTAGTCTCGTGATTTGTGTTAGTCGCTGCGTCGTTTTCGATGTAGGGTGGCTGTTACCAACCGGTGACCTCGTTTGGTCTGTCCCCGCCAAGGATGTCCAGTTCCTGGTCCGTACGTCCGGTGCGGACGCTCGGGGAAATGCAAGTCGGCTCGTCAAACTTGGATGTAATCATCCCGATGCAGTCACATCCATCCTGACCCTGGTCGAGGGTGGTCTGTGTGGTCTGTGTGGTCTGTGTGGTCTGTGTGGTCTGTGTGTCTCCTTCTGTCAGCCCATGTTGCACTTTGAAGGTCAGATTGTTCTGGAGCTCATGATCAGGTATCATCGCGGGAGTTGGCCGCATCAGATCGCGTCACCTGTAGACATGCCATTGGCGGTGGAGTACACGCTGGTGGCGGCCAAGAGCGAATTGTCGATGACAGCGGTGTTACCTTCAAAGTGAAGGCGGATTGAGATGATGTGGTCCGAAGATACCAATAACAAAGAAGAGGCACCGGTCGTCACCAGTAACCAGTGTTGAATATCTCAATCTTAGGAAAGAGTCCGAGGCGATGGCAGAGACTTCTGGAGCTCCATGGAAGCGGATCGCGGTTCGGATGATTGTACTTGGACCCTAAATATCAGCATGACATTCTGCGTAGGACCCCTTGCCTTTCACGGCTCGAGGATTGCGAAGAAGGAGGAAACGATTGCGAAGAAAGAGGAAACATAGCACTGCAGTAATGAAGAAGGACGAGAGACTAACAGACCCGGGTATACGTGCTCAGCGTCTGGAAAGAAGAGAGGATCGAAAGAGGTTGAATGAAAGAGATCTCGGCGAGGAAGAGGACGAAAACGCCTCGGTTGAGGACATGTCCTTGTAAACAAATTCAGGACAATGCACCGCTGTCAACGTTGAAGTCTTGCATACTTCGCAACGACTCGAGGTGGGTATTCTATTGTCTGGGCATGCGAAGTCGAAAATCTTTAAGTTCTCCTGATTCACTGAGTGGACTGGGGGACGGTGCTGAAACATGCTGGAAACCAGTGCGGGCGTCTACCCCGCTGGTGTGACGGTCGTGAATGTCTCCGTCGTCTCGATTGAGTTCGAGCCACGCATATGCCTTGTCTCTCTGTCCGCAGAGTGGAAGGTAATCGTAAGCCCCCGTTCAGAAGGAAAGGTTATGTGTGCCTCTACTGGTAGCTTGTCCACCTTCACCATCGCCTCCCCTTCACCGTCACTTCCGCCTACAACGTCACCTCCGCCTTCACCGTCACCCCCGCCTTCACCGTCCGTTGTTGTTCGTCTGCGCTTGGCCGAAGACCGTGGTTCGGATGTGATATGAGATGCATCTTCTGTACCAGCATTGGAGACGTCGCTGCGACGAGCACCTCGCTTTCGTTTTGTGTTCGTGACCTCCGCCTCCATCTTCTGGCAATTCGGCGTCATCTTCCTCGTATGCTCGTATGCTCGTATGCTTGTATGCTCGATTGCACCCTCAACGACAGCCTAGCATTGACAGTCTGAAGAGATACGACCGATGGACGCTGCTGCGTCTCTGAAGATGAGCTCAGAGTGTCCCTCCAGCGAGCGTGATGGGCCGATATATATCTTCCTTGAAGGGAGCTCGATGAGGAATCCTTCTGAGCTTCGGAGCTAAAGAAGATGATATAGACTGGGAGACTCAAGCCAGTATGTCGAAAGTGGAAAGAGTTTTGAACAGTGTTCTGCAATCACGCATAGCCTGCTACCGCGCATCGATGATGATATCGTTGAAGTGCCCTCAAGAACCACGGGGAGTAAGACGTCTTCACCCAGTCAATCAGGTAGAGGAGGGCCGAAATGACCTTGAAAACGCCAGAGGGATCCGCGGCACTGCCGAGGGAGACTTCTTTCCAGACTGTGGTCACCTTTCCCCTCGCCGTGGACTGGCGTTGCGCGAAGACCACTGTCCAGTGGCTGCCCTGGACGAACATCAATGGCAGGACTGGTAGCGTTTCCGGCGCATCAGTCCCAGTCAAGGTCTCTAGCCAATTGAAATGTCCACTGACCCAAATGTCCAATTGAAGCTCGCCTTTCTGCAAATCGACACCATGACGCTTAGTCTCGATACTGACTGCGATAGGTCGACGAGATGTTGGCGCATGGTCTGTAGCATTGAGAGAATGCTGGCCTGGAATATCCAGGGAGATTCCATCGAATTCTTCCATCTGCTCCGGTTCTAGACACAAAGCAAAATCGACCATCCTACCTGGGATATGCTCGTTTGCTGAGATTGGCGTCAGATATTGCGAGAGGATGCGGGCCGTCGTGATGTTTGCGCACGTCACATGACCGCGATGTTGGCTCAGATAGCATGCCGTTGTCAGGACCAATCCGTGAAAGCTCGAATTCCATCCTGGTTCGTAATCTTCGATGAGTATGCATCTCTTGGCTTCTGTGCTAATCATGTCGGCAATATCGAGACTGAGCGGCATGCCTAGCTGGGCTCGGCGACTGGATGGATGGTATCCAACGTGCTGTTGCAGATCAAAGTCGTTCGGGAAGCGGGATCGCGCGGCAATGACATCTGTTTCGCAAACGATCTCGAGGCCAGCTTTGCACTTTCTGATTGACGTGACAAGGTCATTCAACTTTGCGTCTGAGAAGACGCTGGGCTGCAGCTCTTTGTGTTGTACAGGGATGGTGAGAGATCTCAAGACAGCGAGTTTGTTGATCCCTTGGGAGGAATAGATGGAGGAGACGGAAGAGGTTGCGTTTGAGGCTGCAGAACGCTTGCTGGGACTCGCTCCGGGACTCGGCCCCGTTGGGGCCCCTGACCTCATTGCATTGCGCGCATTGGTAGGCGTTGGATCATTATCGTAGGCTTCGGTATCTTCGATCCCTCGTTTGCGCGGAGTCCCTGACATGGAATTGGATTTGTGATTGTTGACCAGCGACAAAGGTGGTGTAGGGATATCCAGAGGAGTTGTGAAATCGGCTCGTAGAAGCGGCTGTGGATCTTGTGTGTCGAATATTCCTTGCTCTTCTAGCCAACAGTAAATTCGAGAGTTCATTGTACAATAATTTTGGGAACAGAGAGCAAAAGCCAGGCGACAGGAATACAGTAAATTGCAAGGTGATGTAGTCTGTTGGAGCTGGCCGGTCGCGGGAGCAACCGTGCCCCGCGGCCCGCGGTCGGCCTCTCTTCGGCACAAGATTCCAGACTCTTGGCGCTCTCGTCTGGTTCCGAAGACGACACGTTGCTGCCTGCGAGCAAAACAATTGCCTCGGCGTCTAAGATCGTTGGCGCGACGGGCACATAGTCAGCTGAAGAACCTCCATCAACTTGCCGCGAGCTGACTTTCTCGGGCGAGTCCCTCTGAAGCTGGCATGCCACACGACACTCTGGCGACATTTACACGAGAAGTTCAAGACAACAAAACGGTTGCCGGGAAGCATTTGGCGCACATACACATTCGTGGTTCTGCCCATCTTTGATAAGTCCCCTTCACACTTCTCGGTCGCTGTTGTCAGAAAGAAGTATAAATTTTATATGAACCTCTCTAGATCGCGAGCAACCTTCGATGTATGCAAGCAGCCGTCCGCTTTCTGCTGGAGTTGGAAATTCGATCCGAAGGTGAACCCTTGTTCAGTGTCGAGGTGAGCATGCTGAGTCTGCAGTGGGTCTTTCTCCAGCCATCCTTCCTCAATCCGCTAACAAACCCGCCACTTCTGCCGTCAATGATGATGTTGCTACTCATTCGACTACCAGTACTGTTGATCCCGGAGATCAAGGACTCTCGGCGCTGTCAAACGTCTCGGCCATCGGAACAGCAGGAGCTGAGGTCCCGACACTAGACACTACGCATGTCAGCGAGCCCGCCTCCGTCGAAGACGTGCCAGCAGCCAATAACACCATTCCGGGACTCGGCCTGGAAGAGATAGTACCTCTACCCGCCAGGGGAACGATCATGGATATGTCCTACACAGATATCGGAATCTCGCCCTTGTACGACCCAGGCGCAGTGAATGAGACCGACAAGGCTGGCTCAGATGACGGGGTTGACGAACATGTCTTAAAATCCACATAGCTGCTCGTCAAGATTCATGGTTACTGCGCTCGTCGCAAATGAAATGGCCCGTCGTGGCGACGGGCCAGATTGATTGGCAGTCCCAGAGACACTGATGGGCACATACTCAACCTGATTTGCGAGGACAAGGTATGTGTTGAACCTGCAGCCGACACCACCTCCACCCACACCTTCTTCCCGCCACCCCTCCACCTGAACCTACACCTTCTTCCTCGCCTGCTCACCTAACACCACCAACACTCATACCATCTTCCTCGCCGGCACTTGCATCTCCACTAGCTTCTACGTCTTGTTCCCCTTCTCCTCCACTAACACCACCAAGACCTGAACCTTCTTCCTCACCCCACTCGTCGGCACCGACATCCTCTTCCTCCTCCTCTTAATACGCCACCGACCTCTCCACACCGCCTAGGCCCCAACCACCTGCCCTTAATCCGCATCCCTTAACCCCTCCACAGCCCAGGCATCAGGCGACTCGACCAAACACGCAGCATGTCCCTGATTCTGCCTTCCCGACTGTCCGCCTCCTTCCTCCAGCACAGCTTCCTTCTTCCTCCCCGAGCCCTAACATCTTTTCCTAACATACCACTGACCCTAACCCACAGCTTCCCCCTGCTACACCTTGAAACCTATCATTCCTCCTTGCCTCCGACTCTACTTCTCCCCTCTCCCTACCTCCGACCAAGGCACCTAGCTCCTCCACACTTCGTCTACAGCCCGAACATCAAGCAAAAGCGTACTTGGCACGGCAAGTTTAGCTTCTGATTAACACCGGGTAAGGCGACAGTCCTATGCGAGGTAGCGACAGAGGGGAGGATGTCTTCGGCGGCGGCACGTAAGGCGTATAAGAGGAACAATAAGGCGGGGTGGTGGAGTTAGGGAGCTAAGGAGCAGGGCGGAGATAGGCAAGCAAAAGGACAAGGAGGAGAGAGTAGAGTTGTTATACATGTAGGGGAATTAGTGTTAGCTTCTGAACTTGCGTAGGATAAGATTAAATCTGCTGTTTACGGGCTTAAGTAAGGTCGAACCCGCTAGTAAAGAGACATATAAGGGGCATATTAAAGCTATTAACGTCTGTCGGGGATTTTGCTTAACATAGCCACTTATTAGTGTCTGTCTTACTCTCTTAGTGTATGCTATATATCTTCTACGCCTCGGGATCCTCTACTACAGTAGATAGGTTACACTTAGACAAGAAAGTTAGGTGGCTATACTAGTAAGTAGCATTTAGCTTAAGCCTTAACTCTAGTAGAAGAAATGTTGTCCTCTATAGTGCTCTTATAAGATGTGTATATACTAGTGTTACTTGTCCTAGACCTTTATCTATAGACAATAAGAGTAATAAGAGTTATTAACTAAGAGTATTTCCTTAATAGCCTTTTCTTAGGGTTAGAAGCATTCATTTAGTGCGTTCCACTATGATATACTCTATCTAAATCGGTGGCAAAACTAAATAACACAGCAACGAGTAGCCTTCTTGCTACGAAACTTACACTGTAATTAGTCCACCTCTTTACGTATATAATAAACTAAAAGCGAGCAAAATCCAATAAGAACTCCTTGAGATATTGTCAATTTTAGTTGACAAAGTACCCCGCCCAATTTCTAGCTCGTATACAAGCTAGATTCACGGATATATAGCCTAATAGCCATTGTTCCGTGCCGTAGGATAGGGAATGTTGAATTTCCCTAAACGTCGTCGCCGTCTCTTTCCTAAGGAGGCCGCCTTAACTTAAAATAAACGGCTTAAACCCGCGCCCTAAGGCGGCGTGTTTTCGCTTCTTATCCTCCTCTACGCCTCTAAGGGTTTCGAGGGGAGTCGTCCGCGCCGAATTCCTCGTCAAGGATGCAATAGAAACGTCGATAAAGGTCGTTCCGGTCGGCCTATTGATTTTTATATTAGTACGTCGATCGGAATTCTCTTCGCCGCGTAGTTCTAATATAGCTTGCGTTTACGGTATTGTGTTAATTGCACGGGTTAGTGCGTGGCAAATAAGGTCGTGTTTAACCCTAGTTTGTCGCGTACGTGCCCGGCAACGATCCTAGGGTTAGGGTGAAACATATATATTCAGAGGATCTATAATGATATCCTGTATCTAAAGGGTAGTAAAACGAAAGTGACGAAGTCAAATCAAAAGCAAACAACTTCCAACTCTTACTATATTTTCTCCACCTCTTTTAGAACAGAACGCAGCAAAAACGGGCTCATTTCGGCTAGAAATGACCGAGAAATAAGCGTTCGAAGTGAAATCCTAAGCGTCGACAGGTTTCCGGCTATATCTCGGGAACTAGACGAGCTACGACGACGATTTAACATCGACGACGTAGATCTAGCTCCGTAGATACTCCGTAAAGGTCCAACGGGTCCGAAATGTCGACAGAAAGCCAAGATATTCCAGGGGGAAGTCCGGAATAGAAAGTAGGAAGTCGGTAGTAAGAAGGCGGTAAAGTCGATAGTTCCTAGAGTCCGTAGTAGCTATCCGGGTTGCCCCTTCTATACATGTGTGTTTCGAGTCGTAATCGGCCACCGGGAACCTAGAAATATCGAAGTAGAAGAGAAGGAAGTCGAGAGAAAGAGATAAGGGAGGGTCGACAGGTTTTCGGCAATATCTCGAGAACTAGACAAGCTACGACGACGATTTGACATCGACGAGGGTTAGGGTTAGAAGCATTCATTCAGTGAGTTCCACTATGATATACTCTATCCAAATCGGTGGCAAAACCAAATAACACAGCAACGAGTAGCCT